>CM076965.1:59760682-60238182 GCA_039105355.1 Benthosema pterotum | reverse complement strand
TGAGAACGGGGAGATGAGCAGGGAGTTGGAAGAGGCTCAGAGCAAACTGAACCAGGTGACCAGACTGAGAGCTTCACTCACCTCACAGGTGGACGAACTGAAGAGACAGCTGGACGAAGAGAGCAAGGTTTGTGTGGAAATGCACACGCACACACACGCACGCACGCACACGCAGTGGCGTGCACAGAGAGTTTCAAGGGCAGGTGCTCAAATGTAACCAGGAGGGCACTCTAGCGGAAAATTGAGTTTTGGGGGGTTAAAAACGCATAGAAAACAGCATTTCAGCATCTTTTTGCTGTTTGCATGTTGGTCCAGAGAGGGCCACTAGGGGGTGCTCAAACCCCCCTTGACATCTATGTATGCACGCCTATGCACACGCGTCCCAAACGTAATTTCGGATTTCAGTGAGACAGCCAACCCCCTCCCCCCTCCATATCCACATGGAGGAGCACTTCTCACATCTAAATTATTTTTGGGTGTGAAAAAAATCATTAGCATGGTGAAACACATCTCGAGGACATCATCAAGATGTGTTTCACCATGTTAATGAGTTTCCTTTTTTCTGAGAGCGTACAAATGTGAACCAAATGGACCCGCTAGGGTCCATTTGGTTCACATTTGTACGCTCTAAAAAAAAATAATAATAAAATGGGGGGAATTCCCCTTTAAGAGGCGTCCCCCCACTTCTAAAAGTACCGCTACAACACTGAGGAGCAGTACCAAAGAATTGTGCGATTTGTAGTCGGGAAGTAGTGTCGATGACTTCAGAGACACTGACCTCATGGGGGGAAAACAAAACGGCTGTGTGGACCGTTCTGTCGCGGACGACATCGCAATAGAGCTGCGCAGTGACGTCACCGCCCCTGTTCCGGAAGTCTTTTCCCCATTCATTTTTCTCATAGACTTTTCGAAAATAATTTATATCAAGACGATTACGCCGCGGCAAAAGCCAACTCAGGTCGTGACAAATCATGACAACAAACACAATATCGTCATATAATATATAATTGGGAAGAAGTAGAAAACGGCATGATACAAGACTTTTTGTTTCGTTTTTCATCTTAGAAATTATTTTATTGTCCCAAAAGTTTGTGTGTGTCATCATGATTCGTCACGACTCGAGTTGGCTTTTGCCGCGGCGTAATCGTCTTGATATAAATTATTTTCGAAAAGTCTATGAGAAAAATGAATTGGGAAAAGACTTCCGGAACAGGGGCGGTGACGTCACTGCGCAGCTCTATACCTAATTGTAGTAGTATTGTCTTGCGGTCAACAGACCGGAAGAATCATCCGAAAGCTTCCTTTTCCCTCAAACCGGAAGAATAACAATAAAAGCTCTCGTAGACCCCAAGCTTTTATTGAGAAGAATCGTTTTGAGGGAAACGGACGTTCTCCAAAAGATTAATGACTGCAAAACAATACTACATCGTAGTATACTACATGGCCTATACGTATAGCAATATCACTCGTTCTTGACCATAAACCCCGAAAAGGAATGCTGTACCAGGCATCAATACACCTTTTGGTTAGCCCCTCCCCAAACTGCAATGGTCCAATCACAGCTAAACATAACTTCTCTCCACCAATAGTTTTTCTAGGTGATAAAACATTCTTCTTCATCTTCTTAAAAAAAAATGTCACACACATTTTTCCACGGTATACAGCAGGCCTTGTTGACGGATTTGGAAGAGATTTCGAAGGCACTGGTTCCAAAAATGTGTAACGTCCATTATATTTACTGTACATTAGAATAAATGAGCCCCAGCTGGAAAGTGTCCAACCCGCGGTTGGTCACTGGGGAGAGGGCGAGGCTTACGACGACGGTTCATTCAACTGCACTGGCCTCCTTCTGTAGCGTCTGACAGTAACAACGACAACCAAACTCTCAAACAGTCTCTTCCTCTCTTCTACAACCTTCCTTCCAAACTTCGTTTGACCTCCCCCCCTTCCCCCTGTCCGTCCGTCCGTCCAGGCCCGCAACACGGCGGTGGTGGGCCTGGCCAACGCGCGCCACGACCTCTCCCTGATGAAGGAGCAGCTGGAGGAGGAGACGGAGGGCCGCGGCGAGCTGCAGCGCCTCGTCTCCAAGCTCAACGCCGACGTCACCTCCTGGAGGAGCAAGTACGAGACGGACGCCATCCACCGCACCGAGGAGCTGGAGGAGACCAAGTGAGTCCCAGGAAAAACTCAACTGAAATTATATGAAGCCGCACCCATACCATTTTTGGTTACAGGACTTTTATTAGCCAAGTAAAGCATCAATAATAACATCAGTTGTTGTTGAAGTTGACACGCAGCATGCATAAAGCTAAAGGTCTGACTCAGAGAGTTTTCTGTGATGATGAAATGCTGTTGGTTTAGTGGTGACACAGCTGTAGTTAGCTAGTCGCAGTAGTAGTAGTTTTTCCAAATCATTTTAAATATAAGCACTTTAAAATACATTGCTTACATATCTTGGGTTGTTTTATGTAGCAGGTGGCTACAGCCTCTGTCGTGATGGCCTCCAAAGTCTAGTATCTGCCCCCGGACCAAGGGGATGTCCTCTTGGTCTAGTGCATACCTGGGCATTATGCGGCCCGGGGGCCAAATGCGGCCCTTTGGCTGACTCTGACCGGCCCGGGGACCACCAGAGGTCCTTGAGAGAGTTACAAGTTAAATATGGAAGGTTGGTTAACCAGATGTAACTCTTTGAGAGCGTATAAACGAAACCAAATGGACCCTTGCGGGTCCATTTGGTTTCATTTTTACACTCTCAAGTGTTAAAATATTCATCATCTGAATTAGCCCAACGTCTACACATTCAATCAGAGAATGTAAGAGAATGGTCATTTTTATTATCCTGTTTTGTTTCCCAAATCCAGCCTGGAATTGTGGACAAAAACAAAAGAAATCTTGAAGAAAGTTTTGGGATCTGTGGGGCTAAAATGTCATCAAATGGTGGTCTGTGGCTCAAATACTGAATAAATAGAGGGCCCTGGTGTCAAAATGGTTGGTCTTAATCTTACTTTTATCTTGAAATTAAATTAATATTACGCAGACTTTAGTTCAGCCTTTAGTCTTGGCCCTCCACGATATTTTATGTATCTCATTTGGCCCTTTTGGAAAAATAATTGCCCACCCTTGGTCTAGTGGTTAAGATGTTGGCCTTTCACGTGGGAGACCCGGGTTCGAATCCCGGGCGTTACATTTACATGGCATCATGTTTGGTGGGGCAGACTGAGCATTTACAGGGCCATTGCCCGTGCCTACATCCACCCCTGCTTGACATGTCGGTGACCACGTTGCTCTGTCTCTCCACCTCTCCCTGTCTGCCACCAGACGTAAGCTGGCGGTTCGTCTCCAGGAGGCGGAGGACGCGGCGGAGGCGGCGCAGGCCAGAGCCGCCACGCTGGACAAGCTGAAGCAGAGGCTGCTGGGAGAGGTGGAAGACCTCACCATAGACCTGGAGAAGGTAGGCAGTGCACATTACGCACGTTTAGGAGGTTTCCTCCTGACAACAGCCCAGGGCTTGACACTAACACTTGCCCGCTTGCCCGGGGCAAGTAAAAAAAATGGTCGGGCAAGTGAAGACTGCTACCTGGTTGCCCGATCGGGCAAGTGTGCAACTTAGTGCACTATAACACAAGTTACACAACACATGATAAATTTGTCTTGAAGGCAGTCATTGCACTGTACCTCTGTGTCTTTCCCTGCTTTCTAGCTGTCCACAATTCCAGGCTGGATTTGGGAAACAAAACAGGCAAATTAACATCAAAATGACCATTAATCTTCTACATTCTCTAGTTGTGTAGACCTGGGCTAATTAAGATGATGAATTTTAACTCTTGAGAGTGTAAAAATGAAACCAAATGGACCCGCAAGGGTCCATTTGGTTTCATTTTTACGTTCTCGAGAGTTAAAATCTGCAAAATTTACAATATATTTTTGGGGGGCAAGTGACCATGAGTTGAGGGCAAGTAGAACCTGACTTGCACTTGCCCAATGGGCACTTGCCCATTGGGCATAGGGCTGAGCCCTATGACATTAAAACCCATAGATTCTACAACACTCTGAAAACACAGAATATTCAATTTAGGAGAAATAACTGGCAAAATGTTGGTCAAAAATAACAATTCGTCTACTATTTTCTAATTGCGTAGATTCTTGAAAATTAAGCCGGGTGCAGTTACAGATCCATAAGGGTCCAGTTGGTTACCAACTGTCCCATCATTTAGCTGGGGACCACCTGGAATCCTCGCAGGGACCAATGGTTGAAAACCACTGTATTAAAAGGACATTGTTTTTTTTTTTATTCAACCAATTTTGATGTTTTAGGTTGTTATTAGTGAAAAGTAAAAGATGTTTTTCGTATTTTTTCATCTGTTGCTTTCTTTAGTTTTAGGGATTTTAGTTGTTTTTGACAAGGGTGTGTGTGTGGGGGGGGCGGGGGCATTCGAACATGGCCCTAACTACGTGTTTGCTTTTATTTTTTTTACTATCTGCTACAATCCTAATAAACCGCGGGAAATTATAACATTCACCAATTAACACTCATCTTTAAATGCCGCTAATAACAACCTAAAACGTTAACCTAGGTTGAAAAAAAAACAAAAAACAAAGTTGTCCTTTAACAATTAAAGAGGGGGTGCCATGATTTTTGTATTTTTTCCAATTTTGTACATGTTTAAGAGGTGTTATTACTTCATTAGAACCCTTGGTCTATTTTTAGGTGCAATGATGTCTTCCCTTTGTATTTAGGGTTTCTTCCTGGAGGCTAAAACCTTTCCAGTCAAATGTGCCAATGACAAAGGCTATGATGTAGTGACATCACACATCAGCCCCTCCCTTAACTCCTCCTCCTTTACCATACAACTACAGCTGTGGGTGTGGCTTCAGTTCAGGTGGATCTCCACCCATCACCGCAAACCAGGCATACTTAATGAGCTGGTGGGGGAGTCCACATAAAAACAACATTTTAACAAATACTGTACACCTTTTTGAGAAAATTCTCTCTCTTCATATAACAATAATACCTGATGATCATGATTTAACCCATAGCAGACGATGAACGCGTTTTGGTGTTTTATCTGTTGAAAAATGGCGCGACATGAGCTTGTTGTTCTGCTATTTTTGAAAAATTGTGAAAATGTGCTGCAAATCTCTGAATACATTATTTTGGAAGCAAACATTTTATCTCAATTTTTCGCTTCTGGGGAACCCCGAGAACAACATGTTTTCAGATGGCGGTCTGCAGCCAAATGTGGATAATTCTGGTGGTCCTTGGCTATAAATATGTTAGCATCACTGACACAGGAGCACAGATTTTTCAGAAAAACTAGAATCTAGCGTCAGAAAGTAGATTCTAGTGTCAAAAAGGAGATCCTAGCATCAGAAACTATCATTTAGTGTCAATAACTAGAATCTAGTGTCGGAAACGACTGTAGAATCTAGCGTCAAAAGCTAGAATGTTGCTGCAGCTATAATCTGGTGTCAGGAACTACTGTATAATCTGGTGTCAGAAACTCGAATCGAGGGTCAGGACACAATGGGTTAAGTTGGAAAAAAATCATGGCACTTCATCTTTAAGTAGGGCTAGGCCATACAGAATATACTGTATCTTCCAAGCTTATTTAACTCATTAATACTATTCCCTGCAGTCCAACGCGGCGGCGGCCGCCCTGGACAAGAAGCAGAGGGTCTTCGACAAGATGGCCGCCGAGTGGAGCCAGAAGAACGAGGAGCTGCAGCTGGAGCTGGACAACAGCCAGAAGGAGAGCCGCTCCTACATGACGGAGCTCTACAAGCTGAAGACGGCCTACGAGGAGTGTCAGGACCACCTGGAGACGGTCCGCAAGGACAACAAGACCCTCGCAGGTGAGCAAGGGGGGTTTCACGATTCTGAATCATTTCCAGTGTTGTAGTGGGACTTTTAGAAGTGAGGGGACGCCTCTTGAAGGGGAATTCCACCCATTTTTTCCCTGAGAGTGTTCAAATGTGAACCAAATGGACCCTAGCGGGTCCATTTGGTTCCATTTGTACACTCTCAGAAAAAAGGAAACTCATTAACATGGTGAAACACATCTTGATGGTGTCATCAAAGATGTATTTCACCATGCTAGTGATTTTTTTTTTCAGACCTCCATTTCTAGGAAACACAGAATGGGGGGGGAACTTTTACCATGTCCACACAACATCTCTAAGGTGTATTAATGACATAGAAAAATATTGAAAATGAGTGATATAAAAATATTGAAAATGAATGCATTAAGTGTGCATGCACACTTGCATTTGTAATCTAATTATGCCTACTGCTACATGCTCTCTCTCTGTCTCTCTCTCTCTCTCTCTCTCCCTCTCTCTCTCTCTCTCTCTCTCTCTCTCTCTCTCTCTCTCTCTCTCAGAGGAGATCAAAGAGCTGGTGGAGCAGCTGGGAGAGGGAGGTCGCAGCGTCCATGAGCTGCAGAAAGCCAAGAAGAAACTGGAGGTGGAGAAGGAGGAGATGCAGCTGGCCCTGGAGGAGGCCGAGGCCTCACTGGAGGTACCGGTACTCTGTGTGTGTGGGTGTGTGTGTGTGTGTGTGTGTGTGTGTGTGTGTGTGTGTGTGTGTGTGTGTGTGTGTGTGTGTGTGTGTGTGTGTGTGTGTGAGAGAGAGAGAGAGAGTCTGACAATAATAGTCTGGTAGTTAAAGGTATTATATACAACGTTTTAGCCAAAAATTAAAATAGATCCATTGCTTCTACTTTGATGCTGCAGTTGTTTCCCTGCAGACAGACACTTGGCTTGTCCTGCAGACGGTCCAGTACTTTATCGTTATCAACGAATCATGTTGCCAAAACATTTGTTGCGCTCGGGACAAGGGGGTGCTAGTGTGTGTGTGTGTGTGTGTGTGTGTATGTGTGTGTGTGTGTGTGTGTGTGGGGGGGGGGGGGGGTCGTGTATGGTGAAGCGGCGCTTTAGCCAATCACAGCGCATACGGTCTCCAGCAGTTTTCCTAATGAGCCAATAGAGTGGAGGTGAGGTGTAGTTGGATTCAAATCTGTTTATAAACACAGATGTTGTGTACACACTAAAGTTACCGTACCTCTAATAATAATAAGTATTGTCATTGCTCATTGCGTGTGGGTGTGGGTGTGTGTGTGTGCGTGCGTGTGTGCGTGCGTGCGTGCGTGTGTGCCTGTGTGCGTGCGTGTGTGTGCGTGTGTGTGTGTGTGTGTGTGTGTGTGTGTGTGTGCGTTCAGGTGGAGGAGGGTAAACTCGTACGTGTGCAGCTAGAGCTGGCTCAGGTGAAGGCCGACATCGACCGCAGGATCCACGAGAAGGAGGAGGAGTTTGAGGTTACGCGGTGAGAAAACACACACGACGCGCACACAGCAAGCACACATATACATCCAGGGGCGGATTGGCCATCTGGAGTACAGGGAGTTTTCCTGGTGGCCTGCGCCACCTAGTGGCCTGGACAGTTTTATTTATTTTTATTTTTTTATTTATTTATTTTTAAGTCCAGGGCAGGCAAACTAGTGTTTCTATCCTTCAAAAAAGAAAAGGTGTCCTACACCAGAGCCTTCAAGTAGGAGAGTTGCCATATTCCTGTTCACTCCTGTGCGCCAGGGCACTGCCTCACGCTGCTGGAGGCAGTGTTGCCAACTGCCAAGATCCAAAATGCACTAGTGGCACTTCCAAAATGCACTAGAATGCGCTAGATGCTCATCTGGAACATACAGATCAAAATGACCATTAATCTTCTACATTCTCTAGTTGTGTAGACTATGTTGGGCTAATTCACATGATGAATATTTTAACTCTTGAGGGTGTAAAAATGAAACCAAATGGACCCGCAAGGGTCCATTTGGTTTCATTTTTACGCTCTCAAAGAGTTACATCTGGTTAACCAGCTGCCCCCCCAGGGTGGCCTGGCGAAGGCAAAATTGTCCCGGTGGGAAAATATGTGCCAATCCGCCCCTGTATACAACCCCATCAGTTGACACAAGGGAAAAACAACGTAATGAAGTTGTAACCGGAAATTATGAACGATATCCGATCTACTGTACCTATCTGTATGAGCTACTTTCTGTCGATTAAGTGTTGGAGTTTGATAGTTCTTGCCTGACAATGCATGCCAAAAATGTGTATTGTGTTTTTTTACTAAGGCTGTCAGCATTAACTAGTTAATCGCGAGTTAACTCAGCCGTGAGTTAACTCGATTAATTTTTTTAGTGCGAGATTATATCACAGTAAAACCAAAAGCCAAGTGGGTCTATTTGGTTACATTTCGCCAAATGCAGGTGAATAATTGTTAAATATCTGCATCAGTTAAGTTACTTTAAAACACAATTAGAGAATGTAAAAAACTTTCTACAAAATGTGCATGTTCGCTCCTAATGATACCAACATCAAATTTGTGGACAAATTCTGATTTAGGTCTGGAAGTCTAAATAAATGTCATCAAATGGTGGTCTGTGGCTCAAATGAAGAATAAATAATTGACCGTGACCGTTAAAATCGATTTTTAATTACATACTGTAAATGAAAACATGCTGTGTGATGACGTATCCACTATCACATTGATAAAAGCTAGTTAGTAGATATTAAGCTGAACTGTTTTTTTTTTTTGTTTATCCCATTTCTGAATCCTCCTCTACAAACACAGGTGGCTTTTATTAGAGTTTGACACTCAGGTCTCTGAGGCACTTGCCCATTGGGCAAGTGCAAGTCAGGTTCTACTTGCCCTCAGGTCATGGTCAATTGCCCCCCAAAATATATCAGAAAATTTTGCATTTAAGTTTGCTTTCTATTTGGGTGCTTTAAACATGTCCTCTCGCAGTGGAATACTGTTTTGTTTAAGTCACAATCAGCTACAGTAAATATTCAACTTGTAAATCAGTGGTTCCCATAGTGGTACAGACTCAGGCGTCCGCGGCAAAAGGATAGTTTGGAACCAAATTGACCTGGGAGAGAGATAGGAGAGATGGCTAGAAAGCAGGGAAAGACACAGAGGCAGAGTGCAATGACTGCCTTCAAGAGAAATATATCTTGTGTTGTGTTATAGCACACTAAGTCGCACACTTGTCCAATCAGGCAGCCAGGTAGCAGTCTTCACTTGCCCGACCATTTTTTTTTACTTGCCCCGGGCAAGCGGGCAAGTGTTAGTGTCAAGGCCTGAGTCTTGTTTCATGCCACCAACCACCCCAATCATAGTGCTAATCAGGGGCGGACGTAACATGTCCCATTTGGGGGGGCAAGAGAACATGTTGGACGGGCAAGAGAAAATGGTATGGGTGCGGCTTCATCGCCCGTGGCGCGAAGCGCTGCACCCATACCATTTTCAGTTACAGGACATTATTAGTCAAGTAAAGCATCAATAATAACATCAGTTGTTGTTGAAGTTGCAACAGACACGCAGCATGCATAAAGCTAAAGGTCTGACTCAGAGAGTTTTCAGTTTTCAATGATGAAATGCTGTTGGTTTAGTGGTGCCAAAATTGTAGTTAGGTAGCAGCAGTAGTAGTGTTTCAAATCATTTTAAATATAAGCACTTTAATTTGAAATATCTTGGGTTGTTTTGCATGGCATTGTGTTTTGGGGTGGCAGACTGGGCATTTAGGGGGGCGATTCCCCCCCCCCCCCCCCCCCCCCCCATGCCCATGCCTAGATCCGCCCCTGGTGCTAATAGTTGGTCCTTCACACAGGAAGAACCACCAGCGCGCCGTGGAGTCCCTGCAGGCCAGCCTGGAGGCGGAGACCAAGGGCCGCGCCGAGGCGCTGAGGATGAAGAAGAAGATGGAGGCCGACCTGAACGAGATGGAGATCCAGCTGGAGCACGCCAACAGGAACAACGCAGAGCTGGTCAAGACCCTCAAGAAGCTGCAGCAGCAGATCAAAGTACGACACGTTGACATCCCTCTGTTGCAGTGGTTTTCAACCGTTTTCATCCCACTAACTAATGCTTGGAATGAATTCAGAATGAAAAAAAAAAAAGCCTAGCCTGACATATCACATGCTACTTATAGCAAAAGGAAAGTTTAGGCGCGAACAATGCAATAAAAACAAACAGAAAAAAACACATACCAACAGGTAATAGAAAAACAATGGTCCCCACCATTTGGGGACCATTTTAGCCCCACAGACCCCTAAAACTAAAGATTTATTTTGCTTTTTGTCCACAATTCCCAGGCTGGATTTGGGAAACAAAACAGGCAGACCTACAGATCAAAAATGACCATTCAACTTCTACATTCTCTAGTTGTGTAGACTTGGGGCTAATTCAGATGACGAATATGTTAACTCTTGAGAGCGTAAACATGAAACCAAATGGACCCGCAAGGGTCCATTTGGTTTCATGTTTACGCTCTCAAAGAGTTACATCTGGTTAACCAACTTTCCATCATTTACCCGGACCCCCGGTTGAAAACCCCTGCTCTATTGAATCTGTCCAAATGGATTCCTATCGGACAGATATAAATGATCATATAGCCACCTCAAAGTAGCTTTTGGTTCCTTTGTCACCCTTTTGTGGTCTCCTGTGCCGTTTGGATTTGTAAATCCCACTCTGTTTGCTTCCATTATTAAAGCAACATTATCTGCGTGCTGTATCTCCAAAACAACCATTGTTGAGAATGCTGCCCTGACGGCCAATTATTGTAAACCCTCACATCACTGCCATCATTCAACAAAAAGTAAAAGTAGGCTTTGTCATAATGACATGAATGTTAGAGACCGAGTAATTGGAAGGAGAGACACCAGGCACTTATTGTGGGTTTAAGTTAAATTTCTCTTTTTTTGTCTTCACTTTCCAGTTTTTCTTCTTTAGTTTAAAATCACAATTTACGGGGCACGGTGGCACAGTGGTTAGTGCTGTCGCCTCACAGCTAGAAGGTCCTGGGTTCGATTCCCGCTAGGGGCGCTGCTGTGGGTGCTGGCGGCGTGTCTGCTCCTCCGCGTCATCAGTGCCCATACCCGAGGCGGGGTTGGTGAAAGGGCCTTTCTGTGTGGAGTTTGCATGTTCTCCCCGTGTCCCCTAGGGTAGATACCCTCACAAAAACATGCAGTAATCCTGGACTCTAAACTGCCTCCCCCTGGCCAGCCGAGGCGCCTGATGGAGGGGACAGGAACTGGTTGGAATAACGTGTTCCTTCCACGCGCTACGTCCAACCAGGGAAACTCCCCCCTGTCAGGTGAAAAGAAGGTGGCGCGACTCCTCATGCCTTGAAGGAAGCATGAGCCCAGTCTGCTGCCTCCCCAGGTTGGTGGAGGGTGTGTAGAGCCCAGGATCACATTAGGAATTGGCACTGGGTGAAAAAATGGGTTACAAAATCGTGGGATAAAAATTATAAAAAAAAAAAAAAAAAAAAAAAAAAAAATCACAATTTAAACAACCATGAACTTGGGCCAAAACCAAAAATGAGATCAACTTAAATGTTGCACAAACAAAACTGAACAACACAACTGTGATCTGACTAGAATGTCACCTGAGGGAAACATATACAGTATAGTGCTGGGCTAAACCACTGCAAACGCAAGGGGGGGGGAAACACCACTATTGCGCCACTCGGTGGCGCGATATGAGCTTGTAGATCTGCTGTTTTTCAACAGCTAAAACACCAAAACGCGTTCAATACACAACTCTCTCTCTAACTCTCCCTCTCTTTTAACGGCACCAGGACCTGCAGGCTCAGATGGACGAGGACTGCCGCCAGCACGAGGAGCTGCGGGAGCAGTATGGCCTGCAGGAGCGCCGCCTGTCCCTGCTGCTGGCCGAGATGGAGGAGCTGCGAGGAGGCCTGGAGGCGTCCGAGAGAGCACGCAAGATCATAGAGCAGGAGCTGGTGGAGATGACCGAGAGGCACAACGAACTCAACACTCACGTGAGACTTCAGGGGCCGGGATCTAGGCATCGGCAATGCAGATGGCATGCAAAGACAAAAAACACCGAGATATTTCAAATTAAAGTGCTTCTATTTAAAATCATTTGAAACACTACTACTGCTACTAACTAACTACAATTGTGGCAGCACTAAACTAACAGCATTTCATCATGGAAAACAGAAAACTTTCTGAGTCAGACCTTTAGCTTTATGCATACTGCGTGTCTGTTGCAACTTCAACAACAACTGTTGTTGATGCTTATACATGCTTGATGAAAGTCCTGCCAACCAACAATGGTATGGGTGCGGCTTCATCGCCCATGTCGCTTCGCGCCACGGGCGATGAAGCCGTCCCCATGCCATTTTCTCCTGCCCACCCAGTTGGGAATTGTTACATCCGCCCCTGACGTGAGTGGGGGTGGCGGATGCAGAGGAGGACGGCTAACGTGAGCAGACACAAATGCATGCCGCCCCGAATAAAGTCGCGGAACAAACATTAAAGGGAGTGTGACATTAAAAAAGTGTAATTTTTCTTCTTTTTTATTTATTTTTCAGATTCAATAGGTTTTCTCTGGCGTTTTTCTGATTCAAACCAGTGCTCTGAGTTTGCAGCTGTTTGTAAACTCACATTCTACACATCCCGTGTATGTCAATGGGATTTGCCTGCAGATGGCACTGTTTCCACTGTTTTGCCTCATTTTCATTGCAGCTCAAAAGCCTTGCGAACCCCACAGAAAAACTCCAAACCACAGAAAATCCACTGAAGGTTCAAAGTTCAGGTTTTCTGGCTGTAATTCAGATCACAACACCTAAAATAAAATAAAATAAATAAATAAATAAAAATAAAAATAAATGAAAGTTAATGTCACGAAACCTTTAAGCACATATGCCCGGTATACCGAAGACCGCGCCGAGGTTTAGCGTATTTTGATTATACTTTTGATTGCAACCCTACAGCATGCTAGCATAACGATGAAGACATCGATAAAGACTTTTCGCTGCTGCCGAGTTCTCCGCCTGTTACCCACTGTACATGCACCTGCATTCATGTGCAAAGACACATATACAATTATTCAACAAAAATGGGATTGAGATAAAAGCCCCGGACATGAAAATACATACTTAAAACACTTTGCAAAGCTCTACAAGGTGCTGCTGTCATCTCACCAACAGCACCAGAGTCTGACCATCCTGAAGAGAAAGCTGGAGTCAGACCTCACCCGGCTGTCCAGCGAGAACGAGGAGCTGATCTCAGAGTTCCGCTCTGCCGACGAGAGAGCCAAGAAAGCCGTGACCGACGTGAGTGCGAACGTGGCTTTAACTTATCGAAATGTGAAGCATGAAAAAACTACTACTGTGGAAGGGTTATCATAATATCCTTGTAGTTCTATCGATCCTGCAAACAATTTAATATAGATATGTAGATTAATTGACCTTCACACATAGCTATCCTCAGGGTTTGGTGAGGTCAGTGTCTTTGATCTTCATTATGTGGAGAACATCCAGGAGATGATATTAAACCCATATATTGGCTTAAAGGGGAATTCCACCCATTTTAAACTTTTTTTTTCAAAGAGCGTACAAATGTAACCAAACGGACCCTGGCGCGTCGGTTTGGTTACATTTGTACCTATCCCCTATGTCAGGAATATCAAATTCTGCCATCTGGCCAGTGGCTAAAGATTCCTGTCACCAAAACCAACAGGTTTAAATTCTCCTTCATACCTACCTCCATTAGAGCCATCAATAAGGGAAACAAGAGGAGGTAGACGCTATAGGCTGTTAAGGCTCTTTCAGAGTCTAGAATTTCGGTGGCCACCGCGACCACCGCTCAGAGCACCGCACCGCGCGCTATTATATAGTCTGTCACCACCGCGACCACCTATTTCATATACCACTAGCAGCACCTCGCCCTCCCTCCCCTGTTCTCCTCGCGTCCATTGTTGTTTATTTTCCCCTCTGCTTTTCTCTACTTCCTACCTCAATTATAATAAATTCTGCTGCTTTTATGTTTATTTCGTATTCTGTTTATGTCATTGTGTCTATCATTGAATCCCTTCGTTCTCCTCCTGGCCGTCGTGCTGTGGTGTGTTTTCTTTTCTTTCTTTTTTTTTACCAGCTGGCAGCCGTTAAAAACAAGTACTGGAACCACCGCGGTGCGGTGGTTAGTAAAATCCGAGAGGAGGGCTGGGAGGTGCGGTGGTAGCGGTGGTATGACGTCATATTGTAGGAAACGGTGGTCGCGGTGGTCGCGGTGGGCACCGAAAATCCATCTCTGAATAGGCCTTTAGTCTAGGGTTGGGTGGTGAGGTATAGGTAGTTTAGATTAGTCACTTGGTGCACTTTAGCTCTAGTTTGCACTTTATACAGTGTTTATGTATTTGTAATGTGTTTTTGTGCTACTACGTGTGTCTGTTGTTTTTTTCGTCATGTTTGTAATGTGTATTTTAGAGCTTTATTATGTGCTGCAAAACAAAGTGCCCAATTTGGGACATATTAATAAACTCAAACTTGCGTGTCCCCAGGCGACGCGGCTGTGCGAGGAGCTCCGCCAGGAGCAGGACAGGACGTCCCACCTGGAGAAGGTGAAGAAGAACATGGAGCAGAGCCTGAGGGACATCACCCTGAAGCTGGAGGAGGCTGAGCAGCAGGCCATGAAGGCTGGCAAACGCACCATACAGAAGCTAGAGACCAGGGTATAATATAGGATGAATAACTGTTTGTTTTTTTTAGCTTTATTAACATAATTAGCATTACTTTGCATTATTTAGCATTATTAGCATTATTGGCAATGCTTAGCATTAGCAATACTTAGCATTACCCGCATTACTTACTTAGCATTATTAGCCTCAATTAGCATCATTAGCATTATTAGTGTTATTAACAATACTTAGCGTTGGCGTTACCTAGCTATATTATCATTATTAACAATACTTAGCAGTAGCATTGTTATCATTACTTTGCATCGTTATCATTACTTAGCATTGTTATCATTGCTTTAGTTATTGAAAAATATCAGACCTACAAGCTCATACCCAGATAGCAAAATAGGATGGAATCAACGTTGAAATATGGTCAGGCAGAAAATTGAATCCACGTTGAAGCCTGACATTGAACTATCATTGAACGTGGTCGCCTCCGTCAATGTTGATCCAATGCTAGGTTTTCAACCATAGCTGATGCTATACTGATGTTGATTCAACCATCTTCTAAATAGGGATCTAAATGTACATTTTGGTTGATTTTACATTGAATCAATGTTAGCAAATCAATGTTAATTCAACCAGTATTCAACTAATATCTAAATGGTAATCTACATGTAGTTCTGGCCCATAGCTCCACTGCTTCTATGATTCTCCCTTGCAGGGGAGCTCTGTGATAGACAATGTAATCTCTGGGATGAACCTCTGACCAGTCTCTCTTCTGGAGTGGAAATATTAGAACGTTTTACCTACTCACCAAAACAAACACTTGTGTGATTAGAAAGACTACTTTCCTTAGGGGATGCACTGAGCCCATCACCACATGTATAAAATGCACTTATTGTACAGAGTAGTTTTTCAGCAGGTAAAAAGAAAAGTATTTACCAAAGAGTGCATTTTATCCATGTGGCTAAGTGTTTTCACTTAGGAAAGTAGTCTAATAAGTTACACAAGCCACGTTTGTTTTGGTGAGTACCAAAACGTTCTTCATATCTCCACTCCAGAAGAGAGACTGGTCAGAGGTTCATCCCAGAGATTACATTGTCTTTCACAGAGCTCCACTGCAAGGCAGAATCATAGAAGCAGTGAAGCTATAGACCAGAACTACATGTACATTTGAGATTAATATCTAAACCCATTAGTTATTTTGAGTCTACACCATACTATTACAAGTGTCTTCACTCAATACTTATTGTTGGCAGATGATCTGTAATAAATTGTTCAAAAGTACCATTCCAAAATGAGTAAACAAACTTAAAATGACAACATTACTGTATATTATTTTTGGAAAACTGGTAAACCATTCAAGTAGATCAGGGGTGCCTAAAAGGTAGATCACACAGGCTGTGTAATGACAGTCCCCTAAAATATATAACCGTCAACTCAAACCCCTAATACCTTCTTTCCAAATATCAGTAGTTGTACTGTATATACACACACACACACAAGAAAACAGTGTAATTTTTTAAACATTATGTTCTTTCAGAGCAAACTTTATTAACTCAAATCACTGCTTCTATGAGGTCCCGATACTTTTTTTCCCCCTTTTCTGATCAGGAAAAAGAAATCTTAAAGTCAACCAACCAGGAATAGCAGACTCCACATGACCCAACATGTTATTTACCTGCCACAGTGTCAACCCTTTGTCTGACATGTAGTTACACTGGCATATTTACCAACACATTTACCACTGGTATGAACCGATAATGACAAATAAGGGACAATACTGATACTTTTCTGAAACCGATAATGGCAATACGACAGATCCGATACGTTTTTCCGATATTGATACAGTATCAAGACACCCCTAGTACTCATCATTTCTATAGACCTGCGCAGTGACGTCACCGCCCCTGTTCCAGAAACGGATTCCCCATTCATTTTTCTCATAGACTTTTCAAAAAGAATTTATATTAAGACGATTACGCCGCGGACAAAGCCAACTCGGGTCGTGACGAATCATGATGGCACACACAAACTTTTGGAAAAATTAAATCATTTCTAAGATGAAAAACGAAACAAAAAGTCTACTTCTTGCTAATTAGATATTATATGACGATATTGTGCTTGTTGTCATGATTTGTCACGACCCGAGTTGGCTTTGCCCCAACGCAATCGTGTTTTTATTAACCATTTTCTAAAAGTCTATGAGGAAAATGAATGAGGAATCCACTAGTGGAACAGGGCTGGTGATGTCAGTGCGCAGGTCTATAGGTATTGGGGCTTTGTTTCCAGTCTCTTCAGCTGTTTCATTAAACAGAAAATGCAATTTTCAAGTTGGGATACCAATTGTATCCAATCACTGCAGAATGAATGCAGCCAGGAAGATGAATCCAAATAAAAAAATTGGCACGGAGACGGCATCCGTGGTGTTGTTCTGGCAACAACACCACAGGGAGATTCCTCCCCATGTCAACCAATTGGGAGAATAATATAAAAAGGGTTAAAAAAAAAAAAAAAAAAAGTCAATTCCCTGGGACTACATATTTTCAGATGGGGCTGGTTGACCTGGGTTTGTAACACTCCATGGGGCCGCTTGAACTGGGTTTGGGGCACTCTGTGGGATGCATCCGTCCTGATCTGGCGCATAACGCAGCCACTGCATGACCGTTTCGCAGTAGTCCTTTTCAGTGAGCTTTGGGTCAATCTGCCGAGCGAACAGCAACTGAAAGACAAAGAGACAAATAGGGGGAGGAAGGTACAATTTCTTGTTAGAATCATACACCACTTTATTACAAGATAACATTTATTAAGTTATTGCATTTTATACATAAAGAGCAGAGAGGATGCAATATACTGTAATAGTTGGATTTAAATTCTGTCCCTACTGGGTGCCTAGATACAGTACAACACACTGAGCATAGTCTGGAACTGTGTTGAAGTTTTATTTCCCAGGAGCAGTCCCAAACAAATTCCAAATACAAGTCAAAGCCAAAGGGTTAGGGTTAACAGTGGGCTCTGATTGGTCCATATTGAGTTCCAGGGTTTTTGTTCCTGTGGTAGTTTGGGCTGGTCTCCAGGCTAGTTTAGATGGATGGGCTATCAAGGGCAGAAATTTGTGTTTTGATTAGGCATTCAATTCCTGCATAACTTCCAAGTCATGTCCCATGCATACCCCCCATTATATTCTGAATCAACAGCAGTCATGCCTCACACCCTAAAATTATGAAGTAGTTTGCAGGCAAGGAAGCTCACCAAACATGCATTGTTGTAGTGCTGTGTTCTTGAAAGCCTTCTTTTCTCCACACCATTTGTCGCTCTTTCCAGCCCAATTGCATCCACTGGCCCGCCCGTTGGTCATGGAAGTCGCCAACATCCGTCTGATCATGTTCTCTGAAATGGTGCCTCCTACCATAACCAGGCGAGCAATGTAAATCAGAGAAAAGAAAATGAAGGCACTGAATTAGAAACAGCATAACAGCACTTTTTTTTTAACAACGAGCAACCAACTGGCAGACATGGGCTGGAATAACCGTGTTAAACTACAGTAAGCCTCTTGTCCTAATTTTAGTCATGTCCATACGTAAACTGTATCTGAACAATTTCAAAACGCTTAATAAGCAGCAAATCTACAAGCTCTGTGGCATGATTTGAACTTGTATCCTAGAATCTGTGCTCAAGTAGCTAAAGGGCTAAACATATTTTCCCCTGAGGTAAACAACCAAGGCCACACTGACTGAAATGACCTACATTTGATGAATTGCAATTCAGTCTGTCAATTTACCATCTTTCAATGTGATTCTTCCTTCAGTAACGACTCTGCCTCATTGTCATTGTCCTGTTGATTTGAGAAAGGGAGCACATGGGTTTCTGGGGTTGTTGAAGATGGTCTCCTCCAACACGTTCTTCATGAACTTCACATCTCATGACAGGTCCTGAACCACCACAAGCACTTCAGCCAAAATAATAAAAAAATGAAAATGAAAATAATTAAGTGAGAAAAAAAAAACACAATGGAAACAAGTCTCTGATGGCTATGTCTTAAGCAATATTATATAAATTAACTCTTACTGTACAAACTAAAGTGCTTAATCAATGGCGTGAAGTAAACAAATAGGTAATCATCCAATAGAGATCTAACCTCACACAAACAAATCAGAAAATGTCTACAAATGTTAGGTAACATTCACATACCATTGCAGCCATGACTAGGCCTTGAATGCACTGGATCATCATCACACTGGTGGTACCCTCTGAAGTCTAAAGGGAAAAGGAAAAAAGAGAGAGAAAATAAATATACAGAGAACACACACACACACACACACACACACACACACACACACACACACACACACACACCACACACACACACACACACACACACACACACACACACACACACACACACACACACGTGTGCCTATAGCCCTTGGGAGTTTGACATGCGTTGATGATGTGCAGTATATTACCAGGGCTGTATCCTGACAGCTTTGTAGAAAAAATGGAAATGTAAAACTAACTAATTATGTCATAAATTATGTCAAAAAAGGAGCTCTATGCCCATTTCTCAAAACATGTACAATATCATACCACTGCTTGTAGTAGGCTTCTGTGGATCCTGCAGCTGCTGCACTTGCAGTGGTGGATCCTGGAGCTGCTGTGGGGCTTGCAGCTGGTGGTACTGAGTAGAGTTCTCAAACTCTGCCCGAACCCGACCAGGACCGAACCCGAACAGGCCCGACCCGACATTTAGGGCCGGGTAGGGCCGAAAATCTATCATAATCAATAGGGCCGGGTAGGGCCTCGGGCCCCATGAAAAAATAATATATATTAAATTATTTTAATATAGTAAGAAAAATAGTTATTTTCTGTATTTACCTATTATGAACATGGTGCTGATTGCCATTTCAATTTGAATCTGTGGCGGATTCTCAAATTTTGCCCAAACCCGACAGTTTAGGGCCGGGTAGGGCCTAAAATCTATTCCATTTAGTAGGGCCGGGTAGGGCCTAGGGCCTGAACAGTTAGGGCCGGGTAGGGCCGGGCCTTAATTTTCAGGCCCGTTGAGATCTTTAGTACTGAGCACTGTGGGCTGTAGCCAAACCTGGCATCTCAGCTGAAACACACGGTTAGAAATACAAACTTTGAAGTTATTAGCAACTATTGTATATAGAGTACGCCATATAAATGTATCATGTACAACTATACATGCATTATTCATTTTGTGACTTTAATTGTAAGTCATGAAGGCTTGGGATTGACTGGTGTTCATATTGCTATGCATACACATTGTAAAGTGTGTATGCTGTTGCATGCATGATAGCTCCAACAAGAACACCAAGACAAGTTCACTTACTGCTATTTAAATCAGGAGTCTGCAACTCTTCAAAATAGCTGCAACTCATGCATCCAACGAACCTTAAAAGGTATACCAGAGCGAGAATTTGAAATGCTTATGCTACAAATCATGTTCAACAGTTATCCAGTTGGCATTCTAACATTAATAGCAACATACCAGTAACTGTAGGCTCTAGGCCTAGGGGCTGCACAGCTGGAGACTTCCCAGACTTCAGCATCTTATGAGACTGGCTGGATTTTGGGGTCTGACCTACAACATTTTAGTTGGCATGTTATTCAAAATGTATTTATTTTGGGCTATTTTTCAAATTAAGGTTGCTCATTTTTTGCTGCTATAATGGCTGGCGCACACACACGCACACGCACACACACACACACACACACACACACACACACACACACACACACACACACACACACACACACACACACACACACACTTTACTGTAGCAGTGATCAGTTCCAAAACTACTAATGTAAATCAATGCATTGCATCAATACCAGGGAAACCAACATACACAGGCCGCGCAGAGTTATTATTTTAGCTGTACTTGTAAATAATTGCACTGCTATTCGAGTTATACACTAGGGACATTCCTAACATCAGTTTCTACATGCTGTGCTGGGGACCCCTACTTGACATTTCTAACATCAGTTTCTACATGCTGGGGGACCCCTAGCCCTGTTCCATTGCGTAGAACAGGAAGGGACCCCCTACTCAACATTTGTAACATCAGTTTCTACATGTTGGGGACCCCTACTCGTCATTTCTAACACCATTTTCTACATGTTGGGGACCCCTACTCAACATCTGTAACATCAGTTTCTACATGCTGGGGGACCCCTAGCCCTGTTCCATTGCGTAGAACAGGGAAGGGGACCCCCTACTCAACATTTCCAACACCATTTTCTAAATGCCTGGTTTACAATGGGGCTCTATGGGCTGGCTTGAAGACTATACCAGACGTAACCAAAACATATATTCCTGTCGTGGTTCAGAATGGAAATAAAGCAAGGGAGACATTATTTCCTAAGGCCTACTTATTACATTAACCATAACTACCTGCCGTCCCCTGCGCCAAACTTATGTACACAAAGAGTTATAGTTTCCATTATTTAATTCATCTTTTGATGCGAACGTGTCGTTTGGTTGCATTTCATTTGGACAAATGGGCGCGGCCATTTTGTAAAAGAAACAAGCCCCGCACCCATTCTATTCGAATAGCATTGGGTCAGATTCTACCCCTCAATGTACCGTTTCCTGTTCGGTAAGAGTCATCCAATGCGCACTCTTTTGATTGGCTCACTCGCACGACATCATTCAGTACCAAAGCACGCGATTGGTCTGTTTGATTTAGCGCCTATAGCTCGTACAGCAACAGGAAAATAATAATAAAACATCGAAAGGTTTCAAAACACATGGAAATATTAATTAACGTAATGCTTATATGTCTAAGAACACACACTGAAACCATACAGACCCACTTGTACACTCGTTGAGTTACAATAATAAGGATATCGTAGAGAATATTCATCAATATTTCACGCATTTATCTATCAAGTTGCAGCCTGCCCTGCAGCATAAGCACAACACAATGGAGTTATTCTTCCAGTAAACACATTATGATAAAAGTAAAAATTTCAAACTTACTGCAAAAGTGCTCAGGGTAGAGTAGTATTTCGGGTTTGTAGAGAAAGAAGCAGTAGCAAAACTCCATCAAAACAAACTGAACTCCTGAGACTCCGTGTGTGGTTGGCAGTTGGGACATACCACTCGTTTAAAAAAAAGAGGGGGGGGGATTGGACCAGTCCACTTCTGTTAGTGACGTTTAATTGAACAGGAGGAGGGGTGGGGGGTTGATGAACAGCATCTGTAGATTCACGTTGGTTAGACATTGGCATTTCAACCATTAAAATTAGATCACTAAACAACAATTGATTCAATGTCATCTTTTCAATACTGGATGATTGTCTAGAATTGGATGATTTTGAAGGTTGATCCAACATCAATCGTCGATCTCAACCAAAAATCAATAATTATGACCATAAATCAACATAGAATTAACATCTTTTGCTATCTGGGTAGTGCAACCGCGGTTGGTGTGCTATGAGCTTCTAGGTCTGATATTTTTGATAATGTGGCACGAATCCAAAATAACTTTGAAAAAGGTGCATTTTTCAAAATAATTCAAAGGTTTCATTTTTACACTCTCAAGAGTTAAAACATTCATCACGTGAATTAAGTCTACACAACTAGAGAATGTAGAAGATGAACGATGTCATTTTGATCTGTATAGCGCATTCTAGTGCATTTTGGAAGTGCCACTATAGTGCATTTTGGATTTTCAGATCAAGGAGCTGGACAATGAGCTGGACCAGGAGCAGAAGCGCCACGTGGAGACGGTCAAGAACCTCCGCAAGGGCGAGCGACGCCTGAAGGAGCTGCTGTTCCAGACCGAGGAGGACCACAAGACCAACCAGCGCATGCAGGAGCTGGTGGAGAAGCTGCAGAACAAGCTCAAGTCCTACAAGAGGCAGATCGAGGACGCCGTGAGTAGAGTAGACCGCCGGATGATGGGGTGGGGTGGGGTGCGGGCCAACTATAAAAAAAGGCCCATAAAACCAATTTTCAAAACAAATTCTAAAGATGTTTCCAAAAGTGTTTTCCTAAAACGTTTAAAGCCCTTTTCACACCAAAGGTTCCAAACGGTCGCGAGAGTTAACAGTATCATCCGTCTTTTAGCGGTATGATTTATTGCGTTTCATTCGCAGATGATTTAATTTAATGCTAAAAATCCAGCATCATCGCGGACATAGGGATGAGGGCGACTGGTTGTGATGACGGAAATGGAAGTCGAGCCGTGACTGCAAGAGGGCGCCTGGGAAACCGAGTTTAACACAGCCCCATTGCAAAGTCAACGGGGCTTGTTCTAAAGTGTGGCAAGGGCCGTTGTTGTAATGTAATGAAGGAAGGCCTGGCTTTCCGGCAGACATGGGAGTGTTCCACAGTATACTCCGCCGTTTCAGATACACTCTTGGTTTGATGCGATGTTTGTTTTTATTTGTGAAGTAGTAAAGGGACAATTTTAAGGAAAAAAAAACATGGATGTAGGCGAAAAACACATACTATAGTAAAAAAAGGCAGAGGTTAGGAATAAGGGGTTTTGTGTGTGGACCACATAGTGTTAAAAGGATCCCTGGCTAATAAGACAAAAATGCCTTAAAACACTGTACTTGCCTTCTATAACTAAAATGTGTAGATAAAAACACCTTCAATACTTTCTTTCATGAATAGAGAATCTTTCATAAATAGAGAATATTTCATAAATAGAGAATCTTTCACTCAACAGGAAGTGCTCCTGTCGCAGGATGATGATGTCACATGAGCATGTGCATTCTGTATATTCCATAGACCACACAAGGACACGTGGCATCATCATTCTGCGACAGGAGCACTTCCTGTTGAGTGGAATATTCTTTGTTTATTTTAGTTATATAGGCGAAGTAGAATGTTTTAAGCGATGTTTGTCTTATTAGACAGGGATCCTTTTAACAAATAGTGAAAACCGAAGATCTACAGCTACTGAATGTCCATAATGGCGCGTTGCAGGAGGAGCAGGCCAACAACAGCCTGTCCAAGTACAAGAAGACGGTCCACGAGCTGGACGACGCCGAGGAGCGCGCCGAGATGGCGGAGGTGGCCCTGAACAAGATGAGGACCCGGAACCGAGCGTCCACCGCCAAGGGCTTCACCTCGGTGGAGATCGTACAGGTCACCAAGCCCAAAGGACATGACGACTAGAGGAAGAACACACACACACACACAGTATACAGACAGGTGAGTACTGGGGACAGTAACACACACACACACACACACACATGCAGGGGCGGATTGGCCATCTGGAGTACAGGGAGTTTTCCCGGTGGCCTGTGCCTCCTAGTGGCCTGGACAAGATCCAAAATGCACTAGTGGCACTTCTTCCAAAATGCACTAGAATGTGCTAGATGCTCGCCTGGAACATACAGATCAAAATGACCATTAATCTTCTACATTCTCTAGTTGTGTAGACTAAGTTGGGCTAATTCACATGATGAATATTTTAACTGTTGAGGGTGTAAAAATGAAACCAAATGGACCCGCAAGGGTCCATTTGGTTTCATTTTTACGCTCTCAAAGAGTTACATTGCCAGGCCCCCAGGGTGACCTGGCAAAGGCAAAATTGTCCCGGTGAGAAAATTATGTGCCAATCCGCCCCTGCACACATGCTAACCCACACAGGGGTAGGGCGCCATTCCGAAACACCGCCACTTAGAAACACAACCATTTTGAAGCGTCCCCATTCCAAAGCCCCCCCCCCCCCCTTTGAAATAATGTGATTTCGGAATGATATATCCTCATTTTACTAAAGACATCGCCATTCCGCAACTCTATCACATCACATACGTTAGGCTAAGATTGAGTCCACCTGTAGCCTACCGGAGACAACGCTAAACGTTTTTTTGAAGTGCTGCATAGCACTTCCTTTAGACGATGTACAAGATGTGTGTGTGTGTGTGTCCCTGCCTGCCTGCATGCGTGTGTCCCTGCCTGCCTGTGTCCCTGCCTGCATGTGTGGAGTCATGTTGATGTTGCCATGTTCAGAGAAACAAGCACAATGGGACGAAGTGTGTATTGTTGATGTTGCCATGTTCAGAGAAACAAGCACAATGGGACGAAGTGTGTTTTAGTATACTGTAGCCACACACGCAGCACTTCATTTCGCACGGGTGTGATTTTTTTTTTTCCTGTAAATTTGCAGTATAGCTGAGAGAACATTTAGGCAGTGTTCCAGTGACACTCCATCTTTCAATCGTCAGGCATGTTCCCTTCCAACGCGTAATGCACGCATGGTGCAATGTGGAACATTGGACAGTGTGGTTTAATAACGAGGACATCAGGCACACGCAAGCACGTGCACGTGCACGCGCACACACACTGGTAGCAGCTGTGAGCTATAAAACAATTCTGGAGCTGGAGGGAAATGTGACAATGTGCAAATATGCGGTCATGGGCCAACAGACAGACAAAATAGCTGTTAAAACACATCATCGATTTCAACAGATATACTTCTTCTCTCGCTCGCCCTGCTTTGTGTTATTTGATTGTGTCGCGTGTAGACGAGGGTGAGCAGAGAGAGAGAGAGAGAGAGAGAGAGAGAGAGAGAGAGAGAGAGAGAGAGAGGATCTCAGCATTCATTTTAGTTTAGTTTATTCAACTTTTCAGCTTGATCACAGGTTTAAAATTACAGATATCATTAAAAACACTGAATTATTTTGCTGATCACAGGTAAGCCTGAAAAAAAATAAAATAAATAAATAAATAAATAAATTGTAAAAGTCCACACTCTGCCTAAACCTAATGCTTAAACCTAACCTCCAAAGGTCTAATCATCAAACTGAATCGTTTGACAATTGGTATGGTTTGTAGTCACTTCCCAGATCTGTTTTCATCTTAAAGGTAGGGGAAGTGATTTCACTTTTGTCAGATATCACCCAAAAAAATCTGTTAAAATGCTCTATTATAAGGTGTGCAGACCATATATGGAGTTTCCCCCTCCCCCACGTTAGCAGAGGAGCTAATAAAAGTTCCCCAGGTGGAGGGTGAATTCTCCTCCAATCAGGATGGAGCAGCAGGTTCACATAGTGTAGCTACTCGTGGGCCAGTGCACCAGGCTGGTACTACACAATGAATTTCAAATCACTTACCCTACCTTTAAAACAACCGTTTCTGTTGTTCTGACCACCGAATCCCATCCCCTTTCTGTCTCTGTCTCCACAGAGCGACACACACCCCCTTCTCCTCCATCTGTGAGATCATCGATCCGACAACAGGGAGAAGATGTATTCACACTCCGTTAATATCACCTGAAAGTCTTAAGAAGACCCTCCACCACCATCCGCTCACTACTTAAGAAAGTCTTAACCCATTGTGTCCTATAGCTTCTGAATAACATAATATTCAAAGATTTGCACCACGTTTTCACGATTTTTCAAAAATAGCAGAGATACAAGCTCATGGCGCGCCACCGAGTGGCGCGCCATGAGCTTGTAGATCTGCTATTTTTCAATAGTTAAAAACATAATGCTTAGAACACCAAAACGCATTGAGTACACTAAGGGTTTTTAAACGAGTCTTAGACATCACAGATAGTCTTAATCCTGATTAGTTTAGGAATCGTCATGTAGTATGTTGCCCCGACCACCCCAACGCAATTCCCCGCCGACCCCTCCTGCTTGGAAAGTCTTAAATAATTAAGTCTTAAACATCACAAAGAGTCTTAATCCTAGTTAGAATTGTCTTATAGAGTCTTACATAGTATGTTGGTAGAATTCTAGCACATGCTCGTATGTAGACTACTGCGTACTGTAGCCGACTGTGCAAATAACGTGCAAACTTGTACTGTATGTGTGGATTGATGTTGGATGCTGTGTGGTGTGTGAGTGTTGTGTGTGTGTGTGTGTGTGTGTGTTGTGTGTGTGTGTGTGTGTGTGTGTGTGTGTGTGCGTGTGCGTGTGGTGTGTCTTTTTTGCGCGCACGTGCGCAACTGTTGTGGTGCTCTGGAACTCAGCAGGGGTTGATATGCCTTCCCTGCACTCTCTTTATTGGATTGGAATGCAAGAATCCACCGGATGTGCGTTTGTTTCGTGTGCGAGATATCCCTCGTCGTCCAGACGTGACTGTGCGTGTGTTGTACATGCTGTCACGTCACCGTTGGTGTCTTTTTGGTTCGGGGGGAGAGGCCGAGGGGTAAAGCTGTGTTCTCACATCAACGATAGAGGACCCACCCTGAGTGTGTCGCTGTACTGTGTGTCCACTGAGTGTGACCTTATATACTGTCTGCTGTATGGTCTTAATAAACCGCAAGCAAGAGAAATGGCACTGCTTTGGTCCGTTTTTGTTAAAAAAAGAAGAAAAAACACTTTCTGCAAGTAGGCTATAATGTCAGGTACAAGTGATGTGACACGGAGAGGGGGTGGAGTAATACTGAGAAAAAAGTCTGAAATAGTAATATTTTACACAGTGACTAATTGTAAAATGCATATATTTACATAAGAGACATGCGGCTTACATGCGGCTCTTAAGCGGCTTCCACATCAAACCGTCAAAAACGCTCGTAGTGGCGCAGTCATGCATTCCCTATACCAGTGGTTTTCAACCTTTTCTTTAATACCCAGGGCCCACCATTTGTTCAGAATTTGAGCCACGGGACCACCATTTGATGACATGTTAGCTCCACAGACCCCAAAGCTAAATTGATTTTGTTTACTTATGTCAATAATTCCAGGCTGGATTTCAGAGAAAACAAAACAGATCAAAATGACCATTACTCTTCTCTAGTTGTGTAGACTTGGGCTGATTCATGTGATGCATATTTTAACCTGCACACAAATGCACGTGTCTTATGGCAGGTGAGGGGAAATCTATTTGGGACCGTGACGGCCGCCACAGCGGTTTTATAACCGCTGTGACCGTTTGATGTGGCTCTTTGCAGTAACACAGTGAAAAACGTGGTTCTTAGTCTGTGACCTGTTGGCCACCCCTGTTTGAATACCTTATTAGGCAGACAAACAGTGCAGTCAACAAAACTGATAACAGCTTGGAGATTTACAGTACCATTTAAGTACAACTACAACACATCTGAAAAGCTTAAGAATACACTTACCAGTATATTACAGGAAGCGCTTGAAGTTTCTATCCATTTGGCTCCTGGTCAATAATCAAGAATAATCATGAAAGTAATATGCAATAATATTCAAACGAATATTCAAACTCAAAAGGGAAAAGGTGTGTGTGTGTGTGTGTGGTGTGTGTGTGTGTGTGTGTGTTGTGTGTGTGTGTGTGTGTGTGTGTGTGTGTGTGTGTGTGTGTGTGTGTGTGTGTTGTGTGTGTGTGTGTGTGTGTGTGTGTGTGTGTGGCAGTGGCTACAGCCTAATATCTACCCCTGGGAAAGGCCAGGGAAAGTCCCTTTGGTCTAGTAGTTAAGATGTTGGACTTCCGCATGGGTGTTGCTACACACACACCCGCTTGTGTAGCAGTTGATACAGCCTAATATCCACCCCTGGGGAAGTTCAGGGAAAATCCCTTTGGTCTAGTGGTTAACATGTTGGACTTCATGGGTGTTACACATGCATCAGGATTCCCTCTTGAGGTCTGGATACAAGGGCAGGGGCGGATCTAGGCATGGGCATGGGGGGGCAATGCCCCCCTAAATGCCCAGACTGCCCCACCAAACGTGATGGCATGCAGAACAACCCAGGTTATGTCAAATTAAAGTGCTTATAATCAAAATGATTTGAACACTTACTACTGCTACTAACTAACTACAGTTGTGGCACCACTAAACCAACAGCATTTCATCATTGAAAACAGAAAAGTCTCTGTGTCAGACTTTTACGACAACATCTGTTGTTATTATTGATGCTTTACTTGCCTAATAAAAGTCCTGTAACTGAAAATGGTATGAGTGCGGCTTCATCGCCCGTTGCGCAAAGCGACACCGGCGATGGAGCCACCCCCTTACCATTTTCTCCTGCCCCCCCCCCCCCCCCCCCCCAATTGGGAAATGTTACATCCGCCCCTGTACAAGGGCATCTTTATGCTTCGCCTCCTAGCGCGTAATGGTGCCTTCTCCTTATGTGACATATAAACAACTTCTTCATCCCACAATGGTATATTCATTCCCTATGTTTGATGCGATTGCATTCACACCTGATCCACACTCTGCTGCGTATTGAAGCAAAGCGAAACCGCCGTTTTTGAAGGATGTGTGAATTCTCTTGTGTTTTGCGAGGTGACCTGCTCGAGATAAACCTATATTATACTCCCACACCAGCCACAGTGGTAGGGCTTCTCTACTGTATGAATTCTCTGGTGACTTTTGCGAATACTCTTCTGTCTGAAGCGTTTCCTGCACTGGTCACATTGGTAGGGCTTCTCTGGTGTATTGTTTGGTCAGCTCTCTAACAAAGATGCGAAACATTGAAGACAAGGAGCCCTCCTATCTACTTCTGTGTCATGTGGCATGCTTCAAAGTAGTAGATTTAAGTGGGAAATTTGGTACAGATTATATATAGTCTTTGACCAGAAATATTGTCTACTCTACATACATTCATGAATCCACTTGCTTGCCAGGCTATCGGTATTGGGCTTTTTTTTCTTTTCTTGTGACCCTAACATTAACATCCTATTGCAGGATAAAACGTCTTAAATGTCTAAGCATCCTTATGCTGTAAGTAGAACGTTATGTGTCAAACTAGGGGCTTTTCATGATACTGAATCCATTCCAAGCACTAGTTTTGCACACAAAATCACTCAATGGGCTAAACACAGCCTGAAATATAGCATAGTCCGAAGCAACACTTACTGTATAGATCTACCTTTTTTTCCCTTTTACATGCTTCAGCATTATGGAATGTTTCTACCCGACAGATGCAAACAGTAATAAACCTGTTTTATTCATCCCAGGGCCCACTATTTATTCAGCATTTGAGCCACGGACCACCATTTGATGACATGTTCACCCCACAGACCCCAAAACTAAAGCTTTCTTTTGGTTTTGTCCACAATACCAGGCTGGATTTTCGCAAACAGATCAAAATGACCATTAATCTTCTACATTCTCTAGTTGCGTAGACTTCTCAATTAAGTGGGCCAATTTAGATGAATATTTAACTCTTGAGAGTATAAGGCATCACAGAGAAAGACACACCCACTGTCCAGTTCCTGACAAACAAGATAAAGGTGTGTCTATCAAGTTGATAGTTACATCCTTCTTCTCCTACCAAATAAATATGACAGTGAACAGCAGCCTGCATACACATCTCTCAACATCACTAGACCCTCGACACAAAGAGATCAACTCCAAACCAGCACAATGCCAGAATATATTAATCCGGTGAGTATTCTGTTCTTTCTTTCGTGTTTTAATATCAGAACATTTGAACCATTAAGGTTTTAATCTACAATTTAATCTGGTTCACGAGAATTATTATCTTTATTCCTCCTGTGTCCACTAATAGGGTGTGGACTTCAAGGCGAACATGACAGCAGATGCCACTCGCGTCGGCAGTGTCCTCGAAATCGAAGGCATGGTGAACAGTGACGCTCAAAGGTGCATAGTTATGACCAGTGTTGTAGTGGTACGAACCTGTTAGGGTTCATTTGGTTCCATTTGTAAGCTAAAGAAATGTTCAAAATGGGTGGAATTCTCCTTTAAGCAAAAGTGTAGACTCCGTCCTATCATGTAGTAGTTTTCTAGCTAGCGTAAATAATACCAGACATTAAAACTTCTTTTCCTCCCAGGATTGTGGTGAACCTTCACTGCAGCAAGGGGGTCGCCTTTCACTTGAACCCGAGGTTCTCTGAAGGTGGAGTGGTGCGCAACAGTCTGTTGGGTGGTAACTGGGGTGAAGAGGAGAGGGCCGGCCCCATGCCCTTCCACCGTGGCAAGAATTTTGTGGTACAGTATATCTTATAAATGGTCTAAAAATCTTAGCAGTTTACGCTTAGATTGGACAACAGTGAAACGTTCAACATCATCTTCTATAGCCCATGGACAGTATGACTTTTTACATTTTTACAACTTTGTTTTTTCCAACCAAGGTTCAAGTTTTATGTTGTTATTAAATACATTTAATAACAACATAAGAGGGTTATTTTGTGCTGCTTTCTTTGGTTTTAGGGATTTTAGCTGTTTTTGACAGGGGGCGGGGGCATTCGAACAAGGTCCTAATGCATTTTTGTTTACAACATTTTAAAGCACTTAATTTATTTCATATAATTTTTCTTTATTATCTACTACAGTCCTAATAGACCCCTCAGGAAATTACATCGGGCCACAAAAATTACAGGACCTACTAAATGTGACAAACCTCCATATTGAGCCTAATAGACAGTGTAGTGTGCAGTGTTGTGTGTTGCCTCCTTCACATCCCGTGATCTTTTATAGCCAGTTGTAATTTCCTGGGGTTTCTTTGGATTGAGATATATAATAAAAATCGCTTTAAAATTCTGTAAACAAATACATATTTAGGGCCATGTTCGAATGCCCACGTCCTCTGCCAAAAACAGCTAAAATCCCTAAAACTAAAGAAAGCAGCAAACGTGCAACGTAAAACAATTAACACTCATCTTTTTCTTTGTCTAATAACAACCTAAGACATGAACCTTGGTTGAAGAAAAAGCAACAACAAAATTGTCCTTTGCATTAGAGAAAATGCTAGTTTTCCTGTGAAGTTGTAAATGCGGCACTCATATACAGGGGCGGATTGGCCATCTGGAGAACCGGGAGTTTTCCCGATGGCCTGCGCCACTTAGTGGCCTGGACAAGATCCAAAATGCACTAGATGCTCGCCTGGAACATACAGATCAAAATGACCATTAATCTTCTACTTTCTCTAGTTGTGTAGACTAAGTTGGGCTAATTCACATGATGAATATTTTAACTCTTGAGGGTGTAAAAATGAAACCAAATGGACCCGCAAGGGTCCATTTGGTTTCATTTTTACGCTCTCAAAGAGTTACATCTGGTTAACCGGCAAAGGCAAAATTGTCCCGGTGGGAAAATATGTGCCAATCCGCCCCTGCTCATATACCAACATGTGTGTTTTATAGATGAAGATTGTGGCTCAAACTACCAAGTACAGCATCACCGTCAACGATGTTGAGGTCTTCACCTACAACTACCGCTACAATGACCTCCCTGACATTGGCAGTGTGGAGGTGAAAGGAGACCTGAATCTCACCAGAGTGAAGTTCTAGTTCCACACCAACCACCATCATCATATAGGCTTCATCATAATCTACTTCTTTCTATGATATACATTTTTGAACACTAAACATACGTGAATTTTACCCGGACTATTGTGTTTTTTTCAATTTTCATACTGTTATCTGATGTGAGTCTTTCAGTAGCTTCATGATGGTGCGTGACATCACAGAATGTTGGTTTGTTTCCCTGCACACACCCCTAGTTTTTTTTTCTCCAGGTAGGTTTCAGGTAAATTCTACCCATGTTTAGTGATAGGGTGATAGAAAAAAAATCCCATTCACTCAAACGGGACTTTTTTTATTTTATTGTTTTCTTCACTGGACCAATCTCACGGGACTTAGGGATGTCTGGACCAAAGGAGAGGTTCCCAACTTAATTCCTCTTATTTTAAAGGATTTAAAAAAAAATAATATGCATAAAATAATATTTCTTTCCGATTTTGCTCCCCACCCCCACCCCCCCATGATAGCCCCTTGATTTCAATGGCTCCCACCATTTACCTGCAAAATGCAGAGGTGTTTATTGGAGCTGTTTATTCTTCTAAATCAGTTGTACTCTTTTGTTTTAAGCCTATGGATTGATTTTCAAGAATAAAGTCTGTTGCATCAAGAACCAATCTTTATTATTATTTTTGCCTACCGTAATTAAACTACAAAATGAGTCGTAAGATTGTTTATGATTCCCTCTCCTCTCATTCTTCACACATTGATAGAAATGTGAGATTGATAGATTGATAGAATTTAGAGATCGTTTGTGTAACTATCTATGAAACAATCTTCTATGAATCTATCCGTTTTTTTGCTGTGGTTCTTATTCAGGATTCTGTAAGCTATAGAGGTGCTTTGCTTGTCAACAAAGCACCTGCTGCAAAGGTGACGTCCATGTATTGTGGTTATAGATATCTTATGCCGTAATGCAGACTCAGAGGTATAGCTTTTACCATACCACAGTCCACAACGGCATGTTACGTTTGATTTCATTTCCTGGTAAAGTAATAAGTAATAAATGGACACTATTGAGAGTGTTTCTATTATTCTCCATGATTATCGGTTTAATTGAAAAAGTTAAGTTGCTATTTTCGGTTTGATATACTGTACTTTGATTCTTGAAATCATTTTTTTTTCGATGCAGTTGCTACATCATTACACCCCTAGGACCAGATTCAGGGAAGCAAATACGCCCACGCACTGAAGCGTACCGACATTAACGCTCATTCTCCTCCCCCGCCGGTAATCAGAAAGAGGAATTTCACACCGCAGGACGAGAAGTTTCATCGCGCAGGCCGTCGACAATACCCACATGGCAAGTCAGCTCAGGAGGTGGTGTAAGGAGCACATGGCTTGCGTATATGTACCTGCAACAGTGGAGTTGATACCAGGGCACACTATTTAATCAGCATTAGAGCCACGGACCACCAAATGGACCACCTGTGTGTGTTGTGTGTGTGTGTGGTGTGTGTGTGTGGTGTGTGTGTGTGTGTGTGTGTGTGTTTGTGTGTGTGGTGTGTGTGTGAAAATCGCCGATCACCGAAATCAAAGGCATTATAAAGGGATTTAATGACAATTCCAGCTCTCAAACAAGGCCCGGACCTCTATGGAAATAATAATACATAGGTATACCTTTTTCCTTTAACGGAAAAAAAATAAAACTTACATTAATCATGTCCCTAAACGATTTTTTTTTTGTAATTCAATTTACCACTGTATTAAAATTAACAATCCTACGGCCCATCACTGCTTTTCCAACTCCACACAGAATAGTTTAAATGTGCCTAGTAACTTACCTCCTTACGTCTTTTCAAAGGTACCGTTATATCCAACACTGGAGCCTATATCCACTATCCAGTGGAATGAATGCAGCTGACGCGCTAAATTAATTAAATCACTGGAGCAGTCTGTAGCCTACATATATGGCCAAATCAATGAACTGTGCAAAGGTCCCACACCACCTCAAACTCGCTGGATTATAATTCAACACCGAAAATTATTGTGTCTGTTTTTGTTTTATCATGGATGGGTCTGTGCGACTCTCCATCTCACAAATACCACATGCAGAGGCTGCTCTGCTGGGTGGCGCCCTTGCCAGAAATAGGCTAATAAATGAATAGCCTAATAAATAAATGTGAGAAATGCTGTGCTTCGGGTTGAAATGCATGAGAGGTAGGTATCCATATGTAGAAAACGGATGCTTTTGGTGCTGGTCCAGGACCCCCCTGACTTTTTCGCTTAGTTTTTGTAGTTCTTCACAATAGCCTATTATTTAATTCGAGGACGAGGAGGAGTGATCAGTCCATCTAGCCTAGACCCTGATGTCCCCTGAACTTGATGATCAGCTGATTTTGACAGCAGATACGCAATAATAAATATTATTAATGCCTGTTATATTATATTTCATTTAATATTGTAGCAGCGTTGCTTAATAGATCTGACCCACATTCAGACTGGCATGATTGACTGTAATTACTTAATTGGTGCACAGCTGTGTAACATTCGATATTTTAACATTTTAAAATATTGTATTATAGCCTCAAAACATGTAGCCTACAGTATATTCGTTCAATGAGGTTTTGCCTTATAGAATAGCCTACATGGTTCTCAGTTTTTCAAATCAAGCCCTTGAATAATTAATTGGCGCGCACAAGTGGTCTAAGCTGTCTAAGCTCTATAAGCTGCGCAGATAAAAAAGGACGACGCATTAGGCCTATCTCTTTTCATATTGTTTGAAGTCATATAAAACCTATACCTATACCTATACCCAATGAAATATAAAATATATAAAATATACCAGTATTGACACATTGGAATTAAAACAATCGCTTGCAAACTGAGTGAGTAAGGGACAATTGAAATCTCAAGTTATGACGAGTCCATGCGGAGTTGATGCCTGTTGACAGATGCTTGGATTCATATATGGTAAGTGCCTGCTTACAACGCACACGCACACTTTGACAAAATATGCAGTCTGAACAATATTGTTGTACATAAGCGGTGTGTGGCAGAATTAAACATTATATTTTGAGGTGGAGGACTGCTGTCGCATTGGGACATGCGAGATGCTGAGGGCATGTGCGTCAGGCAGAAATGAGGAGATCTGCAAAGTAACGCCATAACTATAATAATAATAATGATAATAATAATAATAATAATAAGAATAATAATAATAATAATAATAATAATAATAATAATAATAAAAGTATTAATATGTTTGCAAATAACAGCTCATGGGCCTTATTGTACGTGGCGATTATTTTGACAAGGCGTTATTAAGCAAAATGATGTGGAACATGGGCCTTATTTAGTAGGCGTTGTTTTAGTAAGGGCTATTTGGTATTTTATGTAGGCCTATGATCGTGCCTATAGCCTATATCTTTTTATTAGCCTATATTATTGTTTACCTTTGCAAAGGTGAGAGAGTGAGCAATTGTTCAATAGAAAGGGCTTTTATATTTTAATTACCAAATAGCTGAGGTTGAACTAAATACAAATAAATGCATTTGCATTATATAAGGGCGGCTTATATTTTTTAGTGCTTGCATTCAATCATTGACATTGCAAGTGACTCTTCAGTCAAAATCAGCTGATCAACAAGTCAATGCGACATGGGGGACCACAGAGAGACCACAATGTTCAGTTGTAAAATTTCAGAACTCTGGGCTGCAGCTAGAGTTCAGACAAACTGCTGACTCACGTTTTTTGCCTTTTATGGTAAGAAATGGGGCGTGGAAGAATGAAAATGGGATGGTCCTGTCATTTGCGATCATTCTCACACGCTGGGAATGCTCGTGCACGGCACCTGATGTACGCTACCTCCAGAGGATTACGCTCAGCGTACTCAGGGTTCTCTGTAATATACCGTGGTTCGAGTGTAGCGTGTTACGGGCACTTGGCACCCCCTATCGTTGAATTTTGCGTATATTTTCTTTCCTGAATTAGGTCCCTAAGCATGAATGCACAATTCATGGCGCAGACACTTTCAGAGTTCTTTCAACAATATATCACTGAAATGAAAATCGCTGAATCATTGCTCGAACCGTTCTAAAAAACTTCTCTCGTGGGGATGCATGACATTTCAAATGAAGTCTGCAGGCTAATAAATGTCAATTTAAGTCCTCGATGTGAAAAATGGGAACCACTGCGACAGTTCAACCCACAGAAAAAAGTGGTAAGCTCGAGTTGGATGCTGCTGACTTGCACCTTGATATTTAGTGAAGTAACCAGAGCACATCTTCTTACCCTGGCTGTAACAGCTACCCTGTGTCGGCTGCACACCTTGACATAATGCAAGATAGTTATTGTTGGGAAGCACAACTCAACTTCTTCTTAAATGGTACATGGTGCATTTATATTGCACGACTTTTATCCAAGGCGCTTCACATAGATTGTAGATCCCATTTACCCATTCACACACCAACGAGCCAGGGGGACCCCTGCTATTGAGTGTCCGTGTGATTGCTAAGAAGGGGTAACAAAAAAGAAGAAGGGTAACAGTGACACACACGGTCCTGCCAAACGCATAAAAGACATGAAGTAATTTTGTTAATTTTATTACCTGTCGTTCATCAAACTGAATACCAGCAGCAGGTTATCCAGCCACTATCACCTAGGACCTAATTCAGGAAAGAAAATATACGCAAATTCAACGATAGGGGTGCCAAGTGCCCGTAAACACGCTACACTCGAACCAACGGTATAATACAGAGAACCCTGAGTACGCTGAGCGTAATCCTCTGGAGGTAGCGTACGTCAGGTGCCCGTGCACGAGCATTCCCAGAGGAATACCAGCGTGTGAGAATGATCGCAAATGACAGGACCATCCCATTTTCATTCTTCCACGCCCCATTTCTTACCATAAAAGGCAACAAACGTGAGTCAGCAGTTTTGTCTGAACTCTAGCTGCAGCCCAGAGTTCTGAAATTTTACAACTGAACATTGTGGTCTCTCTGTGGTCCCCCATGTCGCATGGACTTGTTGATCAGCTGATTTTGACAGAAAGACCACTTGCAATGTCAACTGATTGAATGCAAGCACTAAAAAAAAATAAGCCGCCCCTTATATAATGCAAATGCATTTATTTAGTATTTAGTTCAACCTCAGCTATTTGGTAATTAAAATATAAAAGCCCTTTCTATTGAACAATTGCTCACTCTCACCTTTGCAAAGGTAAACAATTATATAGGCCTAATAAAAAGATATAAGCACACGATCATAGGCCTACCATAAAATACCAAATAACAGCCCTTACAACCGCCTACTAAAGAAGGCCCATGTTCCCACATCATTTGCTTAATAACGCCTTGTCAAAATAATCGCCCACGTACAAATAAGCGCCCATGAGCTGTTATTTGCAAACAATTAATACTATTATTATTATTATTATCATAGCTTATGGCGTTACTTTGCAGATCTCCTCATTCTGCCTGACGCATGCCCTCAGCATCTCGCATGTCCCAATGCGACAGCAGTCCTCCACCTCAAAATATAATGTTTAATTCTGCCACACACCGCTTATGTACAACAATATTGTTCAGACTGCATAATTTGTCAAAGTGTGCGTGTGCGTTGTAAGCAGGCACTTACCATATATGAATCCAAGCATCTGTCAACAGCATCAACTCCACATGGACTCGTCAAAACTTGAGATTTCAATTGTCCCTTACTCACTCAGTTTTGCAAGCGATTGTTTTAATTCCAATGTGTCAATACAGTGTATATTTTATATATTTTATATTTCATTGGGTATAGGTATAGGTATAGGTTTTATATGACTCAACAATATGAAAAGAGATAGGCCTAATGCATCGTCCTTTTTTATCTGCGCAGCTTATAGAGCTTAGACAGCTTAGACCACATGTGCGTGCCAATTAATTATCAGGGCTTGATTTGAAAAACTGAGAACCATGTAGGCCTATTCTATAAGGCAAACCCTCCTTGAACGAATATACTGTAGGCTACATGTTTGAGGCTATATTACAATATTTTAAAATGTTAAAATATCGAATGTTACACAGCTGTGCAACCAATTAAGTAATTACAGTCAATCATGCCAGTCTGAATGTGGGTCAGATCTATTAAGCAACGCTGCTACAATATTAAATGAAATATAATATAACAGCAATAATAATATTTATTATTGCGTATCTGCTGTCAAAATCAGCTGATCATCAAGTCAGGGACATCAGGGTCTAGGCTAGATGGACTGATCACTCCTCCTCGTCCTCGAATAAATAATAGGCTATTGTGAAGAACTACAAAACTAAGCGAAAAAGTCAGGGGGTTCCTGGACCAGCACCAAAAGCATCCGATTTCTACATATGGATACCTACCTTCTCATGCATTAACCCGAAGCACAGCATATTCTCACATTTATTAGCTATTCATTTATTAGCCCTATTCTGGCAAGGGCGCCACCCAGCAGAGCACCTCTGCATGTGGTATTTGTGAGATTGGAGAGTCGCACAGACCCATCCATGATAAAACAAAAACAGACACAATAATTTTCGGTGTTGAATTATAATCCAGCGAGTTTGAGGTGGTGTTGGACCTTTGCACAGTTCATTGATTTGGCCCAATAATGTAGGCTACAGACCTGCTCCAGTGATTTAATTAATTAGCGCGTCAGCTGCATTCATTCCACTGGATATAGGCCAGTGTTGGATATAACGTCCTTTGAAAAGACTAAGGAGGTAAGTTACTAGGCACATTAAACTATTCTGTGTGGAGTTGGAAAAGCAGTGATGGCCGTAGGATTGTTATTTTAATACAGTGGTAAAATTGAACTTAAAAAAAAATCGTTTAGGGACATGATTAATGTAAGTTTTATTTTTTTTCGTAAAGGAAAAAGGTATACCTATGTATTATTATTTCCATAGAGGTCCGGGCCTTGTTTGAGAGCTGGAATTGTCATTAAATCCCTTTATAATGCCTTTGATTTCGTGATCGGCGATTTGTACACACACACACACACACACACACACACACACACACACACACACACACACACACACACACACACACACACACACACACACACACACACACACACACACACACACACAGGTGGTCCATTTGGTGGTCCGTGGCTCAAATGCTGATTAAATAGTGTGCCCTGGTATCAACTCCACTGTTGCAGTACATATACCAAGCCATGTGCTCCTTACACCACCTCCTGAGCTGACTTGCCAATGTGCGTATTGTCCGACGGCTGCGCGATGAACTTCTCGTCCTGCGGTGTGAAATTCCTCTTTCTGAATACTGCCGGCGAGGGGAGAGAATGAGCGTTAATGTCGGTACGCTTCAGTGCGTGGGCGTATTTGCTTCCCTGAATCTGGTCCCTAGTGTAGGTTTCATCCCTAATTGTCATAAGTCAAACAGACCGGGTAATATTTATTTAATAGGCCTAATTTTATTACCTGTCCCACATCAAACTGTGGATATCAGAAGTGAAAGGAAAGTCCCTTTGGTCTAGTTCTAGTAGTTAAGATGTTGGACTTCCGCATGGGTGTTGCTGCACACACACACCCGCTTGTGTAGCAGCTGATACAGCCTAATATCTACCACTGGGGAAGTCCAGGGAAAGTCCCTTTGGTCTAGTGTTAGACTTGGACTTCATGGGTGTTACACATTCATCAGCATTACACGTGCATCAGGATTCCCTGTTGAGGTCTGGATACAAGGGCAGGGGCGGATCTAGGCATGGGCATGGGGGAGCAATGCCCCCCTAAATGCCCAGACTGCCCCACCAAACATGATGGCATGCAGAACAACCCAAGATATGTCAAATTAAAGTGCTTCTAATTAAAATGATTTGAAACACTACAACTGCTACTAACTAACTACAGTTGTGTCATCACTAAACCAACAGCATTTCATCATTGAAAACAGAAAAGTATCTGAGTCAGACCTTTACGACAACAACTGATGTTAATATTGATGCTTATAATTGCCTAATAAAAGTCCATGGTATGGGTGCGGCTTCATCGCCCGTGGCACGAAGCGACACGGGCGATGAAGCCTTCCCCTTACCATTTTCTCCTGCCCCCCCAATTGGGAAATGTTACATCCGCCCCTGTACAAGGGCATATTTATGCTTCGCCTCCTAGTGCGCATTGGTGCCTTCTCCTTATGTGAACATATAAACAACTCCCTATGTTTGATGCGATTGCATTGCATTCACACCTGATCCACACTCTGCTGCGTATTGAAGCAAAGCGAAACCGCCGTTTTTGAAGGATGTGTGAATTCTCTTGTGGTTTGCCGCAAGCCCTACCAGCCACAGTGGTAGGGCTTCTCTCCTATATGAATTGTCTGGTGACTTTTGCGAATACTCTTCTTTTGGTTTTGTCCACAATACCAGGATGGATTTTCGCAAACAGATCAAAATGACCATTAATCTTCTACATTCTCTAGTTGCGTAATCTTCTCAATTAAGTGGGCCAATTTAGATGGATATTTAACTCTTGAGAGTGTAAGGCATCACAGGAGAAAGACACACTTACTGTCCAGTTCCTGACAAACAAGATAAAGGTGTGTCTATCAAGGTTGATAGTTACATCCTTCTTTCTCCTACCATATAAATATGACAGTGAACAGCAGCCTGCATACACATCTCTCAACATCACTAGACCCTCGACACAAAGAGCTCAACTCCAAACCAGCACAATGCCAGAATATATTAATCCGGTGAGTATTCTGTTCTTTCTTCGTGTTTTAATATCAGAACATTTCAACCATTAAGGTTTTAATCTACAATTTAATCTTGTTCACGAGAATTATTATCTTTATTCCTCCTGTGTCCACTAATAGGGTGTGGACTTCAAGGCGAACATGACAGCAGATGCCACTCGCGCCGGCAGTGTCCTCGAAATCGAAGGCATGGTGAACAGTGACGCTCAAAGGTGCATAGTTATGACCAGTGTTGTAGTGGTACTTTTAGAAGTGGGGGGGACGCCTCTTAAAGGGGGATTTCACGCATTTAATTTTATTTTTTCTGAGAGTACAAATGGAACCAAATGGACCTTAGCGGGTCCATTTGGTTCCATTTGTACACTCTCAGAAAAAAGGAAACTCATTAACATGGTGAAACACATCTTGATGTCATCAAGATGTAGACTACTGTAGACTACTGTATAATGTAGACACTCCTGGTCGAATTCAATTGAAAGTTGTCCGTCCAATGTAGTCGTTTTCTAGCTAGCCTAAATACCAGACATTAAAACTTCTTTTCCTCCCAGGATTGTGGTGAACCTTCACTGCAGCAAGGGGATCGCCTTTCACTTTAACCCCAGATTCGATGAAGGTGAAGTGGTGCGCAACAGTTTGTTGGGTGGTAAATGGGGTGAAGCCCCAGAGAGGGCCGGCCCCATGCCCTTCCTCCGTGGCAAGAATTTTACAGTATGTCACTCTTAATTCATTTATTTCATATCATTTTTCTTCATTATCTACTACTACTAGACCCCTCAGGAAATTACATCGGGCCACAAAAATTACAGGACCTACTAAATGTGACAAACCTCCATATTGAGCCTATTATTGACAGCCTATTAGACAGTGTAGTGTGCAGTGTTGTGTGTTGCCTCCTTCACATTAGAGTTCTCAAACTCTGCCCGAACCCGACCAGGACCGAACCCGAACAGGCCCGATCCGACATTTAGGGCCGGGTAGGGCCGAAAATCTATCCTAATCAATAGGGCCGGGTAGGGCCTCGGGCCCCATGAAAAAATAATATACTGTATATTGAATTATTTTAATATAGTAAGAATAATAGTTATTTTCTGTAGTTACATAATATGTAGATGGTGCTGATTGCCATTTCAATTTTAATCTGTGGCGAATTCTCAAATTTTGCCCAAACCCGGCAGTTTAGGGCCGGGTAGGGCCTAAAATCTTTTCCATTTAGTAGGGCCGGGTAGGGCCTAGGGCCTGAGCTTTTAGGGCCGGGTAGGGCCCGGCCTTCATTTTCAGGCCCGTTGAGATCTTTACTTCACATCCCGTGATCTTTTATAGCCAGTTGTAATTTCCTGGGGTTTCTTTGGATTGAGATATATAATAAAAATCGCTTTAAAATTCTGTAAGACATGAACCTTGGTTGAAGAAAAAGCAACAACAAAATTGTCCTTTGCATTAGAGAAAATGCTAGTTTTCCTGTGAAGTTGTAAATGCAGCGCTCATATACAGGGGCGGATTGGCCATCTGGAGAACAGGGAGTTTTCCCGGTGGCCTGCGCCACTAGTGGCCTGGACAAGATCCAAAATGCACTAGATGCTCGCCTGGAACATACAGATCAAAATGACCATTAATCTTCTACATTCTCTAGTTGTGTAGACTAAGTTGGGCTAATTCACATGATGAATATTTTAACTCTTGAGGGTGTAAAAATGAAACCAAATGGACCGCAAGGGTCAGTAGCGGTCCTAGAGTGATTTACTCCCTGGGCGAAATCCCCTGGCCCCCCCCCCCCCCCCCCCCCCCCCCCCCCCCCCCCCCCCCCCCCCCCCCCCCCCCCCCCCCCCCCCCCCCCCCCCACACACACACACCCCTCCGGGATCAACCCAACGACCACCTCTACTCCACCACTCAAGACTAAACAGACCATCGTCCATACTAGGCCTACTACAAAAAAAAATGCCACACACACATAATACATAAACCTTCTGAGTAGATATCACCATCTAGTGAGCATGTCACCTTGACACCACCTTCTTCACACAGGTGTGATTTCTTTTTCCCTTTATTTTATTTGTTCATAATAATAATATCAATAATCTAATGATCAATTTGAGATGCATTTGCATTACTGAACTCTTCGAAGCAAAGTTGGCTATAAATCACACAGGCAAAAAGTAGCCTTCCATGGGGTGGCATTATTATTATTATTATTATTATTATTATTATTATTACCCTTATTATTATTAGTCTTGATTGCATTTGAGTTTATGCTTTATAGCCTACTATAGTTTCAGTTAATTCAATGAATAAGTAGCTATAATGCAAACTGCATTGGAGGAAGGGGGACCTCAGGGTGAAATTTGGAAAAGGGGGCATCTATGACAATAATCAAGACTAAGAGCATTATTACACATGTCACAGGAATCAAGGTAGATTGCTCCTAATATGTTTTGGTGTGGAATTCTCCTTTAACCACTGTGGAAAGTCCCCACTAATTAGTGCACCTGCTGCACGAAGACACTGACAGAAAGAATGCGCTCCATATTTCCATAGAGTTCCATATTAAATTTCTGAGATTTGAAAAGGCCCTGTTGACTTTTCTCAACCTTAAAAAATAAAATCAGGACTTCCCAAGAAACCATGTGAGGTAAGATTTTATTTACTGTATCATAAATACTGTTGCCACCATTCGCCAGTGAACTCTTGCTTTTTCAAATCTCAAAAGATTCATGCTAGAGCGCATTGGAGAGGCATTGGAGAGCGCGTTGGAGAGCGCATTTAACATTGAAGTCAAGCGGTCCAGCGGTAACACCACAACTGGACCCCCCAGACCAGGACACACATCACACACTCTGAATTGCACGACATTACCATTTTTTGTGCGCAAGTGGGCGCAATACCTGTATTGTAGATCCATGCTGCAATGACAATAAGTGATGGAATAGCCGATTTCTTTTCTCTTTTTTTTTTTTGCTTCACTATGCCGCCCCCCTTGCGATGCCGCCCTGGGCGGCTGCCCATATTGACCATGCCTAAATCCGCCCCGCAAGGGTCCATTTGGTTTCATTTTTACGCTCTCAAAGAGTTACATCTGGTTAACCGGCAAAGGCAAAATTGTCCCGGTGGGAAAATATGTGCCAATCCGCCCCTGCTCATATACCAACATGTGTGTTTTATAGATGAAGATTGTGGCTCAAACTACCAAGTACAGCATCACCGTCAACGATGTCGAGCTCTTCACCTACAACTACCGCTACAATGACCTCACTGACATTGGCAGTGTGGAGGTGAAAGGAGACCTGAATCTCACCAGAGTGAAGTTTTAGTTCCACACCAGGCTTCAATGCACTTCTTTCTATGATATAGATTTGTTTAATACATGATTTGTCTTGATTTGCTGTAGTTGTGCATGGTGAATCACACAATATCACCAAAATTCCTCAGGGCATTTTGAATTTACAGGATTGATCATTTTCTCAATTTTAGATAGAGCTAATTGAACTGATTTTAATTGTTCCAACCCGCAAAATGCAAAGATGTTTATTGGATCCTATTGGGGTCTATTCTTCTTAATCAATTGTAGCTTTTTTTGGATTAAGCCTATGGATTGGTTTTCAAGAATAAAGCCTGTTGCACCAAGAGCCAATCTTTATTATTATTATTTTTGCCTGATTAAACTACAAAATGAGTCGTAAAATTGTTCATGATTTCAAATGGGGTACACAGGCTAATAAATGTTAGTTTTAAGGGTCAGTTCACAAAAGTTTTCAATGATGAAATGGTGTTGGTTTATAGGTGCCGCAACTGTAGTTAGTTAATAGCAGTAGTAGTGTTTCAAATCATTTTAATTATAAGCACTTGAATTTGAAATATATATTTAAATGTGGGTTTGCATGGCATCATGTTTGGTAGTCAGGGCAGACAGGGCTTCGGAGGGGGGGGGGGGGGGGGGGCATTTCCCCCCATGCCCATGCCTAGATCCGTCCCTGCGTTGTTATTTAGAGAAGTAACCAGAGTTTTTCTAACCCTGGTCCGGAACAGCTACCCTGTGCCGGCTGCACCTGGAGAGATAACGCAAGATGACAGTTATTGTTGGGAATCACAACTCAACTTCTTCTTAAATGGTAAATGGTGCATTTATAGAGCACTTTTATCCAAGGCGCCTTACATACATAAATTGTAGATCCCATTTACCCATTCACACACCAATGGCAGCAGAAACCATGCAAGGTACTGACCACTGACCAGCACATTGGGAGCAATTTGGGGTTAAGTGTCTTGCTCAGGGACACAACAACACTAACTCTGGGGGAGCCCCGGGTTTGAACCAGCAACCTTGTAGTTGCCACCCGTGAGTCACTGCCGCCCCTTCTTATCCTGCTACTATAATAGACGCAGGACAGACCCATTTATCCGTCCGCCTTCGTTCTGCTTCTCCTACCAAACCACGGCATTTGCATTTGCAGGCATCTGACCATGAACATTCTGGGCACGTTCGGAAATACCACACCAGAGCGCACTCGCCTATTAGTTTGCATTGCTCGGTGTACTCAGTGCGCAATTTCCGAACGCGCCCTCTGTTTCTGTTAATAGCTAATAGTTAGTTAATAGTTAATTGTTAATTTAAAGGTAGGGTAAGTGATTTGAAATTCATGGTGTAGTACCAGCCTGGTGCACTAGGGGCGCACAACAGTAGCTACACTATGTGAACCTGCTGCTCGATCCTGATTGGAGGAGAATTCACCCACCACCTGGGGAACTTTTATTAGCTCCTCTGCTAACGTGGGGGAGGGGGAAACTCCATATATGGTTTCCACACCTTATAATAGAGCATTTTAACAGGTTAAAGATGCCAAGTTGTGATTACTGACTATTAAACACTGTTCTTGTTGATGCAAAGTAATAAAATGGTTTCTAAAATGAGAATGTCAATGACAAGAAGAGGTTTACATCTGTTGACTGGCTCAGCTGTTGTACTTGTATTACAGTTAATATTTTATTATAGAGTTGATTATTGCCCAAACACCAGGTTTCATCAGTACTGCACATTTTTTTACTTTAAAAATATATGCCCAACAGTATATCCCACTGAGCACAGTACAGTACGGTAGATGTCCACTCTTGTCTTATTGTATTTTTCAGAATAGAAGCAATTCACCAATACCATAAAGTCTGCACTATGCTGTACATTACAGCTTAATAGCAATATACCAACGTTATATGGCCAGGAAAACATTTTTACTCAAAACCAATGTTTGTAAAGGATTCAGCACCCCTGCAAACCCCTAGTTAGACACCCCACAAGTTAATTTTATTTTTTGCTCATATTTTATACTTTTGATTGGCCCTAATGGTTGGATTAGTGGGATTGCACTAATTGAGAGGTGATACTAGACACATACTGTATCAGAACACATTGGTGAAGAAGTCAAGAACAATTGGTAGTATTTCCTTTCACAGATGGTCCAAACATATTACTAACATTCCCTAACTATACACGGAATGTGCCCAGTGGTGAAAGTGGTGTCAAGTTTTTTCTTGGAGCTTGCGGCACAACCAGAAGATTTGGGGGAGGTCAAACCCTCCAATAGCCCAAAAATGCATAAAAAAACTGCATTTTTGCACTGTATACCAACACAGTACAAACACATCAGGTCTTAAATAATCAATCAATCAATCAATCATGGTGCAAATGTCTCTTGCAATGTGCAAAGTCTTCATCTAAAGATATATATATATATATATATATATATATATATATATATATATATATATATATTTTTTTTTTTTTTTTTTTTTTTTTTTTAGAATAAATTATACTGCTTTTGGAAACGAACAGATTTTGAGAATGGAGCATAACTTACTGTATTACAAACAGTACAGTAAGTGCATTTGTTAGGGGGACCTTGGCTGCAAAAGGTTATTTCAGGGACCAAGCAGTGCACAAAGTGTGTCCCTCCTGTTTTGCCATAAGTCATAAATAGATATGAAGTAATTTGTTAATTTTATTACCTGTCGTTCATCAAACTATGAATACCAGCACCGGATTAGTCAACACACAAGCCATTATCAGCTAGGTTTCATCTCCTAATTGTCATAAGTCAAACAGACAGGGTCATTTGTTTAATAATTTTATTACCTGTCCCACATCAAACTGTGGATGTCAGAAGTGAAAGGACAGCAGTGAAGCAAGACTTTTATTGCAGTGAAGTTTGCATCTTTTAGGGAACTGTGCTGCTTTCTGACAATTTATTATACTGAATAAATAATATAAAAGCATAATCCATATATCATATAAATAGACAGGCCGTGTATATATGGCCAAACTACTGTCATGAAGTAATTTGTTAATTTCATTAATATTAGAGGTGAAAGGACAGCAGTGAAGCAAGACTTTTATTACAGTGAATGGAGGAAGTTTGTAGTTTTAGTATCGAGTACCAATCAGTACCAATACCAGTACTTTCTTTTGTTGAGTAACCACTTATTTGAACTCCTTTTTTTATCTATCTATTTTCATTGTCATGCCTTGTACTAATGAAATTGTAATGTTCAATTACTACAATAAATAAAAAAAATGATAAATGGTTTTGAAAAAAATATCCAATTGCAAAATGTTTATTACTCTTAAAGGAGAATTCCACCCATTTTCAACGTGTTACTACCGAGATGTTCTATGACAATAATAAAAATGTTCCTACAATTTTTTTGTTTCCTATTAATGTTGATCTAAAAAAACATTACCATGGCAAAATACACAATGTCATCACATTGTGTTTCACCATAGTAATGATTTTCTCCAGACCTCCAGTTCCCTCCACCAGTTCTGTGAACTGGTGAATATTCTTATTATTCTCACGCATCTCTAACATATCTTAATGACATAGTAAAATGTTGAAAATGTGTGAAATACCCCTTTAATAGCTGAAGCACCAACTTGCCCTGCCCCCTTTAGACATGTATATGCATTATTCATTTGTTGATTAATCCCTCAAAAAAACAACACAATCATATATATTTTTTATAAATGCCTCTAATGTAGCCTTAGCCTATCCCTCCTCGCCCAACATCCCACCCCCACAATCCCAGCCTCACCTGGAGATTTGATTCCAGGTTGGCTTGAAATCTGTGCAATCTCTCTCTCTCCACTGAATGGTAGTGGTGGCATATGTGAATGTGTTAAGTGTTGGTCACCGTTGGGATCCGCATGGAGAACAAAGAACAAGCCTGGGGAACAAAGAATAGTCCGAAATTAAGAAGGTACTTTGAACCAACGAAGAGAGCTAGCACGAGAGGCGCCTTAAAAGGATCCCTGTCTAATAAGATAAACATCGCTTAAAACATTATACTTTCCCTATATAACTAAAATAAACAAATAAAAACACCAATGGCATCTTATTTTTTTCATAAATAGAGAATATTTCACTCAACAGGAACTGCTCCTGGCACAGGATGATGATGTCACGTGTGATCTAGCTCTATAGAATATATGGATGAACATGCTCATGTGACATCATCATCCTGCGACAGGAGCACCTCCTATTGAGTGAAAGATTCTTTATTTATGAAAGAAATAAAGTATTGAAGGTGTTTTTATCTGCATGTTTTAGTTATAGAAGGCAAGTATAGTGTTTTAAGGCATATTTGTCTTATTAGCCAGGGATCCTTTTAAGATGGGAGAGGGAATGACGTAGCAGTTGACGGACAGAATGCCCCCATTATTTAGCTGTTCCCCAAAACACTGACTGAGCTATCCAAAAACGCCTGGAGAACGCTCCACGCGCCCCAAGCTCTTCTCCCTCCTGGCCCCAAAACTATGGAATGAACTTCCCCCTGCAATCAGGACCTCAGACTCACTACCTAGCTTCCGCCGCAGTCTTAAGACACACCTCTTCAGACTCCATCTCAGCCCATAGCACTTGTATTATATACCATTACCAACCCACAGTACTTGCTGCAATGACTTATATAGGTTGCCTAATGTATTACAATGTTTTTAGAGCTTCATTGTATGTTGTAAAATGTATTGTAAATCCAGATTAAATTGTAAACTTTTCACCATTGTAAATCGCTCTGGATTAAGAGCGTCTGCTAAATGCCTAAATTGTAATTGTAAATTGTAATCCAGGCACAATAATTTGCTTCATTGTTGTTAAAAGGATCCCTGACTAATAAGATAAACATCACTTAAAACATTATACTTTCCCTATATAACTAAAATACACAAATAAAAACACCAATGGCATCTTATTTCTTTCATAAATAGAGAATATTTCACTCAACAGGAACTGCTCCTGGTGCAGGGTGATGATGTCACGTGTGATCTAGCTCTATGGAATATATGGATGAACATGCTCATGTGACATCATCATCCTGCGACCGGAGCACCTCCTGTTGAGTGAGAGATTCTCTATTTATGAAAGAAATAAGATGCCATTGGTGTTTTTATTGGTTTATTTTAGTTATAGAAGGCAAGTATAGTGTTTTTTTTTTTAATATTTGTTTTTGGGCTTTTTGCCTTTATTGATAGTACAGTTGTATGACAGGAAAGGGGGAGAGAGATGGGGAGTGACATGAGGCAAAGTCCGCCGGGCTCGGGAATCGAACCCGGGGCACGCCATCAGGCTGGCTTAGTAGCCGGGTGCCCAGACGGTTGAGCTAACCGCCTGGGCCAGCAAGTATAGTGTTTTAAAGCATATTTGTCTTATTAGCCTGGGATCCTTTTAACAATGAAACAAGCCAGAAGACGACACCATGAACAATATGCACAAATAAGCAATTTGAGAGTGGTGCTTACAGATGTGTCCCCCATGAGTCATAGTCAAGTTATACGCCTGTTCAAATGGTTGATTAAAAAAAAATGGTATAGCACCCCCCTTTGACAAATTGTAGTAAGACTGGTTTTAGTGCTATTTGGCATTCCTAACAAACTGTAAAGGATATTACACTGCAGGTGTGTATTAGGAGCGTGATCCTCATATGATTATGTTATGATCCTCATATCCAGAGCTTCCCAAAGCTATGCAGGAATATACATTTCTTTTAGATCTTGTTTTAAAAGCCGAGCTGCCGAACAATGTGATGTCACTGGTGGATGAACTGCCCACAGCCCTCATATGACCCCTCCCATCCCTTATGTTTTTTTGCACATCCCTTTAATCTCTATACATTGTTTGGTCATAAAGGAGCAGCTGAAAATGGAATTGTGCAACATGCATCATATTATTTGTGTAGGCCTAAAACTACATACAACACAACAACTTACTTGTATTATTATAGTGAAATGATTACAAAGTAGGCTACAAACTATGCTGTGGTGTAACACATACAGTCTTTTCTACTGCCTTTGGTGTTACTGTACTGTTAATATACTCATTTTTTTTAAATTCATGACACCCATTTGCTAAGTAAGATGTGAACTGAGTGGTACTGTGTGTGTGTGCGCAGTGTTGCCAACTTGGCGCATTTGACGCTATATTTAACGCTTTTTCAGACCCCCCTAGCGCCAAAATTAGTGAAAATCTCCTGGCGGAAAATCTAGTGCTTTTTGGCTGGTGAGCTACTACTACTACTACTACTACTACTACTACTACTACTACTACTACTACTACTACTACTACTACTACCACACAACACCTTTCATCAATGAAGTGATAGAGGAAAAAAATCCCATTCACCCACAATGGTCTTGATTCTTCCTTTAAAAATAGCCTATTTTAAAACAACATGGATGTTTTTCCTCAGATCCTGTTGAGGAGATATATGTTTTATGAAACAATTTACATTGGGTAAAATACTCCCATGTTTAGTGATGGTGTAACAATGATTATTCATTGTTCTTTAAACTCGCACAGATTTTCACTGTTGTTGTTTTCTCCTTTGACTAAAGTTTGTGCTTAATGTGTTTGGGTGTCATCCAGAAAAGCTGGGCTATTATTATTATTATTGGTAACTTTTTCAATTAAGAAACACACTCAATAGTGTCCATTTATTACTTGGGTACATAAAGATAAAAGAAACACAAATACCAACAATCTCTAAATCAATAGCCATACTCCAGGGCTGATTGTTTTTTATAGGGCAATAATATTTCTTATGATGTCACCTCTGGTCCTTTATCATAAACAATTTTATTTTGTAGTTTAATTAGGCAAAAAATAAACAAATAATAAAGATTGGTTCTTGATGCAAAATACTTTATTCGTGAAAATCAATTCATAGGCTTAAACCAAAAAAGTACAACTGATTAAGAAGAATAGACAGCTCCAATAAACAATAAACATTTTGCGGTTAAATGATTGGAACCGTTAAAATAATCTCAATTAGGCCTAAATCTAAAATTGAGAAAATGATCAACCCCGTCAGCTCAAAATAGCCTACCCTGAGGAATTTTGTCCAGCTTTAATCAGTCAACATTCTTTGTGATATTGTGTGGGTCATCATGCACTACCAGGGGCGGATTGGCCATCTGGAGTACAGGGAGTTTTCCCGGTGGCCTGTGCCACCTAGTGGCCTGGACAGGTTTTTTTTTTAAGTCCAGGGCAGGCCAGGGCGCCAGGCCCAGGCCAGGCAAACTAGTGTTTCTATCCTTCAAAAAAGAAAAGGTGTCCTACACCAGAGCCTAGGAGAGATCTTCTACATTCTCTAGTTGTGTAGACTAAGTTGGGCTAATTCACATGAATATTTTAACTCTTGAGGGTGTAAAAATGAAACCAAATGGACCCGCAAGGGTCCATTTGGTTTCATTTTTACGCTCTCAAAGAGTTACATCTGGTTAACCAGTGGCCTGGCAAAGGCAAAATTGTCCCGGTGGGAAAATATGTGCCAATCCGCCCCTGGTGCACTACTATTACAAATCAAGACAAATCATTTATTAAAAGAATGTATATCATAGAAAGAAGTATATTGAAGCCTATGATGATGGAACATTCCTCGTGGTTCACATTGGTTCCAATTGGTAGAAATCCACATTGGTGAGAGTCAGCTCTCCTTTCACCTGCACCTTGTCAATGTCAGTGAAGTCATGGTAGCGGTAGTTATAAGTAAAGCAATCGACGCCGTTGACGCTGATGCTGTACCTTGTAGCTTGAGCCTCAATCTTCAGCTATAAAACACACATACATGTTGGTTTACAACTTAACAGGAACTGTGAAAACTAGCATCGTCTCTAATGCAAAAGACAACTCTGTTGTTATTAGACAAAGTGAAAGATGAGTGTTAATTGTTTTAAGTTCTGCTTTGCTGCTTTCTTCTAGGGATTTTAGCTGTTTTTGGCAGGCAGTGTGGGCATTCGAACATAGCCCTAAATACGTACTGTAATTGTTTACAGAATTTTAAAGCGATTTTTAAGTTAGTCCAAAGAAAATGACATTACAAAATTACACAAGAAAATTACATCTGGCTATAAAAGATCACGGGATGTGAAGGAGGCAACACACAGCAATGCACACTGAGTCTAATAGGCTCAATATGGCGGTTTGTCACATAGATCCTGTAATTTTTGAGGCCAGATGCAATTTCCTGAGGTCTAGGACTGTAGTATGATGAAAAAAAGATAAGAAAAAAAAAAAAAGAATTGCTTTGAAATTTAATAAACAAATATGCATTTAGGACCTTGTTCGAATGCCACGGCTCCCCTGTAAAAAACAGCTAAAACCCCCCCAAACCAAAAAAGCAGCACTAATTAACCATCGATCTTTTAATTTCTCTAATAACAACGTAAACCTTGGACCTTGGTTGAAAAAACAACAAAAAAGTTGTCCTATAAGCAGTTGTCCAAGGACTATAAAGAATAAAGTTGAATGTTGTAATGGTTGTCGTTTCAATGTTGATTTTTTTAGAGCATCTACAGTATATCAAATTTTATGCAACCATTTAGACTGGAAAATGCTCAGTGAGATAATCGCATGGTGAATATACATTGTGGCCTCACAAGTTGTTACAGGAGGCATGACAAGAAAATAAATTGTGAAAATAAGATATATATATACTGTACCACAAATTTTCCGCCAGGGTGGAAGGGCATGGGTCCATCTCTCTCCTCTGAACCCCAGTAACAATCCATCCTCGTGTTACGCACCACTACACCTTGATCGAACCTCGGGTTGAAGTGAAAGGCGATCCCCTCGGTGCAATGAAGGTTCACATCAATCCTGGGAGGAAAACAAGTTTTAACGTCCGGTAATTGGGCTAGCTATAGAAAACTACTACATTATAGGAGGCACAACTTTCAATTGAATTCGACCAAGAGTGTCATAGCACATAGTCTACACTTTTGCTTGAAGGAGAATTCCACCCATTTTCAACACTTTTTTTTTCAGAGAGCTTACAAATGGAACCAAATGAACCCTAAACAGGTCCATTTGGTTCCATTTGTACGCTCTCAGAAAAATCATTAATTTAATGATGTCATCAAGTTATGCTTCACCACGTTTATTTCCTCCCAGCCCAGAATCATAGAATGGGGCTTTTTTTTTTTTTATCATGTCCGCACAACATCTCTAAGGTATACTAATGGCATAGTACAATATTGAAAATGGGTTTACCCCTTTAAATACACAAGTTGGCAAATACAACTATCAGCTACGGTATTCATTTAATACAGCACACACACCCATGCACACATAAAATGTCATATCTATGCACCTGTAAGGATTACAGTTCACAACGCCTTCGATTTCGAGGACACTGCCGACGGGAAAACCTCCTGGCATGTATGTCTTAAACGGCACACACTATAGTGGACACAGAAGGAATACAAATAATGTTCATAATGGGTAATAGTAACAAGAAAATTGTAGATAAAAAGCTTAATATTTCAAATGCTATGAGATTATAGTTACCGGATTAGAAAAATCGCCTGGCATTGCGGTGGTTTGGAGTTGAGCTCTTTGTGTCGAGGGTCACATTCACTGTCACATTTATATGGTAGGAGAAAGAAGGGTGTATAACTGTCAACCCTGATAGATCTTTATCTTGTTTCTCAGGAACAGCCTTTATCTTGTTTTTCGGTTGAAGTCCAATCAACATATCCATTCTTTGTGGGAGGAAGAAGGAGCAAAAGGGTGACCACATGATGCTGTTATACAGTAGTCTGTTGGGGTAACCACTGAAATCAATGGTTAGGTGTAGATTGGGCCAGAGTAGAACAATGCTTCATTGTTTAGCTAATCAATCAATGCTGATAAGTCGATCATGTCTGTCTGAAACTTCTGGAAAGACCACCACGTGCACACACACACACACACACACACACACACACACACACACACACACACACACACACACACACACACACACACACACACACATAGCCACACTTACTGACACACAGACGTGCACACACAAAGGATGTGATGCATTGTGATTGGTGGGGATAAACACACGCACACACATACAAAGAACTTGTTACATTGTGATTGGTGAAAACACATACACCCCTCCCATTTGTGCACGCAAACGCACACTAATGTAATGTTTGTAATATAATGATCTGTCTGTCAAACTCGCTCGCTCGCTCACTCACTCACTCACTCACTCACTCACTCACTCACTCACTCACTCACTCACTCACTCACTCACTCACTCACTCACTCACTTGCTCCCGCTGGGACACATCTGTAAGCGGTTGTTAAGATGCCTTTCAAAAGGCAACCTCCATGCGCAGACGTCCAGCATCCTCAAGGTCCCAGGCCAGTAGTCTACCTCCAGAGAGTCACTTCACACGTTTTAACCTTCCACTTTAACCCTAACGTCAGTTTTAGGTTTTAGTTTTAGTCACCTACGACCACGTAAGTCCTAGGACTAACCCTAACATCAGTAAAACTATATGCTTAAACCGAACCTAACCATAACCTCAGTAAAACTTCCTTTGCCCCTCCCTACTAGTAGCCGGCAAAACCATGATCAACCAATGCAATAAATACAAAATATCTACTTGCCCCACGGGTATCTGAGTATCTGCGTCTACTCCTTGTTGCGTGTGTGACAGTTCCAGTCAACCTTTTGTCTCTTATCCAGGACATATTGAAGATACAAAATCATCTTTTTTTTTGTGACACTCAAGGACACCTTACATTAGGTCAAATGACACACTGGACTAGAAATTGAGCACGCTTGTTGCCACTAAGCTGAGGAACAAATGCCAAATGGAAATTTTAAACTGTAACTGAACAATTAGTGTTTTTGCTTATTGTGGGAGCTATTTGGTGTTTGATTTTTATACCTATAACTGCACCAATCTGTGTGAAACCTTGTATGCACACTCCCTAGAGGACAGGGGGAAAATGTTGCCAAGAGGTTTTCACATACTCTTTAAAATAAATGCTATAGCACCCCCCTTTGACAATTTGTAGTAAGACTGGTTTTAGTGCTATTTGGCAAACTGTAAAAGGATATTACACTGCAGGTGTGTATTATTAGGAGCGTGATCCTCATATGATTATGTTATGATCCTCATAGAGCTTCCCAAAGCTATGCAGGAATATACATTTCTTTTAGATCTTGTTTTAAAAGCCGAGCTGCCGAACAATGTGATGTCACTGGTGGATGAACTGCCCACAGCCCTCATATGACCCCTCCCATCACTTATGTTTTTTTTTTTGCACATCCCTTTAATCTCTATACATTGTTTGGTCATAAAGGAGCAGCTGAAAATGGAATTGTGCAACATGATCATATTATTCGTGTACAGTGTTGGGACATGTGCACTACGTAACTTAATATATTACATAATATATTACCAAAATGCAGTAACATGTAATATAAATATATTACTTAATGCATTACTGCATTACTTTCAATATTACTTTCTGTCAATCCGTCTTGTTGCAAGTGTTCTTATGGAATTATATTTGACAACTGCAGAAGTTGAATAATAACTTATTTTCTATAATTTTTCATCAAATTATTTACTTGCTTCCATAAATTCAAGGAATACATTTAGCTCCTGTGTTAGGTATGCCACTGGCCTATGCGATATTTGATTAATAGTGATACTAATATTTAATTAAACATTTTGTAAAAAAGTAATATGTAATAGTAATATTAATATATTACACTTGCTCAGACAGTAATATTGTAATATAATATATTGCTTTAAAATTAAGGTAATAATTAATAAGTAATATATTAACAAGGTAAAGTAATATTCCCAACACTTTTCGTGTAGGCCTAAAACTACCGGTACATACAACACAACAGCTTAATTGTATTATTATAGTGAAATGATTACAAACTATGCTGTGGTGTAACACATACAGTCTTTTCTACTGCCTTTAGTGTTACTGTACTGTTAATATACTCATTTTTTTTTATTCATGACACCCATTTGCTAAGTAAGATGTGAACTGAGTGGTGCTGTGTGTGTGTGTGCGTACAGTATGTGTGTGTATGCGAGCGTGCGCGTGTGCGCATAGGGACAAAGCCATGTCTTTGAGTGGTTCCTTCCACCACTCAAGCATGATTAAGAAAATAGTAAAAACTCACTCAATGGTACACACAATAAAGCAAGAAAGGTGGAAAAAAAACACGCATATGAAAAAAACAAAAAACAACTTGGGTAGGGTGCTAGATTAAAAATAGAACATGACTAAACAAAAGAAAGAAAATCTGCTCACCATTTGACGCTCCCGAATGTTGATTTATTATTTAATATGGTGACTTTTCGGGCCGAAGCCCTTCCTCAGACCTTTACCAAACCTCTCAGACCTTACCATACAATAAAGCCCCTGCCTGGCCCCATTGGCCTGCATGGTACATGTCGGTACACTAGCATTTGGAAGCATAACTGGATAAAGCCCACGTGTCACTGTTTTGTAGTATAGGCAATAGGCCTGCAGGGAACAAGAAATGTTTCCACCTCGCAACCCAATATCGTCCAGTGAGTGACTCATAGGCTGAGGGAACATGGGGTGCTGGGGGGGCTGGAGGGTCCGTGTATTTTACGGCCAACTGAATTCTCATTTCGTTTTTGACAAACAGTATTCAGTTTAGGTTCTGTGTTCTGAATACTGTTTCTCAAAAACGTGAAATTGTTAATTAAAAATAGGAAAAAGGTTTATTTTTCTTAATACTGTTTAGAAATGTTTCCTTAAAACTTAGAAATAGGTTTTTAAAACGCCTATATGACCTAATTCCTTACTTTCTTCGGTGCAGCCCCCCTCAGAATGGTGATTTCAGTACCATCACGCTCCTGTACTGAATTCTGTTTTTTCCTCTCGCTCAGAGCGTGGAGGCGTGGCGCGGAGCTCTTGATTGACAGCTCGGTTACTGCTGCAGTTACTACAAGGAGACACACGCGGCGCTGTTGTACTAGCAGATAATATGAATTTGAGTAGACAATATTATTATACATTTATCCTTTATTATATTTAGATATATATTTACATATATATTTATACCCTTTAGCGCTGCCGTAATTCTAAATAAATTAGCCCGCTTTTTGGTTGCATATTAACACAGCGCTGTTATTACATTCTGATTAGACATTGATGATTGATGCATCCTCCTCTGTGTCAACTCTTAATAAAGTAGCATAATAGAGACAGACAGAAAGACAGACAGACATGTTGAAGAGGCCTACCTGGTATTCCTCATAATAGGCTAAGTACCTCGTCATCTGTGTCATTAATCATTATTATGCAACCCGTTATGTTACAGGTATAGTTTATTTGTTCAATTAAGTGTTTATAGAGGTGGGTCACTATATGCCACTTGGGCCGTCAAGGTGCCAAAGTGAAGTGAAGTTTTGTAGTCTATATACATTTATCCTTTATCATGGCTTTGTACAAGAGAACATCTGGCCTTGAGGCGATAGTTGTGTCACACACACACAGACGTGCACACACACACACACACACACACACACACACACACACACACACACACACACACACACACACACACACACACACACACACACACACACTTGATTTTATAGACTATCTGTAGCCTACCATCTTCTATAGAAGCTATAGAATGTTAAAACCAATCTGATGATGAGCCCCGGCGAGGCATTACCTCCTTCATTATTCCTATTCATTTACTTCAATGGCTAGGATATGGCACCTTGGCGGCCCAAGTGGCATATGGTGTTAATTCGAAAGTTTAGTAGCCTATTCACTGTCTGTCTGTCTCTATTACTTTATTTTTTATTACTTAAGAGTTGACAAAGAGGATGCATCAATGTCTAATCAGAATGTAATAACAGCGCTGTGTTAATATGCAACCAAAAAGCGGGCTAATTTATTTAAAATTACGGCAACGCTAAAGGGTATAAATATATATCTAAATATATATCTAAATATAATAAAGGATAAATGTATAATAATATTGTCTATTCAAATTCATATTATCTGCTAGTACAACAGCGCCGCGTGTGTCTCCTTGTAGTAACTGCAGCAGTAACCGAGCTGTCAATCAAGAGCTCCGCGCCACGCCCCCACGCTCTGAGCGAGAGGAAAAAACAGAATTCAGTACAGGAGCGTGGTGGTACTGAAATCACCATTCTGAGGGGGGCTGCACCGAAGAAAGTAAGGAATTAGGTCATATAGGCGTTTTAAAAACCTATTTAGAAATGTTTTAAGGAAACATTTCTAAACAGTATTAAGAAAAATAAACCTTTTTCCTATTTTAATTAACAATTTCACGTTTTTGAGAAACAGTATTCAGAACACAGAACCTATAAACTGAATACTGTTTGTCAAAAACGAAATGAGAATTCAGTTGGCCGTAAAATACACGGACCCTGGAGCACCTGCTCCCCTCAAACACAGCACCCCCTCAGACAGGAGCTACAAGCACCCCTCCACCAGGCACAGCACGCCCCAAAACAGGAGGATAAAAATAACATAAAATAAAAAAATATATAATATCAATACTAATAAAACATGTCTTTTTATTATAATGGAGACTAAAATAAAATGTGCATTTTTGGTGGGGTCTTTGTTTTTATATTCATCATTACCTCTGCTCGGCTGCTGACGCTATTTACGGCTATTTCCGGTTACCTTTTCTTTACGCACGGTGCGCGCCGTTTGAATCCACCGGTCAGCTGGGCCGAACAGTGAGTGTTGTGTTGTCAGTCAGCATGGCTCAGAAGCGGATAAGTGATTTCTTTGGTGGGCCCAAGCCCAAAACAAAAGTTGTTCGTCTGCAGCAGCAGCAATGTACAGGGGACGAGTGCTAACTTTGTTGAAAAGGATGATAATGTCGTGGAGTTGGAGGGAGAGGAGGAGGAGGAGGTTGTGGACGATAACAACAACAGAAGAAGCAGCACCACTGTTCAGCAGTGGCGCCGTCACCCCGGAGCGCAAGAGCCCCATTGGAGTATAACGTAGGCTAAAGCCTTTACTATTTAACTATAATATTTCTCACTAATATTTACGAATATGGGAAATATGCGAGAAATAATATAGTATTAAATAATTACTATGGCCGCCGTGCTAACTGAACTGCTGCCTGCTGCTGAAATTTAATGTGAGATATTATGAATTGTGTTCTGTTCGATTCTGACGGGGAGGGCTGTGTGACGATGATGATGATGATGATGATGATGATGATGATGATGATGATGATGATGATGATGTGAACACACGGGTCGCCGAACCCAAGCGCGCTGCGCTGTCAACTTGTTGCTGTTGGGATATTTTTTGCGCCTTGCATGGACTAAATACTGTAGGCATATGCCCGTTTATGATGGGTTTGGAACTGTCAGTTGTTTTAGTTTGTGTTGCTGTTGAGCGTTTGTTGTGATTATATATCCTGCGTGAGGATTCTGTAGGCCTATTCATTCAGCCTATTATGTTCAAAACAAGTGATTTATGTAGGCCAGGCCTAATAAATATGTGTAACTTGTGTGTGGAGAGGGACATTAAAGAGTACTTTAACACGCAAAAATGCGCGTGCATGAAACGCGTGCACGCGCATTTTGCGCACCCCCGCTTCCATGCTCAGCCCTGCTACTGTAAAATAGTTCCCGCGGCCATGCCAGTGAGTGACTCAGGCTACAATGATGGGGCAGGCCTGGCGTGGGCGGACTAGAGGAGACCCTTATGAGTCAGATTTGTCATGAAATTGTAAAGCAAAACTTCTGGGAAATAATAAATGGTAGACTGTGCCATCTAGTGACCGAAATGGTGTACTACTACTACTAGCTTTACTACTACTACTACTACTACTACTACTACTACTACTACCACTACTACTGCTACCACTACTACTACTACTACTAGGCTACTACCACCACCACACAACACCTTTCATCATCAATGAGTGATAGAGGAAAAAATCCCATTCACCCACAATGGTCTTGATTCTTCCTTTAAAAAATAGCCTATTTTAAAAACAACATGGATGTTTTCCTCAGATCCTGATGAGGAGATATATGCCTATGAAACAATTTACATTGGGTAAAATACCATGTTTAGTGATGGCGTAACAATGATTATTCATTGTTCTTTAAACTCGCACAGATTTTCACTGTTGTTGTTTTCTCCTTTGACTAAAGTTTGTGCCTAATGTGTCTGTAAAGCGTTTTGGGTATCATCCAGAAAAGCTGAGCTATTATTATTATTATTATTATTGGTAACCTTTTCAATTAAAAAACACTCTCAATAGTGTCCATTTATTACTTGAGTACATAATAAAAGAAACACAAATACCAACAATCTCTAAATCAATAGCCATACTCTGCAGGGTTGATTGTTTTTTTATAGGGCAATAATATTTCTTATGATGTCACCTCTGGTCCTTTATCATAAACAATTTTATTTTGTAGTTTAATTAGGCAAAACATAAACAAATAATAAAGATTGGTTCTTGATGCAAAATACTTTATTCGTGAAAATCAATTCATAGGCTTAAACCAAAAAAGTACAACTGATTAAGAAGAATAGACAGCTCCAATAAACAATAAACATTTTGCGGTTAAATGATTGGAACCGTTAAAAAAATCTCAATTAGGCCTAAATCTAAAATTGAGAAAATGATCAATCCTGTCAGCTCAAAATGCCCTGAGGAATTTTGTCCAGCTTTAATCAGTCAACATTCTTTGTGATATTGTGTGGTTCATCATGCACTACTATTACAAATCAAGACGAATCATTTATTAAAAGAATGTATATCATAGAAAGAAGTATATTGAAGCCTATGATGATGGAACATTCCTCGTGGTTCACATTGGTACCAATTGGTAGAACTTCACATTGGTGAGAGTCAGCTCTCCTTTCACCTGCACCTTGTCAATGTCAGTGAAGTCATGGTAGCGGTAGTTGTAGGTGAAGCAATCGACGCCGTTGACGCTGATAGCGTAACTTGTAGCTTGAGCCTCAATCTTCAGCTATAAAACACACATACATGTTGGTTTACAACTTAACAGGAACTGTGAAAACTAGCATTGTCTCTAATGCAAAAGACAACTTTGTTGTTATTAGACAAAGTAAAAGATGAGTGTTAATTGTTTTAAGTGCTGCTTTGCTGCTTTCTTCTAGGGATTTTAGCTGTTTTTGGCACGCAGTGTGGGCATTCGAACATAGCCCTAAATACGTAATTGTTTACAGAATTTTAAAGCGATGTTTAAGTTAGTCCAAAGAAAATGACATTACAAAATTACACAAGAAAATTACATCTGGCTACAAAAGATCACGGGATGTGAAGGAGGCAACACACAGCAATGCACACACAGCAATGCACACTGAGTCTAATAGGCTCAATATGGCGGTTTGTCACATAGATCCTGTAATTTTTGAGGCCAGATGCAATTTCCTGAGGTCTAGGACTGTAGTATGATGAAAAAAGATAAGAAAAAAAAAAGAATTGCTTTGAAATTTAATAAACAAATATGCATTTAGGACCTTGTTCGAATGCCCCGGCTCCCCTGTAAAAAACAGCTAAAACCCCCCAAACCAAAAAAGCAGCACTAATTAACCCTCGATCTTTTAATTTCTCTAATAACAACGTAAACCTTGGACCTTGGTTGAAAAAACAAAAAACAAAGTTGTCCTATAAGCAGTTGTCCAAGGACTATAAAGAATAAAGTTGAATGTTGTAATGGTTGTCGTTTCAATGTTTTTTTTTTTAGACCATTTATAACAAATTTTATACAGCCATTTAGACTGAAAAATGCTCAGTGAGATAATCGCATGATGAATATACATTGTGGCCTCACAAGTTGTTACAGGAGGCATGACAAGAAAATAAATTGTGAAATTAAGATATATATACTGTACCACAAATTTTCCGCCAGGGTGGAAGGGCATGGGTCCATCTCTCTCCTCTGAACCCCACTGACAATCCATCCTAGTGTTGCGCACCACTAAACCTTCATCGAACCTCGGGTTGAAGTGAAAGGCGGTCCCCTCGGTGCAAAGAAGGTTCACATGAATCCTGGGAGGAAAAGAAGTTTTAATGTCTGGTAATTAGGCTAGCTAGAAAAATACTACATTATAGGACGCACAACTTTCAATTGAATTCGACCAAAAGTATCATAGCACATAGTCTACACTTTTGCTTGAAGGAGAATTCCACCCATTTTCAACACTTTTTTTTTCAGAGAGCTTACAAATGGAACCAAATGAACCCTAAACAGGTCCATTTGGTTCCATTTGTACGCTCTCAGAAAAATCATTAATTTAATGTCATCAAGTTATGCTTCACCACGTTTATTTCCTCCCAGCCCAGAATCATAGGTTTTTTTTTTTTTAATCATGTCTGCACAACATCTCTAAGGTATACTAATGGCATAGTACAATATTGAAAATGGGTTTACCCCTTTAAATACACAAGTTGAGCATACTTTGTCCACCAGTGTTGCAAAACATGGCACATGTATAAGGAAAGGAGTAAGGACCAATACTGATAGAGATTCTGGCAAATAGAACTATCAGCTGCGGTATTCATTTAATACAGCACACACACCCATGCACACATAAAATGTCATAACTATGCACCTGTGAGGATCAGAGTTCACAACGCCTTCGATTTCGAGGACACTGCCGATGGGAAAACCTCCTGGCATGTGTGTCTTAAATGGCACACACTATAGTGGACACAGGAGGAACACAATGTTCATAATGGGTAATAGTAACAAGAAAATTGTAGATTAAAAGTTTAATATTTCAAATGCTATGATATTATAGTTACCGGATTAGGAAAATCGCCTGGCATTGTGGTGGTTTGGAGTTGAGCTCTTTGTGTCGAGGGTCTAGTGATGTTGAGAGATGTGTATGCAGGCTGCTGTTCACTGTCACATTTATATGGTAGGAGAAAGAGGGGTGTATACTGTAACTGTCAACCCTGATAGATCTTTATCTTGTTTTTCTCAGGAACTAGACAGCTGCAGGCGTTTCTTCCTCTTGTGATGTTGCTTTTTATTCCAGAGAATTTCACATCAATTATTTATACTCTGATTATTTGCCCAACTGCTGCCACTGACTTTCCTGTCTTTCCTGTTTCCTGTTTGTCTTATAGCGGTTACAGTTAGTGTCATTATTACGAACAACTAAAACAGAATGGTTATTGAACAATTAATTCACACAACTTAGGCAACATGGTGGCTAGCTTTTGTCAAAACGCTGATGATGCCTTGAATGTTTTTTGTCCATGTGAAGGACCATCCATCCATCCATCCATCCATCCATCCATCCATCCATCCATCCATGTGAGGGACCGCTGTGAAAACACGTGTGGTAAATTATAAGAACCCACATTAAAATATATAGCTAACTTATATTATTGGTGATTGTAGTATTACGCAGAAGCGGGGATCGAACCCGGGACTCCCACTCGCCAGTCCAACGCACAACAAGTCGCGCCAATAGGGCTGAGCCCCATTGGCGGGGCTGTTGTCGCTGGCTCATGGCTGGGTGCTACATTCACCCCCTTGATCTTTTGGAGCGCGTCCTCGTGCTTCACACTTCACACCACGGACCCCCGTACGTGATGTCCCTCATGTGGACCCGCAAGGACGTATACGGGTATATTGGGGATAACACCCGCACTCCAAATCCTGCCGACTACGCCAGATTGTAGTATTACGCAGAAGCGGGGATCGAACCCGGGACTCCCACTCGCCAGTCCAACGCACAACAAGTCGCGCCAATAGGGCTGAGCCCGATTGGCGGGGCTGTTGTGGCTGGCTCATGGCTGGGTGCTACATTCACCCCCTTGATCTTTTGGAGCGCGTCCTCGCGCTTCACACTTCACACCACGGACCCCCGTACGTGATGTCCCTCATGTGGACCCGCAAGGACGTATACGGGTATATTGGGGATAACACCCGCACTCCAAATCCTGCCGACTACGCCAGATTGTAGTATTACGCAGAAGCGGGGATCGAACCCGGGACTCCCACTCGCCAGTCCAACGCACAACAAGTCGCGCCAATAGGGCTGAGCCCGATTGGCGGGGTTGTTGTCGCTGGTTCATGGCTGGGTGCTACATAAGCTTAAACATCGTCATACGTATATTACCCAATCTGTGCTAAAGTTTACTCATATGGAACTAAAGTGTTGGCGGTTAAAGTCCAATCAACATATCCATTCTTTGTGGGAGGAAGAAGGAGCAAAAGAACTTGTTACATTGTGATTGGTGAAAACACATACAGTACACCCCTCCCATTTGTGCACGCAAACACACACTAATGTAATGTTTGTAATATAATGATCTGTCTGTCAAACTCACTCACTCACTCACTCACTCACTCACTCACTCACTCCCACTGGGACACATCTGTAAGCGGTTGTTGAGATGTTGTCCGAGTGAGCCCGCTATGGCCCTCTGAAATAAATCTAACAGAGCTACCATGATGCTAAACAACCACCGCCTGGCCTCTTTATTTTTTACCATCTACTGCCTTTCTAAAGGCAACCCCCATGCGCAGACATCCAGCATCCTCAAGGTCCCAGGCCAGTAGTCTACCTCCAGAGAGTCACTTCACACGTTTTAACCTTCCACTTTAACCCTAACCTCAGTTTTAGGTTTTAGTTTTAGTCACCTACGACCACGTAATTCCTAGGACTAACATCAGTAAAACTATAAGCTTAAACCGAAACTAACCATAACCTCAGTAAAACTTCCTTCGCCCCGCTCTACTAGTAGTAGCCGGCAAAACCATGATCAACCAATGCAATAAATACAAAATATCTACTTGCCCCACCCCACGGGTATCTGGGTATCTGCGTCTACTCCTTGTTGTGTGTGTGACAATCCCAGTCAACCTTTTGTCTCTTATCCAGGACATATTGAAGATACAAAATCATCTTTTTTGTGACACTCAAGGACACCTTACATTAGCATGAGGTCAAATGACATACTGGACTAGAAATTGAGCACGCTTGTTGCCACTAAGCTGAGGAACAAATGCCAAATGGAAATTTTAAACTGTAACTGAACAATTAGTGTTTTTGCTTATTGTGGGAGCTATTTGGTGTTTGTTTTTTATACCTATAACTGCACCAATCTGTGTGAAACCTTGTATGCACACTTCCTAGAGGACAGGGGAAAAATGTTGCCAAGAGGTTTTCACATACTCTTATAAAAATGCTATAGCACCCCCTTTGACAAATTGTAGTAAGACTGGTTTTAGTGCTATTTGGCATTCCTAACAAACTGTAAAGGATATTACACTGCAGGTGTGTATTAGGAGCGTGATCCTCATATGATTATGTTATGATCCTCATATCCAGAGCTTCCCAAAGCTATGCAGGAATATACATTTCTTTTAAATCTTGTTTTTAAAAGCCGAGCTGCCGAGCAATGTGATGTCACTGGTGGATGAACTGCCCACAGCCCTCGTATGACCCCTCCCATCCCTTATGTTTTTTGCACATCCCTTTAATCTCTATACATTGTTTGGTCATAAAGGAGCAGCTGAAAATGGAATTGTGCAACATGATCATATTATTCGTGTACAGTGTTGGGACATGTGCACTACGTAACTTAATATATTACATAATATATTACCAAAATGCAGTAACATGTAATATAAATATATTACTTAATGCATTACTGCATTACTTTCAATATTACTTTCTGTCAATCCGTCTTGTTGCAAGTGTTCTTATGGAATTATATTTGACAACTGCAGAAGTTAAATAATAACTTATTTTCTATAATTTTATAATTAATCAAATTATTTACTTGCTTCCATAAATTCAAGGAATACATTTTGCTCCTGTGTTAGGTATGCCACTGGCCTATGCGATATTTGATTAATAGTGATACTAAATATTTAATTAAACATTTTGTAAAAAAGTAATATAGTAATATTAATATATTACACTTGCTCAGACAGTAATATTGTAATATAATATATTGCTTTAAAATTAAGGTAATAATTAATAAGTAATATATTAACAAGGTAAAGTAATATTCCCAACACTTTTCGTGTAGGCCTAAAACTACATAGGCTACAACACAACAGCTTAATTGTATTATTATAGTGAAATGATTACAAACTATGCTGTGGTGTAACACATACAGTCTTTTCTACTGCCTTTGGTGTTACTGTACTGTTAATATACTCATTTTTTTTAAAATTCATGACACCCATTTGCTAAGTAAGATATGTGAACTGAGTGGTGCTGTGTGTGTGTGTGTGCGTACAGTATGTGTGTGTATGCGAGCGCGTGCACGCGCGCGTGTGTGTGTGTGTGTGTGTGTGTGTGTGTGTGTGTGTGCGTGCGCGTGTGCCTGCGTGCGCGTGTGCCTGCGTGCGTGCGTGTGTGTGCGCGCGCGCATAGGGACAAAGCCTTGTCTTTGAGTGGTTCCTTCCACCACTCAAGCATGATTAAGAAAATAGTACTGAAATGTTAAGGTATATGGACATTATACTGTAGGTGCGCCCTTGCTCATTGTGTCCAGTAGAGGGCAACATTCCCTCTAGTATTGAGGTATTGACTCTACCTCTGTGACACCTACACTACCTGTTCCGGTGTCACTGACCAACAGACTGAATGATAATTGTTAAGGTATATGGACATTATACTGTAGGTGCGCCCTTGCTCATTGTGTCCAGTAGAGGGCAACATTCCCTCTAGTATTGAGGTATTGACTCTACCTCTGTGACACCTACACTACCTGTTCCGGTGTCACTGACCAACACAGACTGAATGATGATGACTGAAGAGCGGCAGCACAGCCGCATCACTCCCGCCTGTTCATTTATTAAATAAATATGCCTGCAAGCATAGGCTAAAAGTTATAAGTGTCTACAGAGTTCAACTAAATCTCCACCGCAACGCAAAACCCTGCTTCACAGGTTATGGGCCCAGGGAATGCAAGTCTAGAGCTACAAGGTAACAGCGAAGAGAACAACTGTTAGCCACGGGAAGCTAAGACGGCGCCGAGAGACTCCCGCCTGAAAAGTGAAGTTTCTACAAGCCGCCACATCTGGAGATCGTGAACTCAGAAGAGAAAGAACGTGAAAATGGCCGGAGCAGGAACGCTACAACAACAGATCGTATTCGATGGATCCGAGGATAAGTATGATCTCTGGGAAACGCGATTCCTAAGCCGTTTGCACATTCTGAAGCTAAAAGACACTATTCTGAAAGACCCCGAAGGCGAGGCTGCAGTAGCTGCAGATCCAGCAAAGAATGCAGACTGTTACGCTCAGTTAGTGAATGCACTTGATGATAAGAGCCTGTCATTGATAAGACATGATGCAACCGATGATGGAAGAAAAGCCTTGAAATTATTAAGGGAGCATTATTCAGGAAAAAGCAAGCCCAGGATTCTAAACCTGTACACGTCATTGACCACCATAAGAATGGAAGGAAATGAGACTGTTACTGACTACATGATTAGGGCTGAGAATATAATTGCAGCTCTTCGTGATGCAGGAGAGAACATGAGTGACGGGCTGCTTGTCGCCACCATTTTGAATGGACTGCCAGACTCATTCAAACCACTGGCTGTCCACGTTACACAAAATGAGGACAACGTGACATTCCAGGACTTCAAGAGAAGACTGAGGGTCTATGAAGAATCTGAGAAGATGAGGACAACTGGTTCTGCAGACAGCGTGATGAAGCCCAGCATGATGAAGCAAAGCAAACAAGGCACCAAGACACAAAGGAAGGAAGGGGAAGCCACTCTGGTATGTTACAAATGTGGAGAAAAAGGACACATCAGAACCAGGTGTACCCAAAAAGTGTGGTGCAGTCACTGCAGGAGCAACACACATGCAGAGTCTCTATGCAGAAAGAAAGGAAAAGACGGAGCCAGAAAAGTTGCAGAAGAAGAGGAGGACATCGACGGCGAGGATCACTGCTTCATGGCCAAGCATGCAAACAAGGAGAGGCCATCAGCCAACGTAAAGATGAAAGGAATAATGGTCGACGCTGGAGCGACGTCTCACATCGTCAACGACATCGCCAAGTTCAAGAGCTTCGACGACACATTCCAGCCCGACACCCATTCTATCGAGCTGGCGGACGGGACCAAGTGCAGCGGGATGGCGCAACGCAGAGGGACAGCGCTGATCTACCTGCTAGACAACGAGGGACGACAACAGAGAGCACAGCTACGCGATGCCCTGTATATGCCAACCTACCCACACGACATATTCTCAGTGGCAAGAGCGACAAACGGAGGAGCAACAGTGACATTCAAGAAGGGAGACAGCCACATGATCACCAAGAAGGGGGACAGGTTTGACTTCCATGAGAGTGGTAATCTGTTCTACTTGCCAACTGTTGAGAAAAATGTTGATAAATGCAATATGTGCCACGACATGCAAACTTGGCATGAAATATTGGGTCATTGCAATTACGAGGATGTACAAAAGTTAATGGGTGTGGTAAGAGGTATGGAGATCAGAGGCAGTGTAGCCAGGCCAGCACAGTTGTGTGAAATATGTGCAATGGGTAAATTCACACAGACAAGGAATAGAGAGGCAGACAGAAAGGCTACAGAGCCTTTACAGCTGGTCCACACTGATTTAGCTGGTCCAATGAAAACCCCAAGCATAGAAGGTCACAAATACGCACAGTCTTTTACAGACGACTATTCAGGTGCTATTACTGTGTATTTTCTCAAATCCAAAAGTGATGCAGTACATGCTACTGAAAGGTTCATAGCCGACTCCGCCCCTTACGGGGAAATTAAATGTCTACGTTCTGATAACGGTTGCGAGTTCACAAGCAAGGAATTCAAAGCACTGTTAACCAAAAATAGAATAAGGCATGAGACATCTGCACCCTATTCACCTCACCAAAACGGTACGGCAGAGAGAGGTTGGAGAACCCTCTATGAGATGGGCAGGTGTATGCTATTTGACAGCAAACTACCAGACAAAATGTGGAATTATGCCATTCAAACAGCCGCCTATGTGCGAAACAGGTGTTACAGTAGACGCACAAAGAAAACACCTTATGAGATGCTCACAGGCAAGAAACCGGACATGTCCAAACTTCAGAAATTTGGGTCTGTGTGTTTTGCATACACACAAGAAAAAGGGAAGCTAGATTCCCGATGTGAGCAGGGTCGTTTCATTGGGTATGACAAGAACAGCCCAGCTTATCTTGTGTATTATCCAGACACAGAAAAGGTCCAAAAACACAGGCTTGTGAAGTTCACAAACAAAACTGTCAATGAAAAAGAAACACAGACACATGGGCCACACATTGAATATCAGGACAGAGAGGTACACCCCAGGGTCCTTGATAACGAGGAAAATGGTGATGAAAAAATGGGAAATGCTACTGGTCAAAGTGTTCAAAATGATGTTTCTGAGGTTGAAGGTGAACAGCCTAGCACTGAGAGTCAGGGCAGAAAGAACCCACCTAGAGCTAGAAGAAAGCCTGTCCACTTACAAGACTATGACACTGAAGACACAGCAGACAGACTAGTAACTTGTGTTGATTCATGTTATAGAGCTGTTTGTGACATACCACAAAACTACCAGGATGCCATACAGTCAACCAAATCACAGCACTGGATAGATGCAATGAATGACGAAATGCAGTCATTAAGAGAGAATGATACATTCAAAATCACCCAGTTGCCACCAGGCAAAAAGGCAGTGGGGGGTAGATGGGTGTATACGCTCAAGAGTGATACCAATGGGTCTGACAAATATAAAGCACGGTTTGTTGCAAAAGGCTACAGCCAAACACAAGGTATCGACTATGAGGAAACATTCTCACCTACTGCTGACATGACCACTGTCAGGGTAGTCATGCAAAAGGCAGCGCAGGAGGATTTAGTTCTGCATCAAATGGATGTTAAAACCGCATACCTGCATGCACCTATTGATTGTGAGATCTATCTCGAACAACCTGAAGGTTATGAGAAAAAGTCAAAAACAGGAGAAAAGCTAGTATGCAAACTCCAGAAGTCCTTATATGGTCTCAAACAGTCAGGCCGAAACTGGAATTCTCTGTTACATGCATATCTCACTGAAAACGGTTTTGAACAAAATCCTGCTGACAACTGCCAATACACAAGGGAAAAAGAAAATGAAAAAGTGATTCTGATTGTCTGGGTTGATGATCTAATAATTGCTGCTAACAATGAGGATGTTGTGAAAAATGTCAAACTGATGCTCACTGAGAGGTTTAAAATGAAAGACCTGGGGAAATTAAACAATTTTCTGGGGATCGATTTTAAACAGTCAGAGGGTCAAGTCACTATGTCTCAGGAGAGGTATGTAAACAAAATCCTTTCAAGGTTCGGGATGCAAGACTGTAGAGTCAGAGAGACCCCATGCGAGTCAAAACTCGTATACACAGAAAATGCTGAAAAAATGGATGACCCTAGAATGTATAGGGAAGCAGTGGGAAGTTTGATCTATTTGGCTACATGCACTAGACCAGATCTGAGTTATGTGGTCAGTAAACTTTCCCAGCACTTTGCTGAACCAAGTGAAGAGCACTGGAGCACTGTGAAACACGTGTTCAGGTATCTTAAAGGTACAACAGACCATGGGTTATGTTTTAAAAAGGATGACACAGGTGAACTAGGTCTAATAGTCCACAGTGATGCTGACTGGGCATCTGAGGTCACAGACAGACGTAGCACCACAGGGTACTGTGCCAGTTTAACTGAGAAAAGTGCTCTCATTTCATGGAAGAGTCGAAAACAACCAACAGTCGCACTGTCTACCTGCGAGGCAGAATACATGGCCTTAGCGTCAGCAATACAGGAGTCTTTGTATTTGCAACAGCTACTCACGGGTATGGATAAGTGTCAGTATGTACAAACCAGGGTTTATGATGACAACCAGGGGGCAATTGCTCTAGCTCGAAATCCAGTTAACCGACAAAGGTGCAAACATATTGATATCAAATACCACTTCATACGAGAAACTGTGAATAGTGGGAAAATATGTCTGGATTACTGTCCTACTGACAAAATGATTGCTGACTTGATGACAAAACCAGCCACTAAGCTGCAACTGAGAAAGTTCGCTCAGTATTTGTTTGGCACTTAAAGTGCAAGAAAAGCCTAATGTGCCAAAATGTCATTTTTGTTATTTTGTATTGAAGGCCAAAGGGAGAATTTTTTGTTTCTTTTCTGCCTAATTGATGTGATGTAAAGGAACCACAATAAGCTAAGTTCGAGTGGGGGTGTTAAGGTATATGGACATTATACTGTAGGTGCGCCCTTGCTCATTGTGTCCAGTAGAGGGCAACATTCCCTCTAGTATTGAGGTATTGACTCTACCTCTGTGACACCTACACTACCTGTTCCGGTGTCACTGACCAACAGACTGAATGATAATGACTGAAGAGCGGCAGCACAGCCGCATCACTCCCGCCTGTTCATTTTATTAAATAAATATGCCTGCAAGCATAGGCTAAAAAGTTATAAGTGTTTACAGAGTTCAACTAAATCTCCACCGCAACGCAAAACCCTGCTTCACATAGTAAAAACTCACTCAATGGTATACACGTTAAAGCAAGAAAGGTGAAAAAGAACACGCATATGAAAAAAACAAAACCAAAACAACTTGGGTAGGGTGCTAGATTAACAATAGAACATGACTAAACAAAAGAAAGAAAATCTGCTCACCATTTGACGCCCCCGAATGTTGATTTATTATTTAATATGGTGACTTTGGGGGCGGGGCGCCATTCCGAAGCACCGCCACTTAGAAACACCCCCATTTCGAAGCATCTCCATTCCGAAGCCCCCCCATTTCGAAAAAATGTGATTTCGGAATGGTGATGTTTTCACCTTTTACTAAAGACATCGCCATTCCGAACGCCCCCCCCCCCCCCCCCACACACACACACACACACCTCCCCCCACGACCAAACAATAGCGCACGCTCTCTCTCGCCCCTCCCCCTGCCCAAACGCGCGCGCCCCTCTTTCCCTCTCTCTCTGCTGCTCTCTCGCCCCCCCCCCCCCCCCCTGTGTTTATTTATTCATTTCGTAAAGTCTACAGATATGGGCTAGTCTATATTAAAGTTGCACGCACATAGGCTCCTCACTGTATGTCACGCTATACCAATAATATACAATATGTAGGTAGCAGCCTATAACAAAGCATCGGCATGGGCACATGTAAAGTTCCCGACATAAGCTGTGTGACTCCGTAATGTGTTCAGTACAGTGTCCAACAACACAGCCACGTGTTGCGGTTTACAGCTGAGCTGACAGGCAGGCAGGCAGACGGATGGACGGACGGACGCACAGACCTAAAATCGGGATCTAAAATGCACGCGCGGCTGTGCCAACGCTCAGTTACACACGCCTTTTCACACCAGGGCCCACTATTTTTTCTGCCACGGACCACCATTTGCCACGGACCACCATTTGGTGTCGACTTCAGTCTCTCTGACCCAAAACTAAGGATTTTCAAGTTTTGGTCCACAATGTAGGAAATAACTGGTAAAACGTTGGTCAAAATGACAATTCTTTTGTTCTTGAAAATTAATTAGGCCTAATTCAGATATTTAAATATATTTAACTCACTTAATCTAACTTGAGAGCGTGACGAGTTACAGATCTATAAGGGTCCTTTTGGCAACTTTCCATCATTTAGCTGGGGACCACCTGGAATCCTCTCAGGGACCACTGGTTGAAAACTCGTTGAAAACCACCGCACTAACGGTTCGCATTTGTGGGATAAATACCTTTATATAGCCTATGTAGGGACTAGGGATGTTCCTCTTCTTCATACCGGTACAATTTGTCATGAAATGAAAGTAGCTGTCGATCTTTCTCCATAATGCAGGTGCAATCAATCTGTACAACGAGCCGTCCAGTTGCGCACTAACGGCTATAATATCATATACGATGGTGGTGGTGGTGGTGCTGCTGCTGTACAGACTCGCCGGATTGTTTTCTATTTATTCCCATTTACTTTATTTTCTACATAATTTGGCAGGCCGCAGTTCTCAAACTTTTTAGTGTCTTTTATCCACATGTGGGGTTGAGAAGGACACGCTTTACGCTCGAGACATTTCCAAATGAGCGCGCGCGCGCACACACACACACACACACACACACACACACACACACACACACACACACACACACACACACACACACACACACACACACACACACACACACACACACAGCCTGATGAGCTATAAACCCGTTCTGGAGCTGGAGGGAAATGTGACCTGTCCAATTTCCAAATATGCGATCATCATGGGCCAACAGACAGACAGACAGACAGACAGACAGACAGACAGACAGACAGACAGACAGACAGACAGACAGACAGACAGACAGACTGTTAAAACAGCATCGATCTGTTTGATTGTGGTCGCGCGTAGACGAGGGTGAGCAGGGAGAGAGAGAGAGAGAGAGAGAGAGAGAGAGAGAGAGAGAGAGAGAGACATGTGGTTGAGAAGGATACGCTTTACGCACAAGACATTTCCAAATGAGCGCGCACGCACGCACAGCGCGCGCGCGCGCGCACACACACACACACACACACACACACACACACACACACACACACACACACACACACACACACACACACACACACACACACACACACACACACACACACCAGATATTCTTCTTCACTCGGCCCTGCTTTGCGCGTGGTCGCGCATAGACGAGGGTGAGCAGGGAGAGAGAGAGCGCAACTGGCGATACAGAGTAATGATAAGGCAACGGATAATAATATATTCGGAATGGCGTGGTCTTTTAAAAAAAGAAGAAGCGTCGCCATTTCGAAGTGGTATAATTCGAAATAGCAGTGTTTCGGAATGGTGATGTGTGGCCGTCGGAAAGGCAGTGTCTTTTTTTTCACGGAGAAACCCCGCCATTCCGATTAATGGAAGTGAACGATCGGAATGGCGGGGCTTCGGAATGGCGACGTGTAACCGGTGACTTTTCGGGCCGAAGCCCTTCCTCAGACCTTTACTAAACCTCTCAGACCTTACCATACAATAAATCCCCTGCCTGGCCCCATTGGCCTGCATGGTACATGTCGGTACACTAGCATTTGGAAGCATAACTGGATAAAGCCCACGTGTCACTGTTTTGTAGTATATAGGGTGACCATATTCTCAAAGGAGAAAACCAGGACACCTTAGCGGGGGGGGGGGGGGGGGGGGGGGTTCACGAAATATTCAGATATCGAACAGGCGCTACTATCTATTTTAGGTCCCTTGCACCACCATTGCAGAGCGAGACATACATGCCTGCTTTGCAAACAGTGCACAGTGCTTCACTTTTGTCTTTTAGGGAATTTTTTCTGTAACTCGTCTGTAAACGTGCACTTGCGCTTGGGCATGGTAGTGGAGACTGACAACCACGCTGTCTAGTGTCTACTAACTGATTGACGAAGGCTGCCTGCACTGACTCTGCTTAGGGCTGACGTCATCGTGCGCAGTGTCCTAGTGCCTGTGGATTTACTGGTCCGATGTAAGCAAAGACGTGTCGGAAAGGAACTGAATGACAGTAATTTTTACAAAAACCGGGACATTTCCTCATTTTCTAAAAATAAACCAGGACACCCAGGACAGGACGTGAAATACGGACATGTCCTGGGAAATACGGACGTATGGTCAGCCTAGTAGTATAGGCAATAGGCCTGCAGGGAACAAGAAATGTTTCCACCTCGCAACCCAATATCGTCCAGTGAGTGACTCATAGGCTACAATGACGGGGCAGGCCTGGCGTGGGCGGACAAGAGGAGACCCTTATGAGTCAGATTTGTCATGAAATTGTAAAGCAAAACTTCTGGGAAATAATAAATGGTAGACTGTGCCATCTAGTGACCGAAATGGTGTAGTACTACTACTACTAGCTATACTACTACTACTACTACTACTACTACTACTACTACTACTACTACTACTACTACTACTACTACTACTACCACTACCACACTTCACCCCCACAATGGTCTTGATTCTTCCTTTAAAAAATAGCCTATTTTAAAAACAACATGGATGTTTTTCCTCAGATCCTGTTGAGGAGATACCTGTATATGTCTATGAAACAATTTACATTGGGTAAAATACTCCCATGTTTAGTGATGGTGTAACAATGATTATTGCAATTATTACAATGAGCATTTCAATTATAAATAAAGTGAAACATCTACTCAACTCCAGCTCGTCACACACACTGTACTGTGCAATGATCCTGCCGTATCTGAACTACTGCTCAGAGGTTTGGGGACATACCCATAAATCTACCATAAATCCATTAATTATACTACAAAAAAGAGCACTCAGGGTCATCAACAATGCTGGATATCGTGATCATACCCACACTCTGTTCTTACAATCCAATCTTCTGAAGTTCATGGATCTGGTCAATTACAAAGTTCTGCAAATCATGTACAAGGCACGATATAACCAATTACCACCTAATGTAAGAAGCAAATTCTTAGATAAGGAGGGAGGATATAATCTGAGAGGACCATTGAACTTCAAAAAACCTGTTATGCGCACAAACTTGAAAACGAGGAGTATCTCCTCCTATGGAGCTACTCTTTGGAACGAGATGGAGGATGAGTTGAAACTCTGTGACAACATCAATCAATTTAAAAGCAAATTAAAAAAGACAATTCTTAACAATTACAGTAGGGAAGGAGAGTAGTAATGTTGTACTGTTCATAATATTAATATCTAACCTATATACCTTATTATATTGTCTATAGCATGCAATGCCCAATTATATTAAATATCTATTAATATTTATGAATATCTAACCTATATACCCTATTATATTGTCTATATCATACTACTATAAAATGCTTAATGGTACCATATTATGTGAGTAAACGTATATACTCATAAAAATACTACACTAAATAATAAAATAAAACTTGCTATACCTTACTAGGTAGATCTTATTGTATTATATTAAATTACATGTATAGGAATGTGTATTCATGTGTGTATGTATATATGTGTATATATATGTATGTATGTATGTATGTATGTATGTATGTATGTATGTATGTATGTATGTATGTATATATATATATATATATATATATATATATATATATATATATATATATATATATATATATATATATATATATATATATATATATATATATATATATATATATATATATATATGGATGTGTGTATATATATTTGCGTAATTATATAAATATTACGGAGCCCGGGAGGTGCACGGGAGAAAAATATATTTTAAAAGCGTTCGGACGCTATATTTAGCGTTCGGACGCTTTGTTATTTCGTCCAAACGCGTTATATTTCGTCCAAACGCGTTATATTTCGTCCAAACGCGTTATTAAAAAACGTCCAAACGCGTTATAAGTCGTCCAAACGCGTTATTATCAAGCGTCTTTTTTTGGACTTCCAGACAGCTCACGGCGAGCAGGGAGCCGAGCTGCGGACCTGCCCGACTGAAGAGCTCTCTCGGTCGGGTAGAGTCGGCCGCTCTTCCCCTTGCTCGGCGTGAGCTCCGGAGGTCCCCCCTTTACACCCAAGGATGAGTCAAAAAGCTAGTTAGCTAGCCAGCATTGGCTAGTGGGAGGCAGTTATCACGTCGTAGACGTGTAGGGATGTGACGTAGCTGAATCCTCCTTCAGAATCTCCGCCGTCTATACACTGTATCAGGGCCATATAGTAGAAGGGTTGCGACATTGAGGGGGCAGAAACATAGAGTTGGATAGAGACGTGTTCTGATTTTCCCTTCCATCCACTTGCATTAACTGTTTCCTCCAGATGTGGTCTCTGTATTTTATAACTCAATGGGCAGAAAGCATTCTGGTATTCCGTGACTTCCGGTTGTCCCCATTCTCACGCCGAGCAAGGGGAAGAGCGGCCGACTCTACCCGACCAAGAGAGCTCTTCAGTCGGGCAGGTCCGCAGCTCGGCTCCCTGCTCGCCGTGAGCTGTCTGGAAGTCCAAAAAAAGACGCTTGATAATAACGCGTTTGGACGACTTATAACGCGTTTGGACGTTTTTTAATAACGCGTTTGGACGAAATAACAAAGCGTCCGAACGCTAAATATAGCGTCCGAACGCTTTTAAAATATATTTTTCTCCCGTGCACCTCCCGGGCTCCGTAAAAAATACACATAATTGTCATCAACTACATAACATACTGTAACCTAAACCCACCATACCACAACTTACTACATAGGAGTATTTATCATCAGATATTGCCCATTGCTGTAAACTGTGAATTGCTCTTTGCCATCTATGTTATTAGAATAGACCAGATGGTGATGGAGTGCAGTGAATGCACTCCATCACCACTGGGAAAAGTCCTAGGTGTGTGCTCAAGTATGCAATGCAACAACATAGGTGTGTGCGCGTGCGTGTGCATGCATGTGCATGTACCTGTGCGTGTGCATGCGCACGCACACGTACACAAATAAACATAGTATGTATGCATAGGTGTGTGTGTGTGTGTGTGTGTGTGTGTGTGAATATGGATATGGGCATGTATGTATGAATATGTGGTATGTATATGCATTTGTTAATATGTGACCGAATGGACTCTTGGGTAGGGCTCGACAAGCCAAATGGCTTCCCCCTGACCCCTTTCAGACTCTGGGCTCGGGATGGACATGCGAGAGAGAAGAAAAAAAAAAAATCATAGTATGTACATATATAGACTATGCATTTAATGTTTGTACTGCTCACCATGCCCTTAAGTGCTGAAATAAACCAAACTGAACTGAACTGAAAAATTATTCATTGTTCTTTAAACTTGCACAGATTTTCACTGTTGTTGTTTTCTCCTTTGACTAAAGTTTGTGCCTAATGTGTCTGTAAAGCGTTTTGGGTATCATCCAGAAAAGCTGAGCTATTATTATTATTATTATTATTGGTAACCTTTTCAATTAAAAAACACTCTCAATAGTGTCCATTTATTACTTGGGTACATAAAGATAAAAGAAACACAAATACCAACAATCTCTAAATCAATAGCCAGGGTTGATTGTTTTTTATAGGGCAATAATGATGTCACCTCTGGTCCTTTATCATAAACAATTTTATTTTGTAGTTTAATTAGGCAAAACATAAACAAATAATAAAGATTGGTTCTTGATGCAAAATACTTTATTCGTGAAAATCAATTCATAGGCTTAAACCAAAAAAGTACAACTGATTAAGAAGAATAGACAGCTCCAATAAACAATAAACATTTTGCGGTTAAATGATTGGAACCGTTAAATAATCTCAATTAGGCCTAAATCTAAAATTGAGAAAATGATCAATCCTGTCAGCTCAAAATGCCCTGAGGAATTTTGTCAACATTCTTTGTGATATTGTGTGGTTCATCATGCACTACTATTACAAATCAAGACGAATCATTTATTAAAAGAATGTATATCATAGAAAGAAGTATATTGAAGCCTATGATGATGGAACATTCCTCGTGGTTCTTGGTACCAATTGGTAGAACTTCACATTGGTGAGAGTCAGCTCTCCTTTCACCTGCACCTTGTCAATGTCAGTGAAGTCATGGTAGCGGTAGTTGTAGGTAAAGCAATCGGCGGCGTTGACGCTGATAGTGTACCTTGTAGCTTGAGCCTCAATCTTCAGCTATAAAACACACATACATGTTGGTTTACAACTTAACAGGAACTGTGAAAACTAGCATTGTCTCTAATGCAAAAGACAACTTTGTTGTTATTAGACAAAGTAAAAGATGAGTGTTAATTGTTTTAAGTGCTGCTTTGCTGCTTTCTTCTAGGGATTTTAGCTGTTTTTGGCACGCAGTGTGGGCATTCGAACATAGCCCTAAATACGTAATTGTTTACAGAATTTTAAAGCGATGTTTAAGTTAGTCCAAAGAAAATGACATTACAAAATTACACAAGAAAATTACATCTGGCTACAAAAAATCACGGGATGTGAAGGAGGCAATACACAAACCGCCAATATGGCGGTTTGTCACATATTATAAACAAATATGCATTTAGGACCTTGTTCGAATGCCCCGGCTCCCCTGTAAAAAACAGCTAAAACCCCCCAAACCAAAAAAGCAGCACTAATTAACCCTCGATCTTTTAATTTCTCTAATAACAACGTAAACCTTGGACCTTGGTTGAAAAAACAAAAAACAAAGTTGTCCTATAAGCAGTTGTAAAAATGTAAAAAGTCATACTGTCCATGGACTATAAAGAATAAAGTTGAATGTTGTAATGGTTGTCGTTTCAATGTTGTCTAATCTAAGCCTAAACTGCTAAGATTTTTTTTTTAGACCATTTATAACAAATTTTATACAGCCATTTAGACTGAAAAATGCTCAGTGAGATAATCGCATGATGAATATACATTGTGGCCTCGCAAGTTGTTACAGGAGGCATGACAAGAAAATAAATTGTGAAATTAACCCATTTTGTGTCCTGACCCTCGATTGGAGTTTCTGACACCAGATTATACAGTATTTCCTGACACCAGATTATAGCTGCAGCAACATTCTAGCTTTTGACGCTAGATTCTACACTAGTTTCCGACACTAGATTCTAGTTATTGACACTAAATGATAGTTTCTGATGCTAGGATCTCCTTTTGGACACTAGAATCTACTTTCTGACGCTAGAATCGAGTTTTTGACACTAGATTCTATAGTTTCTGACACTAGATTCTAGTTTTTCTGAAAAATCTGTGCTCCTGTGTCAATGATGCTAACATATTTCAAGCCAAGGACCACCAGAATTATCCATATTTGGCTGCAGACCGCCATCTGAAAACATGTTGTTCTCGGGGGTTCCCCAGAAGCGAAAAATTGAGATAAAATGTTTGCTTCCAAAATAATGTATTCAGAGATTTGCAGCACATTTTGACAATTTTTCAAAAATAGCAGAACAACAAGCTCATGTCGCGCCACTCGGTGGCGCGACATGAGCTTGTTGATCTGCTATTTTTCAACAGATAAAACACCAAAACGCGTTCAGGACACAATGGGTTAAGATAATATACTGTACCACAAATTTTCCGCCAGGGTGGAAGGGCATGGGTCCATCTCTCTCCTCTGAACCCCACTGACAATCCATCCTAGTGTTGCGCACCACTAAACCTTCATCGAATCTCGGGTTGAAGTGAAAGGCGGTCCCCTCGGTGCAAAGAAGGTTCACATGAATCCTGGGAGGAAAAGAAGTTTTAATGTCTATAGAAAACTACGGAGCCCCTAATAGGACATGTACGAGTAAATTAAAAATAAAAAGGTTTCTCGTGCACATGCAAAACTTTCCCCTGCCCACGCAAAACTTTCTCGTGCGCACGCAAAACTTTCTCGTGCGCACGCGGAACTTTCTCGTGCGCACGCGAAAGTTTCTCGTGCGCACGAGAAAGTTTTGCGTGCGCACGAGAAAACCTTTTAATTTTAATTTACTCGTACATGTCCTATTAGGGGCTCCGTAGAAAACTACTACATTATAGGACGCACAACTTTCAATCGAATTCGACCAAGAGTGTCATAGCACATAGTCTACACTTTTGCTTGAAGGAGAATTCCACCCATTTTCAACATTTTTTTTTCAGAGAGCTTACAAATGGAACCAAATGAACCCTAAACAGGTCCATTTGTACGCTCTCAGAAAAATCATTAATTTAATGTCATCAAGTTATGCTTCACCACGTTTTATTTCCTCCCAGCCCAGAATCATAGTTTTTTTTTTTTTAATCATGTCCGCACAACATCTCTAAGGTATACTAATGGCATAGTAAAATATTGAAAATGGGTTTACCCCTTTAAATACACAAGTTGAGCATAGTTTGTCCACCAGTGTTTGTGATGCAAAACATGGCACATGTAGTAAGGAAAGGACCATACTGATAGAGATTCTGGCAAATAGAACTATCAGCTACGGTATTCATTTAATACAGCACACACACCCATGCACACATAAAATGTCATAACTATGCACCTGTGAGGATCACTGTTCACAACGCCTTCGATTTCGAGGACACTGCCGACGGGAAAACCTCCTGGCATGTGTGTCTTAAATGGCACACACTATAGTGGACACAGGAGGAACACAATGTTCATAATGGGTAATAGTAACAAGAAAATTGTAGATTAAAAGCTTAATATTTCAAATGCTATGAGATTATAGTTACCGGATTAGGAAAATCGCCTGGCATTGTGGTGGTTTGGAGTTGAGCTCTTTGTGTCGAGGGTCTAGTGATGTTGAGAGATGTGTATGCAGGCTGCAGTTCACTGTCACATTTATATGGTAGGAGAAAGAAGGGTGTAACTATCAACCCTGATAGATCTTTATCTTGTTTCTCAGGAACAGCCTTTATCTTGTTTTTCTCGGGAACTAGACAGCTGCAGGCGTTTCTTGATTTCCGAGGCTATACTCACGCAGCCACGTATGATTAGCTCTGTAATGTTTTTATTCCAGAGAATTTCACATCAATTATTTATGTTCTGATTATTTGCCCAACTGCTGCCACATGACTTTCCTGCCTTTCCTGTTTCCTGTTTGTCTTATAGCGGTTACAGTTAGTGTCATTATTATTACGGTCATTTAACAACTGAAACAGAATGGTTATTGAACAATCAATTCACACAACTTAGGCAACATGGTGGCTAGCTTTTGTCAAAACGCTGATGATGCCTTGAATGTCTTTTGTCCATGTGAAGGACCATCCATCCATCCATCCATGTGAGGGACCGCTGTGAAAACACATTTTAACCTTCCACTTTAACCCTAACCTCAGTTTTAGGTTTTAGTTTTAGTCACCACGACCACGTAAGTCCTAGGACTAACCCTAACCTCAGTAAAACTATATGCTTAAACCAAACCTAACCATAACCTCAATAAAACCTCCTTCGCCCCGCCCTACTAGTAGTAGCCGGCAAAACCATGATCAACCGATGCAATAAATACAAAATATCTACTTGCCCCGCAGGTATCTGAGTATCTCGTCTACTCATTGTATTCGATCTTGTGATTACTCATGATTATGCTCTATTCAAGGGGTGGGCGATTAGTATTAGCGTAGTATTAATTTAATTTTACTTTCAAGACGAAAGTAAGAGTAAGAGCCGGGGCCCTCTATTTATTCAGTATTTGAGCCACAGAGGACCAACATTTGATGACATTTTAGCCCCACAGACCCCAAAAAGATTTATTTTTGTTTTATTATTTTTTTGTTTTTTTTATTTTTTGTTCACAATACCAGGCTTGATTTGGGAAACTAAACAGGCAAAAATAGATCAAAAATGACCATTCTTTTACATTATCTGATTGTGTAGATTTTAGGTAATTCAGATGATGAATATTTTAACTCTTGAGAGTGTAAACATGAAACCAAATGGACCCGCAAGGGTCCATTTGGTTTCATTTATACGCTCTCAAAGAGTTACATCTGCTTAACCAACTTTCCATATTTAACTGGAACTCTCTCAAGGACCACTGGTGGTCCTCGGGTCGGTCAGAGTCAGCCAAAGGGCCGCATTTGGCCCCCGGGCCGCATAATGCCCAGGTATGCTCTATTCAATGGATGGATAGAGGTCGAAGCGGTGCATAATTATTTGTTTTGATCCTTTCTCTGCCTCCCAGAGTCTTTGGTGAGCCATGAGAATGCCACGGTCTGTGACTGATCCCTGGTCACGGACCAAGGGAAGCTATAGAGGCTTCATCAATCAAGTTTTCAACTTTGTTGTCAACTGGATGTCAACTTGTCTAATGGATGAAAGTACAGAAACAAACAGAATACCTCCAGGTTACACAACCCTGGGAGTTTCACCCAGGATTACACACACACGCACATGGCCGCGGGAAGATGTTGACAGTAGGGGCCCGGGGGTGCTGGGCGTTCACTATGGGGTGCTGCAAGATGAGCACACGCAAAATGTGTGTGAATGAATGCGCATTGTGCATGCACATTTTCATGCATTTACACACGGAAAAGTGGCTTTTACCTTCCCTCTCCACATGCATGAGCTAACTGACACAGGTACCTTAACCTCTGATACAACGATAGAGCATATAAGGACTATTAACAGGAATCTGTTTTGATTAAAATAACTAGTATTTTCCTCCTCCTGTCCAAGGGGGGCTGTGTCTGAAAAAAGGGGGTACTCAAGCCCCCCCAGCACCCCTACTTCCCTCAGCCATGCACACGCACGCACACACACACACACACACACACACGCACACACGCACACACACACACACACACACACACACACACACACACACACACACACACACACACACACACACACACACACACACACACACACACACACACACACACACGCAATCCTGATTCCTTGTTGCGTGTGTGACAATTCCAGTCAACTTTTTGTCTCCTATCCAGGACATATTGAAGATACAAAATCAGCTGAGTTTTTTATTTATTATTTTTTATTTGACACTCAAGGACGCCTTACATTAGCATGAGGTCAAATGACATATTGGACTAGAAATTGAGCACACTTGTTGCCACTAAGCTGAGGAACAAACAGTGTTGCCAACTGCAAAAATCCAAAATGCACTAGAATGCGCTAGCGCAGTGGTTTTCAACCATTTTCATACCAGGGCCGACTATTTATTCTGCATTTTAGCCCAGAAGGACCATCATTTGATGTTGAGTTTAGTCTCTCAGACTAAGTTAGGAGAAATAATTGGCAAAATGTTGGTCAAAATAGCTATTTATAGCCATTTATAAATGTGTAGATTCTTGAATATGAGGAAACTCAGATGTTTGGAATATAATTTAACTCTTGAGAGCGTAAAATGAAACCAAATGGACCCGTAAGGGTCCATTTGGTTTCATTTTACGATCTTAAGAGTTACAGACTGTGGAAAATATTGTGGGAAAACAAGGGTTTTATCGCTGGCGCCTGTCAACCAATTTCGCCCCAACTCACCAGCAAAAAGGCACTAGATTTTCCGCCAGGAGTTTTTCACTAATTTTGGCGCTAGGGGGGTCTGAAAAAGCTCTAAATATAGTGACAAATGCTAAATATAGTGACAAGTTGGCAACACTGGGAACAAATGCCAAATGGAAATTTTAAACTGTAACTGAACAATTAGTGTTTTTGCTTATTGTGGGAGCTACTTTGGTGTTTGTTTTTATACCTGTAACTGCACCAATCTGTGTGAAACCTTGTATGCACACTTCCTAGAGGACAGGGAAAAATGTTGCCAAGAGGTTTTCACATACTCTTTAATATTACTCCTTCAGCATTCATTCAAATTTCACACAGATCGGTACACACCTGCATATGTATGACATTTAGTTATCTATCTATCAATATTCATCCTCAATGTTCTTTTGTCAGGTGTGTGATCTATAAATACTGGTAACCCGGCCTTATTTCACACTTCTAAATATAGCCAGTCCAAGGTAAAAATATGAGATTAAATGCCTTTTCTTTGATCAGGTTGTCCAGAATTATTTTTGATCAGCTTCAGAACTTAACTTTCATCAAGCTTGACTAGAAGTAATGTAACTTTGTCACGGTGAGGAGGAGGAGTGAGGAAGAGGCTTGCAGGCGTGTGTTACTGGGAGTGAACTCTCATGTTCTTTGGGGTAACTGGAAAAGTCGCGCCGCCGCAAAGTCGGACCGAGTAAAAGTAAAAGCAAACTCGAAGACGTTTTTTTTTTTGTTTAAGTATGGAAACAAGATATTGTTTTAGAGTTTACAATTTACAATTTAAGTGCAACATAGTTTGTGTGGATGATTGATCAATCACCATGCATACCAACGATTATTAAGGCCATTCACCTGAGCTGTGGAGGTACAATCCGATCAATATATAGGCATGCATACCAGCCATTAGCAAGCCATTTCACCTCAGGTCCAAGTGTGAATGTAACATATCAGCAATTATCAGTCAATCATCTCATTTTTGCTGGGCCAGGGAAACAAAACAGTCAACATACAGATCAAAATGACCATTAATCTTCTACATTCTCTAGTTGTTTAGACTTAAAAATTGCACAAGACGTTTTTTTTTTTTTTTTTGTAAAAGAAACAGTTTAAACATTCTCATTCTCTAGCAAATTGCACAAGCAATATATATAGCCTACCACCCCCAAAAACCTGTGTTTGCTTCATTGAATTATTTACTTTACTTCAAGGCATATGCACATTCATTTAATTGGCTGTGGCTCAGGAGGTAGAGCAGGTCGGCCAATGATCCAGTGGTCGGCGGTTCGAATCCCAGCTCCTCCTGTCTACATGTCGAAGTGTCCTTGGGCAAGATACTGAACCCCACCTTGCCTCCAGTGGTTGCCACTGCTGGTGTGTGAATGTGGGAAGTGGGGACGCTGGCGTTGACTGTTCGCCGCTCTACTTCCCAATGTATGAATGAATGGACCATTGTAAGCGCTTTGAGTATACACGCTGTGCATAAAAAAGCGCTATAAAAATGCAATCCATTATTATTATTATTAAACATTACTAATAATGTGATACATTTACACTAGCTCACTAAGTAACTAACTATTCTCTCTGAGTTTGGATCTTTTGGATCCAAACTCCACAGACTTGAGCCGACCTTTCCACAGACTTGGGCCGAACTTTCCACACACTTGGGCCCAGGGTTCCTACAGGTTGCTTAAAGTAAAATTTAAGTCTTTTTAAAGACCTTTTTAAGTCCATTTATATAAAACGTAATACCCAGGGTGGATGTAACATTTCCCAATTGGAGGGGCAGGAGAAAATGGTATGGGGGCGGCTTCATCACCCGTGTCGCTTCGCGCCACGGGTGATGAAGCCGCACCCATACTATTTTCAGTTACAGGACTTTTATTAGGCAAGTAAAGCATCAATAATAACATCAGTGGTTGTTGTTGTGGCTACATTATTTAAAGCAAACACGCGGTTGACTAATGACAATTTTGAGGAGCAAAGTGACATGTAGAAATTACAAACTGCGAAAAATTTAAGACCTAGATATAAAAATTCAAGACTTTTTAAGTCTTTTTAAGGTATTATTTTCAAATTCGTAAATTCAATGCTTTTAAGATTTTTTAAGATCCCGCGGGAACCCTGTGGGCCGAGCTTTCTTTACGATTCGGTCCGACTTTGCGGCAGCCCGACTTTTCCAGTATTCTTCTTTGGCACGGTGTGGAGGAGGGGGGGCGCGCCACCCGCTTGGCCATTATCGGTGGTGGTTGAGTCAGCATGGCATGCAGATGAAACTATGGCACGCCAAAGATCCTTATCCACCTCTTCACTTTGTTGTCAACTGGATGTCAATTTGTCTTCTGGAGGAAATGACAACCACCAGATTACACAACCCTGGGAGTTTCACCCAGGGTTACGCACACACGCACGCACGCACGCACACATGCACACGCACACAAACAGGTTTTAGGGTCATGCAGATAGAAACATTTCATATTTCTGAGGTTTATTGTGAATAATAAAACATATGCCTCAAGGGTCACACTACCATCTTGGAGATCTTTTGAACATGCCACCATGCATCTGCTCATCACTTAAAGAACATCTTGCCATTATCTGTTTTCAGAACGTCGTAGCTGTTCCTGAATGTAACCTGTTTATCATTACTAATGCGCAGTTATTGTTTGAGTTTTCGGTCACCAATGGTTGATATCTGTTTTCAGGAGACACTTAGCCTAGGTCACTCTGATCTCTGAACCAGTTTCATCCTGTATAATCTTTCATTGTTTTTGTTATACCTATCCATGTGTAACTGTGACGACAATTCATTTTGATTACAATTTTCGAATTCTCAACTTCCTTTGAGTTGTTGGGAGAGCTCTGTTGCAACTATGGTTCTTGTCTGTGGCTTCCGTATTAAATGCTCTCCACCAGAATACGACTGGATTATTCAACAGAAACATGACTTCGTTGACTGGTAATAGACTTTGTTTGTATGTCTTTGGTCTCAGGGTTGATTTTCAGGGTTCAGTTTGTTGTTCAGGAGTGCGTTCACACATTTCACGCTTTCTCTGTGTACAAAGGGTTACTTTGTAACCCACAGTTCCATTCTGCTCTGAATTACAATACAATATACTATACGATCCTAATATGCTCTTAAAGCTTTAAGTACTTTTGGCTCAGTACTTATACTCTGTACTTGAGACAATTATAATTGGATACAGCTCAAGTACATTTTGGCTTTTGAAGCCTGGTCCTTCCTTAATTTGCTCTGCTATCGAAGCATGAACAGTCCTTTCTATTGTCACCTATATGGAGATAATTAAAAAAATATATATATTTCCATCGCATGCCATTGGTGCTAGACCAGGATAGCCTTTGTGGTAGTGTGGTGTGTGTGTGTGTGTGTGTGTGTGTGTGTGTGTGTGTGTGTGTGTGTGTGTGTGTGTGTGTGTGTGTGTGTGTGTGTGTGTGTGTCACTCACTGGTATACAATAAGGATAAGGCCCCGCTGCCTGGCCCCATTGACCTGGTACATGTCAGTCCATGCATGAGCTGGCATACATACATACAGACACAAGCATTGCAAGCATAACTGGTTAAAACCCATGTCTCACTGTTTTGTAGTATCGGCTTTAGGCCTACAGCAGCGGTGTCAAGCTCAGATACAGAGTGGGCCAAAATATAAAAATTGGTACAAGTCGAGGGCCAGAGACCGGTCTTTGTTTCAACACCGGTTTACGATGACGTCCCTGTCAAACAGCAAAAAAGTAATTTACCTTCAAAAATCAATGTCTCTTAATGGCAAGATAATTGTAAAGATGAAACTGCCTGCTTTAAAAACTGTTTAAAGTTTTAATGAAAAATAGCAGGTGTTCACGTCTCATAGCGCGCCACGAGACGTGAACGCCTGCTGTTTTTCGGGGAAAATCTTGTTCTTCTTTGATTAAGAAAGTAAATGAGACTGAGTTGAGGAAGTAAAACAGTTTGTTGCATTAATGTCTTATCATGGTGTGTGAGATATACCAGAGGGCCAGTGCTAATACTAATTCAATATCATCCCACGGGCCAAAGATAATTCATTCACGGCCCTGATTTGGCCCCCGGGCCTTGAGTTTGACATATGTGGCCTACTGGGAACGGGAAAGGTTTCCACCTCACAACCCAATATCGTCCAGTGAGTGACTCATAGGCTACAATGATGGGGCAGGCCTGGCGTGGGCGGACAAGAGGAGACCCTTATGAGTCAGATTTGACATGAAACTGCAAAGCAAAACTTGTGGGAAATAATAAATGGTAGAACTGTGCCATCTAGTGGCCCAAATGGTCTACTACTACACTACTACTACTACTACTACTACTACTACTACTACTACTACTACTACTACTACTACTACTACTAGCCTATTACTTACTACTTATAGCCAACGCCAACAGCTTGGCATTGCTTGAGTGTTTCTCCTTTGACTAAAGTTTGTGCCTAATGTGTCTGTAAAGCGTTTTGGGTGTCATCCAGAAAAGCTGAGCTATTATTATTATTGGTAACTTGTTCAATTAAAAAACACACTCAATAGTGTCCACTTATTACTTATCATACCGTGAAATGAAACCAAAGGTAACATGCCACGGAGTGGCCTTTGGTATGGTAAAAGTTAGTCTGCATTACTTATAAGGCATAACATAAGTTAAATTTGACCATGGATACATGATGGATATCACCTTTGCAGCAGGTGCTTTGTTGACAAGCAAAGCACCTTTGAACAACTTCAACCAATGGTCTGTGTTACACACTGTACACTGGAATCACATACAATGGTAATCACAACATCTGGCCATCTTCTCACTATCAGCCAGCTATCAACCATGCTGTAGTATCTACAGTATATAAAATGGCAGCTGAGGACTCCCTGTGTCTGTCCCAACGTTTCACCCCCTCCCGCATGTGCAAAGTGCAAACATTAGGAGGGGCACTGTGTTCGATATACTTCATACTTTATTTTTTATTAGTTTGTTTGTTAGACGAATCAGGCACTGTCACAACTAGTCACTGTCAAGCTGTCGTAAATACATAAAAAGTTACATAATTACCTGCCCCTCAGCTCTGATAAAATAGAAATTGTCTCGTAATTGGCCCTAAGCCTCTTAGAGATAAACCAGCTGACGAGACTTTTTTTTTTTTTTTTACCCTAGATGGCATTACCTTGCCCTCCCTCCCAGGTCAATGTAAACAATCTGGGAGTTACCTTAAACCAAGCCATGTCCTTAAAATCTCCACATCAGACAAATCTCAACAAGCTTTTTTTCACCTGTGTAATACTGGAAAGTTATAGGCACTTGCCACCCCGAATGATGCAGAAAAACTTCCAGTTCAAACGGTTGCAGCAGTGTGTGCTGACAGGAACCAGGAGAAGAGATCACTCCTTCATTGGCCTCTCTACTCTGGCTCCAGTTAAATACGGAATAGAGTTCAGAATCTTCCTCCTTTAAGCTTTCAACGGTCACGCACCACGCATGATATCTCAAATCAATACCTGCACACCTAACAGAACACCGTGGGCTCGATTTTTGTTACATGCTATGCTAAGCCCCTTATCCTAAATCCCTTATTTTTACTATTTTGAAAAAAAACCTTTTGGAATATTTCAACATGTCAATCTATTAACACGTTGTGAGCTTGTAGACTGGGCATTTGAACTACTGAAAAATGTTTTTTTTTAAATAGTTTAAAAAGGCAAAGAAGTTAAGGGGTTAAGCGGTAACGAAAATGGAGCCCCATGTGTTCACAAATATCGATGTTGTGCATGCACTTTCCACATTGTTGTATCTTTTCCTTATTCTTCAAAGTTTCAAACCCACTTATTCGTGTATGTGTAATCTGTGGGATGTACTGTATGCGACGTATGTGTCTCTGATGTCTTGGTATAGGGTAACTCTGATTCTACCATTGTGTGTACAGGGAAAGACCCAAAGTCTTTCATGTCAGTAATATTTAGGGTGGCCATATTAGACTTTCGTGTCAAAATGTACCAGGTTGTCCATATAGGTTGTGGTCCTACTGGATCATGGATATAATTTCTGGAGGACAACCGTTTATGTTATGGCAAACGCAGCACACTTGGCTTTGCCCCCTGGGACCATTTGAGGACATTTTATCCCCACAGACCCCAAAACTAAAGATCTCTTTAGCTTTTGTCCACAATTCCAGGCTGGATTTAGGAAACAAAACGGTCAAACATACAGATCAAAATGACCATTAATCTTCTACAATACATTCTCTAGTTGTGTAGACTTGGGCTAATTCACATGATGAATATTTTAACTCTTGAGAGTGTAAACATTAAAACAAATGGACCCACATGGGTCCAGATGTAACTCAAGAGTTACATCTGATCTGGTTAACCAACTTTCCACCATTTAGCTGGGGGCCACCAGGAACTCTCTCAAGGACCACTGATAAACCACTGATATTACCTTTCATTGGGTGGGCAGGATGCACGTTTGTCCCACCCCTGCCCCCCTCTAGATCCGGCCCTGGGCAGTAGGTTCAATATATTTTACATTTTCTTTTTTGATTTGTTTGTTTGTTAGATAAGAGATCCACTAGTCACTGTCAAGCTGTTGTAAATGCATAAAGACTTGGATGACCCATAATTACCTACTTCTCAAGTCTGATAAAAATGGAAATTATCATAATTGGCCCTAAGCTGATGAGAATTTTACCCTAGATGACAGGTCAATGTAAACAATCTGGGAGTTACCTTAGACCAAGATATGTATGTCCTTAAAATCCCCATTTCCAACCTGCCACATCAGAGAAAATCTCGAAGGCCTTTTTTCACCTGTATAATATTGGAAAAACTGTCCCAAATGATGCAGAAAAACTTTGCTTTCTACACTGAGTTCAAAATCTTCCTCCTATAAGTGCTCTTAGTGCTGCACCACTATATTTCAAATCAATCCCTGCACACCTGAACACCAGTGCGTTCACAGTATGCAAAAATGAGTATTGTCCCAGAAATATCAAAAGTTGCACTGGGAGGAAAAGCAGTTCGTTTAAGACTCAGGCAGCTAGACTTCGATCCGTGGGTCTGACAGACTCTACATATTTTAAACTAGATTAAAATCCTTTCTTTATGACAAATTCTATAACTAGACTTTTTTTTGTACTCAGTCACAAGAGAAAGTTAAAATGAGATCCCGAACCCTTTGTGTGTGTGTGTGTGTGTGTGTGTGTGTGTGTGTGTGTGTGTGTGTGTGTGTGTGTGTGTGTGTGTGTGTGTGTGTGTGTGTGTGTGTGTGTGTGTGTGTGTGTGTGTGTGTGTGTGTGTGTGTGTCTGACTATTTTGTCCAGTGCATATCAGCTGTAGTTCTGGTTGAGATTTAGAAGCCACTTTGATACAGAAATGATTGATTGTTTATGTGGGGCTTTAGTGAAAAGCTATTATAATGTCTCATGGACCCCTAAATGAACTGTCAACCCCATCATTAATATATTTACATTTTGCATGAGCTTGTAAATAGGCTCTCCAGTGGTGAAATATATTTACCAGTATACATTTTGCTAGGGACCATGCATCTGGAACCACCGCGAGGACAGACGGGGGTCCCCGGATGCCACTTTAAGAACCATTTTTCCCACATATTTTACATTGTCCCGCATATTTTGCATTTGTTCCGCAACGTTTGCAAATTCCTGCAATTTCACTGGATATTTGCCTGAATAATCAAGGGCTTTTAATCAAGGATTTTAGTCCACACAATCAAAGATTTTTCTCTGCGTTTTTCTGAAGGATCTATTATTTAAGTGTACTGCTCTGTGTTATTTATACAACTTACCGGTAGGGTGAGATGTTTTGGATAGTCAGGGTGCTGATGGAAATTGGGTTACTGTTGATCAAAGAGGAAGATAGATAGATAATGTGCTGTGATAGCCTAGTTATCTATGCATTGTGTGGTTTATTATGCTATGAGGAGCGCACAGGGATGGTCCACCCACTAGTGGTGGGCAGGACCACTAGGGTGTATAAGTACACACTGAGCAGACAATACCATAACTGATTGATCTGCATGTTGCTCAGTGCTACACTTCATTGACCAGGTAAATATGTATTTTTGTACTTTTCACATTCTGTTAGTATTTAAAACGATATATGCAGAATGGTTTACATTTTTTTCCAAGATTTGAATGACAAATGAGGGCCAATACTGATACTTTTTTGGTACTGATACAGTATTGCTGATAGTTACCGATATCATAAAAAAGGGCCGATCCGATACTTTTTCCCGATACCGATACAGTATCAGGACATCCCTACTGATGTTAACTTATTAACGCAATGTTTAATTTACTCAAATTCTGCACAATGTTGATATACATTTACTTTACTTGTTCAGGGGATCTTACAAAAGTAGTAGGCCTACAGTCTGATCAATAGGAGGAACTTTTTCTTTTTGTGTTCACAGGTTCAATACTGAAAGACATACCGAAATGTCTGTGACCTACCAAAAAGCGGGTGAGCATCAACAAATGTTGTACTACTTGGACAAGGTTCTTACAACCCCACATTAGGAAGAAGTCATCCCACTAAAAAGTATACTGTACTTATTGGAGTTGCTGTTTATCAGCTGCGATGTGACTTGAGATGTAGGGCTGGGTTAAAAAAATTGATCCACGATCCAATATCGATTCGCGCTCAAAAAACACAATATCGATCCAAAAATGTGTGGATCGATCTTCTCCAGGCGACTGGCACTATTTTCTTTTACGTGCGTGCGTTACAGCACAAACACTTTGTGTTCGCTGCTCGACGAGATCACTTGTAACGCAGCGAGCGCCCTGTGCATGTGTTCTGAGAGAATCAATGTTAAATTAGGCTGTTACTGTGTACTTTTTGCAGTATTTTATCAATTATATCCATCACGCGCAGCGATGGTCGAGGGAGAGGAAAGAGAGTCTGTGATCGCCTTCTTTCTTGCTTTCTTTTCTTTTTTTGGATTGTCGTGTTTGCAGAGCCGGCTATAAAGCTGTGCACAGGGCCCCCCCCAATTGTGAAATGTTAGATCCGGGCAAAAAAAAAAAAAAAAAAAAACATCTTCAAGTTTGAACGTACGCTCCGCTCCAAAGACTTTTACTTTCCCATTACTTTCACATTAGAACGGTCAGTCTCAGTGCAGGAGTTACGCGTCACACACGCAGCCGTGCGCGCACACAATTCAATTCATTCAGTCGTTGTCTCTCACCGAATGACTTTTCATCCGACACACGACGTTCTCCAAACATATACCACAGACGCAGGGCCGTCTTGCTGCGGAACAAATCCATTGTCATCTCCCATCTGGACAGGAAGATTTGTGCCTTCTTAGCCAAGTTTATAATGTTCTCTCACACGGAGCTAAGCCACAGCAATAACGTGTGTAGTCCCACACTCGGCATCCTGCGTATACTGTATGATGCAATGTTAACAGCTGTGCGCTGCGCAATAAATATACAATCTACAAGCTCACAGAGCATTATAAGTGAGCTGCAGCACCTAGTTCTAAAACTAGGTGAATTATGCCGCGCGAATACTGCAGTATAATATTTATTTTACAACGTACACATCTAAATGACCAAATAGCTCTGTGGTGAGTCATCATTGAACGAGCCACGTGCGTAATCTCCATATAGCCATGCATATGCGCAGCGTGTGTCGTGATGCAGACAGACAGAGAGCAATGGTCTTACTGACATCCGTAAAATAAAACTATAGGCTTAAATACATACAAAGATAGTTATTACCAAAGTTTTGTGAAAGCTCAGTGGCTGCTGGGTGCAGCGCACACACTGCTCCCCTGGCTATTGGGTAGGCCTAATAACGTGGATGAAATTGGAATAGTCCAGCGTGCCCCGACAACCACGTGCGCTTTTATTTTTATTTTATCAGTTAATCATTAGCCATTAATGTTGTCGATAACCGAAATTCTTAACGACAAATGGTTAACGGTTAACTGTTGGACATCCCTAAGCAGCGTCACTAAAAACACCACCTGGATTGAAGGCAGATGTTTGGGAACACCAACACATGGGGCCGTCTTGTCTATTGGACAGTATTTATTTCCATTATGTCTGTAAATAGATCAATATCGAATCGAATCGAATCGTGGATCGAATCGGATCGTGACCTTGTGAATCGAAATCGAATCGATCTAGGGAATTCGGATCGATTCCCAGCCCTAGTGAGATGTACTGTCTATAGTCTATACAAGCTCTCAGCGCGCTGTGAGTTTAGACCGGCTGGCATCGAGTGAGCAGATCCAAACTGTTCATTTCAAGGACGTTTGCTTGTGCTTTGAGGTTGTAGATCGGCAGAATGACAACTGTTACGGCATTTGAACACTGATGCCTGTCAGTCTTAACATGAGACAGGGGCTCAATATGTGGGAGGCTTGAGAAAAGTAGTTTATAAAGGGGACACCTGGACACTCAAATCCCAAACAAACATCCCAAACAAACAAACTGATTAAAAAAAAATACAGAACCACAATAAGAATTGGTTAAGAACACTTACGTTATGTTCACTGCACAAATCCATCTTGGTTTGTTAATGTTGCTGCAGTATTTTATCTATTTTGTTGCAGAGCTCCACTGCTAATTACAGTATGTTACAGTGAGATTGAGAAACCAGTGAAATTCAGAGAAAATAAAATAAAATCTGTGACCAGATGCTCCTGTGTTTTTGAGGACAATGCAAGGGTCCATTTGGTTTTCATTATTATTTTTACGTTAACCAACTTTCCACCATTTAGCCTGGGGACCACCTGGAACCCTCTCAAGGACCACTCGTGGTCCCCGGAGCACTGGTTGAAAACCACTGATATTACCTTTCATTGGGAGGGCAGGATGCACATTTGGGTGGGCTCTGCCCACCCCTGCACCCATCTAGATCCGGCCCTGCTTCTACTACTACTCCTCTGATTATTATGATTATTATTATTATTGTTTTTTACAAGGTTATAACATTAAAGTGCAGTTGCTGAAGAGTGCTGCTGACAAGATGGATGAGGATGCCATGGCCGTGGTCATGAACATCGTCGCGGCTGGAATGGCCGTCAACGTGACCACCAAACCACAGGGGTTAAGGACAGGAACGCATTGCATGGTTCATAAGATCCGCCAAGTAAGTGGGACGACCCTAACAGAGGTGGAAAAAAGTACTAAAATCCTTCATTTAACCCTTTGTGTACTGAACGCGTTTTGATGTTTTAGCTGTTGAAAAATAGCAGATCTACAAGCTCATATCACGCCACTGAGTGGCGGTCCATTCGCTTCCATTATAGGGCTACGCTTCCACTTTTCGCCACTAGGGCCCCGCAGCTTCAACACTGGAGAGCTTCTCCGGGGATGTGGTTGGCGTGCATGGACTAGCGCCCTCTGGTGTCTAATATAACGCATGTTGTTTCTGCTGAACCCTTCAGGACTTGGAGGAAGCCATCTCAGGCACCTGGCATGTGATACTGGTGAAGGATCCACACTGTGAGACCAACACCAGCGTGGAGTCAGACATGTTCGGTCGGTTTCGAGTGATTGCAGAGCCATTAAGTCAAAGACCTGCACATGAATCCCAAAATGCTCGAGGCGTGAGAGTCCTTGTCTACGCCACTGAGTAGAATGACGGAAGTGGATTCAATGATGGGGAGGGGCGGAAATAAATAAGTGATGAAGATTTTTCCAATAAATCCTATTTTGGTCTTAGCATGTCTTTTGTGATGCTTTTGTGAAGCCCTAAATCCGAGAGTGTTAAAGGGATCCCTGGCTATGACAACTATGCCTTACAACATTATCTCTATAACTAAAAAGTAATACTTCCTAAAGTTAATATGAAAATCAACCTCGACCACAGGACATATGACATCATCATCCTGCGACACAAGCAGTCCCTATTTAATGAACTATTCTCTATTTACGAAAGAAATGAAATGATTGAAGGTAGTTTCATTGTTAGGTTTGAGTTATAGAGGGCAAGTACAACGTTGTATAATGTTTCAAGGAATAGTTAGCCGGGGATCCTTTTAAGAAGTGAAAAGCTTTTGTGGACTAAAAAAATCCCACAAAATAGGAACATTGACTCGTCAGTGGGCCGCTTGCACCAACGCTTCTTGTAGGCTAGGAATAAGGTTAGGTTCAGATGGTTTTAGGTGGAATATACTACAACACAACCGTGTCTAGACAGCAAACCAAAGCCCAGTTAGACCACAGTGTACCCTCCACTGGGACCTCACGTGTGATTTATTTTACTGCGACAGCAGGGATGTCTTTGTTGAAATTGAGAGCGCAGTGCTGTGCTGAGCAGTCCCGTCCCTTTCATGACACCTGAGGTTTCATGACGACGACGTCCACCGGTTAGAAATTATTTGGTTGTCACAAAACATTGCGTGTGTTGTCATGATTTGTCACGACTCGAGTTGCCTTCGTCCGCGTCGTAAACGCCTTTATCCCTAGAACAATTTTTTATGTTACATGGGTATATGTTACCCAATGTAAACTGTTTAATGAAAATTATTTCTCATCACAAGTCAAGTACAGCAATGGCAACATTGAAAAATCACATGATGATTAACAAAGATGGTAACACTTCATTTGAAGGTCGCCTTCATGCATTATGAGCCATTATAACACCCATTATAAATGTTCATGAAAGTATAACAACCTATAATCATGTTTATAAGGTATTATAAGCGCTGGTTATAAAGCATCATTATGCTGAGTGGAACAGCACATTATAACTATGTCATAACATAGGTAGTTATAAAGGCACCTAGAGAAGTACTGTAATGTGTCATCAATGCATTATAACAAATGTGTTTATCACATGGAATAATGTCTCATAAACATCAATAATATGTTATAGAAGTGGCAACATTATTTAATTGTTATTAGCAGTTGTATCATTACCATTACTTTGTGACCTTTTGTAAAGTGGGAACATTCTTTATTGTGTCTAAATTGTGTAGGGGAAAAAGAATCAAAAAAACAAAAATACAATGATTAACAAAATGTACAACAGTACATTTACAATTGTTTTGTTAATCTATTTCTCTCTCTCTCTCTCTCTCTCTCTCTCTCTCTCTCTCTCTCTCTCTCTCTCTCTCTCTCTCTCTCTCTCTCTCTCTCTCTCTCTCTCTCTCTCTCTCTCTCTCTCTCTCTCTCTCTCTCTCTCTCTGATTATGGATAACTCAGCAACAATTACACAGTGGTATCTGAGATATACACATAATTCTACACATGGAAAGAATAAGTGATAGTTCTAAAGTTTAAACAAAGACAATGAAGAAATTCTCTTGGGTTCTTGACTAGTTCTTACTGTGGGTTTGTTTTCATTCAGCATGTCTGTGAGATGATCTACAAGCTCAGCACGTCGTGAGCTTGTAGGCTTCGGCTCGCATCACATCACAGTGCTACTGCTCATTGACAGTGCACTGTCAGTTAGGCAATAAGTACTTTTTAGTGTGATAACTTCTTGTTCATATAATGAGGGTTTATAAGCGCGCCAGTCAGATCGCAGTGCAGAAGTAGGCCTATAGGCCTAGCTATGCCGCTATACGAAAGCCATAAATACTGTAGGCCTATGTGCCTAATATTGCTGTAGGGCTCGTATGACTGGCACACCTGAATATGAAACTTGCGATAGGCGGATTATGAAATTAAGGACCCCTGGGCCGCCACCAGCCAAAGGGTCCCCCTACACCGGAGGATTTTTCTGCCCGGCAAGGCGGCATGATGGTTTCGGACTTTTGGGGCTATTTTAGTGACACAAAATTAGTAAACCCATTGTTAATAAGGACCGTGTGCACCACTATTATTCACTTTTACCCCTTTTTTAGGCGGGCCCTGAGCTTGAGGCGATCACGCTTACACTCAAGCTCTGGGGCCCCTGGGCCTGGGCCCAACGTGCCCATTGGATAATCCTTCCCTGACTGTATCCACCATCTTTCTTTATGTTCAAATGTCACAACTTTGACACTAGATGCTTTGGATGTCTGACTGTAATAATTATAATAGGTTGCTGTTCATCACACTCGCATTAGCTCATCTCCCTTCACCAATGCAGTACTGTTGAAAACAGCAGAATGACAAAAGTAACTCGTAATATTCATAGAAGTAACTGTACTATTATTGTTTTATAGGATGTATTATTATTATATTACTTGTTGCAGAGAAAAGTTATATTACTAGTTACTAGTTAGACCCATCTCTGCTCAGAGATGGTTGTAAGCTGATCTGTAAGCTGAACTGCAAGCTCACAACATGCCACAAGGACACACGTATAGAGCAGTACACCGATATTATCTGCTATGTGATTATATTACACATCTTTAGAGCGTCCTTTTATGAGTTCTCTGGTGAACTTTGAGATTACTGCCATGGCGGAACCTAGCGCCACATTGGTCACAGTGGTAGGGCTTCTCTCCTGTGTGAATTCTCTGGTGACTTTTGAGATCACCGCTTGACTTGAACATAGTCCCACAGTGGTCACAGTGGTAGGGCTTTTCTCCTGTGTGAATTCTCTGGTGACTTTTGAGATGACTGCTCGACTTGAACCTAGAGCCACACTGGTCACAGTGGTAGGGCTTCTCTCCTGTGTGAATTCTCTGGTGACTTTTGAGATGACTGCTCGACTTGAACCTAGTCCCACAGTGGTCACAGTGGTAGGGCTTTTCTCCAGTATGAATTCTATAGTGGCATTGCAAATTACTTTTACTACTGAACCTAGAGCCACACTGATCACACCAGTAGGGCTTCTCTCCTGTGTGAATTCTTTGGTGACTTTTGAGATCACTGCTTGACTTAAATTTAACCCCACACTGGTCACAGTGGTAGGGCTTCTCTTCTGTATGAATTCTATAGTGGAGTTGCAAACGACTTTTCCTGCTGAACCTAGAGCCACACTGATCACAGCCATAGGGCTTCTCCCCTGTGTGAATTCTCTGGTGACCTTTGAGATGACTGTATTGTCTGAATCTATCCCCACACTCGTCACAGTGGTAAGGCTTCTCCCCTGTGTGAATTCTCTGGTGCATTCTGAGTTCACTGCTTGACTTGAACCTAGCCCCACATTGGTCACAGTGGTAAGGCTTCTCTTGTGTGTGAATTCTCTGGTGCCCTTTGAGTTCACTGCTCGACTTGAATCTAGCTCCACACTGGTCACAGTGGTAGGGCTTCTCTCCTGTGTGAATTCTCTGGTGCCCTTTGAGTTCACTGCTCGACTTGCACCTAGTCCCACACTGGTCACAGTGGTAGGGCTTCTCTCCTGTATGAATTCTATAGTGGCGTTGCAAAGGACTTTTCATGCTGAACCTAGAGCCACACTGGTCACAGTGGTAGGGCTTCTCTCCTGTGTGAATTCTCTGGTGCCCTTTGAGTTCACTGCTCGACTTGAATCCAGCCCCACACTGGTCACAATGGTAGGGCTTCTCTCCTGTGTGAATTCTCTGGTGAACTTTGAGAGTACTGTCCCGGCTGAACCGTTTGCCACATTGGTCACAACCATAGGGCTTCTCTCCTGTATGAACTCTCTGGTGACTTTTGAGTTCACTGCTCGTCTTGAACCTAGCCCCACACTGGTCACACTGGTAGGGCTTCTCTCCTGTATGAACTCTCTGGTGTTGTTTCAGAGTACCTTTCCTCCCGAACCTAGAGCCACACTGGTCACAGTGGTAAGGCTTCTCTCCTGTGTGAATTCTCTGGTGAACTTTCAGAGCACCGTCCTGGCTGAACCGTTTCCCACATTGGTCACAACCATAGGGCTTCTCTCCTGTATGAATTCTCTGGTGTTCTTTCAGAGTATGTTTTCTTGTGAACCTAGAGCCACACTGGTAACAGTGGTAAGGTTTCTCTCCTGTGGTAATCCTCACACCTACATCCCTGTTGTAGATATGTTGGAGTTGTGCAGGAAAGACATCTGGGATGAAAATGAGCAGAGTGGGAAAAAACCTTCAATAAGATATTCGAAAATAACATGCAAGCTGCGTATTATTGCCATCTAATAATGCCAGTACCGTCACTAGGCATACGTGCTACGGCTGAAATGGTTAATCATTATCAATCAATCAATCAATCATTCAATAAATTGGCAACTAATTTAGTAATTGATTACTACATTACTCATGGGTGATTTTTCCTCATTTGTATGAGGGAGTTTCTATTGTGCACTACCATTAAAGACAATAGTACTATGTCTGTACCATTATAGTATCAAGAACAAAACATGGCAGGAGAGAACATCACGGTAGAACAGCCAAAAATTTACACAGTATACACGAGTATACCTGACGAAGGCCACCTCAGGCCGAAACGTTGTATTTTTTTTACCGCTCTGTTGTGAATAAAATATTTGGAGCTTTTAAAACGGTGTGCGGATCTGTTCCCTCTACTTCATGTCACTACGTTAGATCCAGCACCCGTTGAAATCTGCGGATGTGCGTGCACTCTTCGCTTTCAAAAATTTACACACACACACACACACACACACACACACACACACACACACACACACACACACACACACACACACACACACACACACACACACACACACACACACACACACACACACACAGTACTTGCATTCTGTTGAAGGATATGAAATCAAAGTGTACATAGTGACATGCACACATACCTTTTCTGTGTACATTTTTCACCGACTGCTTCAGCACGGCTGCCTGGTAGATCTGCTCCTTCTCTGAAACAGTAAAAGTTATTTATTGTTTGTCTTCCTTCAGACATTGTAGCAGCATAGATAACACGATCAAACAGCAAACACAGTGACAGGCCCAGCAAACAAAGGCACATTGCAAAGAGTGCAGGGAAAACCAAAAGCCATAACCCAGATCCTCCCCCCACAAAACAAACAATGAATTGCATGCCCCTTTGATGAGAGGCAGGATATGATAACGGTCCACACAGTTCACTGTGACTTGTGAAGGTCGTTGACCGGCTTTCACAAACATCAGACCACCTCTTAGTACACACAAAAATAGGGAGAGGTATTTACCGATCAAACGAGCAGGCACACGCACGCAAGCACGCAAGCACGCACGCACGCACACACACACACACACAAACACACACACACACACACACACACACACACACACACACACACACACACACACACACACACACACACACACACACACACACACACACACACACACACACACAGCCTGGTTCCAGAAGACATGGCATCAGGCGCAAGACAGCCAACGCTCATAAAGACAGAGTGGCACTTGTGTTTTTATTTATTCATTCATTAATTTATTTCATAACAATGTTAAATTCCTTCCTGGATACTGGATCCAGATCTTGAATTGTAAAATCAACAGGAAGTTGACATGTTTATGAACAAATAACAGCTTGAGTTTAAGTGATGCTCTATAGTGTCTGAATCAACTTCGTTTGTGTTCGCTTACATAGTAAAAGAGTGATTTTGAGAGCTGTTTTAGTGTACAATGTAAGTCAAGAGGGGCACACTTTGAATTATCAATTTCTAATCACAGGAACATTTTTTTTTTACTTTTTCGTCCCCATTTAGAATTGCATCATGGCAACCACACAACCAAAAAAACTCAAAACAGTGGTCTTACCCACTGCTTTGGTGAAAAACATCGTACCGTATAGAGTATCCAGCTATCCGATCGTGTGCTCAATTGACCAACAGCTGTGCATGATAATAATTGAATGTGATTGGTATCAGATTGTTAACTCGTGTCTATTTTTAAGATCGTGTCATTTCCTGAAGGCAATCAATCGAACGTGTGTTGACTAGGTCATTAGCTCATTCCACAAGCATTAGTAAACTCGTACACACACACACACACACACACACACACACACACACACACACACACACACACACACACACACACACACACACACACACACACACACACACAGTGACATGGATAACATGCGCACATACCTATTCTGTGTAACTTTATCACAGGTTGCTTCAGTATGACTGCCTGGTAGATCTGATGCTGAATCCGATGCTGAAGAGCCGCCGGATGACATCTATTCTCTCCCTTTAAAAAACAAACCACTGATGATTGAAGGACTGCTTCTACCGTCTGACTGCTGTAGCTGACAGGTCTGTCCTCTGCTCTGCTTCCTGACTAAACTCCACTCCAACGGTTTACACCCACAGTCTCCTCCCTCTGCTGTAGCACCACAGAGTCACACAGTCCATCTACAGATGTCTGTCTCCACCAGGCCCAATAAGGCATGGGGCGGAGATGGTTTTGAGCCATGTTTAGGACCTCACAGGTGATTTAATGTCCGATTAAGCTTTCAATTGGTCCGGATAGCCTAATCAGGAATCGAATCACGTGTGATGTCCTAAACCTAAAAAGGACTATACAGACGACACCCATGAATACCCAAATGCTCTGTGGGTGTCAATATGCATATGCAGCTATATCACAACACTCAGGCTTTATATACCTGAGTTTGAAATTTAAAGCAACTAGAAAACCCTTTTCATAATGTTGCACTTTTCATAATGTTGCAGATGTCTGGGGTAGGTGGGTCTTTCAGAAGCTTCATGATGCTCAGTAATATAGAATGTGTTTGTTTCACTGGCCTGCACACAACCCTGTTTTTTTCCTTCTCTCTCTAGGCAGATGTTGGGTGTATTTTAACTGTATGTAGTGATATTGTGATAGAGAAAAATCCCATTCACCCACAATGGACTTTTTTATTTGTACATTTTCTTGACAACTGGGCTAATTCTTCTTAAGATCAGTGGCAGCTCCAGACATTTTTTGCTCGGGGTGCTATAGGGAACACATCTCCGGCCTGGGTGTTTTTTTGCCCGCATTTTCACACAAGATAACAAGTGTGCATGTGTGCACACAAGTGTGCATGTGTGGGGGACAAGTGAAGAAACGGGATTAAAACAGGGTTAGCAAATTATTAATATCTTGGTGTCATATTCAAAAAAACAAGTCAGGATTTCAATTCACACATAGAGAAAATAACAGGTCAAAACAGTGTTGTTTTTGGCAGGCATTGTGTAGTTTTAGTCAGTGTTTGTCTTTTTGACGTCACATTTGGTCAACAATAATTAGTCTTAGTCACTAATGTCACTGTATGGTTGTCAACCGTAAAATATGGACTCGTTCTTTATTTGAGCATTAAATGATGCCGTCCGGACGGAACAATATCCTTTTCAAAATCCCCCAGCCTGCCACTCTTACTATTTTACTGTTTTACTGTGCCTGTCATAGATATGACATCACAGTCTTGCCTGGGGCTCCAAATTGCTTATAAACGCCACTGCCGGAGTGTGTCACTACACTGTGAGTCCACAGAGTGTGACTATAACCACAGAGCTCCGTGTTCAAACCTCATGTTTGCCTGTTGGTTTGCCAGAACAGCAGAGAGCAATATGACCAGCAGGTGGTGGTGTTGGTTCACTCCAGCCAGATATCAGACTCCACATGATGAATGTGTGAATTTGTCACATCAATAGACCTTTAGGTAAGCCCCTCCCCAAACTGCTATGGTCCATTCACAACTAAGCATAACATGTGATAGACAAACCTCTCCACCAATAGCTTTGCTATATGGCAAAACATTGTTTTAAACAATAAATTCCACATACACATTTTTCCTCTGCATAGGGCATGCCTTGTTGGTGGATTTGGAAGAGATTTTGAAGGTTTGGTTCCAAAAATGAACCAGTATTTAATGTCCATGTCCATGATATTTGCATTGGAATGAATGAGCCCGGCCTCTTGTCCTAGGGTGGACAAGAGGGAGAGTGGTTGTTACGTGCCACGTAATGTAGGTTTGCTTTGTGTTCTTCCGTCTCTCCCTCCCTCCTTTTTCTAATCCTATGCTGGTCTAAAGTCACCAGCCACACCTCATCTGCCAATAATCAGCCTGTTACCTTGACTCCACCCCCATGCAATCATCATCACCTGCTGCCTATAAAAGCCTCCTCTCCACCTCATCTCATTCTCTCAACCAGTTCTTTTGTGTTCTCTGTGCAGCCTGTCCCTGCTGCCTCCTCTTTGCAAACCCTATGTCTATGTTTTATGTTCAACTACGAATGTAAATTCTGTGCTATATGCCCTGCCTTGGGACAGGCAAGAAGGAGGCCTCTATACATAGGCACCACATAGGTTGAACCTTGTTATGCACACTAGGTGGGGTGGGGGGGGGGGGGGGGGTTGCCACCACATGTATTTTTGACCATGCTTTTGGATAGAGTAGTAGGCAGTCTTTAGTATTACTGATTTACTAGGTAGTTAGTTAGTCTGTCTTTTGTTTTCCCTAGCTGCTTTGTTTGTTGTTTTGGCAACACCCGTGTCCCCTGGTAGTGGCTTAACTGTCTTACTGTTTGTGTGCTTGCTTGTGCTCACCTATGATTTGTATATATGTAAACATCCCACTTAAGAGTAAATAGACTTATACTTTTTACTCTAAACTGTGTTGTCTCCATTATTTGCACTGTTATGCTCAACAACCTCGTTTTAAAATCTGCATGTTGCAAACCTCACCCCTAGACCCCTAAGGTTTTGTAATAGTGGTTTTGAAGGAGTCAAGGGATTCACTCATTCACATCTTACTGTATGTCTTAAAGACATGTGAATGTTGGTAGGGTGTTCTACATTTTGGTAGAACGCCCTACCTGGCATAGGAGCGAAAGGAATTATGTCCCTTGTTTGTGCCAAATATGAGTTACATGGTTAGTTGATATCCTGTGGTGTTATGGGAGAGTGGATTTCATTTACACATACTACATATTTTGGTGTAGGGGCTTTCAACCACCAGTGGTCCCTGAGAGGATTCCAGGTGGTTCCCAGATAAACGGACAGTTGGTAACCAAATGGACCCTTATACATCTGTAACACTTGAAAGCGTTAAAATGAAACCAAATGGACCATTTGGTCAAAAGAATAAAGTTAATATAAGATCTATTCCTTTGTAAAGTGAAACATCTATAAAACAACTATCCAATTGAGTGAGAACGGGAAAAAAGATTAGCACTAGCAGGCTGCAGCCTGCTCAACGCACTGGAATATCATCAACTCAACTATACCCTATTGGCCTGAATATAAGACAGTGTTTTTTCCCAATGCAAATATCCTAGAAAATTGTATTATATTTGGGGACTATATTATTTGACATTCAATGTTATTTTTTACACAAATGAGTTTTGAATAATGGGGGTCGTCTTATAACCAGGGTTGTCTTATATTCGGGACAATATGGTAATTAACAAGACTAATTTTGTCCTAAAGGCACATAACACATCTTGCATTCAAGACAGCACATTACATATTACTTATTACTTTTGCGACTTTTTATTACTTTTGCGACATCCCACCCGCAAAAAAAGTTAAATACAAAGAAGTAGTCAAATACAGAAGTAGTCAAACACTTTACAAATACAAACGTTCACACACACAATCTTTCTTTATGCTCAAATGTCACAACTCTGACACTAAATGGCTTTGCACGTCTGACTGTAATAATAGTAATAATAGTTTGCTGTTCATGGCACTTTTTAGTTAAAGTTAAGTCGCATTAGCTCATCTCCCTTCATCAATGCAGTACTGTTGAAAGCAGCAGAATGACGAAAGTAACTAGGAAAATTCATAGAAGTAACTGTACTATTACTGTTTTATAGGATGTAATCTCATTATATTACTTGTTGCAGAGAAAAGTTAATTACTAGTTACTAGTTAGACCCATCTCTGCTCAGAGAAAGACAAAGGTACATGTATAGAGCAGTACACCGATGTTACCGGCTATCTGATTATATTACAGATCTTTAGAGCGTCCTTTTATGAGTTCTCTGGTGAGCTTTGAGATTACTCAATTGGCGGAACCTAGTCCCACACTGGTGACAGTGGTAGGGCTTCTCTCCTGTGTGAATTCTCTGGTGATTTTTGAGGGTGTTGCTATCGCTGAATCTAGCCCCACACTGATCACAGTGGTAGGGCTTCTCTCCCGTATGAATTCTATAGTGGATTTGCAAATGACTTTTCCTGCCAAACCTAGAGCCACACTGGTCACAGTGGTACGGCTTCTCTCCTGTGTGAACTCTCTGGTGCTTTTTGAGGTCACTACTCGACTTGAACCCAGCCCCACACTGGTCACAGTGGTAGGGCTTCTCTCCTGTGTGAATTCTCATGTGACTTTTGAGATTACTGCTCCGGCTGAATCTATCCCCACACTGATCACAGTGGTAGGGCTTCTCTCCTGTGTGAGTTCTCCGATGTACTGTTAGCCCGGCACTCTTGCGGAATCTAACCCCACACTGGTCACAGTGGTAGGGCTTCTCTCCTGTGTGAACTCTCTGGTGACATTTGAGGTGACTACTCGATATGAACCTAGTCCCACACTGGTCACAGTGGTAGGGCTTCTCTCCTGTATGAATTCTATAATGGACTTGCAAACTACTTTTCATGCTAAACCTAGCCCTACACTGGTCACAGTGGTACGGCCTCTCTCCTGTGTGAACTCTCTGGTGCCTTTTGAGTTCACTACTCGACTTGAATCCAGCCCCACACTGGTCACACTGGTAGGGCTTCTCTCCTGTGTGAAGCCTCTGGTGCCCTCTAAGTTGACTGCTAGACTTGAATCTAGCCCCACACTGATCACAGTTGTAAGGCTTTTCTCCTGTATGAATTCTCTGGTGACTTTTGAGATCACTCCTTGACTTGAACCTCGTCCCACACTGGTCACAGTGGTAGGGCTTCTCTCCTGTGTGAATTCTCTGGTGACTTTTGAGACTACTGCTCCGGCTGAATCTAGCCCCACAATGGTCACAGTGGTAGGGTTTCTCTCCTGTATGAATTCTCTGGTGAACTTTGAGAGTACTGTCCTTGCTGAACCGTTTCCCACATTGGTCACAACCATAGGGCTTCTCTCCTGTATGAATTCTCTGGTGTTCTTTCAGAGTACCTTTCCTCCCGAACCTAGAGCCACACTGGTCACAGTGGTAAGGCTTCTCTCCTGTGTCAATTCTCACATCTGCATCCCTGCTGTAGATATGTTGGAGTTGTGCAGGAAAGACATCTGGGATGGAAATTGAGCAGAGAGCGGAAAAAATCCTTCATTAAGATATTTTAAAATATCATATATATTTTTATATTTTAGGCATACGTACTACAGCTGCAACGATTAATCATTATAAAATCAATACATTGTCAACTAATTTAGTAACTGATTATCTGATCACTGGTGATTTTTACCATTACTCATGGGCGATTTTTGTGAATAATGCCCTTACAAGTAACGCCCTTACAGTAAGGGATTACTTTTTTGAGTAACTTCTAACGTACGGTAACTCCTTACATTTCTCAAATTCCTAACGACGTTATGATTATTGTACCATCGTTATTGTCGTTACTCCGCGGCGGCGGCAGGACTCGCTGCACTGTGTGCTGTCTGTCTTCTTCAGCTCGCTTCTTCACAGTCTAACATAGAGTATATTGAATAGAGAAGGCACCGAACGAAAGTTCCCCTCTCGTCCACTTGCATTGTTTCCTCCGGATGCCTGATCTAGTTTTAATATATCTATGTGTGTCACGTGATAAGTATAAGCCAATCAGAGCCAGTCTTATTCGTCGAGCAGAGCAGAGCCATCTAGTAGAACAGCTGCGACATTGAGGGGCAGAAAAAAATGCTTATGATCCCATAGACTTAAATGCATCCGGTAACCTCGGTTGTCCCAATTCAATAGAAGTGTATATAGATGAGCCGCCATTGAAGTGGCCCCATGAAGTGAACAGAGTTTTCGTGTAACTAAAGGCTCTGGCCTCTTGTAAGGAAACAGACACAACCAGGAGTGTTGCTGCGCACACACACTAGCATTTAGCTGCGGTAAAATACGCTCTCAGACGCAATGATACGAGGACGACAGCATGAATGGAGCCTTTGCAGCGCGGAAATATAAACATTATTTTACATTCTTGCTGGTAAAGCAGGGGTTTTCAACAGGTGGTCCGGTGAGGATTCCAGGTGGTCCTCACACTAAATGATGGAAAGTTGGTTAACCAGATGCAATTCTTTGAGATTGTAAACATGAAACCAAATGGACCCTTGCGGGTCCATTTGGTTTCATGTTTACAAGAGTTAAAATAATCATCATCTGAATTAGCCCAAGTCTACACAAGTAGAGAATGTAGAAGTTTAATGGTTCTTTATATCTGTATGTTTGACTGTTTTGTTTTTTAAATCCAGCCTGATATTGTGGACAAAAGAAAATAAATCTTTAGTTTTGGGGTCTGTGAGGCCAAAATGTCCTCAAATGGTGGTCCGTGGCCAAATGCAGAATAAACAGTGGGCCCTGGTATGAAAAAGGTTGAAAACGACTGTGGTATAGGACGTGGACGAAAACAAAAACATTGAGGTGAAGTGTAGACAGCAAGCATTCAGCATTGTCCTCAGCAAAGAAAATCGTAATACAGCCCATGCTCAGCATAATGCCATTAAAGGGGAATTCCAACCCCTTTTAAAAAAAGGTCCTAAAAGAAAAATCATTAACATGGTGAAACACAACCTCCATTTCCAGGTAACACAGAATGGGGAGATCTTTGTCTTGTCCACGCAACATCTCTAAGGCATATTAATGTCAGTAAAATGTTGAAAATGGGAAGAATTTCACTTTAAACTTGTAAGCACGAATACTACAGAAAAACACCCCTTTTTTGTATGTTTTTTTTTTTTTAAAAAGTAAAGTAAAGTAAAGTAACGCCCTTACTTTCATAATTTAGTAAGGAATAAAGTAACTAGTTACTTTTTCAGGGAAGTAACTATAACTATAATGCCCTTACTTTTTAAAAGTAACTTCCCCAACACTGCTCATGGGTGATTTTTCTACATATAAGTACCCTCACCTATAATGATGGAGTTTCTACTGTATGGTGCATTACTAATAAAGAAAATAGAACTATGTCTGTAGCATTATAGTATGAAGAACAATCATTAGCAGCAGAAAACATACCCCCCCCCCCCCCCCCCCTCATGAAAAAATGCACACATACCTTTTCTGTGTACATTTTTCACAGGCTGCTTCAGCATGGCTGCCTGGTAGATCTGCTGCTTCTCTGAAAAATAACAGTACAAATTATTTTTGTTTGTCTTCCTTCAGACATTGTAGCAGCATAGATAACACGATCAAACAGCAAACACAGTGACAGCAAGAACAGCAAACAAAGGCACATTGCAAAGAGTGCAGGGAAAACCAAACAACGTGATACTACAACCCATGACCCAGATCCCACACACACTCACACACAAAACAAACAATGAATTGCATGCACCGTTGATGAGAGATGGTCCACACAGTTCACTGTGACTTGTGAAGGTCGTTGACAAACATCAGACCACCTCTTAGTACCTCTTAGCACGTACACACACACACACACACACACACACATACAGAGAGAGAGAGAGAGAGAGAGAGAGAGAGAGAGAGAGAGAGAGAGAGAGAGAGAGAGAGAGAGAGAGAGAGAGAGAGAGAGAGAGAGAGAGAGAGAGAGTCTGGATCCAGAATGGATGGCAACATCATATTTGTTTATTTATTTATTCTTCAACAATGTTAACTTCCTTCCTGATCCATGGATCGTGGATCCAGATTTAAGATCTGGATCCACGATCCATGGATCATTGTAAAATCATGTGACAGGTGTACGAACAAATAAAATCGACTTTGAGTTTGTGTTTGTTTACATACTAAAAGAGTGCTTTTGAGAGTTTTAGTGTACAATGTAAGTCAAGAGCGGCACAATTTGAATGATGACAGTTTCTAATCACAGGGACATTTTTTGTCCCCATTTAGAATTACACCATGGCAACTACACAACCAAAACACTCAGAACAGTGTGAAAAACATTGTAAGAGTCTACTATATTGTCTAGCTATCTGATCTGACACCACCCATGTGTGCTCCATTGACCAACAGCTGTTAATGTAATAATTAAATGTGATTGGTAACGGATTGTTATATTCTCTATTTTTCAATTTTTTTATGATTATGTCATTTCCTGAAGGCAATCCATCGACCGCGCGTTGACTAGGTCAGCCCTAGGTAGCCCATTCCACAACTTACAAACAATTGTACACGAGTACATTATAGTGAAGATGACATCACGGTGTACACACACACACACACACACACACACACACACACACACACACACACACACACACACACACACACACACACACACACACACACACACACACACACACACACACACACACATGGATAACATGCGCACATACCTATTCTGTGTAACTTTATCACAGGTTGCTTCAGCATGACTGCCTGGTAGATCTGTGGCTTCTCTGACGCTGAATCCGATGCTGAAGAGCCGCCGGATGACATCTCTCCTTTAAAAACAAACCACTGATGATTGAAGGACTGCTTCTACCGTCTGACTGCTGTAGCTGACAGGTCTGTCCTCTGCTCTGCTTCCTGACTAAACTCCACTCCAACGGTTTCCACCCACAGTCTCCTCCCTCTGCTGTAGCACCACAGAGTCACACAGTCCATCTACAGATGTTTGTCTCCACCAGGCCCAATAAGGCAGGGATTTTCAACCTTTTTCATCCCAGGGCCCACCATTTATTCAGCATTTGAGCCACGGACCACCATTTGAGGACATTTTAGCCCCACAGACCCCCCCCCAAACTAAAGATTTCCTTTGTTTCTGTCCATGACCAATAATCTTCTAGTTGTGTAGATTAGGACTAATTCGGACCCTGGTGGGTCCATTTGGTTTCATTTTTACGTTCTCAAGAGTTACATCTGGTTAAACAACTTATCTAGGGACCACCTGGAACCCTCTCAAGGACCACTGGTGGTCCCCGGACCGCCTGTTGAAAACCCCTGCAATAAGGCATGGAGCAGAGATGGTTTTGAGCCATGTTTAGGACCTCACAGGTGATTTAATGTCCGATTAAGCTTTCAATTGGTCCGCATAGCCTAATCAGACATTGAATCACGTGTGAGGCCCTAAACCTAAAACGGCTGTTGGAGGACTACAGACGACACCCAAGAATACCCAAATGCTCTGTGGGTGTCAATATGCATATGCAGCTATGACAACACTCAAGTTCTATTCTTTTCATAAGGTTGCACTTTTCATAATGTTGCAGATGTCTGGGGTAGGTGGGTCTTTCAAAAGCTTCATGATGCTCAGTGACAATGTATTTGTTCCCCTGGCCTCTCTCTGGGCAGATTCTGGGTGTATTTTACCTGTGTGTAGTGATAGTGTGATGGAGAAAAATCCCATTCACCCACAATGGACTTTTTTATTTTTTACATTTTGTTCATAACTGAACTAATTCGTCTTATGAACAGTGGCGGCTCCAGGCATTTTTTGCTGTGGGGGTGCTATAGGGAACATGAGCATATTAATGGAGGTGCTATATCCTGCACGATTTTTGCCAGGTTTAGCCCCACAAAACACGTCTCTGGGTGTTTTTTTTGCCTGCATTTTCACACGAGATAACAAGTGCACTGTGCATATTTGGGGGACAAGTGGAGAAACGGGATTAAAACAGGGTTAGCAAATTATTAATATCTTGGTGTCATACTCAAAAAACAAGTCAGGATTTCAATTCAAACATAGAGAAACTAACAGGTCAAAGCAGTGTTGTTTTTGGTATAGGCATTTTGTAGTTTTAGTCAGTGTTTGTCTTTTTGACGTCACATTTAGTCAACAATAATTAGTCTTAGTCACATGCTGTTATTTCTATCCTTGATAGTTTTTGTCTTGTTTGAGTTGACGGAAACGCCAAAGGGTTTTATTCAGTTTAGTCGATGAAAACTTTAGTCCAGTTTTGAAAGACAATTGGCTGGAGAACTATTCTATACTGTATGACACTGTGTAGCGTTGAGCTGGATGGGCTGTGGCATTATAGATTATACCATACCGACTCCAACTCTCCATCCAACACCTAATGGCATCTCAACTACATCACTAATCCAACCAATCATTGGTCACTCCCATCGGCCTGTTATCCTGGCCAAACGTACAGGTCCTTATGGTCCAGGACGGTATTCCGACTGGTCATCATTGTCCTGACGGACAATACAATAGTCCGAAAATTCCGGAACATTGTTTGAAGTATTGACATTTTCTACACAACCTTCCGAAGGGACATTATCCCGATAAAAGTTCAGACGATTTTTTCGAAAAAAAATCTTCCGAATGGACAACATCTCGAACGGACAATATCCCGAAAGTGGGTAATATTGTGCACTTTGTGTGTGTATGTCGTCTGGGTGCGTGTACGCGCGCGCAAATTGTTTCAATAAAAAAACAGGAAGCAACGACTTCTCCTCCTCCGACGTACAAGGAAGAAGCCAACACAACAACAAGCATATAGAACAACCCATATGTAAGGATCGAGCTCAGCTGACACATTCAAGAGACTCCCACCAACCCAACGGAGTACACACACACACACACACACACACAAACACACACACACACACACACACACACACACACACACACACACACACACACACACACACACACACACACACACACACACACCGCGAAACAGTGCAACAATCAGCATGTATTAACTGGACATGGTAGAGAGTGGTTCAGTTGATCTATTTGAAGAGAGGTTAGCAGACAGCTGGCTAGCAACGGTAGTCAAGTAAAAGATGGAGAAAGCCAGAAGGGTGGGTGTTGCAGCGTTCGGTGAATTGTGGTTAAATGGTGAGTACTCTACTGTGCAACCAGTCCACTCAATAACGAGGGAGATGACAACATAAGAACATTAAAATACATACATAAAATAATTATGTCAAATTGTCAGTGTAGTGTCAAACGACATTTTCATATTGCCTCCATCTTGAACATACGCAAGTTAGGTGTCCAGACACCTCATAAAGTATTTCAACATGTCTCTCATTGTCAAACATCCTGAAATGGACACCTGGTTCAGACGTTATAGCCAAACAGTTTTCAGGTAGCAGCCCTATTGGATTTGGCCACTATGGCGACCTTGAAGGTCGTCAGCTCAGGTGCTGAAGGTAAATAATTAACCCATTGTGTCCTGACCCTCGATTCGAGTTTCTGACACCAGATTATACAGTAGTTCCTTACACCAGATTATAGCAGCAGCAACATTCTAGCTTTTGACGCTAGATTCTACAGTAGTTTCCGACACTAGAGTCTAGTTATTGACACTAAATTATAGTTTCTGATGCTAGGATGTCCTTTTTGACACTAGAATCTACTTTCTGACGCTAGAATCGAGTTTTTGACTCTAGATTCTATAGTTTCTGACACTAGATTCTAGTTTTTCTGAAAAATCTGTGCTCCTGTGTCAGTGATGCTAGCATATTTCTAGCCAGAATGATCAATATTTGGCTGCAGACCCACATCTGAAAACATGTTGTTCTCGGGGTTCCCCAGAAACGAAAAATTGAGATAAAATGTTTGCTTCCAAAATAATGTATTCAGAGATTTGCAGCACATTTTGACAATTTTTCAAAAATAGCAGAACAACAAGCTCATGTCGCGCCACTCGGTGGCGCGACATGAGCTTGTTGATCTGCTATTTTTCAACAGATAAAACACCAAAACGCGTTCGGGACACAAAGTGACTACAACTGGGCCAACTGTGGTGATTACCGGTAACACAAATCCAATCCAGTTTATTTACAAAGCACATTTAAAACAACAGGGTTACATCAGAGTGCTGTACACAAGCTAAAAAACTAAAAGCCCCAACACGGGCGGCACAGCAAACAACAAACAATGTTGACCATAAAATGGGGTCATTTACTGGCAAGTACGATGCCAAGAAATTCAACAGAAAAAGGGAAGTTCCACCGAAGAGGGGAGGAAGTCCAGTGATGAGTCATGCTTGCAGATGGCTTGAATAACAAGTGTTGCAAAATATCCATGGGAGGGATATTTCGATAGGGAAAGGGCCTGGAGTAACCTTTTCACTTTACAACTGAATATTTCATTGAATTCCCCATATATGAAAACATAAATCAGATATTTCAGTCTATTTTCTACCTTGTTTAGTCAAGCATAATGTGTTTTCTAATGTTACAGCATAGTGGTGGCCGCCATCTTTAAATGGTCCATTTTGAGGCCTTAGCAGCCATTTTTGAGCTTGGCATACAACAGATTTAGATTCAGCATGCTTTAATACCCCTAGAAAACAGGTATGCCATAAATTAACACGATTTGCCTTCGGAGTTCATATATTTGGTAAAATAAGCTAGACTATCAACACAGGTGGTACAACCTGGAACAACCAGTGGTGCAAACAGACAACCTGTTCAAATCCCTGCTTTAGAAGTCTCAACAATTTGGTCAACTAAAATTCGCATTATAGCCTAGGCTATATCCTTTTTATTGTTTTTTTTTTTATTGTTCCCCATGGGGAACAGAAATAACACCAGTGGTGCTGGGGTGGTGTTTGGAGCAAACATAACAAACATAACAACCAGGAACCAGTGTGAGCCGGTTCTCCTCGGTTAGGGGTTTTGGTCTGGGGTTTTGGGGTTCTCAGACAGAGTGACCATTTGCGTGACATCTGGGTTCGCGGGGGTGTTGTTGTTCTGACGAGGCTCTTCAGCGAAGGCTTTCTCCAGAACCTTCAGGATGGACCTGCTGCGGAACACGTCCTTGAAACCCTGACTGAACACGTACAGCAGAGGGTTCACACAGCTGTTGACCAGAGCCAGGGTGAAGGTTATGGCTCCCCCGAAGAGGATCACAAGATCTAGTGTCTCACTGTGCTCTATCAGATCCACCTGAAGACAGACATTAAGCAGCCGTATGATGTGATAGGGGGTCCAGCACAGGAAGAATGCAGCGATAACGGTTGCTATGATTTTGAAGGAGCGACCTGATTGGCTGGCCAGCAAGCGAGTGTTTCTGAGCCGGTAGATGATGACAGAATAGCAAGAGACGATGATGGAGAAAGGGACCGCGAATCCCAAGACCAAGTGGCTGATGACCATGGCCCCCATTCTGAATACAGACAACTGCCACGCTTCGGGGTCATGCACAAATTTGTCGGAGCAATACTCCTTATCCTCACCAACATGCTCTGTGTCCCTAAAGATCAAGGCAGGTATGCTGGTAGCCAAGGCCAGGAGCCAGACTCCCAGACTGACCCAGGATGCCTTTCTGACGGTGCGGTGGTTCTGGGTCCACACTGGACACACCACACACACACATCTGTCCACACTGATCAGTGCCAGAGTGTAAACACTGGCGTACATATTCATGTAGAAAACCAAACCGTCCATCTTGCACATGAACCTGCCAAAAGGCCAGCGGTCCAGAGCATTCTGTGTGATTTCCAGCACCAGCATAGCCGTAACCAGGAAGTCTGCCATGGCGAGGTTGAGGTACCAGACAGTGCTGACACTTTTCTTCATCCTGAAGCCAGTCGCCCAGATGACCACACCGTTCCCCAACACACCGAGCACACACACCACACTGTAGATGACCACAGACATGATGCCAATGGATTTGTTGATTTTATCCCAGTCATATCCTTCTGGTAAGCCTGAAGGATCCCCAGCATCAGGTGTGGTGGCATTCTCCATCGTCCTGAAAATCAAAAATAACTAAATGAATATAAGGTACATGTTTACATTTGTTTTAACACACCAGGCATTGTTATTGTTTTATTTATTTTGTTCACATGTGGTACAAGGAGATTTGATTCCAAATATACATACATGTCAGAAAGACTGACTGATGGTTATCTGGCAACATTGAAGTGAATGATTGAACTTTTCATGGCATATATTGTTTCGAATTGTTTTAAAATGTTGTAGTTGAACTTTTGAACTTTTCAAGGTCCATATTGTTTAGCAATGTTTTAAAATGTTCTAGTGATTTGTGGGAAAATATCACAATATATCGATATATTGAATACAATCACAACACTAGAAAAGTGCTCTTCTGGGCACAGGTCTCCACCAGGCCAGGTCAGATTGTGGCCTCCTGGTGGCACTATAATAACCCAATGTTAAAAGGGTGCCATTTATTGTTGTCTTTAGCATTTTGATGATTTGAGGCATTTTGTGCAAAAAATGTGTTTTGCAAATGTCCACCTGTTGGTGGCGCTATAACAAGCCATTTTGAAAAGAGTGGAATATTTTTCTCAGGCTAGTATTATAGTACGTTAAAGATTTTATGTAAATTGCCTGCTGTGTTCAAAATCTTTATAAAATCGTCCTCCTGGTGGCGCTCTAACAGTCCGTTAGGGACAGAGATTCATGGTTGGCATCCAGGGAGTGTGTGTGTGCAAATTGTGGCTTAGATCGGGTTAACGGTTTGGGAAATTACACACGCACAGATTTTTACAAATAAAAAGGCAAAAATCAGCCTCCTGGTGGCGCTATAACAGGCCGTTGTGGAAAATTTGGGACAGAGGTTCATGGTTGGCATCCAAGGAGTGTGTCTGCAAATTGTGGCATTGATCAGGTTAATGGTTTGGGAGATTAGCTGGTAACTGACGGACACACACACACACACACACACACACACACACACACACACACACACACACACACACACACACACACACACACACACACACACACAGATGTTTGCCAAATATTGCAAGAATCTGCCTCCTGGTGGCGCTATAATAGGCCCTTCTGGAGACTTTGGAGCAGAGGTTCATCGTTGGCATCCAGGGAGTGTGTGTGCAAATTGTGGCATCAATCACGTTTACGGTTTGGGAAATTAGCTGGTAACAGACGGACACACACAGATTTTTGCCAAAAAATTGCAAAAGTCGGCCTCCTGGTGGCGCTATAATAGGCCCTGGCCAAAAATTTGGAGCAGAGGTTCATGGTTGGCATCCAGGGAATGTGTGTGCAAATTGTGGCATCAATCGCGTTTACGGTTTGGGAGATTAGCTGGTAACAGACGGACACACACACAGATTTTTGCCAAAAAATTGCAAAAGTCGGCCTCCTGGTGGCGCTATAATAGGCCCTGGCCAAAAATTTGGAGCAGAGGTTCATGGTTGGCATCCAGGGAATGTGTGTGCAAACTGTGGCATCAATCGCGTTTACGGTTTGGGAGATTAGCTGGTAACAAACGGACACACACACACAGATTTTTGCCAAAAAATTGCAAAAGTCGGCCTCCTGGTGGCGCTATAATAGGCCCTGGCCAAAAATTTGGAGCAGAGGTTCATGGTTGGCATCCAGGGAGTGTGTTGTGTAAATTTTGGCAGCGATCGGGTAAACGGCGCCGGAGATTACTTGTTAACGGACGGACGGACACACGGACACATGGACGGAGGGTGAAACATATTCTCCACCATGCCTCCGGCCTGGTGGAGACAATAATTGAGATTGCAATATAAATAGATTTGGCTCCCTAAATATTGATATTGTATTGCAAGGTAAATGAATCAGCCTTCAGGTCTTAATGATAACCTTGTGGACATGAAGTAGCATCTATGTTGTCATTTTCTTGATGGTCAGTGTGCCATGTCATTTGTGTTTTAAGTTTAATTTTGACACCATCACTAATGATTCAATGATTCATCAATGCAATACCGTTTCTTTGCATTGCCTATCAATATGATATAAAGTATGGCACAATCATAACGATTCGATACAGTATATTGTCATATTGTTACACCCTAGTACATAAAGACAATACTGTAAAATTGCAGTGACCTGTTTCAAAGTGTTGAAGGGGATGAATCTTGAAGAATCTGTGTAGAAGTGTGGAACAGCGAACAGCGAGGAAGCAACTTTAAGTAACTTTAAGTACTTTAATAAGTGTCACATTGATGTGGAAACTTGTCAGACTTCCGTTCAAGTGCATGGAATCAAATGTTTGCTTGTGTTGTCTTAGATATGTGGCTTTCTGCCATGGCTTAGAGGAAGTGCACACACACACAGTATATCCGCAAATATGCTGTTCCTTCCTTAGAGAGAGAGGGAGAGAGAGAGGTGGGGGAGTATGCAGCTTGCCATGTACCCCCCCCCCCCCCCCCCCCCCCACCAAATAAATAAATAAATAAATAAATAAATAAATAACATTTACATTTAATATAATGACAAAAATCACCCCTGTGTGAAGTGGAGGGTTGCTCATCATCTAACAGCATTGATTGCAACATTTAACGTTTGTACAGGTGATAATATCCGTTTTAATGTACCTTTTTTTTCAATTTTTTTCGAAATCCCGTATATCTGTGTTAATTAATGAATCAAATTCATACATCCGCATCCATCTGCAATACGCATGGAAGCAAAGTGTATATTCTGTAGTTATTCATACCTTATACGTACAAGCTCACCACACAGCTGTGACTCGCTGCAACGCACTGTGAATGGCGCTATTAATTTACAACGTTCATCATCACTCACCCCATACCATTTCGACAACGTCCATGTAGTACTTTCATGATTGTATATCCCGTTTCCATAGAAACTCTGACTCGTGAATGTTTATTCATGTATTTATTTGTATTTTTGATTCTGACAATTACTCACTCCATGGAGACTTGAATTCCTGAATGTTATTGGTAGTTTATATTATTTCATTAATCCTCAACTGCTGCTATAGCAGAGGGCTAGTCACCCCAACACCTCCAGGACATAATATTCATGACAATACTTATATATATATATATATATCTTAATTTGTACATCACCATTTACACACTCAACCTAGATGGCTGCCTCATGGGTTTGTGCATGTGAAGTGGATTTACAATCCAATGGATATCTTTCTTTTTAGTTGCCATCCTTTGGATTTTTCAGTTCGAAACAGTTTGGAGCTGTGTTTGGAACAGTTTGGAGCTATTATTTTTTATGTTTCACTGGTTTGACTGGTCCCCAGATGGCAGAAATACCACCTGTCATTAAGTACACCATGGAATCCATGAAAGGACTAAGACATTCTGCTCCCCCACTATCTCCTCGCCTGAGAAAGATCTTAAGAAAAGAAGGAGTGGAACGGATATCAACCAGAAAAAGAGGCTGTAGAGGTGGTAGGAATTTTGTGCGCATCATTCGGACTGTTGTTGGCGGAAGATTTGACTACACTAAGCCTCATCTTTTTGGATTTGGGAAGGATTACATCTCAATCAAACCTAATTAAAGTCAGCATCCAGAATAGTAGGCCAATGTCCCATGCCATGTTACCAACTTTCCTGATAACGAACCCCAGATCTCTTGTATATAAAATAGGGTGTAGTCTATGGTCTGGATCTAATGTTCTTGTCATGCTGCTATATTATGTCATGTCAGGAGATGGAGCTGTTGCAAGGTTCCTCTAGGTTCGTCTGCAGGTTAAGAAGGTTCACTTCCCCTCTGTCACCAGTGTTAGATCATGGAAGCCATGTTGTATGCCACATGCCTCTGAAATGTTTGCTCTGCAAAATCTGAGACGAAATATCAAAAGGTAAAGACTGTGATTGTGCCTTTTCATTGATGTGAAGTTACACGTTACCACAATCAACATCCAGAATAATAGGCCAAGGAACCATGCCATGTTACCAACTTTCTTGATGACGAACCCCAGCTCTCTTGTATATAAAATAGGTGAGCTCCTATCTATTTTGAGTTCCAATCTATTTTAAGTAATCACAACAGACTTTGCAAAGGCCTTTGATGCCGTTGACCAGTGGCCAGGTCTGATTCCATGGATCTGCAGCTTCATGACTGATCAACAGCAAAGAGTGTGTTACTGTTGGAAATTCATAGTCATCTGCCATCGTCTGGTCTGGTCAGAAACCCCTTGAATGTGTGTAAGTAGGAAGTTGCCCGTAAAGGAAAATTGACTGTCTCATTAAGTACAGAGATAGAAGTGTTAACCCTGAGAACAGGTCATGAACCGACAACCGAGTCTTGTTGAGTTCATAATCTCTCCTAAAGTTTATAACAATTGCAGTAGTATATACTGTATATCAGTATGTCTACATTTCAAAGCCCAGAACCAATCATGCGGTCACAAATGGTGAATGAGAGTTGCCAAATAAGGGAAAATAAATGAAGTCCATGTTAATAGATATGCATCATCTCTTCATTGCGTTGTCACACGTGGGCAGGAAGTTGATATAGTGACATGGCTGGCCCCTCGCCTCCTTCTGTCGCATTGTAGGAGTCAGATACTCCCAGCCGAATATAGTGTGATTAGCATTTCCTACCTATTGAGCATCTGTGTGCATCTCCTGCTTTAAGAATTTAGTTTGCAGCAATGCAGATTAAAGAATTAAGAGCATTGAAACTGTCTTAATTGAACTCAAGCTTGACCTTATTTCTTAGAAAAAACATCAGCAGATTCTGTTCGCAGTATATAACCGGCATTGTGATTTACTTTCAGATAAGACATACTGAATAACAACATGTAGATTACAATGTTAACCTTGGGGTGAATTTGAGTGCAGCCTGAAGTTGCACATAGCTGTCTTGTCACAAGAGTCATCTATGTGCTGATGTCGAAATTTACATCACTTAGTAAAGGTTCTCAAGAACTACTTTGTTGCAAAAACGGCATCAAAATGTAAAGTAATAAAAGTAATAGTAATCACATAACTCACAAAAAAAATGAACCTATATTTATTTAACCAATATATTTATTAGAGACTCTACAAGTGTGCACATATTTTACATTAGCATTCGGCTCTGCTACATTTCTCTCCCTGATGAGCAGAGTAATACACCATCATTAAACAGTAAGAGCAGGGAGATAGATACTGTGGCGCTGGGAGCAAACCTACAGTAATTCACATAACCAGAAATCAGTGTGAGCCAGTTCTTCTCGGTTAGGGACTCGGGTCTGGGGTGTTCGGGTTCTCGGGCAGGTTGTTCATTTGGGTGAGGTCTGGGTTCGCGGGGGTGTTGTTGTTCTGACGAGGCTCTTCAGCGAAGGCTTTCTCCAGAACCTTCAGGATGGACCTGCTGCGGAACACGTCCTTGAAACCCTGACTGAACACATACAGCAGAGGGTTCACACAGCTGTTGACCAGAGCCAGGGTGAGAGTTATGGGTTCCCCGAAGAGGAACAAAAGATCTAGTGTGTCACTGTACTCATCAGAATACTTCAGACCACACACATTAATCAGCCGTATGATGTGATAGGGGATCCAGCACAGGAAGAATGTGGCGACAACGGTTGCTATGATTTTGAAGGAGCGACCTGATTGGATGGCCAGCAAGCGATTATTTCTAAGCCGGTAGATGATGACAGAATAGCAGGAGACGATGATGGAGAAAGGGACCACGAATCCCAAGACCAATTGAGTGATGACCTCCAAATGCCACGCTTTGGTATCATGCACAAGGTTGTCGTAGCAATACTCCTTACCCTCACCATTACGCGCTGTGTCCCTAAAGATCAAGTTAGGTATGCTGGTAGCCAAGGCCAGGAGCCAGACTCCCAGACTGACCCAGGATGCCTTTCTGATGGTGCGGTGGTTCTGGGTCCACACTGGACACACCACACACACACATCTGTCCACACTGATCAGTGCCAGAGTGTAAATACTTGCGTACATATTCATGTAGAAAACCAAAACGTCCATCTTGCACATGAACCAGCCAAAAGGCCAGCTGTCCAGAGCTGCCTTTGTAATTTGCAGCACCAGGATGGCCGACATCAGGAAGTCTGCCACAGCGAGGTTGAGATACCAGACAGTGCTGACGCTTTTCTTCATCCTGAAGCCCGTCGCCCAGATGACCACACCGTTCCCCAACACACCAAGCACACACACCACGCTGTAGATGACTGTGGACATGATGTCAATGGATTTGAGGATTTTATCCCAGTCATATCCTTCTGGTAGGTAGTCATAATCAACATACCCATCCCAAAAATGACCAACATACTCATCCCAAGCATCAGGTGTGGTCATATTCTCCATCGTCCTGAAAGCCAAAAATAACTAAATGAATATAAGGTACATGTTTACATTTGTTTTAACACACCAGGCATTATTATTATTTAATTTATTTTGTTCAATATGGTACAAGGAGATTTGATTCCACATGTACATACATGTCAAAAAGACTGACTGACGGTTATCTGGCTACATTGAAGTGAATGATTGAACTTTTCATGGCATATATTGTTTCGAATTGCTTTAAAATGTTTTAGTTGAACTTTTGAACTTTTCATGGTCCATATTGTTTAGCAATGTTTTAAAATGTTCTCGTGATTTGTGGGAAAGTATCAAATATATTGATATATTGAATAGAATCACAACATAATTAAGATTGCAATATAAATAGATTTGGCTCCCTAAATATTGATATTGTATTGCAAGGTAAATGAATCATCCTTCAGGTCTTAATGACCTTGTTGACATGAAGTACCATCTATGTTGTCATTTTCTTGATAGTCAGTGTGCCATGTCAGTTATGTTTTAAGTTTAATTTTGACACCATCATCAAATTTGAATGAAACAAAATATAAGACTTAACCCAATTATTTCCCTTTCACACAGTGATCACCCTCTCCTGTGCCAATGTTGGCCTCCATGCCTAAGGTTGCCTATACACCTGGCATCTCTATATTCTAGATATCAATCATTACATGCTAGGAGTATAACAATCCATTTTAACAGTAATACGATGGACTATATTGGTTCATTAAAGCGATAAGACATGATTTAATTCAATGATTTGAAATTGATACAGTAACTACTAACCCTAACCTAAATCTATTAAATATGTGTTAAAGCTGCAGTGAGAAATGTATTAGAATGGATATACAGTAAATAAGTAAAAATAGTGATCTGGCATATCGATGGACATTTTATTTGAACACATGATGCTTTTTTCTTCTTAAAAGTGCTAAATACATGCACAAATGCTTAGTATTGGTAATGATTCAATATCAATGCAATACCGTTTCTTTGCATTGCCTATCAATATGATATAAAGTATGACACAATCATAATTCGATACAGTATATTGTCATATGGTTACACCCTAGTGCATATCATAATAAAGACAATACAATAAAATTGCAGTGACCTGTTTCAAAGTGTTGAAGGGATGAATCTTGAAGAATCTGCGTAGAAGTGTGGAGCAGCGAACAGCGAGGAGGCAACTTTAAGTACAAGTGTCACATCGATGTGGAAACTTGTCACACTTCCGTTCAAGTGCATGCAATCAAATGTTTGCTTGTGTTGTCTTAGATATGTGGCTCTCTGCCATGGCTTAGAGGAAGTGCACACACATACAGTATATATGCATATATGCAGTTCCTTCCTTGAGAGTGGGAGAGAGGGGATCTCTTAGCAGTCTGCACAGCAATCACAACAGACTTTGCTAAGGCCTTTGATGCCGTTGACCACACGGTAGCAGTACAGTGTCTCCTTGACTAAGGCGTGATGCCAAGTCTGATTCCATGGATCTGCAGCTTCATGACTGATCAACAGCAAAGAGTGTGTTACTGTTGGAAATTCATAGTCATCTACCATCATCTGGTCTGGTCAGAACCACCTTGAATGTGTGTAAGTTGGAAGTTGCCCGTAAAGGAAAATTGAAGTTGAAGTTGAAAATTGAAGTGTTAACCCTGAGAACAGGTCATGAACCGACAACCGAGTCTTGTTGAGTTCACAATCTCTTCTAAAGTTTATAACAATTGCAGTAGTATGCTGTATATGTCTACATTACAGAGCCCAGAACCAATCATCATGTGGTCACAAAGTCACATGCGGCGAATTCTGAGTGTTGCCAAATAAGGGAAAATAAATGAAGTCCATGTTCATAGATATGCATCATCTCTAGGTCTTCATTGCGTTGTCACACGTGGGCAGGAAGTTGATAGCGACATGGCCGGCCCCTCGCCTCCTTTTATCGCATTGTAGGAGTCAGATACTCCCACCCGAAGATAGTGTGATTAGCGTGATTAGCGTGATTAGCGTTTCCTGCCTATTGAGCATCTGTGTGCATCTCCTGCTTTAAGAATTTAGTTTGAAGCAATGTACAATAATGAATTAAGAGCATTGAAACTGTCTTCATTGAACTCCAGCTTGGCCTTATTTCTTATTTCTTATTCTGTTTGCAGAATATAACCGGCATTGTGGTATACTTTAAGATAACAAAATGTAGATTAATTGTTAACCTTGGGGTGAATTTGAGTGCAGCCTGAAGTTGCACATAGCTGTGTCTTGTCATGAGAGTCATCTATGTGCTGATGTCGAAATTTACATCACAAGTTCTCAAGAACTACTTTGTTAGAAAAACGGCATCAAAATGTAAAGTACTAAAAGTAATAATAGTCAGATAACTCACAAAAAGATTTAACCCATATTTCGTCGGTGTCCAACCAAAAGCACTTATGTCCATTTTTTATGAATTTCACTTTTTTACATGGTTGGAATGTATCCTTTCTGCTCTATCTGCTGGTATGAGATTTTATGATTATGTCCAATGAAAAGGTGTTTTTTTTAACAATTCATTTAACACTTATCTCCATTGGCTGTTAAACCTGTCACGCAAAAAACACGTATGTCCACTACAACAATACAATACAATACAATATTGCCAAATGGAAGTGGAACCTGTCCATCAGTGTGTGTGTGTGTGTGTGTCTCTGTCTGTCTGTCTGTCTGTGTGTGTGTGTGTGTGTGTGTGTGTGTGTGTGTGTGTGTGTGTGTGTGTGTGTGTGTGTGTGTGCGTGTGTGCGTGTGTGCGTGTGTGCGTGTGTGCGTGCGTGCGTGCGTGCGTGTGTGTGTGTCAGAAAATAAGATCTATGCTACTATATAGTGTAGATCTATACTATATATCTATATAGTATAGATCTATGCTACTATATATTGTTTGCCTATGTGAGGTTTATAGTTGTGTATCATGTTCAGTTGCTGTGGACCCCACTCAATAGGATCCCAAAGTCTCATAGACTTTGGAAATGGACCCAATGCAACTCTGTACAAATGGACCTTTAGGGTCAATTTCCATTTGAGTGAAAATCGACAGCTGAGTTACATTATTAACGACTTTACAATATACATTGAGGGTCTCAGGGATATGTCAAATTAACTGTACATGGCACAGTTCACTTCACATAGTTACTACAGTGTGCGAACGCTCGCGACTGGTATTCCTGTACATGACATTTTGTCAACAGGGGCAACAGAGCCATATTGAGCCACTTGTTATCAAAATGTGGTCCTGGGACTCCCTTGGGGTCATTGATGGCGTTCTATGATGCCCAACATTGGTTATCAAATTGTGGTAATAGGGCAATATGTGCAATAGGGTAGTAGTCTAATAAGTGTAAGAGTAATAGGAAATATGTCGAATGGGGTAATAGTGTAATAGGTTAATATGTATAATAGGGTAATAGTGTAGTAGTCTATTAAGTAGTGATGTTGGCCGAACAGATAACATCGCTCAGTAAAGGATTAAAAAATGAATATCAGAAAATATCTCTATTGAGATGATATTATTTAAAAAATAGGACTATTTTTTTTAATTGATAAAACACCATTTACATATATGTATAGAGCCACACAATTAGGAAAAATATATATATGGGGGACCATCCTGTTGTTGTTGTTGTTTTTTTTTTTTTTTTCAAATCAGCCAAATCACTGAATACCACTATTATTATTTTTTCACCACAAAAGCCTGCATATATCGTTATCAGTTGATATTGGTTTCGGAAATTAATAGTTGGAAAATATTGGAATATCGGGTATCGGTAAAAAAGTCAATATTGGACATCTCTGCTAATAAGTGCAATAGGGTAATATTGTAATAGCTTATTAAAGAGAGAGTGCCGTGATTTTTATTTATTTATTTATTTTCAATTTTGTACATGTTCAAAAACTGACAGTACTTCATTAGACCCCTTGGTGTTATTTTTATGTGCAATGGTGCATGTTTCACTGAAACATTTCCAGTCAAACAATGACAAACTGTAATATAGTGACATCACACATCAGCCCCTCCCCTAACTCCTCCCCCTTTATAATATAAATGGGGTGGAGTGGCTTCATTTCAGATGGATCTCCAGCCATCACCACCCACCAGGCAAACAAATTATTTTGGAACATTATTTTTCTACATATAACAGTAGTACCTGATGATCATGTTTTAGGTTGGGAAAAAAACATGGCAACTCATCTTTAAGTGTAATAGGGAAATATGGCTAATAGGATAATGGTGCAATAGTCTAAGTGTAGTAACACAATAGGGAAATATCTGTGTAATAGCAGTGTTATTCTAATAAGTGTAATAGAGCAATAGGGGAATATGTGAAATAGGGTAATAGTGTAATACCCTCCCCTAAACTCAAGTGATTTTGGCCTGGGGGGGGGGGCTAATAGTGTAACAATAGTTTAATAAGTGGCAACTAACTACACTATAACTTGTCAGATCGAAGTTTCCATTGACATAGCAACCATTATGACAACAGGTAACGTTACAACAGTCGACGGATCATTTGCATTCATGCTATTGTAGCACCCAGCCATGAACCAGCGACAACAACCCGCCAATCGGGCTCAGCCTTATTGGCGCGACTTGTTGTGCGTTGGACTGGCGAGTGGGAGTCCCGGGTTCGATCCCCGCTTCCGCGTAATACTACAATCTGGCGTAGTCGGCAGGATTTGGAGTGCGGGTGTTATTCCCAATATACCCGTATACGTCCTTGCGGGTCCACATGAGGGACATCACGTACGGGGGTCCGTGGTGTGAATTATTATTTGGCCAGTTAGTTTCTGAGAAAAACAGTTTTTTCATCCTCCTGAAAAGTTACGTTTTTGGAGATACGTGTTTTTGGCAGGACACCGACGATTTATTTAACCAATATTTATTACAGATTCAAAATACAAGTGTGCACATATTTTACATTAGCATTCGGCTCTGCTACATTTCTCTCCCTGCTCAGCAGAATAATACACCATCATTAAACATTAAGAGCAGGGAGATAGATACTGTGGTGCTGGGGTGGTGCTGGGAGCAAACCTACAGTAAATCACATAACCAGAAATCGGTGTGAGCCAGTTCTTCTCGGTTAGGGACTCGGGTCTGGGGTTTCTGGGTTCTCAGGCAGTTTGTTCATTTGGGTGAGGTCTGGGTTCGTGGGGGTGTTGTTGTTCTGACGAGGTTCTTCAGCGAAGGCTTTCTCCAGAACCTTCAGGATGGACCTGCTGTGGAACACGTCCTTGAAACCCTGACTGAACACATACAGCAGAGGATTCACACAGCTGTTGACCAGAGCCAGGGTGAGAGTTATGGGGTCCCCGAAGAGGATCACAAGTTGTAGTGTGCCACTGTACTCTATCAGACCCACTAGCATACACACATAAATCAGCCGTATGATGTGATAGGGGATCCAGCACAGGAAGAACACAGCAATAACGGTTGCTATGATTTTGGAGGAGCGAGCTGATTGGCTGGCCAGCGAGCGATTATTTCTAAGCCGATAGATAATGACAGAATAGCAGGAGACGATGATGGAGAAAGGGACCGAAAATCCCAAGACCATTTGAGTGATGACCATGGCCCCCTTTCTGAATACAGACAACTGCCACCCTTCGGTGTCATGCGCATAGTTGTTGTAGCAATACTCCTCATCATCACCATAATGCTCTGTGTCCCTAAAGATCAAGTTAGGTATGCTGGTAGCCAAGGCCAGGAGCCAGACTCCCAGACTGACCCAGGATGCCTTTCTGACGGTGCGGTGGTTTTGGGTCCACACTGGACACACCACACACACACATCTGTCCACACTGATCAGTGCCAGAGTGTAAACACTTGCGTACATATTCATGTAGAAAACCAAACCATCCATCTTGCACATGAAATAGCCAAAAGGCCAGCAGATCAAAGCATTCTGTGTGATTTGCAGCACCAGGAAGGCCGTAACCAGGAAGTCTGCCACGGCGAGGTTGAGGTACCAGACAGTGCTGACGCTTTTCTTCATCCTGAAGCCAGTCGCCCAGATGACCACACCGTTCCCCAACACACCGAGCACACACACCACGCTGTAGATGACCACAGACATGATGCGAAAGGATTTTTTGATCATACCCCAGTCATATCCTTTTCCTAGGTCTTCATACGCAGAATCATAATCATATTTATCATACCCATCCCCAGCAGCAGGTGTGGTCATATTCTCCATTGTCCTGAAAGCCAAATATAACAAAACAATGAACATAAGGTACATGTAGTAAGGGTAATTTAATCAGATTAATCACTGCTTCAAAATTAGGCCCCGGCCACACGACTCCGGATCTTTTGCCAAACGCAGAAATATTCCTGCGTTCGGGCCGTTCTACTACACGCAAACGGCGTTTTACGTCACTCAAACGGAGTTTTCTGCAAACGGATGAATAAGTGAAGATATTCGAAAATATCCGGAGCAGCGGAGCCGTGTAGACATGTGAAACGAAAACGATGACGTCTCATACTTATCATCTCATGACGTGACCAAACAACTTCCGAGGTGTCCCTATTCAGGCTGCATTGAACAGCGCGAGCGCTCAGTTTCTGACCCCTCTATGTCGTAACTCTTCTACTGGATGACTACTTTAATGTAACATCCAGTAGAAGAGTTACGACATTCCCACCTCCCGGAATCCCAGACTTTTATCAGTCCCCATAGCGCATCATGGTAGGAATTGTGGAGCGGCTGCGGACCTTTGTTGTTTTTTTTTTAATTCACAGGAAGGGTATACCCTCCTGTGCATTAATTAATGTGAACTGTATACAGTTCACATTTCCTCCAATATTCAATTCACTTCAATTCAATAACTCCAATAACATAGTCCCTTACTACTACCAGGTTACGTGAAATTTGTATTTGGGTAACCATGGAAACCACCTAACACCAGCCATTTCTGTGTTGTGCCAAATATTTCTTATCGCCACCTACTGGCTTGGCATACGTGTTGGAGCCCCAAATGTCCGTTTTGGGTTTACGTGTGGACATGGATATCTTTGTCGTGTGGACAGGATTTTTTTTTTCCAACGGGGGAGGAAAAGAACGGATATTTTCCTCGTGTGGCCGAGGCCTTAATTTAATTATGATTAATCACCATTTAAATTATATTCCACAGCGTTCAAAAGAAATGTTTTAGAATTGTTTTAAAATGTTCTAGTAATTTGTGGGGAAATATCACAATATATCAATATATTGAATCTAATCACAACATGATTAAGATAATATACGGTAAATAGATTTGTCACCCTAAATATCGATATTATATCATGAGGTGAATCGTACCCGATCCCTCAAGCTATACGCTACTGTATATGGCTCTGGTTACAGGGAGGAGACACTATGGGCTCCATTTTCCACGCTAAACCCCGTATGCCTTAACTTGTTTGTCTGTTTTACTGTTTTGAAGAACATTTTAATAGTTATGTTCAGTATAAAGCTTACATCGTGTCAATGTAGATTATCTAGTTGAACTATTCAAAAATGTTCTATACAATTGTAAAAAAAAAAAAAAAAAAAAAAAAAAAAAGAAGTTTAGGGATAAGGAACTTATCCCTGAACTCTAGATTTAGTCATTAATTGTGTTTTTTTGTTTTTTTTTTGTTTTATTGACATGAAGTAACATATGTTGTTGTTTTCTTGATAGTCAGGGAGCCATATCTAATTTTATTTTTGACACCATCAAATTTAAATGAAACAAAACTTGAGACATAACCAATTATTTCTCTCTAACACAGTGATCACCCAATGCAATACCGATTCTTTATATGATACAAAGTATGACGCAATAACAATGTACTATTTACTGTAATGTACTGTTACTACCTATAGACTAGTACATGTCATAGTAAAGACAATACAATAAAAGCACAGTGACCTGTTTCAAAACGTTGAAGGGATGAATCTTGAAGAATCTTGGCAGAAGTGTGGAACAGAAGAGGGAGGAGGCAACTTTATACATATACTGTACAAGTGTCATGTCACAGGTCGTGTGTGTGTATGTGTGTGGGGTGTGTGTGTGTGTGTGTGTGTGTGCGTGTGTGTGTGTGTGTGTGTGTGTGTGTGTGTGTGTGTGTGTGTGTGTGTGTGTGTGTGTGTGTGTGTGTGTGTGTGTGTGTGTGTGTGTGTGTTTATTTCAAGATGATTGAGGTTGCATTTTGATGTTTTCAGATTGTAAATAAGAGGTGGAAGCTGTGAACTAGTACAGTTCTAGTTCACTTGATTGAGGTTCTTTTGTACTGTAAGGACTGCTTATTTGTGTTTTATTCCTATATTTTGTAAGTGAATTGCACGTCTGTTCTCACCATAGAGGTTTTACTTATATTGCTTCTCAGTGGGAAAGGGAGAAGTTTAGCAGACAGTGGTTTCTCAGAGGGTGATTTGGCTGTTCCTCATTCAATACTGTTTGTGGTGAGTTTTAGTTTTAGTTTTACTGTAATGGAACATGTGATTTAATTTTGGTTTCTTTCCTCTTTGATTCCCTAGATAGAGGCACTACCGTATTTTGTTTAGACTTGTTTTATGTGACAGGCTTGCATGTCACAAATGTATTTTGCCAAACTGTGGCTTTCTTATAGAAATAATAATAAACCGCTACCAACTGCCAAATGGACCCGCAAGACTCCATTTGGTTTTATTTTTACGCTCTCAAAGAGTTACATCTGGTTAACCAACTTTCCATCATTTAGCCTGGGGACCACCTGGAATCCTCTCAGGGACCACTGGTTGAAAACCCATGATATTTACCTAGAGAACGCACAACTCAGCCTTTAAGTGGGGATATAAACAATGATGACCGCTTCCCAGCTATTCCAAGCAGTCTATGGTCGTAAACAAAGGGAGGGGGAACACCTAGCGTAATTTCTCACATGCTCGATCAGCTCAGTAATGAAGCAGTCCCCTACTGCCGTCTCAGATGAGAAGCAGGCTATTTGACACCAGTTCATTGAGGGGGTACAGCGATTTGTCTCTGAGAAGGGAACTGGGGAGGTTTATCAGAGATAGACCACTTTTATTGAAGTGAGGGATGATGCCATATGTGGTCAGTAGGGAATCCTGTTCCCCCAGAACAGTAAAAAGTAGTGCGGTAGCGTGTTATTACGCAGAAGAGTTGACTCAGGGCTCTGCTATTGATGCTCAAAGGAAAAGTGTGGAAAATAGCCAAGTGTTTGAGGTTAATTTTCAACCAGTATCGGCTAAGGTAGAACAGAGATAACTGTCAATGAAAGACTCTAGCATCATCACTGCTAGAACCTTAAAAACATGGAAACGACTATCAGTTCATGTTCAACCCGCAGAAAATAATTTGTAAGTGGTATATTATGAGCTCAATTTTTAGAGAAGTAACCGGAGCACATCTTCCCATCTGTTTCAGCCACTGGAAGCACCTTGAAATAAAGCAGTCATTCTTGTTGTGAAACCCAACTCTACTTCTTCTTCTTATAATAGCCACTGGTGAGAAAAGTACTCAATTGTTTTACTAAATAAAGGTTCACAAGAACTATGATACCATTTACAAAAATGGTATCAAAATGTAAAGTACTAAAAGCAAAATATAACTCACAAAAAGATTTAACCAATATTTATTTAACCAATATTTATTACAGACTCAGAATACAATACACCATCATTAAACATTAAAAGCAGGGGAACAGAAATAACACCGGTGGTGCTGGGGTGGTGTTTGGAGCGAACATCACATAACAACCAGGAACCAGTGTGAGCAGGTTCTTCTCGGTTAGGGGCTTTGGTCTGGGGTGACCATTTGCGTGACATCTGGGTTTGGGGAGTGTTGTTGTTCTGACGAGGTTCTTCAGCGAAGGCTTTCTCCAGAACCTTCAGGATGGACCTGCTGCGGAACACGTCCTCGAAACCCTGACTGAACACGTACAGCAGAGGATTCACACAGCTGTTGACCAGAGCCAGGGTGAGGGTTATGGGTTGCCCGAAGAAGATCACAAGACCTAGTGTGTCACTGAACTCTATCAGACCCACCTCACAACACACATTAATCAGCCGTATGATGTGATAGGGGGTCCAGCACAGGAAGAACGCAGCGATAACAGTTGCTATGATTTTGAAGGAGTGACCTGATTGGCTGGCCAGCAAGCGATTATTTCTAAGCCGGTAGATGATGACAGAATAGCAGGAGACGATGATGGAGAAAGGGACCACGAATCCCAAGACCAATTGACTGATGACCATGGCCCCCTTTCTGAATACAGACAAGTTGATGTAGCAATACTCCTCATCCTCACCAACATGCTCTGTGTCCCTAAAGATCAAGGCAGGTATGCTGGTAGCCAAGGCCAGGAGCCAGACTCCCAGACTGACCCAGGATGCCTTTCTGACGGTGCGGTAGTTCTGGGTCCACACTGGACACACCACACACACACATCTGTCCACACTGATCAGTGCCAGAATGTAAATACTTGCATACCTATTCATGTAGAAAACCAAACCGGCCATCTTGCACATGAACCAGCCAAAAGGCCAGTGGTCCAGAGCATTCTGTGTGATTTCCAGCACCAGAAAGGCCGTAACCAGGAAGTCTGCCACGCCGAGGTTGAGGTACCAGACAGTGCTGACACTTTTCTTCATCCTGAAGCCAGTCGCCCAGATGACCACACCGTTCCCCAACATACCGAGCACACACACCACGCTGTAGATGACTGCAGACATGATGTCAAGGGATTTGAAGATTTTATCCCAGTCATATCCTTCTGGTAGATCTTCATACTCGTCCCCAGCAGCAGGTGTGGTCATATTCTCCATTGTCCTGAAAGAAAAAAACAAAACAAAAACAAAAACATATAACAACATATATATATATATATATATATATATATATATATATATATATATATATATATATATATATATATATATATATATATATATATATATATACTGTATATACATACATATATATATATATTTGTTTATTTGTTAACTATTCATCAAAGTAGGTGATCCACAAGCCTCCAATGCTTGTAGATTAGGGGTGTGCAAAAAAAAACAATGTGCCTATATGTTGTTATTCTTAATGCTATAATATCAATATCGTAGGCTATTGCCAGGTTCAAAATCGTTTTGTTTTTATATTTATGCATTTATTCATTTGTTCATGTTAGAAAGACCGACTGATGGTTATCTGGCTACATTGAAGTGAATGATGTTTCGAATTGCTTTAAAATGTTGTAGTTGAACTTTTCATGGTCCATATTGTTTAGAAATGTTTTAAAATGGTCTAGTGATTTGTGGGAGAATATCAAAATATATTGATATATTGAATAGAATCACAACATAATTAAGATTGCAATATAAAAAGATTGACTCCCTAAATATTGATATTGTATTGCAAGGTAATTAAATCAGCCTGCAGGTCTTAATGACCTTGTTAACATGAAGTAGCAACTATGTTGTCATTTTCTTGATGGTCAGTGTGTCATGTCACTTAAGTTTTAAGTTTAATTTTGACACCATCATCAAATTTGAATGAAACAAAATATAAGACTTAACCCAATTATTTCCGTGCCAATGTTTGCATCCATGCCTAAGGTTGCCTATACACCTGGCATCTCTATATTCTAGATATCAATCATTACATGCTAGGGGTATTACGATCTAATTTTAACGGCAATACTATGGATTATATTGGTTCATTAAAGCGATAAGATACGATTCAATTAAATGATTTGAAATCGATAAAGTTACTAACCCTAACCCAAATCTATTAAAAATGTGTTAAAGCTGCAGTGAGAAATGTATTAGAATGGATATACAGTACATAAGTAAAAATAGTGATCTGGCATATCGATGGACATTTTATTTGAACATGTGATGCTTTTTTTCTTCTTAAAAGTCCTAAATACATTGCACAAATGCTTAGTATTGGTTTGATTCAATAGCAATGCAATACCGATTCTTTGCATTGCCTATCAATATGATATAAAGTATGACACAATCATAACGATTCGATACAGTATATTGTCATATTGTTACACCCTAGTACATATCATAATAAAGACAATAGAGTAAAATTGCAGTCACCTGTTTCAAAGTGTTGAAGGGGATGAATCTTGAAGAATCTGGGTAGAAGTGTGGAGCAGCGAACAGGGAGGAGGCAACTTTAAGTACAAGTGTCACATCGATGTGGAAAATTGTCACACTTCCGTTTAAGTGCATGCAATGAAATGTTTGGCTGATTTGCCTTATCTTGTGTTGTCTTAGATCTGTGATTCACTGCCAAGGCTTAGATAAAGTGCACACCCCTAAAGTATACACGCAAATATGCAGTTCCTTCCATAGAGAGAGAGTGGGGGGGGGGGGGGGGGGGGGGTCATCACTCTCCACTCACCCCACAACGTCCATGTAGCACTGGCATGATTGTACAGGTATATCCCGTTTCCATAGAAACTCGTACTCGTGAATGATTATTCATGTATTTACTTGTATTTTTGATTCTGCCGATTACTCACTCCATGGAGACTTGAATTTGAATGTTATTGTTCATTTTTACTAATTTATTAATTCTCAACTGAGCTTGGATGAATGAGACAAAAAATACAACTAGAAATGCAATCTGGCAAGGATGCCATGGCCTACTTGGGAGTGAACAGAGCATGCGAGCAGAGGGCTATTACTTATAGGAAAGTAACTTCTTTACTTTACTCGTTACCCCTTAGACAAAGTAATATCATTACTTTACTTATTACTGGAATCGAAGAGTAATATATTACATTATGTTACTACTGTTACAACTAATAGTCTCTTTGACTTTTTAAACTTTTTTCACAATTGTTTTCAAAGACAGTTGAGGTCTGGTATTTAAAAATAAAATACAAAATAAAGCAGCAAGCGATTTGTAGTGTACATAACTGTGCGCAGGATGCAGCGTGTGGACTGGATCTACAATCTAGTGCACAACATCTCTGTTGTTACAGTATCTGTCGATAGCTTGTAAATCTGTTCTATTTTTGCATGCAACAACAAGCTCATTTTAAACAAGTAACTTGGCGTTACTCGCAAAGTAATGCATAACTTATTACCCATTTTTGCAGAGTAATCTCGTTACTTTTTGGAGCAAAAGTAATAATATTACAGTAATATGTAATCTAAAATTCATTACTGCCCAACACTGATGACAATACTTCTAAAGATATCTTAGTGACTTAATTACATCACCATTTACAATCATCAACTACACCAGGGGTTTTCAACAGGTGGTCCGGGGACCACCAGTGGTCCCTGAGAGGGTTCCAGGTGGTCCCCAGCTAAGTTGTTTAACCAAATGTAACTCTTGAGAACGTAAAAATGAAACCAAATGGACCCTGGCGGGTCCATCTCAAGAGTTAAAATATCCATCATGCAAATTAGTCCAAATCTACACAACTAGAAGATTAATGGTCATGGACAGAAGCAAAAGAAATGGTGGGCTGGTGGGCCCTGGGATGAAAAAGGTTGAAAACCCCTGAACTACACCATAAAAAAATGGTACACCTGTGCAGCCAGGTTTTTCTCGGTTAGGGACTCGGGTCCGGGGTTTTCGGGTTGTCATACAGGGTGACCATACGGGTGAGTTCTGGGTTCGCAGGAGTGTTGTTGTTCTGGCAAGGCTCTTCGGGGCAAGCCCTGACTGAACATGTACAGTAGAGGGATCACACAGCTGTTGACCACAGCCAGGGTGAAGGTTATGGGTTTGCCCGACCTATTTTAACGGCATTACGATGGATTATATTGGTTCAATAAAGCGATAAGATACGATTCAATTCAATTTGATTTGAAATCGATACAGTTACTAACCCTAACCCAAATCTATTATATATGTGTTAAAGGTGCAGTGAGAAATGTATTAGAATTGATATACAGTAAATAAGTAAAAAAATAGTGATCTGGCATATCGATGGACATTTTATTTGAACACATGATTTTTTTTCTTCTTAAAAGTGCTAAATACATTGCACAAATGCTTAGTATTGGTAATGATTCAATATCATTGCAATACCGATTCTTTGCATTGCCGATATAAAGTTTGAGACAATAACGATTCGATACAGTATATTGTAATATTGTTACACCCTAGTACATAAGGATCACAAGATCTAGTGTGACACTGAACTTAACTCTTATCAGACCCACTGACTAGACAACACACATCAATCAGCCGTATGGTGTGATAGGGGATCCAGCACAGGAAGAACGTGGTGATAACGGTTGCTATGATTTTGAAGATCGGCTCTTTTTGTCCCTTTTTTTATCATAACAGTATTGGCAAATACTGTATGGGTATCAGTATGGGTAAAGTATCAGTATTGGCCCTTATTTGACATTATTGGGTCACATATTGGCAAATATGCCTGTCTAACCAGTGATCAGACACAGGGGTAAGGGGTTGACACTATGGTGAATATACCAGTCTAACCAGTGATCAGACACAGGGGTAAGGGGTTGACACTATGGTGAATATACCAGTCTAACCAGTGATCAGACACAGGGGTAAGGGGTTGACACTATGGTGAATATACCAGTCTAACCAGTGATCAGACACAGGGGTAAGGGGTTGACAGACACTATGGTGAATATACCAGTCTAACCAGTGATCAGACACAGGGGTAAGGGGTTGACACTATGGTGAATATACCAGTCTAACCAGTGATCAGACACAGGGGTAAGGGGTTGACACCATGGCAGTTAAGTAAAATGTTGGGTCATGTGGAGTTTGCTTTGGAGTTTCCCAAGAGCACATTTGAGAGAGGAGTAGGTTATTCCCTGTTGGTGAATTCATATAAAGGTATTTTTTCTTTTGTATGTTGTTATATATAATCTTCTCTGGTATCTGTATTTGGTATCGGTATCAGCTAACACAAAAATTGTGGTATCGGAACCGGATCGGAAATGAAAAAGTGGCATCGGGACATCCCCAATTTATATATATATATAGAATTTAATCTCATTAATCACCAATTCAAAAAATTATTTAATCAGGATTTGAATGTTAAAAAAAGAAAAAGTAATCTGGGGAAAATAAGATCTGTTTATTTGTTAAATATTCAAAATAGGTGATCCACAAGCCCCCAATGCTTGTACATTAGGGGTGCGCAAAAAAAAAAAATCAATATGCCAATATATTGTGATTCCTAATGCCATGATATCAATATTGTAGGCTATTGCCAGGTTCAAATTTGATTTTTTTTTTATATATTTATGCATTTATTCATTTGCTCATGTCAGAAAGACCGACTGATGGTTATCTGGCTACATTGAAGTCTACGATTGAAGTTTTCATAGTATATATTGTTTCACGTTGCTTTAAAATGTTGTAGTTGATTGGACTTTTATTCATAGTCCATGTTGTTTAGAAATGTTTTAAAATGTTCTAGTAATTTGTGGGAAAATATCACAATATATCCATAGGTATATTGAATTGAATCACAACATAATTAAGATTGCAATATAAATCGAATTGGCACCCTAAATATCGATATTGTATCGTGAGATAAGTAAATCGTCCTGCTCCTATTGTACTGTAGATCCCTCAAGCTATACGCTATAATTATCTGACGTACTTTGTAGCAACCTAGTTCATAGTGGGTATATCCCATTGAGTCCTGACCCTCGATTCGAGTTTCATTCACTACAGTAATTTCCGACACTAGATTCTAGTTATTGACACTATAGTTTCTGATGCTAGGATCTCCTTTTTGACACTAGAATCTACTTTCTGATGCTAGAATCGAGTTTTTGACACTAGATTCTATAGTTTCTGACACTAGATTCTAGTTTTTCTGAAAAATCTGTGCTCCTGTGTCAATGATGCTAACATATTTCTAGCCAAGGACCACCAGAATTATCCATATTTGGCTGCAGACCGCCATCTGAAAACATGTTGTTCTCGGGGTTCCCCAGAAGCGAAAAATTGAGATAAAATGTTTGCTTCCTATATAATGTATTCAGAGATTTGCAGCAACATTTTTTTTCAAAAATAGCAGAACAACAAACGTGGTGGTGGGGGTTCTCATGAGCGCAACGTGGAGTGCGACTCATGCACTGGTAATACAATGCAACTAAATTGTGCATACATTAAAAACAAAGAGAAAAGGAGTATTTTAATTCTGTTCAGGAACGGAAAATAACGGAAAAAATAATCTATTAAGTTACTTTTTATAGAAAGTAATTTGTAACTTAACGAGATTAGTTTTAGGGGCAGTAGTCCAATAATCTAACGTTGTTGGTTTAGAAAGTAACGATACTCATCACTGATTATGGCTTAATACAGGAAGGCACACTAAATCTCTACGTCTCTTTAAAACGAATCTACTGATTTGTTTCAATGAAAATTGCTTATTGGGTCAGTTTGGGGGTTCTTACCAAAAAGTCTGTGTAAAATGATTTAGCAAGGTTTTTTTTTTTTTTTTTTCCTTTTTAAGAATTAGCCTTCAGGGTCTTAATGACAACTTTGCAAGAAAAATCTGATCAAGGAACACTTTTAGTGTTCCTTGATCCTTGATCCTCAACTGTTTCATCGAGACTTCCAAATTCATTCTCATCCAGGATGCTTGTACAGTTTGTAGCTTTGGAAAAATCCAGTATAGAATCCAATCCCAGGTTCATATACACCTTTCCTTCAGCTCTCCATCAAAATTCAATCTGTTAAACATCATTGTTGTCGTCCTTGTTTTACCAGTTGGATTTCTCTGAAGACAGTTGGGAATCTGATGTCAACTCTCAGACATGCTGTTATACAGTATATGTCCCTCTTGTTGAGCTCCAGTCGCTTCCTCTTTTATTGAGGGAGGTTTTTGTACGACTCTGTATCACTGTGTATACACTCCTCCACTGTGATAACTCTGACAGTAGTAAACACCTTTGTCTTCAGCCTGGACTCCACTGATGGTCAGAGTGAAGTCAGTCCCAGATCCACTACCACTAAACCTGGATGGAGTTCCTGACTGAAGACGGTCTTTTAAATAAATGAGGAGTTTAGGAGCTTCTCCAGGTTTCTGTTGGTACCAGGACAAACAAGGTGGGCTGCAGACAGATAGGTGCAGACTCAGAGATCACAAATAATGCAGAGACATACAGTACAGGTTGAATGTGGGTTATTGTGCATCAGCAACAACACATTGTTCTGTTTCAGGCAGTGATTAGGGAGTTTAAGTTCCCGTCTCTAGGACTTGGACACAACGAGAGCGGTAGTCGTGGTTCATCGCAGTTGCGCCAGAAGCCCAACATAGTTAAGAAAGCAGGCGACGCCAACGGGATCCACCTCTTCGACTAGCGTCTCTGGTTTCCATGGTGACGCTCCACTACAGCGTAGCTCTCGTCCACGTTGTAACACGACGCCAAAAGCTGCGTTCTGCTGTCGTAGGAGAGGGTAGGACGGCCGCGAGGATTATGGATCGAGCACAGAGCGATTCATTAATGACGTTGAAGGTCGCACGCTCTATCAATCTTAAATAGGCAGCAGTGTTTTTCAACCTTTTTGATACCAGGGCCCACTATTTATTTTGAATTTGAGCCCCGGATCACCATTTGAGGACTTTTTTTTTCTTTTGCTTTTTGCTTTTGTCCACAAATTCAGGCTGGATTTCAGAAACAAAACAGTCAAACATGCAGACCACAAAAGGACCATTAATCATTCTCGAGTGGGTAGACTTGGGCTAATTCACCTGATGAATATTTTAACTCTTGAGAGTGTAAACATGAAACCAAATGGACCTGCAAGGGTCCATTTGGGTCCAGAACAGTAATACTGTGTGGTATATGATGACATCTGAGTCAACAGGTGGCAGCTTGGGGCTCAGAGCAGTGAAATAACAACACACAATACAAGTATGACATTTAGGCTACTACTGTATGACAAGTAATGATTTATTATTACTGCGACAGTATGTGCTTATGTGTTACATCACATTTTCCTGACAAATGGATGAAGTGCTTACAGGTCTACATGTATCCATTGTCATCATATACACACAGATTGTTTGCAATAAACCACAGGACTTGTTTAAGTTATTTAGTGCCATGGATTTGTTTGACCAAATTAAGAATCTGAACTGTTGAGGTAGTGTAATACCACTATAATGTCTGGTTCTCAGCCTGGAGAGACCATTTTCTGCATGTCGATGACATAAAGTAGACCTCTGAAGCATTTATCATTACTTATAAGAGTGTGCACCCTAGATGTGTTTCTCAGGGTCACAGAGAGACAGAAGGATTTCTGTGTCTGAAAAACACATGTCAAAGCTCCAACTCGCTTCAAGAACAGGCTCCAGTACACTGCTGCCCTCTCCTGGATAGTAAAAGTAGTGTATTTAGTGTATCCCTTCTTTGCACTTGACTCACAATCACATTCTTTGGGGGGAAAGGCATGTAGGTTCCCTTACTCGTTAGCTAAGACTGATCCATTTTAGGAACATGTACCTTAAGTAAAGTATATTTAAAAATGTTTAGATCCTTGTTTGAGGTCATATTACAATTCAAAGCAGTGGTTTTGAATACAGAAGAGAGTAAAAGTCCTGCTTAGCTTAGCTGTCAAACCACCAGGTTGGTAGCCTGTATACCCAGGCTTTCATTTTTGTCTGTGCTGGGCAAAAAGTGAAAACCTGGACTAAATCATTGGTCATCAGTTGGCCTCCCAACTGATGTTACCGGCCATATGTGGCTGTGACAGGACATTAGTGGCTGAACTACAGGATGAATTTATATTGTAAATAGCAGAGTAGCATCATGATATCCTCTTTCTCTACTGTTGTGCCATCATACAACGCATATGAGCTTGGTGAAACCAAACTTCAATAAAACCTTTACTGATGTAGATCTAGATAAATGAGTAAACACCATAGAGTATGCGCCGTTTATAAACAGTGTTGGGACAAGTGCACTACGTAACTCAATATATTACATAATATATTACCAAAATGCAGTAACTTGTAATATAAATATATTACTTTACAAAAACAATCTAATATATTATACTTTTCTTTCTGCATTACTGCATTACTTTCAATATTACTTTCTGTCAATCTGTCCTGTTGAAAATGTTCCTGTGAAATTTTCTTGACAACTGCAGAAGTTAAATAATTACTTATTTTCTATCATTTGTCATCAAATTATTTATTCAGGAGGACGTTTTTTCAAGTTGATTTCATATGGATTTCCCAGATAGCCAAGTGTGCTTTCTTTATTGTAGCTATATGCCACTTGTTTACACAATATTTGATTAATAGTGACACTAAATATTTAATTATATATTTTGTACAGCATTTTTATTTTACGTAATATGTAATAGTAATATTAATATATTACACTTGCTCAGACAGCAATATTGTAATACAATATATTGCTTTAAAATGAAGGTAATAAGTAATAAGTAATACATTAACAAGGTATAGTAATATTCCCAACACTGTTTATAAAGCTAAATGTACTAGACTGTAGTAGATTGCACTGGCTTGCATGCGTCTTGCCTGCAGAGGTCCTGTGTGAGTAAATGCCACAAATCTGTTTCACACTATAGGCTAGTAAAGTCTACCACAAATAGAATAGAAAAACTTTGATAGTATAGGCCTACAAGCCAATGGTTCAGTCACATCCACATACCCATATCATCCTCTAACTCCAAGGAAAGCTGTTCACAATGCCTTCTACTACTGTGTCACTTGGGGGCAGTAGACTGGTACCAAAGAGGCACATAAGAATCATTACAGGAGAAGTCACTCCCTTTTGTTTCCTCCTGCAGGAGACTCGGTACTACTCTGTAGTCGGGTACGTCTGGCCAACGCTCCACTCACCCCAAGCTCTTCTCCCTCCTGGCTCCAAAATTATGCAATGCACTTCCCACTGCAATCAGAACCACAGACTCACTCCCTATCTTGCGCTGCAGTTTGAAAACACATCTCTTCAGACTCCACCTCAGCCCATAGCACTTAACCCACAGTACATGCAGCAGTGATTTATATAGGATGTCTACCATGTTTTAGTGCTTACATTGTAAAGTGTATTGAAAAATTCTGCTTAGATTGTAAACTTTTACTATCTAAGTAAAATACTACTATACACCTGGACTGACAGACTAATACACAATACATATAGTTGATCTCTATAGTACAGATCAATGCTGATCAGACCTGGGTCTGTGTCCAGGTGACATGCTACTGTCTCCTGGAGACCACAGTCAGTACATGGGGGAGACGATGGTTATCCCAGCAGCAGGTGTTGGTGACACTGTAGGGCAGTGGGTTTACAACCTTTTTCTATGTCAAGGACCCCTAAAATGATACTCATCATTATCCTGCAGAAAATATATGCCAGGGGACGGAGCCCCATAAAAGAACATTTTTCACACACACTTGATATCGTTGGGTAAGATTTTGATCCCAATTCCATGGTTTATTAATGTAGAATTGGTACCATACGAGAGATAACAAATGTTAAAGGCAAATGTTGATCAAAATAATTCTTCATTCATTCTTCAAGTGTGCATAGACTTCTTATAAATGAAGTTATGCAGATGCATGCAGTAATAATACACTATTTACTTGACAACACGGGACGTAAGTGAAAATCCTCTTAACAAGAATGTCTAAAGTCAATTGTATTGATTCACAGTCAAATATAAATGACAGTCTCGGTATCAGTATATGCTATTAACCACGAGTACAGTATGGTTTATAAATTATAGAAAAGTTTACAGCAAACATCTGCTCAATGGAAATTGAAACTGCCAGCCTGTCATATCCATCCTAGAGGGACTGAAACTAAAGATTTGCATCTTAGTTTCTGCTCCTGTGAGCACAACAGATCCACAAGAGACTTCACGATGATACACACACACACACACACATATATATATATATATATATATATATATATATATATATATATATATATATATATATATATATATATATATATACAGTGTTGGGACATGTGCACTACGTAACTCAATATATTACATAATATATTACCAAAATGCAGTAACTTGTAATATAAATATATTACGTAACAAAACCAATCTAATATATTATACTTTTCTTTCTGCATTACTGCATTACTTTCAATATTACTTTCTGTCAATCTGTCTCGTTGAAAATGTTCTTGTGAAATTTTCTTGACAACTGCAAAAGTTAAATAATTACTTATTTTCCATAATTTGTCATCAAATTATTTATTCAGGAGGACATTTCATATGAATTTCCCAGATAGCCAAGTGCGCTTTCTTTATTGTAGCTATGCCACTGGCCTACACAATATTTGATTAATAGGTGACACTAAATATTTAATTATATATTTTGTACAACATTTTTCTTTTAAGTAATATGTAATAGTAATATTAATATATTACACTTGCTCAGACAGTAATATTGTAATACAATATATTACTTTAAAATGAAGGTAATAAGTAATACATTAACAAGGTATAGTAATATTCCCAACACTGTATATATATATATATATATATATATATATATATATATATATATATATATATATATATATATATATATATATATATATATATATATATATATATATATATATATATATATATATATATATATATATATATATATATATCTTCTTAATCTGAACTTCTGAGCAGACGATGGTTCTTCTGATCAGGAATAATGGATGGAAAACCTTTAAAAAGTGATTTACTACATAAAGCCATAATTCATTTCTCCTGCAAAGAGAACAGAGCACAGAACACATTCAACACATTGAGGAAGAATGTTGAATTCTGCCTGTATTTCCCCTTTAGTCATTGATTTCCATAAGGTCATGGTAGTGTGCTTTGATTTGCATAGTCATGGGGCAGTGGTTTGAGCTGCTGACCAGAATGGATCATCACTGTTCCCAGATGTTCAACTGTCCCTCAGAGACTCACTCTGAAACATCCTATTAATACTGCATGGTTTGTCATCACTCTGTGTCTGTTGGGAGTTGGTACTCATGTAGAAGTGGCTGCACCATGTTTGTTCTGAGTGACAGGTTCACACACCAACAACAACTTGAATATAACCAGGACTATTGTGTGCATTTAATTTATTGTGTATCTACCTGAAATAGGATTACAGCTTTGACAATCCCATTATTGGACAATGAGGACATTTACAGTCTAACTCATTGTTAGCAACCCAATGTTTGACGTACATGACTGAGTCCATATTAAACAAATACACAACATCTATATTCTATATGTTGGCATCTCAAATGTATTATGAAAATTGCAGATCTATGATTATAGCCAATCAACCTCACAACAGCAGAAGGGCTTACGTAATTGATTAATTATCTGAATTTTCTTCTCCTGCATCTCCTGCATGCTCGTTTAACCTGTTTATCATCCTGGCTGTCTTCTATAAATCACATAAAAACACATCATTTAGGTAGATGAAATAGTCATACAATCAGATATAAGTATAAGTATGTAAATACATGAGAAATACTTGAGAAAAGGCTGACTTCACAAACATTTCTTTTTATTTGCTTTTTATTCATGAAGGTATTCAATTTTCACAAGAATAGGGCAAATATTGGCATTGTTTTAACAGCAATCCTGTTTTCATTGGTTTCTGAACAACGGATAAAGTCTAATGAGTGACATTAGTTTCCTTGATAAACAAAAAATGACAAAATCTAACATCGGATTCATAATTACTTCATTAGTCTTTTCTATAGTTGTATAAAGCTCTATGTTTTCAGCAGCGCTGCGTGCCTGATGCACGTCTATCTACTTCCCACACTGTGTCCTGGTGATTTCAGTGGGCAGTGTGTTTCCTTGGTGGTTCACCAGGCAGGTGAACACCTCGCCCTGCTCCCAGAGTGCCTTGCTCAGGGTCAGGGTGCTGCTGCGGCCGTAACGGCCGTTCTTCTCCTCCAGCTCCTCTGAGGTCAGGACGCCGGCCGTCGCCTCCTTCCCGTCCACCTGCCAGCTCACCTGGGCACCCGGGGGGTTGTAGCCGCTGAGCAGGCATGCCAGGGTGGCCGAGTCCCCCGCAGAGAGCTGCTCAGATGACGGAGGATGCAGAGAGACCGAGGGCCTGGACGAGACACCCGCTGTACACAGAAAATAATCATTTTGATCCCAAATTCCAAATTACGTTGTACCTCAAACTATTGTATAGAATCGCAACTAACCATCAGTTATAATGCATGTAACTTGACTAAACTGTTTGCTCCACCAACTTCAAATTGGACACACACGCTCCACAACATCACAGGGAGTGCAGTATCTGTGGGACACACTGCTGTCCAGAAACACCACAAAAGGCTCTGGTCAGGCTCTATCAGTGGATCTAATCAGCCAAAGTCATGATTACTTCATTAACCTGTCCACTTTTCACAGTCAATTTGCAGCACTCATAGACATAGGCCAGTGAACAGGCACATATCGGTTTAGTATTAAGTACAGTATAATAGTACTCAAAGTGGAAAAAGTCAAATTATTTTACTTTTTTAATTCATCCATGAAATGTTTTTTTGGAAACTTGCTTATGAAAAACACGCACGCACGCACGCACGCACACACACACACACGCACGCACGCACGCACGCACGCACGCACACACACACACACACACACACACACACACACACACACACACACACACACACACACACACACACACATATATATATATACATATACGGTATGTACAGTATATACATATATGTACAGTATATATATATATATATATATATATATAATATATATATATATATATATATATATATATATATATATATATATATATATATATATATATATATATATATATATATATATATATATATACTGTACATTATAACCGTTTTTTTATATACAAATCTCATTATTTCTGTCAGTGGTTCTCAATACAAGTCAAGGATTTGTGCCAAATTTTCACGATTTTTGAAAAATAGCAGACCTACATGCTCACAGTATGCCACTCAGTGGTGTGTTGTGAGGTTGTATCTGAAAATGTTCAATAACTAAAGTACAACATAATGCTTAGCACTGAAAGGTGCACAAACTAATTTAGAGTAGTGGGCTATCTACCATGGATTTTATATTAAGCAATGTAATATAGATGCAATATAATCATTTAAGTCCATTATAAATGGTGTTGTAACAGACAGCCTAATTTTCTTCAAAGAAATATATAAACAGATACTGTATATATTTTTGGAACAGATATATAATCACATATTTAGAACAAATCGTAACACAGGTCACTTCAGGAAACAGTGAAGATAAATGATAGAAAATAGATCAGTACTCACTGTTGACGATGAGTCTGGTGCCTCCACCGAAAGTCCACCACAGTGATCCATGCTGGTTAAACCCTCGTACAAAAACCTCCTTTCTACATGAATGACTTCACTGCACTCACTCACAATGGAGTGAACGGTACAGTACTCTATAAGGGTTTACTAACATGTACACAACAATACCTCTGATTTAAAACTCTCATGATCTGATTCTATTATTTTGTAAATATGACTGTTCAGTGTTCACACAGTCAGTGAAATACTTAATAATGTAAAAGGTCACGTCATGTATTGTATATGTGCATAGCCTAAACACACAGCAAACCTAGTAATAAATATAAACACAACAACATAAGCACTGTTATTTCTTGTGGAAGATGTTCAGTATGCCAATGTTTTGTTTGTGTCCCAAAACATTCCAAGAAGAAAAGCAAAACTTTGGTGATAAATTCCAACAGTCAGGAGGTCTCAGCAGCATGCTGTCCATCATTTAGTTGTTGTCCATCAAAACAGTAGAAAAGAAAATGGACAAACGTGTGTGCCGACCCCTTTAGGGTTCCTTGATAAAATAGTTTGAGATACATGGTTTGAACAGTTCCTTACAGTTTTTTCCAGACTTCCAAATTCAGTCTCACCCAGGATCCTTGTACAGCGTTGGAAAATCCAGTGTAGAATCCAAATATACACCTCTCATTCAGATCTCCAATAAAATTCAATATGTAAATCTCATCCTCCCGTGTTTTAAAGGTAGCGATTGTTCTGAAGATAGTTGGTAATGTGATGTCAATTGTCCATTATGCTGTTATACTGTACGTCCCCCTTCTTGAGTTGTACCAGTCTCTTCCTCTTTTATTGAGGGAGGTTTTTGTACGACTCTGTATCACTGTGTATACACATTCACATCACCGCTACGGTACCAATGATAACTCTGACAGTAGTAAACACCTTTGTCTTCAGCCTGGACTCCACTGATGGTCAGCGTGAAGTCAGTTCCAGATCCACTACCACTAAACCTGGATGGAGTTCCTGACTGACGACTGTTTGTCTGATAAATGAGGAGTTTAGGAGCTTCTCCAGGTTTCTGTTGGTACCAGGCCAAACAAGGTGGGCTGCACCAAGGAGCCTCACTCGGTCTGCATGCTAGTCTAAGAGAGTCTCCTACATTAACAGATTTCACCAAAGGAGTCTGAGTCACAGTGACCTGCTGGCCCCATATTCCTGCAAACAAACACAAATATATAAGAATTAGGCAGTATGGAAAATATCTTGTAGCTAAATCAAATAGTTAGATCAGGGTATATAATTAGAGAGAGAGATTTATGAATGTGTCAGTGACAGAGTTACCTTGAATGCAGAAAGCACATGTCAAGCTGAAGACGATGGTCAAACACATGGTTTTGATAGACATTGTCACGAGGAACAAGCTTCATTCACCAAGGACTGGACTTACAGAACTATAAACCCTCCCTGAGCACTGGAGTGTGTCCTTCAAACATAAAGGCTGCTCTCTATGCAAATCATCTGCTGCTATTATTACCCCCATGAGAAAATAGTTATTATGTGCAGTATAGGTTCAATTTTCAGTTCATTCTTTTCCTGTTTCTTCTGCAAAGATTTAGCATCAGTATAAATGTCCATAACAGGGGGAATACATCAGCTTTAAAATAAACCATGTGTCTCAACCAATAACAAAGAAAAATCCATTTATGGTATAGTCACTGTGTAAAGCATCCTTGAGTGTTAAGAAAAGCGCTGCATAATGTCCCTGTCTTGGTATAGCATTTGTTCAACAACTACAGCATTTTGGTGATGCCATTATCAATGTTATGAGAAGACAGTAAAAAATATGTGTTGCATCCATTCTTAGTTAAGTTTCTAAAATATCACACCCATGTGACGTGAGGAGCACTCTCATGATTGTACATCACCCAGATTATTTATCAATTTTACATGTTCAAATCCTGTAATCCTGCAAAAAGTAAAAAAAAAAATCTATAGCATTCCAATAGAAAAATCCTATTGAATATTTTCTTAGGGATCTTATTTATTCATTTATTTATTGATTTATTCATTGTAAAGGTGCATGGCCCAATTTTGCTGACATCACCCTTCTATGTAAACAAGGCAGAAACATCTGCGTGTCATCACACTCCATGTTTTGGCATGCGTGACCCGAATATGGACCTTACTGACTTTGCAACCTGCTAATATAGTATTCAATTGAACCAACCAATTTAGGCTATTTCCAACTGTATGCACTTACATAAAAAGCCACTTGAGGGTGCACAAGATTTGTAGATTGGATTTCATAATCCAGTTGGATTCATTCATAGACCAATGCATAGGCCTAATAGTAATAGACCCAGAGCAGTGAAATTATTTGGTAAACATTGAGCAAGCATTCACTGTAAAACATACCATTCACTGTAAAACTCTCTCTCTCTCTCTCTCTCTCTCTCTCTCGCTCGCTCGCACGCACGCACGCACGCACGCACGCACGCACGCACGCACGCACGCACGCACGCACACACACACACACACACACACACACACACACACACACACACACACACACACACACACAATAAAGTACTGTATGGTATAGTACTGTATGGTAGTCGACGAGTGAGATGACGCTCACCCAGAGGGGCTCCCATGCAAAACAGGAGGCCTATTGCTCCTATCAGAGTTCCAGTAGCATATCCCTGTCCCAAAGATTAAACCACTGATTATTTATATTGCGCAGTGCAACAGTGGCAGCCAACACACAAAGAAACTGTTCCATGAAAACGACCTTTGATTTTCAACTATTTACCCTCCTAAATAGTCGAAAAAAATCAATAAGTTCAGAATTGTTAGTGCAGTTTTTTGTGTTGTTTATTGCAGACTGCATGCGCTTTCTGTTCGACATTGGTGTCATTGGTTAACATTAGGTGTAGATTGGCATATTGTGACCATAGGGAATTTACACCAGGGAAATACACCATGATCTGTCTGTCTGTCGATATTGATCAGGGTTACTCTCCAGTAGAGTCACTGGATGGTTCTTTTCCTTAAGATACTGATAAAAAGGAATGTCACAGGACAGGCTAACTCCCACCTATTTTGTGTAGTCATTACAGGAGAGACGAGGGACCCAATGGTGCCTTCATATGACAATTACATACTGGTTCAGAGAGAGAAAATATAAAAAAAATCCCTTCCTGTATTGTATTGGACATTGTTAACATTACAAGCATCCCGCCACCACTGTTTAAGTGTTGTGTTAAGAGACAGTGAAAGAAAAAAACACAGCCCCCTCACTTATTAGAAGAACGATGTTGGCTATCATAATGGGTTTCTATAAGTGGGTGAGGCAGTAAAAAGGAATATGTAAAGACTAAATTATTTTACTTACAACGTATGTTGACCCATTAAATAATTTTTGTATACATTTTTATAAAATAGATTTGTGCTAAGTTAGACTGTCCGCTGTCCCCAGTGAGGAGCGATAACTTGTAATATGCCATTGGCTGTTTGTATTCATGATGATACTCCATATCAAATATCTAAATACTAAATGAAGCAACTTAAAAATGTGTGGTGTGTCTGAGTAAGCCTGAGTCGACAATAAAATGTCCCAAAGTTGTTTTTTTCCCCCTGTATCAGCCCAACTATTCAAGAATCCTCTTGTGCTCATTTCAAGGAGGCAAGGCAGTCCTTGTGAAGTAGGACAACACAGCTTTAAAGAGTAGGTATCACGGATATTTCCTTTAAAAACTAATGACGCATATCTATCAATGACCCCCTAAAGATGTCCAGAAAAAAAGTCGTTTCAGAAAAAATACAATATATAGGCAGAGTTGAAGCAAGAAGTTGAGCGCCCCCCCCTGCTTCCCTGAAAAGGTTGCATTCGGGAAAAGAGCCGAACGTGCCATTGCGTGACGTCTGCAGTGGTACGCTCGGCCAACTTCGGCGAGCAGGTTATGCAGCTCAGCTTCCGGCTAAAGTTATCCACAGTAGCATAGCATGGCATAGTAGTAGCATACTATGCTATGCTATGCTATCCAGCACAGGCATTGCGGGGCTGGTTGCATTAGCCCAAGGAAGCTAGCTAACTAGCTTTGACTTCCAACCGGGCTGAATCATTGCATCTATTCTTTTCCTTTTTGAAACTGTTTTTGGTCTTCTCCCGGCAACGCAGACAATTCTAGCCCCCCGGGCCAACATAGAGAGTATTATTTTTAATTATCGATGTGAATTACCGGAGATATTTAGTGAAAATGTGTGTTGGCATATGGGGGGATAGCTAAAATGCTACATCATGCCCGGGAACATGTATAACGGCAGTCCAGCAGCAGTGGATGCAATGACCAAACCCATGTGTTTGGCGTTAAAGATATTTTCTGTTATTATTACTAGTATTATTACTGGACGATCCCACGGCAGCGGTGTGATTATTATTTCTTGTATCTAAGAAGTTGAACAAGAGATGGGAGCGGAGGGACGGAGCAGAGAGTGGGGTTCCGACGGAGCTAATGTTCAGATTCTAATATTCAGATTCCGAATGACGCTCAATAATAATGGTTGATTGTTCTCATTGTTGAATACAGAGGCTATACCTCAATGAAGTGAAACAGACTGCCATTCTGTTTCACTCGTCTCACCTCATTATTTACTTGAATCACAAAGAAAAAATAAGGTAGTATTTTTACGGTGCTGATTCAGGGCTGAGCCAGACTATACAGAGGCTTTATTTATACTGCAATACGACCGTCATTATGCCATATGGTTTACATCTGGTCGAAATAATTCTGGTTATAACAATATTACTGATTATAACTCCCCGCCTTGCTCACATTAAAGAGCTATTTTTTTATATTATAGCCTATATTACGTTATATAGATAACTAGCTGGGGAGAGAACAGGAAGAAGTTACTACATACATTAGAGTCTATGGGCTCGCGCAAGTACATGAACCACGTAACCAGACAATTTTCTGCCCCCTCAATATCGCAACTCTGTCTATTTCCCCCCATACCGACACCGAGTAAAGTCACTAGCCTGCCCAAGAGACGTAATCTCTTCATGGGCAGGCTAACGAGCGTGGCCCGCTGGAACCAGCCTGGAGGTGTTGGATACAGTGACTCGCCCCCCAAGCCTGTGTAGAAATGCGAGCCGTGCACAGCCGTGTTTCCCAGTAGATAATGCAAAATCGGCTGGCGGATTATTTACAAAAAATCTCGAGTGCATAGTATAGCGGTCCCTGGTCATGCTAACCAAAAAAGATTTTTATTTACTTCATTAACATGACGCTAAAATAATGGAATTCCGAGGAGTTTTTAACATGTGTTCCTAGGGTGTGACGTCAGTGTGTTCTACTGGTGACACGCTGTTTTGGCTCGGGCTTTTCCGAGCTGGTGGGAGGGGTTTTTCAGAAGAGTGGCCACTTTTTTCTTCCGACCTGATACAGCATTGAAACGGCTTTATATAGCCATATGTTTGCATTTTCGAATGTTATCACAACTTTGTCATAGTTAAAATGAGAAAAAGTTGATATTAGCATGATACCCTGTCTTTAATGAAGATATGGAAGAGACATCAGGATATATATTTTGTATACACAAAACAAAATTAGTAGCTTACATAGGCTAACTTCCCCCATAGCAGTGAAAACTCTATTCAGGAAAGGGAGGCATATTGCTTTGCACTACTGTGAACATCCAGCAGGGATTAAAGTAAAAAAAAATCTTGAGACTGAAAATGATCTTTTGCAAATAAGCACTGAGCTAATTCAATGACCCCTGTGAAATCCTCAGGACTGAAATCAGTACCCAGTACTGAGAACTTTAATCCCTGCATCCAGTGAGTGATAAGTGGTTCTCCAGTTTGTTTAAACCCAAACAGACAGGACTGTGTTCATCACTGCGACATTCTACTGGTGTGGGCCAATACTCTATCCATGTCTTCTCACCTAGGACATACTGGTAGCTATGGATGGACAAAAGAGAGGAAAATATTGTTAATCTCTACATTAGTACTGATAAATGTAATTCTACAGTGAACATGAAAGAAACACATGTGGGGCAGAAGAAAGTTAAAAGAATACATAGTATTCATATATATATATATATATATATATATATATATATATATATATATATATATATATATATATATATATATATATATATATATATATATATATATATATATATATATATATATATATATATATATATATATATATATATGTTGAGGAACTGCAACACAAACTCACCCTGGATCAGTTGGGCCATCATTGTACATATCTTCAAATGTTCCCATGATCAGATAGGTCTTATCTGTTATCAATTTCAAAGAATCTCTGCAGTGTCGGAACGCTAGAAATGCACGGCGCTGTCCCTGTGCATTCATATCTGTTCCTGTAACATGAATATCACATAAAGAGTTGAAGATGTTGCTGCTTCTAATAATAATAATAATAATAATAATAAGGGTAATAATAATAATAATAATAATAATATGGGTAATAATAATAATAATAATAATAATAATAATAATAATAGAGCCGTCAAGTTACCTCTAAAATCTCATTCAAAATAAATTTATTTAATATTCGAAAATATTTGAGGCAATACTATACAGTATAACAACAACAGTCCAACAACCAAAACTCCCACAGCTCTGGTATTCTGACACCCCATCAGAGGCACTCATTTGTACAGTACAACGTCCTCAAACTTGAGTTGAGTTTCTCTGTGTTGTCAATAACAGATGCAAAAATTTGCTCTGTTAAGCCCAAACCATACTAAGTAGGCCTGCATTTGCCGTCCCATTCGCAAAGAAATCTATGTAGAAGAGCCACCATTGGACTGACCCCACGAAGTGAAGGGAGTTTGGTAAGTCTGTCTACTAGGTGGGCCTTCGTCCCACCGGTATGAGATGTCCTCTTACACCCTATGATAAAGAAAGAGGATGAATCGCGGGGGCGTGGCGCAGCTGGTGCGGGAGGTTTGCACATGCTCAGTGTAAACAGGAACTGCTATGGTGGAATGTTCCAGCAGAGGCGCTAGATAGAAGTCCCACAACTTGTGATGTAAATAATGAGATCCAGAGTAGTTGTGAATTAAACAGCATCACTCTTCCCTTTTCAAACGTTTTATATAATGCATCCACTGTTTTAATGAACAGTATCCTTGTTTTTTTGACAAAAAGTAAAAGTTGACACATGTACTGTCTGTCTGTAATTAAAGCAAGCATCACAAACAGGGAAAATCTACAAAAGAAAAATGTACAAAACATTTCCATTCATTAAATGTAGGCTACTTGCCCTTGTCTTCAGTCAGTTATAAACAGCTTTTTTACTCCACACAGTAATTAAATTGACATAATGTTTAAACTAAAGACGGATGCATTAGGCCTATAGTATTCTCTTTTATTATTATTTTTTATTATTTGGTTCAGGGTCAGTAACTCTAGCGCCTCTGCTGGTACATTCCACCATAGCAGTTCCTGTTTCCACTGAGCATGTGCAAACCTCCGGCACCAGCCTGAGCCACACCCCCGTGATTTATCCTTTTTCTTTATCATAGCTTGCACCCAAGGAACCCCCCCCCCCCCCCCCCCCCCCCCCCCCCCCCCAACGACTCCATGAGGTTAGCCACGCCCCACTTACAGTTTTTCCACTAGATAGATAGATAGATAGATAGATAGATAGATAGATAGATAGATAGATAGATAGATAGATAGATAGATAGATAGATAGATAGATAGATAGATCTTTATTGTCATTGTAACATGTACAACGAAATTAAAAGTGCCAACCAATCAGTGCATTTGATCACTAAAAAGAACATAAAAGACAAAACAAAAACAAGACACATAACAATACCTCCTGTTATTGCACAACCCCTATAGCCTCCATACAGTACTACACAGTATTGCACAAGCCGATGTTGCACCTACTGTAAAAAATTAACTATTGTTAACACACGTTTTTTCACAACACAACGGCACTCTCAAACTACACACACAAATCTGAAAGCATCACACACAAACTGCAGACAGTTCTTTTCCATGATGACTCTTTGCCATCAAATCTCTTAACTACAACAGAGTGTGAATGTAATGCAAATTGTGTCGAGCCATGAAAGTAGCATGAAAGTGAAGGAGACCGTTAAAAGGATCCCTGGCTAATAAGACAAATATGCCTTAAAACACTATACCTGCCTTCTATAACTAAAACATGCAGATAAAAACACTTTCAATACTTATTTCTTTCATAAAAGGAGAATCTTTCACTCAATAGGAGGTGCTCCGGTCGCAGAATGATGTCACATGAGCATGTTCTTCCATATATTCCATAGAGCTAGATCACATGTGACATCATCATCCTGTGACAAGAGCAGTTCCTGTTGAGTGAAATATTCTCTATTTATGAAAGAAATACGATGCCAATGGTGTTTCTATTTGTTTATTTTAGTTATATAGGTGAAGTATAATGATTTAAGCGATGTTTGTCTTATTAGACAGGGATCCTTTTAAATTAAAATAAGAGCGAGAGGAATATCTACCTGTCTTGAGGACGTCTTCTATGCGCATATGGTAAATGTCCGTGGATACAGCATCTTCAAATTCTTCCAGTCTTGCTTTGTACACTGTGAAAAGACAAGGTCCATACTGTTAGTTTTCACACACACACGCACGCGCGCGCAACCACACACGCACGCACGCACACACACACACACACACACACACACACACACACACACACACACACACACACACACACACACACACACACACACACACACACACACACACTTACCAAAATCTATTCTGCCGCCCTCTGACATCGCACAGGCCTTAGCACAACGCTCGTCATTGTCAATATGGCCCTTCTTCTGCAGACTGCAGCTCTCTGGAAATGTTCACAGATGAATTATGCTAACTTTTGTCTGAAATTGTGTCTCCATGAATGCAAAATTAATGATAATTTACAATATAAAGCAGTGTCAGTCAAAATATACAGAATTTATATAATGTTATCTTCATTTTATGGTAAAGGTACATATTCTACATCAGCTATGTGTGTGGCTGGGTGTATATTAATATTCTATCCTTCATAGAGCTACACAGAAGTGAGGTGTTGTTGTTGTTGTTGTTGTTGTTGCTGACCTGCTGCACATGTACATTCAGTCGTGTCCTTTTTACAGAGTGTCAACAGCTCCCCCTGCTGCCTCTCTGGATGGTAGAATCTCACACATCTCTCCTCTAAAAGGACATCAAAAACAGAGATCACTGTGATTTTTACAGAAAGACGGATGAAAACACGATTCCACATTTCATCTAGAGCACCGCAGCCCCGCCCTCTCACTGATTCTGGAGCTTGTAATCATCCTTCTACAGCAGGGGTGGCCAACCTGTGGCTCGCGAGCCACATGCGGCTCTTCAGCTGGTTACATGCGGCTCTTAAGGGGCTTCCACATGAAGCAGTCAAAAACGCTCGGCCTGGCGCATTCCATATACCAGTGGTTTTCAACCTTTTTTATACCAGGGCCCACCATTTATTCCGAATTTGATTTGAGCCACAGACCACCATTTGATGACATTTCAGCTCCACAGACCCCAAAGCTAAAGATTCTGTTTACTTTTGTCAACAAATCCAGGCTGGATTTCAAACAAAACAGTCAAACATACAGATCAAAATGACCATTAATCTTTTACAACTGTACATTCTCTAGTTGTGTAGACTTGGGCTAATTCACATGATGCATATTTTAACTCTTGAGAGCATAGAAGAGTTACATCTGGCTAACCAACTTTACATCATTTAGCCTAGGGACCACCTGGAATCCTATCAGGGATCATTGGTGATCCCTATACAGTGGTGCCCAACCACTCAACCAAGGACTGATTCCTAGTCGACCGCGGAGGTGTAGGTGTATGTTTTTTGACTTGTCATATACTTTTTTGGATTGTAAGCCCTGTTTCTAAATACATGTCTATATGTTTTAATAGTAGTCTTTGCATTGCGCACCTGCACACAAATGCACGTGTCTTATGGCAGGAGAGGGGAAATCTATTTGCGACCGTGGCGGCCGTTGCGGCGGTTTTCTAACCGTTGTGACTGTTTGATGTGGCTCTTTGCAGTAACACAGTGAAAAACGTGGCTCTTAGTCTGTGACCGGTTGGCCACCCCTGTTCTACAGTATAAATACTTTTTGAGAAGTCTATGAGAAAAATGAAGAGGGAATTCACTTGCAGAAACCCACCCCTAAGGGGTTGGGTTTAGGCTTAAAGGGATGGGAGTTGTTTCGCCAAATGTGCAATACAGGACCTGGGCAGAGATGGCAGTAGGGTAGAAGGGAACTACATGTATGTATGGGGGGCTTTTTGGTAACATCCAGCCTACAATGCCTTTAAATGTTTAGGAACTAAGGTTAGTTTACTATGTCAAATCTAGCGTCTATAGTAATCCGCATACCCAATAGTGCAGAGGAGATGGCACAAACCCTAAGATCTAAATACCAAAGCCAATCAAAAATATAAATATCTAATATAAAATGTACATACACTATATAAAACCCATGATTTAGCAAGTAATGAAAAAGGTTGTAAACACCCATTTTGGAACCCTGGTTCCTGGTGTTTGTCGTTTGTGGTTATCTGCCCAAGTCTACACAGTTAGAGGATGGTCATTTTGAGGGGGGTTCGAGTCCCAGCCAGGTCATACTGTTCAACTGGTGATTCACTGTTTGCCAAGAAGGAAACAATGCTGAAAGTTTAATTCTTGGTTGTTTATAGTTTTTTGCACAGAAACGCTTGGTATTGGTGATTTATTTACTTAAAACCATTCGATCTAAATATGCATCAAAATTGTAATACTACTATGGGGTGTGTTACATCAAATCAAAGTGCTGCTGCTGTTCAGATGGAGAGAGAGAGAGGCTGAGTGCCACACCCACTAGTACACCCTGGGAACACTGGCCAGGTGCTCCCAATGGAACTCGGAACCTGTAGGAAGCAGAGTTATATGAGACTACACTAGAGTATGACCGGGCCAGGAATCGAACCCCAGCCTCCCAGTCTCAGGGTGAACACTCTAACCACGAGGCTGACTGAGGTGGTTGTTATGGCTGACTAATGTGTCTAATCTTCTACAATCATATAATGAACCTGATGGGTGCATATTTAACAGCTCTGTGGTACCATATTTAGAGTCTTTGGTATGACCTGGCCAGGAATCGAACCCCTCTCAATCTCAGGGTGAACACTCTAACCACACAACCCACTGAGCTCGTTATTATGGCTGACTATTATGGCTGACTAATGGGTCAGCCATAATCACCATACTCACCATTGTAGTACTCATAGACAGACACTGCTGCAGGCTGCATGATGCCCACTTTCGTTGTCTGGGTGACTCTAAAAACAAACTCATCTGGACGTCTGTGCGACACCTAAGAAACAAAACATACAGTCATACTTCATTGTAAGTGACAGAGGTTGAGAGAGAGGGGGGGGGGGGGGGTTGGGGGTATACAAAACTGACAGCATAAAGAGACTTGAACTTACCTTGTTCAGGTAGAGTATAAGGGAACCTCTTTCTGACAGAACTTTGTCCATCTCAAATTTTGAAATGACTTTGTCGACTCCGCTCTTCAACTACACACAAACATAAAACATAGAACATCAAAATATCACACAATATCACGCACGCACACACACCATGAAATGATAATCATCATTATCTTTGATTATCTTTTCACAGGACAACAAGAAATTATACTTTGATACAATGTAAAGTAGTCACTGTACAGCTTTGGTAAAAGGCTGGATTTAATTATCCCCTCAAAATAACTAAAACACAACCATAATGTCTAAACTGCAGGCAACAAAAGTGAGTACACTGAAATTGAAATTGAAAAAGTGGGTCAAAGGTTAAAGATGCCATGATTTTTTTCCTAGCCTAAAACATGATCATCAGATATTATGAAGAGTAAGATTTTTTATTTTTTTATTTTTAAGTGTAGTGTTTGTTAAATTGTCATTTTTGTGATTCCACTCAACCAGTTCATTAAGTATGCCTGGTTTGCCTGGTGGGTGGTGATGGGTGGAGATCCACCTGAACTGAAGCCACACCCACAGCTTTAGTTGCATGATAAAGGGGGAGGGGTTAGGGGAGGGGCTACTGATGTGATGTCACTATATTGCATTTTTTTTTCATTGGCACGTTTGACTGGAAAGGTTCAGCCCCCAGGGAAGAAACCCTATTTACATACTGTCACCTCTCAAACATGTACAAAATTGAAAAAATAAAATAAATAAATAAAATAAAATAAAATCACGGCACCCCCTCTTTATAAGGGCTCAGGTGTGTTAAATGTGGTAATATCGCTCTCACACATCTCATATTTCAAAATGGCACCTGATGGCAAAAAACTCTCTGACGAGCTGAACAAAGTTTTTTTGCTATACATAACGGCCTCGGCTATGAGGAGATTGCAATCATCCTGAAATGAAGCTGCAGCACACTGGCCAAGAGCATACAGCGGTTTAAGAGGACAGGTTCCACTCAGAAGAGGCCTTGTCATGGTTGACCCATGACGTTGGGTGCACATGCTCAATATCGAATCCACATGTTGTCTTTGGGAAATAGACGTAGGAGTGCAGCCAGCACTGTCACCCTGTTAGTAGCCTGGCCTAACCCGCAATGATTTTGGCCTTGGGGGGGCGGGGTGCCGTGGGATCCACACGGCAGATCGAGCTGATCTGATTTGATCTCACGAACGTGTCGTCATCCCCGGTCCCTCCCGTGCCCATCCACTGCTGTGCTACGTCACATCATTTAGAGCAACGCACACCCCGGAAGGTTTACTCCCCCCTCAAGGCCACTGTGTGTAACAAGTTAGTCCAGGCTTTCCGTTTTTGCGCAACGCGAACGAAAATGAAAGCCTGGGTGTCGAGGCTGCCCTGTTAGTGCTCAAACCAAACGCCACACACTGCATCAAATTGGCCTCTATGGCTGTCATGCAAGGAGATGAACAAGAAGGCACACAAAAAGTTTGCTGAAGACAAGCAGATTAAGGACATGGATTTAGTGTTGTAGTTGAGGCAACTTAAATTGAGACCAAGACAAGACCAAGACAACCAGGGACTTGATCGAGATTTAGACGAGACTAGCACCTAGAGGGGTCAAGACCAAGACGAGACCAAGACAACCACGGACTTGATCGAGAAGAGATCGAGACGAGACTGTCACCGTCCTAGAGGGTCGAGATCAAGACAAGACCAAGACCTAGAGGGGCCGAGAACAAGACAAGAACAAGACCGAGAAGGGTCGAGAACAAGACAAGACCAAGGCTGGTCAAGACCGAGGCCAAGACCTAATCTTCTCATGCCCATTTTAACATATAATAACGTTCTTAATGATTTTCAATCTTCTATTATTATTAACACTGAATTTGATTGTTGTACCCCTGTCCACCATTACATTTTCAAACAAAACTACTAATAATGTAATAGAGCTGGGGCGATATGAGTACCTCACAATACAATATGTATCACAATATTAGGCCCTTGATAACAAATATATCACAGTATTCGATATATTGCAATATTTGCGATATATTGCTATATTGCATGAAATTCATCAACGATATTGGTACCTCATGATGCGATATAGGTGGTGATATTAGGCCTTCAATAAAGAATATATCATGATATTTGATATATTGCGATATTTGCGCTATATCAATATATTGCAAGAAATTCATCAACGATATATCATGATACTGTAACTGCAGCTGAAGAACAAAAACAATAAAAAACCAAAAGACAAAAATCAGAACTTACTAATGTATATCCTCAGGTATTTATCTTAGCTATTATTTGTCTCAACTGATTTTCATACTGGGCTTTTTTGTTTTTATCTTGTGTTTGTTTTTTGGGAATGAAACAGCTATAGAAGTCAGTTAACATTTTAGTTCTGCGACCCGTTTTCACTAAAAAACTTGAATTTAACACAATAGTCATACAAGGTTTCTGCCATACAGCTATAATCTTTTCTTTATAATTTACCTTTCTATCTGCATACGTATAAGTGTGTGCTTGTGTGTGTGTGTGTGTGTGTGTGTGTGTGTGTGTGTGTGTGTGTGTGTGTGTGTGTGTGTGTGTGTGTGTGTGTGTGTGTGTGTTGTGGTTTAACCATTACCGCGTCCAGATCCTTGGTGTCCACAGTGAATCCTGTCAGCAAACCGATATCCAAAATTGCCATGCCAGAATCTGCCTGCGTATCGTTATACCTGTGGAGTTTGACGATGGATGAATTAGTCAAAAGAAACCATGTACATAAATATTCTGTCTGATAGTCACCTTCGCAGTCCTTTCCAACAATAATATAATATTACTGTAAACTAAAGTATAAGCCTGATGTGTTTTTCTGTTAATGTTTTCTGTGACAGAGCAACCAAGCAAGCAGGGCAAAACAAAATGAAGAATAAATAGAATTTAATTAACTGTAGAAATGTTAGTAGTTTCCCCATTACTATTTGGCACATTCTTAATCCATTAATTTGATGACTATAATCATAAAAAATGACATAAGAGCAATGAGGCCGAGGGTAATAATAATAAGGGTAATAATTATAATAATAATACGAGTTCATAGGGTAATTAACTATTAACTATAGGCTATGCCTTTTTGCACTTTCCCATACAATGTCAATGGGGGAAAATAGTACACTAATAATCAATGCCAATTAAACTATACATCATTTCTCTTAGCACACGATTCCTGTTTTTTCTGGTTCATTAGACATATGGTGAAGTGGGTGTGGCATAAACTGTGGGAGGAGTAGCGTGCCAAAATAAAGTTTATCTCCTATATATATATATATATAATAGTTGGTTGCCCGATTTTAAAGGTGATGGAGAAGAAGGAACAGGAAGAAGGACGAGGGAGCAACAAATGTGGAAAAAGGAAATGTTGCTGGTCAGACATTATGACCCTCTACAGACCTTGCTTGTGTTTTTGTGTTGTTTGTGACCTCACACCTTGCTTTTGGGTGTCAATGACATGCCGGCTTGTTCCTGCTAGCATTTTCAACAGGCAGTTCCTGCAAACTGCCTGAGGCCGAAAATGTAAATCGGAACAAGCTGGTAGTGTCATTCAAAAAAGCAGGCTGTGACGTAACAGCTCTGCCGAAAACACATGCAGCACACAAGCAAGGTGTAGCACAAATCCATCTGCAATACAGCCTTGCCTTTCACTTTACTTACAACACCGTTATCCTCATCTTGTATGTCTTCAAGTTCTCCTTTCCTTCTGATTTATCTGGTCCTAGAGAGAAGAGAAGAAGAAGCATTTCAAAGATACAGAAAAAAGTGAAAACCCACCATCTTAAAGGATTTTAGTTTTGTACTAAAAGGTAAAATATACATCATTCTTACTGAGTTCACCTCCCCGGAGACCCCTCAAGTACCACTGCAATAGACTACCAGCTATGCAAAACACATGGAAGACAAATTGTACAGGCAGCCATACAAGCATTCAATTCACCTGGGAGGAGTTCCACGGTGAGGTTAAACTTCTGACAGTCACTCTTCTGTTCTTTTGGCAAGGCATAATAGAGTGACACCACCTGTCAGCAGATAGATGAGTTGGTGTTAGAATAATCAACAAAACACCACAGGATAACGTGCATTCGGGTAACACAGATTGTTTTCAACAAGACATAAGTGATACGCTTATGTCTTGTTGAAAACCTCCATGTTAACATTTTATGTTTTTTTTGTTTGTTTCATTTTGTTTTCAACATCAACAATTCCTTCCCAATCAATGTGATCTATATATAATTTCCAGATCATATATTACACAACGGGTATAGGACTAGATATTATAATTAGAGACACTGTTTCGATATAGCAGACAGTGGGGCGAGTGTCCACCTGCCTGGTTCACATACTAACTGTGACCTGCGGGTGCAATGAACAAGCTCACAGCGACTCACATCGCAGTATGTTGTAGATAGGGTATTTTCAGCATTTTATTCCAAATAATAAGTGACTGGGAAGAAAGTTTGTAAATGCTAGGCAGGGTCTGATGGAGGACAAGAACGTTTGATCTTAATGTTCAGTTTTGCGGGTGGGTATGGGTATTGGTGCGGCTGTAGAGTGATGCTTACTGTGAGAGTTGCTTCTCCTTTTCCTGTGGCTGTCACTTGCAGGTTGTGGTTTATATATTTCATCTGTCCAAAGTTGCAACACAGTGTTAGACTTCTCCAGTGTGTGTGTGTGTGTGTGTGTGTGTGTGTGTGTGTGTGTGTGTGTGTGTGTGTGTGTGTGTGTGTGTGTGTGTGTGTGTGTGTGCGTGTGTGTGCGTGTGTGTGTGTGTGTGTGATCATGCATGTTGCATGTGTGTCTGACCTGAGATGACCTAGTTGTGTAGAAGTTGTCATGGTTGATGTTTAAAGTGTCAGACTTTGCTCTTCTTCCAAGCCTCAAGATCTCCACATTCAGATCATATTCTACTTCGTGTGCATTGACCCAATACTCAGACACTGCCTGGTACACTATCATGGTCGCCTGGAAAGAGTTGGGAACCCAGAGAGAGACATTGGAACAATCAGCTTTATTGTCACAACACCCAGACCCTCCAGGAACATGCTGGCCCGGTTGCAGCGAGCCGTTCCGTGTCGGAAACGTGAGAGGGCCATTGAATTGCATTTACATTTATTTTTAAAATATTGTTTTATTCATTTGGGTGGGCATACCAAAATATGGACGCGGCTACAAACAATATTTTTAAATATATATATATTTTTAATCGGCTCCTGGTGGCACTATAAAAGGCAGATGCAAAAAAATGCATGAAAAGGCTTTTTTATCTTGGCCTCTGGGAAGTTAGTGTAGGCAATCTAAGGTTTAACCTCAAACAAATTGCAACAGAAACTCTTTCAACGTTTTTTGTTTCCTTAATATGTAGGGGATCCAAGTAGGGGAACATAGTGCTGAAATAGATGATGTCACAATTTCCGATTTTCACCTATTTTAAAAATAGATTAATGGAGGTTTTCTTGGCTTGTGTCTAAAGAAAACGTTAATACTTTGCAGAATTACATAGAAACTGTGCCTGATGCAGTAAAATGATTGTCCATGGTTGTTTGTTTGTTTGTTTGTTTGTTTGCAAAAGGAAATTCTTAACATTATTGCATTTTGTGAGCTAAAAGGGGACAAATTTCACATAGAGCAGAAAATCTGAAAAATGGCTGCAATAGGGAAAAACAAGTTGCAACAGAAACCATTTTAACTTGTTTTGTTTCCTTAATATGTTGGGAATGATGATGGCTAAATATTTATAGAAAATATCTCCATATAAGGGTATAAAGGACTGATAAGCCAATTTGTCCAACAACAATATTAGGGGGCCATTTTGGGGTTTCAGATTAAGGAGGAAATAGAAAGATCTCCGAAAGGACGGTAAATGTATGTAAAATCATTCACAATAACATTCTGAAATATTAAATGTTTACAATATTCCAATATTTCCATCAAATGACATATCAAAAGTCCTAAGAAATCCAAGTAGGGGAACATGAAAAATGTTCCCCTAAAATGAAAAATGCTGAAATAGATGATGTCACAAATCCCCATTGACACCCATGCAAAAGTAGATTAATGGTGGTTTTCTTAGCTTGTGTCCAATGAAAAGGTTTAATACTTTGCAGAATTACATAGAAACTGTGCAGTAAAATGATTTTATTTATTTATTTATTTACTTTTTTATTTTGGCAAAAGGAAATTCTTAATATTAATACATTTTGCGAGGGGGGAAGGGACAAATTTCATTAAATAATCAGAAAATGTTGCAATAAAAGATAAACCTATAAACATAAATTTAACATTACAAACAAGTTATAAAAACAATGCTGTCATAATATATAAACTATTCAACATCTTCATCATCATCACCATCATCATCATCACTTTCAACCAGAATTGTTTGCACACCCTGTGTTTTTGCAGCTTACACATGCACCAGAGCAGTCAATGCTTCTTGCAAGTGCACCTCAGGCTGCTGCAGTCGGTCTAGCAGGTGCATCTGAAGACCCATAGCAGTTCCTGAGTTGGAGGTACAGTATGTCTATCTGGACAGGGAAGCATCCCATCATTCTCTTCCCATCTCCATTCTTGCGGCAAGAGCACTCATGCAGTTCCCTTCCATTGCTGTAATTGGTAGTAGACACAGAGACTGTGGTAGCCAGAGAGTCTGTCACCTTCAGCCACAGCAGCACAGTACCACAGTCTCTGTGTCTACTACCAAGTACAGCAGTGGAAGGGAACTACATGCAGTACCTCCAACTCAGGAACTGCTATGGGTCTTCAGATGCACCTGCAAGACCGACTGCAGCAGCCTGAGGTGCACTTGCAAGAAGCATTGTCTGCTCTGTTGCATGTGTAAACTGCAAAGACACAGGGAGTGCAAACACAAGTCTGGTTGAAAGTGATGATGAGGAAGATGTTGAATAGTTTATACATTAGCATTGGCTTTTGTAACTTTTATGTTTTGTAATGTTAAATTTATGTTTACAGGTTTCTTCTATTGCAACATTTTATTACATCTTTTATTGCAACATTTTCTGATTATTTCATGCCTGTGAAATTGGTCCCTTTTCCCCTCACAAAATGCATTAATATTAAGAATTTCATTTTGCCAAAACAAATGTAAATAAAAAAATAAAAAAATAAAAATCTTGGACAATCATTTTACTGCATCAGATACAGTTTCTATGTGAGTCTGCAAAGTATTAAACCTTTTCTTTAGACACAAGCTAAGAATCTATTTTTTAAAATGGGCAAAAAATCGGAAATGGTGACATCTATTTCAGCATTTTTCACTATGTTCCCCTACAGGGATTTCATAGGACTTTTGATATGTTATTCCCAACATATTAACAAAACAAAACAAGTTAAAAAGGGTTTCTGTTGCAACTTGTCATGCCCTATTGCAAACATTTTTTCTGATTTTCTGCTCTATGTGAAATTTGTCCCTTTTTAGCTCACAAAATGCATTAATATTAAGAATTTCCTTTTGCAAGAAATGAAAAAAAAAAAAAAAAAAAAAAAAACTCTTGGACAATCATTTTAGTGCATCAGGCACAGTTTCTATGTAATTCTGCAAAGTATTAAACCTTTTCTTTAGACACAAGCTAAGAAAACCTTCAACCTTGCCTATATTAAGTGTGACACAGATGGGTGAAGTTATAGGTTAAAACATCACCATGGGTCTGCAAAAAATGTGACATTTACAGACGGAGGGAAACGCATTAGGACCAACAGACAACGTGCAAGATATACTCCCTTCTGCATGCCTTTGTTTTGATGGAAAGCAGACAATAAAGGAGATCAGAAAACAGGAGTATTGCAACCAAACAGAGAGATTAGCTGGGTCGTTTTTGGCCGTTCCGTGACTGGAGAGCAAAGGTCCTTTTCTCAATGGATCAATGATATACAGTTTGCATTGCAGGTTTTCAAGATATTGAATATGGCTGCCACAATATGGGCACCACAATATTAGCACCCATTTAATAGGTTTGGCTCTGACTTCCGAACAAGATGAGCTAAAAACACAAACTCGGTGTCCATGTCATGATTTGTGACTCAATAGAAAACCAAATGTTATTATTGGGTGTCTGGGCCCTAAATGTGCATATTTACAAGATTCTGGCTATCCAAAATAGCTCCTTGCCATGATTTGCATATTGCCAAAGTGGCTGAAAAGATGTAAAAATAAAAGAGACATTACATTTCCTGTCAGATCCTACCACCCAAGGGGCAAACAACTCCTTTTATGGAGAGGCCTGCCGTTATTTGCCAACCTTATAACATTAAGGTTATCCACCATAACTATTATCTATGACGCAGGAGGATCACAAACCATATGGACAACTCTGTCATTTTTTGCCCGAAAGTCCAATATGTCCTCCTGAAATATTAGCCCCTAATTAAATACAGTATAATGTGGGTGAATAGGGCAACATTTTATAGTGAGGAATATTTCCACGAAACTTCACAGGTTGATCAATGATATAAATATGAACATTTGTATTGCAAGTTTCCATTAAATCTAATATGGCCACCACAGTACTAGCACCCTATGATAAAAATAAAGAGGATAGTGCACAAGGGCGTGGCGCAGGCTGGTGCCGGAGGTTTGCACATGCTCAGTGTAAACAGGAACTGCTATGGTGGAATGTAACAGCAGAGGCGCTAGATAGAAATCCCATAACTTGTGATGTAAACAATGAGATCCAGAGTAGTTGTGAATTGAACAGCATCACGATTCCCTTTTACGTTTTCTATAATGCATCCACTGTTTGAATGAACACCATGTTTCTTTGTCATTTCACAAAAATAAAAGTTGACACATGTACTGTCTGTAATTAAAGCAACCATCACGAACAGGGAAAATCTACAAAAAGAACAATGTACAAAACATTTCCATTTAGTAAATGTAGGCTACTTGCCCTTGTCTTTCAGTCTGTTATAAACAGCTTTTTTCCTCCACACAGTAGTTAAATTGACATAATATTTAAACTAAAGACAGAAGCATTATAGTATTCTCTTTTTGTATTATTATTATTATTATTATTATTATTTTTTTTTTTTTTCAGTTCATTTCAGTTCAGGTTCAGTAATTCTAGCGCCTCTGCTGGAACATTCCACCATAGCAGTTCCTGTTTACACTGAGCATGTGCAAACCTCCGGCACCAGCCTGCGCCACGCCCCCGAGCTTTATCCTCTTTATTTTTATCATAGCTAGCACCCAGGAAATAGGTTTGGCTCTAACTTCTGAACCAGATGAGCAAGAAACACAAACTTGGTGTCTATTGCGGGACTCAGTGGACTCAGTGGAATACCTATTATTATCTGATGTGTCTGGACCCTTAATGTGCATATTTACAAGATGGTGGCCTGGAATTGTTCCATGTTTTACCATGATCTACCATGACTGTTGACTGTTTTGGCAAACACAAGAAATAATCCATTGGCTAAAATTATAGCACAGAAGGGATTATATTCTTGAGATTATATAGATATAGATTATATATGTAAAGCAACTTAAGGATAAGGCGCTATATAAATGCACTGGTGGGATAACATAGTGTAGTATTACGCGGAAGCGGGGATCGAACCCGGGACTCCCACTCGCCAGTCCAACGCACAACAAGTCGCGCCAATAAGGCTGAGCCCGATTGTCGGGGTTGTTGTCGCTGGCTCATGGCTGGGTGCTACATTCACCCCCTTGATCTTTTGGAGCGCGTCCTCGCGCTTCACACTTCACACCACGGACCCCCGTACGTGATGTCCCTCATGTGGACCCGCAAGGACGTATACGGGTATATTGGGGATAACACCCGCACTCCAAATCCTGCCGACTACGCCAGATTGTAGTATTACGCGGAAGCGGGGATCGAATCCGGGACTCCCACTCGCCAGTCCAACGCACAACAAGTCGCGCCAATAAGGCTGAGCCCGATTGTCGGGGTTGTTGTCGCTGGCTCATGGCTGGGGGATAAAATAGCAGAAGATCTTCAGCTTCCTGCTGACATGAAGGATTTTGGGTCTTTCCATTCAGGCCTGTGTCCATTTTGTGTAGCTAAAACCACTGGCACAACTCCAGTCCGGTCCTCTAAAACATCTGTCCTGCTCATTGACTAGTGTAACATCCTAGTACGCTGGGCGTGCACCCGCGAGTACAATTAGGTATTCCATTGAGTCTCTCATCAACACAAATCATGAAATAGACACCATATTTGCGTTTTTAGCTCAACTGGTGCAGAAGTTAGAGCTCAAACCAATTAAATGGGTGCTAATATTGTGGCAGGCATATTGTGGCTGCCGTATTGATATCATGAAAACTTGCAGTACAAAATGTTCATATCCACCGACTGACATGTACACGCCCATCTCTCTCTCTCAAGCTGATTTGTCACATTTCATAGCACACTCAATTTTCCCCTAAAAGTGCTTTGACTTTCGACACCAACATGGAATATGTTGTGATAAGGGAGGGCAAACATAGCTGACTCTCGCATGGACACGAGTGAGACAGCACACAACACAGTGCTCTGTGCAAAAGCAGATCATCTACAAGCTTGACAATACACATCTTCTGCTTTGAATTCTGCCATGCCCACGTACAATGTGCTGTGTGTGACTACAGAAAAAACAACAACCTCGCAACGGGTCAGATGCATGACCGCTGCTGTTCCACACAACAGCAGGGATGTGCAACTTTTGCTATGCATGTGTGCGTATACACACGTGTCTCCCTCCGAGTCCGCACTAATGGCTTAAAACAGTGGTTTTCAACCAGTGGTACGGCCCGGGGACCACCTGCGAGTGCTGTTCCACACAACAGCAGGGACGTGAAACTTCTGCTATGCGTGTGTGTGTACCAGGCCTGTAAAAAAATCGATTCGAGTTAAAATCGTGATTTTACTTCCGCCCAATTTAGAATCGATTCACATTTTCCCAAAATTGACTGGCTTAAAACATCTGCAAACAGAGCAAACTAATTCTCAACTACAAGCACACACACACACACACACACACACACACACACACACACACACACACACACACACACACACACACACACACACACACACACACACACACACAGTTATTAAGACCCATACCTCCACTTTCTAAAGCGCCAGTGGCTTCAGTAGCTGTTTCTCTGAACATTCAGTTCAGAGAAACAGCTATGCAATGCAACAAAAGCATCAGATTTATTACCACCTTCCTGTGTTTGTCACACCTTTTTTACCTTTCCCCATGATCAGGTATACTCACAACAACTACACCTACATTAAAGCAATCACAAAAACGTTAATTTTCACGACAGCCATTTTGGATTTGGGGCTCTAAAATATGTTCCCCGCCCATTATAAATTTATACTACAGTAACCCAGATGACAAATCCGTTGCTCTTCACCATCACGGAACAGCCAAAAATACCCAGCTAGAAGGTTTGTAATGAACGTGTGATGCATAACGTGTGTTACCTGAGTGGAGCCGAAACCTCCACCGGCCTTTGTCTGTTTGTTGAACCATTTGACAACACGGCCAGCCTCCTCAAAGGCCTTCGCTCATGGAAATGAAAGAAAAGAAAGTGAGGTGAGGAATCGTTGAAATGGAAACCCATGATAGTCTTGTGCTGGTGGCACACATCGCTCTGCTTATAATCCACGGTTTTATCTTGCCTTTCAGTAGCCAATATGTACACGTACTGTAGATGGAAGAAGCAAGATAATACACAATACAATACTAATGTAATCCCTAAATAATCAAGGAATCACACCCTTCAGTTTAAGACCAGCACACACCCATGTGCAAAATCTGCACTAGATGATTTGGTCTAGACAAGGGCAGAAGGCATGCATTTGACAGTGCCAGGGGTGATGCCGAATGGGGCAGACGCTTCCTGCTAAGCGTCTTTGCGTATGATATCGATCACATCACAATTAAATGTCAATGCATTTGTTTTTTTCAAATCTTGAACATTTTTTTTATTGTAATACGGATAAATAGGCACTTGGAATTTCATTTTCAAGTGAGCCCTGATCCGGAAGCATTTGGGAACCATTGAGTTAGTGAGATGCACACACCTGGACCTTGACGAGCGCCAGAAGAGCATAGGCTGTGGCCTCCAGTGAGTAGACGTTACCCCTGGGAACTGACCAGTGACTGAGGTCTGAGGGGCACACACGCACACACACACACACGCACACACACACACACACACACACACACACACACACACACACAGTAGTCATTGACCCTGAATGACCTACACACACACACACACACACACACACACACACACACACACACACACACACACACACACACACACACACACACACACACACACACACACACACACACACACACACACACACACACACGTGCATAGGCTATTAACATTGTTATTCCAAATCACCTGATACAAAGGTGTAAAGAAACTGTTTTCTCTCCGCTGTGAACTTCTGTTCGTTGGCCAGGGCGTACGATGTCATGGCGACTGCATATGGGTTAGACAGGCTGGGCATTCTTTTCTCCAGGTACGCCACTGCTTTGTTTACACTGTCTGTCGTCTGGACACACAAAGAAGTGACTTTGAAGGCAGATAGAAGCTGTGCATTTTGTGAGGAGGTTTCTTAAGTTGTAGGTATCGGCTCCCGATATAACCATAAGGACATATTGTAAGGCCATAATACCCCCCCCCCCCCCTCAATATCAAATGACCAGGTTCAAAATCGATTTTTTGATACGATTGATACAATCGTTTTTTTGATACAGACAGATTATGCATTCAAGTGTACGATCAAACTTTTTATGGTCTATATTGTTTAAAATAATTTGAAACTTCCTGCAGGAACACTCACTGAAACAAAGTGATGTGAATACAATGTGCCTGTGAACCACAAATTATTCTAGTATTTAGTAGTTTCAACTATATATGCATGTTATGTTTAATTACTGTGATGTTTGATTAAATAAATATATTCCTAAAATATTGTACTTATACTGCAGTTGTACTGTTTGATATCATGCCATGTGAAATCCCTTATACTGATCCTAGATTTGCAGTCAAATATGATGTTACAATATCTACTATGACATTGCAAATTAAAAGAATTTAAGTTGATCAGAGAGCAGTTCCATTGAAAGTGGGTGGTACTCAAGAGACACACCCCACCTTGAGGAAGGAGCAGGGGGTGTAACTAAACTAATGTAACTAAATTGTATGCACAATTTAGTTACATTGTATTGCCAGTGCATGGGTCGCCCTCCACGTTGCACACATGAAAACCACCACCACCAACAACAACTCCTGTTCACAACGGTGACCCACATATGAACTAGGTTGCTACAAAGTATGTCACATGCACAGTACAGTACAGACAATATTATGCCATGCGCGGTGCTAGCATGATGCCCTCTCCACACTGCACACCATGGCGCATGTGAGGAGCAACAACAACAAATAACTCCTGGCTTTACAACTGTGGACCATCGTCACTCAGATATGAACTGTAAGGCACGGCAGCCAAACAATGAATTAACCATTAATGAAGTTGTGTTCAACGCAAGTTCAGGAGGGGGACCATCCACTGCTTTACCCTGATCATTCCCATTTCCTTATCTCCCAACCAAGTTCTACTACGCCCTCATTCTCGAACCAATCGCCTAGCATTCCTCTCAGTACAAATCCACCCTCTCCTACGCCTCTTACCTGTTTGATACTGCTTTGCGCAGTCAAACTCTGTCGCATCCACGCACATCTGCGACAACCTTCAGTCTGCCATCAACGACCCGGATTCCGCCGACGGATTAATCGCCAAGGAGGTGGCGGAAGGTTTCATGATGGGACCCTTCGATTCGCCTCCCTTCCGCATCTTCCGCATCAACCCGATCACCAGGAAATACTCTGGGAAGAAACGCCTCATTCTGGACCTCCCAGCCACGACTTCTCCATGAAATATCACTCTGTCAACCACGCCATAACGCTCATCCACCTCGCCGATCGCAGGGCCATGCACTCAAAAGCCAACATCACCAACGCATTCAAGGTACTGCCCCTACGCCCTGATTTCTGGCCTTTCTTCGGGGTGTGTTGGAAAGGGTCCTATTATTTTGCCGTGAGGCTTACTTTCGGTTGCAAAAGTAGTCCCAAACTGTTTGATTCACTTTCCAAGACACTCCTCTGGATCCTGGTCAATAACCACCACATCCCTCCCTGGCACCCCCGCTGCACACGGCATTTCCACCCTCAGAAACGTTTTTCTGGGTATCACCCTGGATACTGTCGCTTTCAAGGCTTCTCTCCCACTGGAGAAGTTAAACCGAATCACCCTCCTCCTCCAAAATTACCTACTAGCCCCCTCATGCACCAAAAGGCAGCTCCTGGCATTACTGGGCCACCTCAACTTCGCCATGCGCAGTGTCTCAGGGCCGGTCGTTCGTTTCTCACCTCCTCTCCACGGCCACCTCTGTCCCTAACCTTCACGACGTTGTTTGCATCAACGACTCCTGCCGCATCGACTTTCATCTGTGGCTATACCTCCTGTCCAATTGGAACAGCATCACATTCTTTTATGACACACTCATATCAAACCCCAACGACATTCACCAACGCGGCCCCCTCACTCGGGTTTGGTGCCTATTTTCAGGGGCTGGTTCGCTTCGGCTTGGTCGCCGTAGTTTCTCGCTTTCACCCCCAGCCTGATTAACGGATCCGCCAGCCAAGTCACCTCCCATCCTCACGTCACCATGCTGCTCCGAGGCCCTCAGCGCCCGTTCCTGTGCGTCGTCATCCGTTAACATCAGACCTTCTCCTCCGCTATATTCAAACACTCCGCGCCGGCTACCTCACACCTCAGATCCTATCCACATTGGAATGCATGTTCCTCCTTGCCTTCTTCGGCTTCCTGCGATGTTCCGAGTTTACCTCCAACTCCTCCCTGTACGACCCAGCGATCCCTCCAAGCTTCACCTCAAGATCCCCTCTTCATCACTGAAACAGGATCCATCGCCACCCGGTTCTGGTTCCACCATCACCTCCGTTAAGTTCTCTCGCTGTCCGGTCTCCCGCCTCATCTCTCCTCCGGCCACTCCTTCCGGATCGGCGCCGCCTCCTCCGCTTCCCGACAAGGCCTGTCCGACCACCTCATTCGCGTCCTAGGAAGATGGTCCTCTTCAGCGTACCACTCCTACATCCGGTCCAACCTCCAAGACATACACAATGCCCATTTGCAACTAGGCCAACAGTAACGACCTCCACATGCCTCGCCTGTCCGCCCTGGAAGGGGGTCCCCTCTTCCCGAGGTTTCTTCCTCATCCTTCCCAAGGGCGTTTTTCCTCGCCCGATTGAGGGTCTAAGGACAGGAGGCTTCTCGTTACGTTCCGCCAGAGACGTCCACCATCTCTACAGCATTCACACTTCGATCTGGACTTTTGGGGGGCAGCGACAGAGCCAAAGTGATCATCCGTGCCCGGACCGAGCATGATCGTCGCCAGGCTCTCAAGGCTACGCCCCCACCCAAAGTCTCGCCCTCCCCTCATCACTCGCACTACATATCATTCACTCATACCCAAATAAATTAATAAATACATGAATTAATAATGAATAACCAAATACAATAGATACAAACAACTCGAACAGTGGTGTGGTGTCCCACTAGTGAACCTAACCATTACTGTGTACAAACATGTGTGTTTGCACACACATGTAAGTTCCTTACATTAACAGTGCCTTGACACACACTGCGCGCCTCCTGCATGGCGATGAGTACAAAGGCAGTCATTGAGGCGTCACTGTCTATTCCATGGACATCGCCCTAAATATGAAGACAATTATTATAAGAAGACACACTTAATTTAGTGATACATTATTATTATTATTACCCTTATTAATATTATTACCCTTATTGTTATTATTATTATTATCCAACAATTAGAAGCTGCACCAGCAGCTTCTAATTGTTGTCTCAGTGCGCAGTACATAGCCTACCCGCATCTCGTAGTGAACCACATCTCCCGTTTCTTTGAAAACTCCATTAGGCTGTTGTGTGTTGAGAATGAGCCACTTGACAGCATTACAAGTCACACTTTCTTGCACTGTACTCTCCAGCTTCATGGCCATGGCGAACACCTTGACAACATAGGCTGTTAGCCTGTAGGACGAAGAAGTGAAGTGAAGTGAAGTCCGGGACAATTCATGTTTAGCAGCATTGTCTTTCAAATCTATTGTTTATCCAAAATGTGTGTTGGGTGGCGGGACTCACCAAGTGCTGCACTTACAGGTATTTTCCGTGAACACAGAAAAACAATCTTCACGATGGAAGGCAAGCTGGTTTGTATAGCCTAAAACAAACATAAGCACCAACATAGCCGAATATTGTGTGACTGTTACAGAGACGTAAGAATGAGGATTAATAAACACATGAATCTTCATACTTAATATCTTAAAGGAGAATTCCACATCAAAACATATTGGACCTCAATCCTCCTTGATTCATGTGGCATGATACATAATGTCCTTGATTTTTCTCACAGATGTCCCATTTTCTACATTTCACCATGAGGTCCCCGTCTCCACAATGACGTTGGGAACAGTTAACATGGCCGCAGGTTGTCTTTATTTTACTGCGGGTATTTCTGTAACTACAAACTTATTTTTTTTTTCACACATACATTTTTTCACATCATATCAAGCCACACACTACAAGATAATTGGACCCTATATGACTTTTAAAAACTCAGGTGGCACCCGTGGGGTAGGAGTTTCTACCGGCGTGTGCGCCACAACTCAATATTTGGAGATGCCTGTCTTTTCCAGGCATGCAAATATGAGTGGGCAAAAGGGAGGGGAGGAGAGGAGGAGGAATAGATTATTTCTAGGATTATAAGAAAAGGCTGCCCCAGAGTGACGTAAAATTCAAGAGTGTTTTATCAGTATACTATTAAAATGTGATGTGTGTGTGTGAAAAAAGACGGGGACCTCATGGTGAAATGTAGAAAATGGGACATCTATGACAAAAATCAAGGACATTATCTATCATGTCACAGGAATCAAGGTAGATTGAGGTCCAATGTGTTTTGGTGTGGAATTCTCCTTTAAAGGGAGCTGTGTACATATACGCCTTATTTACAATTCCTTTTTAGACAGAGTGGGGCAATGCTAGTGCATCATTTAAAACCACAACACACTGTCAACACAATAATGTCCTTTGAGTTGATGCATTATTTAAAACAGTAATAACAACTAATAGAGCTATCCGGTTAAAATAGCTATGAATGAATAGACATGAATTCCTACCTTTTCTGATGTGCCGAAGGGCTTCGTTGCGTTTCTCATGACCCACATCTTCCCACTTGTTGGTTTTGTCCAAGTATGTGGTCGCGATGACAGGCAACGTCATTGTGATCATGTTCTGTTCGCCACAGCCGCCGGGCTGTACGATGAGACTGCCCATAGAGTTCCCACTGATGGCGTTCTCTACAAACACACCTGTCTGGTGTCCACCTACAGTACAGTCCACACAGGTATTAGTCCCACACCCTACCCAACACCTGATCCCTAAACCTAACTTCTCACAAAGATATGGGTTACCTTTAGGGATGTCCCGTTACCGATACCAAAGTATCGGATCGGCTCTTTTTGCCCCTATCATACCTATTTTATCATAGGTATTGACAAATACTGTATGGGTATCGGAAAAGTATCAGTATTGGCACTTATTTGTCATTATCGGGTCACATATTGTCAAATATGCCTGTCTAACCAGTGATCAGACACAGGGGTAAGGGGTTGACACCATGGCAGTTAAGTAAAATGTTGGGTCATGTAGAGTTTGCTTTGGAGTTTCCCAAGTGCACATTTGAGTATGTTTGAGTATGTTATTCCCTGTTGGTGACTTCATATAAAGTTTTTTTTTCTTTTGTATGTTATTATATATATTCTCTGTTATCGGTATTTGGTATAGGTATCGGCTAACACAAAAAATGTGGTATCGGGATCGGATCGGAAAAAGTGTCATCGGGACATTCCTAGTTAGCTTTAACCAGTGCCATCTAGAGACAATCCCGTTCACCTATGGGGACACTTTCTAACCAGAATTAATTTGATGAAATTGATGACATTTAAGGTATGTGCAGCCAAGGCAGAAAAAAACATTGTGTATAAATGGCTGTGACCTCGCTGCAGGCAAATTAAACAAAACGGCACAAGTTATTTCGGATACTTTGTTTTATGGTTTGCAGATGATATAATAATTATATGGACACAATGAAAGAACAGAGTACTAGTTTATCCAATAGGACCTCATTCACAAACTATTAAGAATTGACATTCTTGTGATACGAGGCGCCTTGTGACACTAGCTGAGGCGTAGGCAGAAATGCATTGTACTTAGTCAACCGCCCAGCTTTAATGATTTTAAATCATCCCTTTATTTTAGGTTGTTCTTTAATAATAGTACAACATATACATTACCGACACTTTAACTGCATGAGCAATACTTTAAAACAGTCTGCATTTTGCATACGCCTAAAATACCTAAAATAGGTCATATTTGCTCCACTCTCCCTGAAAACAATGTATTTCAACACCAGTTAGTACAGGCTCTGCATGAACCACTTGACCAGGCGGTTTGCTTTACAATGAATGTCGCAACTCTTCCTCTATATGGTTCTGTTTTTTGGTTACTGGTCACTGGTTAGTTGTAACCAACAAATGTCATGAGCAACTGTATTAGTAATGCTAACCAACATAATGCCTCCCACCCCACAATACAGCATACTCACAAAGATAGACAGACAGACATCTCACCTGTTATTGAGATCTCGGTTCTGCTAGACGTTCTTGCGACTACTTCTGCCATAGGAATTGTATTGTTGATAACTATGACCTGTCTACCATCTGAAATGACATGGGTAAAGTTTTAATGTTGCTTTAGAAGAGGCAAGGAACACAAGAAATACAAATATTTGGTATGTAAAGATTATTCTGTTGAACTCACTGTGTTTTGCAGGGTCCAGAGATATATGCTTTGTTTCCTTTTTCAATTCTCCTTCAGGCTGACACACATAAATAAGTAAACAATAAAACAGCATGCTTACTGCATTAGCCTTTTCCAGCTATAAATACCATTTAAATACCATCGAGGGACACTTGCAAAGTCAGAGTAAATGGCATGAACGTTAGTTAACAAAATGACAGGGCTAAATGATCAATTCAACAATAAATAGAGTAAATAAATAAACACATACATAAATAAAGTTCTGCCAAGTTAGTAAAACACCAACATTTAGCCTAAGAAAACAAAGCATTCTCTAAATGTGTGGACAAGCAAAGCTATCAAAGGAGGTTTACATAGTTTGCGCAACACATTCGCCATTCATGATGACAAAGGAGACCATGCAAGGCACCAACCTGCAATCATGGGTTCAGATTATTACTTCCACACTATAGTTATGGGAGATCCCGGATTCGAACTGGGAATTCCCTTCCAGCCGCTCTACATACTCCTGAGCCAATGCCGCTAAGTAGCCGACATGCATCAGCTACCACACTTGGTTGAAAGTAGCACAAGACCCACTCAAAAGTCATTACTAGGGTGACCACCCGTCCCGGATTTCGCGGGACAGTCCCGAAATTCAACCCTCTGTCCCGTGTCCCTCAAAAAGGTACTAAAGTCCCGCAAAAACTGTCAATAGACGGAGGAGGAGGAAAAAAGAGAGGGGGAGAAAAAAGTCTCACTGACGGTGTGCTAGCGTGCTGCTGATGCGCTGCCGCCCTCGTCCAAATAAGTTCCCATGAGCTGCTATTTCCAAACATATTAATACTATTATTATTAGAGCTGTCAATCGATTAAAAAAATAATTGCGATTAATCGCAGGATTGCCCATAGTTAATCTTTGATTAATCGCAATTTAATTGCATATTTTTATGAATTCTAAATAGACCTTAAATGAGTGTTTTTCAAGAATATTCATATGAAAGTCAATTATTTATTCTTCATTTGAGCCACAGACCACCATTTGATGACATTTATTTAGACTTCCACACCTAAATTAAAGAATTTGTCAACAATTTCATGTTGCTATCATTGGGAGCGAACATGCACATTTTGTAGAAAGTTTTCTACATTCTCTAATTGTGTAGACTTATTTTAAAGTAACTTAACTGATGCAGATATTTAACAATTACTCACCTGCATTTGGCGAAATTGAACCAAAAAGACCCACTTGGCCTTTGGTTTTACTGTGAGTTAATCTTGCACTAAAAAAAATAATCGAGTTAACTCAAGGCTGAGTTAACTCGTGATTAACTAGTTAACGGTGACAGCCTTAATTATTATATTATAGCGTATGCGTTTGCAGACCTCATTCCTGCCGACACGCACCATGCCCTCAGTATCTCCCATGCCACAATGCGACAGCAGTCCTCCACCTCCGCAAAATACATGTTTAATTCTGCCATAAACAGCTCATGTACAGCGATTGTTTTAACTCAGACTGCATATTATGTTGTAGACAACGATTCATGTATCCTACCCCTCATTGCAGCTGGCAAGCAGGAGACCTCAAGGGGGAATCAGTACCATGCATGGGTACTTTTTCTTATCCCACCTTGTGGTTTTCTGGCCTGGTCACAAAAAATCTTGACGTAAGTTACCATCCACCGGTTCTAGACCGGTTCACACAGTGATTTTGGAACACAGGCTTTCCTCTGAGGTGGAATGTCTTGGTGACACGAGGTTACCAACATTTCATGCATTTGCTCTCTCTTACCACTACTCGCAATGACTTCCTGATTCCATCGCTGAGATATGTGTTTTTAACCATGGCTTTGACCTCGATGGGGTGTACGCCGTCCTTCATGGGAATAATGATAAAGGGCACCATCCTTGAGCTTTCTGCGGCAACGTTCACCTCCATGCGATACTTCCGCAGTCTAGAGGCCACGCTGCACACGTCTTCTGTCTCAACTAGCTCCACACGCACCTGTAGGGATTCAAGTTCATCGTCTTTATTCTCCAAAAGGGAAACCTAAAATATTCAAGTCGTATCACCTTTGTTAGAATCATGGAGAGGATAAAACATTCCCACACTGTTTCTAAGCACCAAAAATATGTTATTATTGGACGTTTTGACCCTTGTTGCCATATATTCATCAGGAAGATACAATCACTACTATAATTAAGGAGTCTGTCTGAATGTCTGTCTGTCTGAAACAGGCATAAGTCGTCACTGACTACAGCAATCATTCTGAGTTTTCACATGCTCATTGAACATAACATTAGGAAGAGATTAACGAAGCCCTTTGGCCAAATTAACACATCGTTGATTTATAATGAATTTATTTGTGCACGAAAATTTCCCCATTAAGTTTATATGGGAAAGTCCAACGGGGCCCCCTAACGTTACACAATTCACGGCCACCGTTATCGTGTTACCCCATTGCCATATTTCCACTGCTACACCAGCACCGGAACAAATGGTGACCCATACAATTTCGCTGGCTATACTGTGGCATGCGCAGTGCACACGGGCCAGCCTCATTTCCTCAATGTTATCCCAAGCTGCAACAGCCGCTAAACTTTGGGACGTATCGTTGCATCTCTGTATGTATTTATAGTTTCGATCTAACACAGCCTACTGTCCATATTATGTTGGCTCAGGCTGCTGGAACGTTAATTCACCCGTTTTATCAACACTGAATATACTTCTGATCCACTTTACTCGACGCGATGTTGGAGCAGCAGGACGGAGCCACCAGAAAAAAGATGGGATGTTTACAATTAATCTGTCATGGTTAAAATGGAGTTTGGAGTTATAATGGGTTTGTATAGGAAGGATTGGATACGTTAAAATGAACATCAAATATCTAAATACTATAACTACTAAATAACTGTCTGATGTGTTCACATGAGACTGAGTAGACCATGAAAATAAAATGACCAAAAGTTTTTATTAAAGTGGAATTTTCTGTTCTGGTGTGCTGGACAGAAAAAAATGCTGTTTACTGTATGCGGTATGCTGTCTCTGCTAAGGTCTAACAAGATCAATTGTGCTCCCAAGTAAGGTCTATCACACTAATGTTTCCTCAATAAATGACTCATTTTGAACAAAAGGAAATAATGAGTCGGTTAAGTAGAAGCTTTTGTGTCTTGAAAGACACTACTGTGCCCTGAAATAACAACAGCTAAATGGCTTACAAACTAGAAAAGTGCCCTTCTGGGCACAGGTCTCCACCAGGCCAGGTCAGGTTGTGGCCTCCTGGTGGTGCTATAATAGGTCAATGTTAAAAGGTGTTTTGCCACCTGTTTGCCACCTTGTCCACCTGTTGGTGGCGCTATAACAATCCGTTGTGAAAACAGAGGAATATTTTTCTAAGCCTTAAAGATTTTATGTAAATTGCCTGCTGTGTTCAACATCTTTACAAAAAATTTGCAAAAAATGTGTTTTGCAAATGTCCACCTGTTGGTGGCGCTAAAACAAGCCATTGTGAAAAGAGTGGAATATTTTTCTCAGGCTTGTACTATAGTGCGTTAAAGATTTTATGCAAATTGCCTACTGTGTTAATCATCTTTACAAAATTGTCCTCCTGATGTTGCTATAACAGGCTGTTGTGGAAAATTTGGAGCAGAGGTACTTGGTTGGCATCCAGGGAGTGTGTGTGCAAATTGTGGCATTAATCGGGTTAACGGTTTGGGAGATTAGCTGGTAACAGACGGAAACACACACAGATTTTTTGCAGAAAAGGCAAAAATTGTCCTCCTGGTGGTGCTATAACAGGCTGTTGTGGAAAATATGAGGCAGAGGTTCATGGTTGGCATCCTGGGAGTGTGTGTGCAAATTGTGGCATTAATCGGGTTAACGGTTTGGGAGATTAGCTGGTAACAGACGGACACACACGAAGATTTTTGGCAAAAAATGGCAAGAATCGGCCTATAACGGCACTATAACAGGCTGTTGTGGAAGATTTGGGGCAGAGGTTCATGGTTGGCAACCAGGGAATATGTGTGCAAATTGTGGCATCAATCCGGTATACGGTTTGGGAGATTAGCTGGTAACAGACGGGGGCACACACAGATTTTTGCAAAACAATGGCGAAAATGGCCCTCCTGATGGCGCTTTAACAGGCTGTTGTGAAAAATTTGGGGCAGAGGTTCATGGTTGGCATCCAGGGAGTGTGTGTGAAAATTGTGGCATTAATCGGGTAAAAATTAAACGGTTTGGGAGATTAGCTGGTAACAGACGGACACATGCACGGATTTTTGCCAAATAATTGCAAGAATCTGCCCCCTGGTGGCGCTACATTAGGCCCTTCTGGAAAATTTGGAGCAGAGGTTCATCGTTGGCATCCAGGGAGTGTGTGTGCAAATTTTGGCATTGATCGCGTAAACGGCGTTGGAGATTAGCTGGTAACAGACGGACACGGGGACGGACCGACGGACGGACAGACACACACGCGGACGGAGGGCAAAACATATTCCCCAACATGCCCCGGCCTGGTGAAGACAATAACTTACTTGAACTGGATCAGGCATAGTGTTGTGGAGGATTGCCTTGATTTCCAGCTGCTCTCCACAGACAGCTGAATAGGGAAGCCTGAGATCAATGAAGAACTTCTTCGTAACGACTACATCTAATGAATCAGCCACACAGATGCCTGCAGGGGAGAGGAAACAGTAAAGACGGGATGGGATAATAGTAGAAGCCATAAAAAAACACTTCATAGACACAAAGTTGAGGAGCTGCAGTTGAAGAGGTGGTTCTCACCATGCGTCTTGGACAGGCTAATGCCTGTGACCTTCCAGGTGGTGATGGATCCTGGTAGTGTGCCTTTTTCGGTTGCAGATGTGGTTTCACTGAAAGAGAAGAGAGGAGTGTCCCTGAGCGAGTGAGTGAGTGAGTGAGTGAGTGAGTGAGTGAGTGAGTGAGTGAATACTACAGTCAATGATCACACTAACAGCATAATACAAAACACTCCAGTGGTTTTCTACCAGCTGTTGCATGCGTGTAGATTTCAATTTATCCTCACCAGCGAGGATTGTTTTGATCGCAATCGGCCAGACTAACATTCTTCCATAACCAGCTCTCAGGAAAATAAGAACGGGAAACAACTTCATTACTGTCCATGTAACTATCATCATCTTCGTCACCTATGTGGTAATATAGGAAAGAAAGTTTCATTTTTAAAACAAAAGAGTTTTGTTCAGCTTTTTGATTGAGAAGAATTAAGCACAAAACATTGTATTAAACATTGTTTTAAAAAATAGTACATGTTCAAAAGTAGTGAAAATTCTAATTCTCACAGCAGGATATTTTCTAGCCTGGATTCCAGCCTGATTTGTTCCATTTTGCACACCTGAAATGCCACTTCGCAAATCAGTGTGGCCAGGAGGCTAGACCCATAGACATATATACAGTAGACTGAACACCCTGAGGAAACCTTGAGGCGAAATGGACATAGTGGCCAAAGTTGAGAATGCAGTTTGAGAGCATGGGGCCAGTAACATGAACGCGGAATAGGCTCCGCCCCCTCCATAGCTCTCCGCTCTGACGCACGCACACGCGTGCCGATCGTGCATGAGGTCGCCCGCATTCATGTTCTCGGCCCCATTTTCCCAGAATGCACTCTGTTTTTTCCCCGGAAATAGGGGAAAAATAGGAGTGAAATCGCCTCATGCGCTGAGTGAGCAACTCAATGCAAGTGGATGAGAGGGGAGCTCGGGTGTTCTCTCTATTTAATATATACTCTAAGGCTAGACCCCACAGGTAGGTAGGCGGGGCATATGAAGGTTGAAATGTAGCCGAAGTCTTCTGATTGGTTGTTACGCAACACATGACGCCATGGAAATTTGAGTCATGCAGGATGTGGCCAGACTGACCTGCGAAGTGACATTTCAGATGCGTGGAACGGAATTCATAATTATTGAAGTATTTCTGTAAGTTCATCCCGTGGAAGACCCCAGCATGAAGGAGGTCTCTTACTGCGACAATTGATACATGTGTCCTTCCTGTCGGCTCGCTGTTGCGTCATATTGTTGCAGCAGTGCAGGAAGGCTGCAGCGCATGCTGCACCGTCCAGGATGTACTCGCTGCGACGCTGGCAGTCATATGACAGTGGGGTGTCTTTCATTCCGTCCACACAACACCTGTGCAGCAGTTCATCAGTGTACTGACCCGCTGGGAGGGAGAGGACAAATAATGTCACTATTGATGCAGTTTAAATCTGAGAAGTGCTCAGAGGGTTTAGGTATTCTATTGGTTAGGTATTGCACTTCACAGTAGCTATTTAGGTTGTTTTTTATTTCATGTATAGGCAGTTGTTTGTTGTATGTTGTATTTTCTGTTTTTGTCATTTTGCTGTGGGAAAGAAAGAAAGAAAGAAAGAAAGAAAGAAAGAAAGAAAGAAAGAAAGAAAGAAAGAAAGAAAGAAAGAAAGAAAGAAAGAAAGAAAGAAAGAAAGAAAGAATTCGTAAAAACCTGTTGGATGCTACGGACTGGTAAAACATTTTTTCAGCATTGATGCAGTGTGGAAAACCAGCCCGGCCAGAGGGGCTACTGCCCGTCGTCAGTATAGCCCCTCTGGCAGGGCTGGTTTTCCAGGTTCCATGTAAAGTCAGCATAAGAGTGAAACATGGAAAAATATAGAGTTCTGAGACTTCCAGTCAAGTAAAGTGGTTAATAGTTACCCAGGGTTTGTCTAAGGTCTGTTATGGTTGTGGATCGTTTCCTCCTTGCGCTGCCACTGCCTGGACAATTTAATTCTAGAAAACATATTACACAACAAAGGAAACAGATAATGTCAATAACATTTATGTTGTTTGACATTCGCATGCTGTTTTGTTGTATATTCTCTCCCAGTTACCTGTGTACTCAAAGGATAGTCCAGAAAGGACATGCATGTTTCACACCTGAGGCACACACAGATCCTCCAAGGTTAGGGTTAGTGTGTGTGTGTGTGTGTGTGTGTGTGTGTGTGTGTGTGTGTGTGTGTGTGTGTGTGTGTGTGTGTGTGTGTGTGTGTGTGTGTGTGTGTGTGTGTATGTGTGTGTGTGTGTGTGTGTGTGTGTTAATACAGGAGAGAGAGAGAGATGCTGGGGCGAGCAGCATGGAGTTAATACAGGAGAGAGAGGATGTTGGGGCATGCGACAAAGAGTAAATACAAGAGAGAGAGAGATGGCTTTGTCTGTGGTGTAATCGTCTATATATATATGTGTGTGTGTGTGTGTGTGTGTGTGTGTGTGTGTGTGTGTGTGTGTGTGTGTGTGTGTGTGTGTGTGTGTGTTAATACAGGAGAGAGAGAGAGATGCTGGGGCGAGCAGCATGGAGTTAATACAGGAGAGAGAGGATGTTGGGGCATGCGACAAAGAGTAAATACAAGAGAGAGAGAGATGGCTTTGTCTGTGGTGTAATCGTCTATATATATATGTGTGTGTGTGTGTGTGTGTGTGTGTGTGTGTGTGTGTGTGTGTGTGTGTGTGTGTGTGTGTGTGTGTGTGTGTGTGTGTGTGTGTGTGTGTGTGTGTGTGTGTAGAGTGTGTAGTGCGAAAAGTCTATGAGGAAACTGAATGGGGAATCCAACGTCATGAGGGGGCGGAACTGCTCAGCCCTATAAGTGTGGATGGTGTTGCGAAATAAATTTGTGGTGGTTGTCACTGCAGCAGCGGTGCAGCTGGCTGGTGCGTGTTGTTGTGTTATGCAGATTTTGGTGACTTGGTGAAATATGGCTTGCATGATACCGGGGGTCCTCGCGCGAGCTAGTGCCCGCATGGTGCCCGGTCACAAAGATGTTATACAATTGGTTATTTATGTGCAATGAGCAGATCATTGCAGAACATTTTGGGGGCATTCCTTTGCCCCAAGCATTCTGGCCCCAGTGTTGCATGCAAAGTTAAAGCATTCATCGCTGGTGGGAGAGGTGGAACTGCAGGCAAAGAGATTCTTTATTAGGCGACACACCCATTAAGTCCCATAGTACCGTAATTCGCAATTGCAATTGAGTTACTTTTTCAAAGCAATGTGCCCAACACTGCTTATAAGCCATGGATATCCAAACCAGTACGTCCTCTATAGATCCTCTGAGTCTGCTCTGTTCTTCTATCATATGCGGTTTTCTGCAGTGGCTTTTTCCATCATGAAGTTACACTATTAGGCTACTGTACTGTTTACACAACATCATTTTGCTCTAAAGATTCATTGTGCAGTACGCTGCAACAGGCTGTCTCTCATTCTGTCTGTGCTGTGAGGCGCGCACCATATTAGCACCCCATGGTCGTCTAAAATCGTGTGTATTGAGGGGAGAGCACAAAATCGTGTGTATTGAGGGGAGAGCATGGATTTGTCTCCACCAGGCCGAAGGCCTGGTGGAGACAAATCCAGCGCAAGCCGTTCATGGAGACACGGGGGCAGAAGGTTTATTTTATTATTCTCCTTATCCTCAGTCAGGAATTAATTCTGTTTGTTTAAATCAGCAGTCTCTCTCCTTGTCAACTCCCCTCAGTCTCATTGGCTGTCAGCTCAGTCACTCTTCCTGCTAGTTGACTCCTTGTCCCAGTTCAGATGTCGGTGTTCAAATTTCCTACACCTCCACGGCCTCCTCCCTGTGGCACTAGTTCTGAGTGGATGATTACCGGTATGTGATGATCATGATTTATGGATTTTAGCATATTGTGGTGTCTAGTTCTGTTGTGGGTATCTGTAATCATTTTGTGTTCTATGGTCTGTGATATGTTCAGTATGTATTTGCAATGAATTGTAACTACAGTATGTTTTAGAGAACTGATAAGAAACGCCCGCACACTGTTTCTATGCTCCATAACACACTTTTATTTAATTAAGGCAACAACGCACTGCAACGTTTCGACCCTAAGGTCTTCGTCAGGCAAATATTTCAATATTCAATTCAATATTTGCCTGACGAAGACCTTAGGGTCGAAACGTTGCAGTGCGTTGTTGCCTTAATTAAATAAAAGTGTGTTTTTGGAGCATAGAAACAGTGTGCGGGCGTTTCTTCCGTTCTCTAAAGTTTGATGCCTTGATGCCCAGCACCTGGCCTGAATATAGGCGTGAGATGTGCACACAATCCGTTTGCCTGTGAACTACAGTATGTTGTAATGTCTTACGTTAGGCTCTGCTCTGGGGGATCTATGTCTATATAGATCTGATATCAGCAGAGCCACACTGCCATACTAACATGCAAAAGCTTTGCAATAAATGGTCTATGGTCTTTCTGAAATGGATTTCCAAATGTCTGTCTGTGTAAAGATACAAATAGAAGATATGATGGGACAGAAATGGAGGGAAGAATGAGGATAAGTAAGCAGCCTTACCTTGCCTGTATGGAGTCCCGTCTGCAGTGTTGGTCTCAAACAAGAGTCCACTATCATAGAACACACCCATACTGTCCTTTCCTGCACCTGGTGTACAACCAGTATCATATTTCTCCACTAGGTCCCACACCTGATTCACACACAAACAGAAAACTTCAATTCAGCGCAATACACTATAATATTTAACATTGCTAAATGCCAGTTGCTTTATTACTTGAGTGCAGATCGAGCACAAGCAATCGATTCACGGTCGTTGGTGGGCGGTGGACGGTCGTCGACCGCCCTTTGAATACTCTGATTGGCCAGTTTAGGTGATGATGTAATGGTGATTAAGAGATCTAAAATGGTTTTTTGTTATTTTTTCATATAAATATCATGGTTGAGGTTGATTGTTTAGAATTTCATTGAAATTGGTCATGATATTTGCATAACAATACCCCCACCACACACACACACACACACACACACACACACACACACACACACACACACACACACACACACACACACACACACACACACACACACAGAAGCTGCAATTAGCCTCCTCAATTAATCTCTGGACTTTTTGATGATTTTTTTAACCTTTGACCTTTAGCCTTTAACCCTAATAAAAGTATGTAAAAATGACTGCAATAAATATATTTTTGTGATGATTAGAATATCTAGAGCATGTACATTCATTATATTAAAAGAGATCCCCCAAAAACTATTTTTTAATTTATTATAATTAATTATTTAATTAATTAATTAATTAGCATAAATAAAATATTTTTCAAATATTTAATTATTACTATTATGACCCTTATTACCCTTATTATTACCCTTATTATTATTATTATTATTATTATTATTATTATTACCCCTATCGCTTTTGGTGCTCAAAAGGTCAATGCGATATTGCCGGTGTACACCAGAAATTTCCAGTCCACACTGTGCGGACTGTGGGGGCGTGAAAAATCAGCGGATGGTCTCTAAATTTTCCGGGCCCCCTCCTCTTCGTGTGGACACCACATGTTTACTGATCAGTCCTTCAGATGACCCACACTGCTATTTTTTCCTCTGTGTCCATTTTAGGGCCTTATATTGCAGTTCAAGCATAATTCCACAGGGTGGCAGGCTATTAACCAAAACTCTACATGTGTACATGGTGTACATGTCCCATACTTTTACATGAACATGTCTAGGTCATATTACAGGACATATTACAGGCTTACTATAGCCACGGCTGGTTCCCAAAATGTGGTTCGGGGACGTCTGGGAGTCCAACCATGTACACGGGCCATAGTTTGTATGCATGACCAGTAGTTTTACATAAAACTTTCTAGATTACATTACACCACAGCCTAGTACAGCCACGGCTGGTTCCCAAAGTGCGGTTTGGGGACCTCTGGGAGTCCAACTATGTACATAGGCCATAGTTTGTGTGCACGACCAATACTTTTCCACAAACATTTCAAGGCTATAGTACAATCCAGCCATGTCTGGTTCCCAAAGTGTGGTTCAGGGACCACTGGGAGTCCAACTATGTACACATGCAATAGTATGTGTGCACAACCAAAAAGTTTTATTGCAGTACAGCTATGGCTAGTTCCAAAATTGTGGTTTGCTGACCTCTGTGGGTCCGACTATGTACAAAGGCCATAGTTTGTGTGCACAACCAATACTTTTACACAAACATTTATAGGCTATAGTACAATCCCAATTCCCAAAGTGTGGTTCAGGGACCTGTGGGAGTACAACTATGTACATAGGCCAGAGTTTGTGTGCACGACCAATAGTTTTACATGAACACTATGTTATATTACAGGACAGCCTACTACAGCCACAACTGGTTCCCATGTACAACCCCAATTCTGTTGGAGTTGGGAAGATGTTCATTCATCCATCTTCTTCCGCTTATCTGAATGTTCAACTTTATTGTTTGTATGCAAATATTTGCTCATTTTGATTTTGATGGCTGCAACAACTTTAAAATATAATCAAATATTCAGACAATCCGAAGAACCTATACGTGATTGGCTGAAAACCTATTGAATGTTTTTGACCTTTGATCCCTCAGATGTCTTCTGCATTGAAACCAACATCACCGTGTGAGGGATATAACTGCAATTGACTCAGGAACATCATATTGGCTGACTGACTGACTGACTGACTGACTATTGTAACACACTCCTCCCTGACGATGTCACTGGGACAATTTACTTATTTTTGTACCACAATTATTCCATTAGACCACTTAGCCTAAACGTGTGCGAGGAGACTGGCACATATGGACCCAGAGGATGAGAGAGTGGAATCACATATGTGCTTGTGTTATAAAGGGGCCTCTACTACTCTATTCTCCCATTGGACAGGACTAGGCTAGACTTTGGCACACTAGGCTGCACTGCACTAGACTCAAATGGGCTCTAATATGCTGTAGGGGGGTGCCATGCTGTAAAAGGCTTCATTAGGCTGTAGAAGGCAATACTGTACCATGGTCAACACATGCCATGTAAAACTATTGAATGTGCACACAAACGACTGCCCGTGTACACGGTGGTTATTATCAATGGTGTGACATAATATAGACTAGTACTTCCCTCTACTACTCTATTCTCCCATTGGAGAGGACTAGGCTAGACTTTGGCATACTAGGCCGTACTCAAATGGGCTCTAATAGGCTGTAGGGGTGTGTGTTAGGCTGTAATAGGCTTCATTAGGCTGTACGAGGTGATACTGCACTATGGTCAACACATGTCCAAGTAAAAGTATTGAATGTGCACACAAATGACTGCCCGTGTACACGGTGGTTATTCACAATGGTGTGACATAATATAGACTAGTACTTCCCTCTACTACTCTATTCTCCCATTGGAGAGGACTAGGCTAGACTTTGGCATACTAGGCTGTACTGCTCAAGACTCAAATGGGCTCTAATTGGCTGTAGGGGTGTGTGTTAGGCTGTAATAGGCTTCATTAGGCTGTACGAGGTGATACTGCACTATGGTCAATACATGTCCAAGAAAAAGTATTGAATGTGCACACAAACGACTGCCAGTGTACACGGTGGTTATTCACAATGGTGTGACATAATATAGACTAGTACTTCCCTCTACTACTCTATTCTCCCATTGGAGAGGACTAGGCTAGACTTTGGCATACTAGGCCGTACTGCACTAGACTCAAATGGGCTCTAATAGGCTGTAGGGGGGTTTGTTAGGCTGTACTAGGCTTCATTAGGCTTTACGAGGTCATACTGCACTATGGTCAACACATGTCCAAGAAAAAGTATTGAATGTGCACACAAACGACTGCCCGTGTACACGGTGGTTATTCACAATGGTGTGATATAATATAGACTAGTACTTCCCTCTACTACTCTATTCTCCCATTGGAGAGGACTAGGCTAGACTTTGGCATACTAGGCTGTACTGCACAAGACTCAAATGGGCTCTAATTGGCTGTAGGGGTGTGTGTTAGGCTGTAATAGGCTTCATTAGGCTGTACGAGGTGATACTGTACTATGGTCAACACATGTCCAAGTAAAAGTATTGAATGTGCACACAAACAACTGCCCGTGTACACGGTGGTTATTCACAATGGTGTGACATAATATAGACTAGTACTTCCCTCTACTACTCTATTCTCCCATTGGAGAGGACTAGGCTAGACTTTGGCATACTAGGCCATACTGCACTAGACTCAAATGGGCTCTAATAGGCTGTAGGGGGGTTTGTTAGGCTGTATTAGGCTTCATTAGGCTGTACGAGGTGATACTGCACTATGGTCAACACATGTCCAAGTAAAAGTATTGAATGTGCACACAAACGACTGCCCGTGTACACGGTGGTTATTCACAATGGTGTGACATAATATAGACTAGTACTTCCCTCTACTACTCTATTCTCCCATTGGAGAGGACTAGGCTAGACTTTGGCATACTAGGCTGTACTGCACAAGACTCAAATGGGCTCTGATTGGCTGTAGGGGTGTGTGTTAGGCTGCAATAGGCTTCATTAGGCTGTACGAGGTGATAATGCACTATGGTCAACACATGACGAAGTAAAAGTATTGAATGTGCACACAAACGACTGCCCGTGTACACGGTGGTTATTCACAATGGTGTGACATAATATAGACTAGTACTTCCCTCTACTACTCTATTCTCCCATTGGAGAGGACTAGGCTAGACTTTGGCATACTAGGCCGTACTCAAATGGGCTCTAATAGGCTGTAGGGGGGTTTGTTAGGCTGTACTAGGCTTCATTAGGCTGTACGAGGTGATACTGCACTATGGTCAACACATGTCCAAGTAAAAGTATTGAATGTGCACACAAACGACTGCCCGTGTACACGGTGGTTATTCACAATGGTGTGACATAATATAGACTAGTATTTCCCTCTACTACTCTATTTTCCCATTGGAGAGGACTAGGCTAGACTTTGGCATACTAGGCCGTATTGCACTAGACTCAAATGGGCTCTAACAGGCTGTAGGGGGGTTTGTTAGGCTGTACTAGGCTTCATTAGGCTGTACGAGGTGATACTGCACTTCCCTCTACTACTCTATTTTCCCATTGGAGAGGACTAGGCTAGACTTTGGCATACTAGGCCGTATTTCACTAGACTCAAATGGGCTCTAACAGGCTGTAGGGGGGTTTGTTAGGCTGTACTAGGCTTCATTAGGCTGTACGAGGTGATACTGCACTATGGTCAACACATGTCCAAGTAAAAGTATTGAATGTGCACACAAACGACTGCCCGTGTACATGGTGGTTATTCACAATGGTGTGACATAATATAGACTAGTACTTCCCTCTACTACTCTATTCTCCAATTGGAGAGGACTAGGCTAGACTTTGGCATACTAGGCCATACTCAAATGGGCTCTAATAGGCTGTAGGGGTGTGTGTTAGGCTGTAATAGGCTTCATTAGGCTGTACGAGGTGATACTGCACTATGGTCAACACATGTCCAAGTAAAAGTACATAATATAGACTAGTACTTCCCTCTACTACTCTATTCTCCCATTGGAGAGGACTAGGCTAGACTTTGGCATGGTAGGCCGTACTCAAATGGGCTTTAATAGAATATAGGGGGTTTGTTAGACTGTACTAGGCTTCATTAGGCTGTACGAGGTAATACTGCACTATGGTCAACACATGTCCAAGTAAAAGTATTGAATGTGCACACAAACGACTGCCCGTGTACACGGCGGTTATTCGCAATGGTGTGACATAATATAGACTAGTACTTCCCTCTACTACTCTATTCTCCCATTGTAGAGGACTAGGCTAGACTTTGGCATACTAGGCCGTACTTAAATGGGCTCTAATAGGCTGTAGGGGTGTGTGTTAGGCTGTAATAGGATTCATTAGGCTGTACGAGGTAATACTGCACTATGGTCAACACATGTCCAAGAAAAAGTATTGAATGTGCACACAAACGACTGCCCGTGTACACGGTGGTTATTCACAATGGTGTGACATAATATAGACTTATACTCCACTCTACTACTCTATTCTCCCATTGGACAGGACTAGGCTAGACTTTGGCATAGTAGGCTGTACTCAAATGGGCTCTAATAGAATATAGGGGGTTTGTTAGACTGTACTAGGCTATTAGGGGGGTTTGGTAGGCTGTACTAGGCTTTATTAGGCTGTACAAGGAAATACTGTACTATGGTCAACACATGTCCAAGTAAAAGTATTGAATGTGCACACAAACGACTGCCTGTGTACACAGTGGTTAATCGCAATGGTATGACATAATATAGACTTATACTCCACTCTACTACTCTATTCTCCCATTGGACAGGACTAGGCTAGACTTTGGCATACTAGGCTGTACTCAAATGGGCTCAATAGAATACAGGGTTTTTTTTAGGCTGTACTAGGCTTCATTAGGCTGTACAACGCAATACTGTACTATCGTCAACCCATGTCCATATAAAACTCTTGATTGTGCACACAAAGTATTGCACATGTACACATAGTGGTTAGTCCCAATGGTGTGAGGATCTACAGAGCCTAGTACAGGCTGATAGAGCCTATTTGAGTTTAGTGCACACTAGTCTTGTCTAGTCCAGCCTGATCCATCATAATACAGTACGGTAGTACTCCCCTCCACTACTCTGTTCTCCCATCGGGCTTGACTAGGTTAGACCTGGGCATTCGAGGCTGTACTGTACTACATATGTTCATGTACAGTAAGTGCATACAAACTATTGCCCATGAGTGGTTAGTCTGTTTGAACAGCCCAGTACACCCTAGTCTAGTCTAGTCCAGTCTGATCCATTGTAAGTAGTAGTAACTGCATACATTAATATGCTTTTCACATAATTGACATTTCTTAGTGGTCTCAAAATATTCTAATTCATTGAGATGTGGGGGTTTTCATGAGCTGTACACCATAATCAAGATTATTACATTTTTTTAATATTTCACTTAATGCACAAAGGTTTGAGAATATATTACATTTTGTCTTTCTATTATACTACGGAAGAAAACGTTTACAAATGTTTCTAACTGTGTATCTCCACAGTCCACAATGCTGCACTGCTATATTAAAACTGAGTATGTAGGGGCTTCACACTTTCAGAACTGCCACACTAGTTGACTGAGAACTGACTAACAGCAGGTGCCGTCCATTGCACTTAACGAGGGTTCAATCCAGAATGTGCTGTGGGATGAAGGGGGGAGGGGGAGTGCTCTTTCTGTTGCATTCTGTTGCATTTCTATTTGTAAGTGAGTCCAAACCAGACAGTTAATCTAAATGGTGTTTAGATTAACATGTTTTGAAATGGTCGTTTATTCATGCTTCATGCAGATCCTTAACCTTGTTGATCTGCTGATTTCAGAGTAATTACTTCATTATCTCTGTATTTCTAGGATCCTCACCTATAGCACATTGTAAAACCAGAGAGACAAGGTTCATAAAGTGTGGTTCAGGGACCTCTGGGAGTTCAACTATTAAGGCCTTTCTGAGACCTATATATCCCATACTCTGAGGGGATGGCGGCCATCTTGATGGTAAGCCATAAGTTATATTCAATGGAATGTGGATGCAATGACAGGCGGAGAGAAGATACTACTACTACTACTAGCAGTACTACTACTACTAGCCATACCACCACTACTACTACTACTACTACTAGCAGTACTACTACTACTACTACTACTACTACTACTACTACTACTACTAGTACTACTACTACTACTAGTAGTACTAATAGCAGTAACTACACATGCCAGCAATGGATGTGATGACAGGCAGAGAGGAGATACTACTACAACAACAACTACTACTACTACTACTACTACTACTACTAGCAATACTACTACCACTCCTACTACTACTAGCAGTAATACTTCTAGTACTAATACTAGTACTAATAGCAATAACTACACACACCAGCAATGGATGTGATGACAGGTGGAGAGGAGCTACTACTAGCACCACTCCTACTACTACAATGACAACAACTACTACTACTACTAGCAGTACTAGTACCACTACTAATAGCAATACTACTACTACTACTACTACTACTACTACTACTACTACTACTACTACTACTACTACTAGCAGACCTAGTACTACTAGCAGTACTACTATACTACTAGCACTACTACTACTACTACTGCTACCAATGCTAATGCTAGCAACATGCTAACATGCTAATGCTAACATTCTAACCCGAACATGCTAATGCTAACATGCTAATGCTAACATGCTAACATGCTAATGCTAACATGTCAATGCTAACATGCCAACATGCTAATGCTAACATGTCAATGCTAACATGCCAACATGCTAATGCTAACATGCTAATGCTAGCATTAGCATGTTGACATTAGCATGCTATAATTAGCATATTAGCATTATCATGCTATTGTTAGCATGTAGTAGTAGTACTGCTAGTAGTAGTAGTAGTAGTAGTAGTAGTAGTGCTAGTAGTAGTAGCAGTACTGCTAGTAGTAGTAGTAGTACTGCTAGTAGTAGTAGTACTGCTAGTAGTATTGCCATTAGTAGTAGTAGTAGGAGTGATGCTAGTAGTAGTACTGCTAGTAGTAGTAGTACTGCCAGTAGTAGTACTGCTAGTAGTAGTAGTAGTACTGCCAGTAGTAGTACTGCTAGTAGTGGTAGTACTGCCAGTAGTAGTACTGCTATTAGTAGTAGTAGTACTGCCAGTAGTCGTACTGCTAGTAGTAGTAGTAGTACTGCCAGTAGTAGTACTGCTAGTAGTAGTGGTAGTACTGCCAGTAGTAGTACTGCTAGTAGTGGTAGTACTGCCAGTAGTAGTACTGCTAGTAGTAGTGGTAGTACTGCCAGTAGTAGTACTGCTAGTAGTGTACTGCCAGTAGTAGTACTGCTAGTAGTGGTAGTACTGCCAGTAGTAGTGGGGCTTGTACTAGTACTACTGCCACTAGTAGTACTGCCAGTAGTAGTAGTACTACTAGTAGTAGTAGTAATAGTGGTAGTACTGTCAGCAGTAGTAGGAGGAGGAGGAGTGGTGCTAGTCGTAGTACTGCTAGTAGTAGTAGTTTTAGTAGAATGCATTCCATTGAACACTTCACACTTGTTTACCAACAAGATGGCCGCTCCTTTCTGAGTATGGGACTGAGAAAGGCCTTAATGTATGCAGCCCATAGTTTGTGAGCCAGGCCAATACATTTACACAAACATTTCAAGGATATACAGTATGTAAATCACCAAAATATAAATATTAATATTGTAGCATGGAAAAAACTGCTTACCAGTATATATTTTTTTTCTACACTACACACACACTACAACATTTTCAAAAATGTCTAAACAATTTATACCATGAAAAGTTCAATCATACACTTTAATGTAGCCAGATAACCATAAGCCAGTCTTTCTGACATGAACAAATAATAGTTCACAGTAGGCAAATAACAGCACTTTTTTCTGTCAGATGCTGATCTGCAGCATCTGGTTAAATCAATGCAGGAGGATGCAGCAGTTGTGTGGTCCTGACTGCTGACCGCTCGCATTTCGACCATGTGATGTCAACATTGTAGCCCTCACTCCATAGTCTAGTTATCATCAGTCATCAAACATCTTTGTACATTATTTGAGGGTTATATTTAACCACTCACAGATATGGAGAAAGATGATCTGTGTGAAAAAAAAATCCTTTAGTGTAATTTCTAATAAGAAAAAAATCATAACCTCGGGAAGACGGATGGCGTTCCCGGGCAGGAAATTAAGTGCCCTGTGCCCATGCATCCCGGGATCCCGAGTGTAGTTCAAGGACCTCTGGGAGTCCAGCTATGTACACAAACCATAGTTTGTGTGCATGACCAATACATTTACACAAACATTTCAAGGCTATAGTACAATCCAGCCATGGTTGTTTCCCAAGTGTGGTTCAGGACCTCTGGGAATCAAACTATGTACATAGGCCATAGTTTATGTGCAGGATTAATACCTTCACATGAACATTTCTGCACCCGATCCAGTATGAATTCCCCATTGAATGGGCTCAGATTTCTTCAAAAATCCCCCATTCGATGGGCCCAGATTGCATAATTTTCGCCATCTGAATGGCCTCAGATTGCTCCATAAAATGCCCCCGGTTCGCTATTGGTCGGCTTTCGTGCCCCCCCCATACTCTCTCAGAGGGGGGAGTGAGGTTGTCATAGCAAACTGGCTGAACATGGCGGATCTTAAAAGCATTTTGACAACATTAAATGCATTTCCATAACAATAATGTTAAGTGACAAAAATAAAAGTGACATGTCATCGGAAATGACATCGGTATTTTCCCGCTGAATCCAACGTTACCACTCTTGACGCTCTCCGGCATCGGGAAAGTACCGTTTCGCCACGCCCACTTAGCAAATTGCATTTTTTGGACTTTGACGGCCATAAAAACGCTGTTAGAGATTTTTTTTAAAAATCCGTTCCAACTCCCCATCCATGTTGAAGATCGATATGAAGAAAGTGTCGCACAAACAAGTGCCATACACCAAACTGTTCGTCTCGTCGAGAGGGACTCAGAAAGCCCGGATGTTGACCTTTGGGGGCGGTGCTACAGCCCGTCAAAGTCAAAAACCTAACTTTTGAGCGGTTTGACACAAATCAGCGCATGCGTCTCTACGAGCTGAACGCGTGCACCTCCATTACTCCCCCCTCTGATGCTTGTGGGCGAGGCCAAGTACGTTTGCATTTTTTGGACTTTGACGGCCATAAAAACGCCTTTAGAGATTTAAAAAAAAAATCCATTCCAACTCCCTATCTATGTTGGAGTATAGCCAGGTCAGATGGTCTTGGTCCGGATTTTTTTCTGACACCGTTAACCCCTAAAAGGTCATGGAAAAGACTGGAGGTCATGAAACATCCTTAAAAAAAAAAAAAAACACCAGAAAAACATGAAATAAGTGTTTTCTGACTTACTTTTCAACGCTGATTCAGATTCCGTTGGATTGCAATAGTTTGTGTGCAAGACCAATGGTTTTACATGAACATTTCTAGGCTATAATACAGTCCATTTTAGTAGAGCCATGTCTGGTTGACAAAGTGTGGTTTGGGGGACTCTGTGGGGAAAACTGTGTATAATAGCTTTAAATGAACATCTCTAGGCTATAGTACAGTACAGCCATGGCAGGCTCCTAAACTCCTTCGGACTATCGACTAGTAAGGACACATTCATGGACACATTCATGTAAAACTATTGTAAACAAAGTCATGTGTAAACTATTACTATGTGCAAGGACCTACAATGCTGGCAGGATCCTGGAGTTAGCCAGACCGAATCAGCTGTTGGCAAAAAATATTGGTCATGCACACAAACTATGGCTCGTGTACATAGCCCCCACCCCCCACCCTAACCCCCAGTAATATAGCCTATAAATTTTCACGTGAAAGTATTGTTTGTGCACACAAACTATGCCTTGTGTAACGTAGTTGGATGCCAGAGTTCCCCAAACTACACTTTGGGAACCATCCATCACTGCATTGCATTATAGCCTTGAAAGTTTGAGTAAAAGGTATTGGCGGTGCAAACAGACTATGGCTTGTGTACATAATTGGACTGCCAGGGATCCCTTAACCCCACTTTGGGAACCAGACATGGCTGGATTGTACTAAAGAAATGTCTGTGTAAAGGTATTGCCTGTGGACACAAACTATGGCCTATATACATAGTTGGATTCCCAGAGGTCCCTGAACCACACTTTGGGAATCAGTCATGGCTAGATTGTACTATAGCCTTGAAATGTTTATGTAAAAGTATTGGCTGTGCACACAGACTATGGCATGTGTACATGTTTGTGTAAATGTATTGGCCGTGCACACAAACTATGGCCTTTGTACATAGTTGGACTCCCAGAGGTCTCCGAACCAAACTTTGGGAACCAGCCGTGGCTGTACGAGGCTGTCCTGCAACATAACCTTGAAATGTTCTTGTAAGACTATTTGTCATGCACACACACTCTGGCCCATGTACATAGTTTGATTCCCAGAGATCCCCGAACCACACTTTGGGAACCAGGCGTGACTGTACTTGGCTGTCCTGTAATATAACCAACAAATGTTCAAGTAAAACTATTGGTCGTGCACACAAACACTGTCCTGTGTACATAGTTGGAACCCAGGAGGTCAACACACCACACTTTATGAACCAGCCATGGCTGGATTGTACTATAGCATTGAAATGTTTGTGTAAATGTATTGGCCGTGCACACAAACTATGGCCTTTGTACATAGTTGGACTCCCAGAGGTCTCCGAACCAAACTTTGGGAACCAGCCGTGGCTGTACGAGGCTGTCCTGCAATATTACCTTGAAATCTTCTTGTAAAACTATTTGTCATGCACACAAACTCTGGCCCGTGTACATAGTTTGATTCCCAGAGATCCCCGAACCACACTTTGGGAACCAGGCGTGACTGTATTTGGCTGTCCTGTAATATAACCAACAAATGTTCAAGTAAAACTATTGGTCGTGCACACGAACACTGTCCTGTGTACATAGTTGGAACCCCAGAGGTCAACACACCACACTTTATGAACCAGCCATGGCTGGATTGTACTATAGCATTGAAATGTTTGTGTAAATGTATTGGCCGTGCACACAAACTATGGCCTTTGTACATAGTTGGACTCCCAGAGGTCTCCGAACCAAACTTTGGGAACCAGCCGTGGCTGTACGAGGCTGTCCTGCAATATAACCTTGAAATGTTCTTGTAAAACTATTGTTTGTGCACACAAACTCTGGCCCATGTACATAGTTGGTCTCCCAGAGGTCCCGAACCACACTTTGGGAACCAGCCTTGGCTGGATTGTACTATAGTCTAGAAATGTTTGTGTAAAATTATTGGTCATGCAGGCTGGACTGTACTTAAAGTATTGGGCGTGCACACAAAATATGGCCCGTGTACACCATAGATCTCTGCTGCCCCCCATTGATAAAACAGTGTCAACACAGCCGTGTTCACGAAAGGCACTAATTTGTGATCATTAGCCGTATTTTGGTATGGCAAAAGCACAATGTGTGTGCACCGGCTTACTTGCGTACACAAAGCCTATCAATATGAATTGAAAATGCCTGCCGTGAACGCAAAAAAATATTGTTATTATTATTATTATTATTATTATTTTAATAGATCATGGTAGTACAACCTAGTAGTAAGGTTGAAAACAATGTGATAGGTGAGTTTAAACCCAGTAATACACTGTCTGGATGCCTTTATAACTAACAAGTTTGCACTGTACAGAGGACTGATCTAGTTCATTATGCAAACATATGCACTGTCTAAACCCAGCACCTTTTTACTATTTTTAGATATTTAGATACCTGAATGTCTCCATCGAGTTGTTTTCTTGCCAGTGCTAAAATGTCATTTTGTACTTTGGATAATATGCAAGCTCATAGCTACAGTATAACTTTTTATAGGGGTTCCTGAACAACATATTTTGAGGTGTTGTCTGTGGCTGATTATAATGTTGGGGGTCCTTGGGAAGCGGCCTAGAAACATACGTTATTCAGAAAACTGTTATAGAACAAGACGTTTGTATCAGCTTCAGCTCTTAATGGGTTAAGAACCTTCCAGCTCCCACCACACACAAATCACCTTTTTCTGGGTGAGACGGTTTTTGCTGTTGAGGACGTAGATGCCTTTGTCCACCGCTACCAGTCCCACCGTGGCCCCTGGGTCTCCTGTGATCTTCAGACTAAACATTTTACGAGGCTCGAACGGCTCGAACGACGGCACATTTCGGACTGCTTCCAGCTTCAACTACGGTACAATGACAGGGAAAGACAGGAGGAGAGGTAGAATAAATGGTATTGGGGATATGTTGTTTAGGAACCAATCACTGAATTTTGATATAGTGTGTAATATGCCCTACCTTCAATCTCATACACTGAAGTATTTGAGACAAACACTGATTTCTGCTATCATAAGTGAGACTGGTTTTGCATACATGTGTGCGCATGTGTTTGTATCTCACCGAACCCATGCAGGTATCCTTTACATCCACCCAAATGGAGTCTGACACCACTTCATCGGCTCCAATGTGGTAATAGGCTACGACACGGAAAGAGGGCAGCATGTCCTTAGTAATGACCAGCGTCAGAGTCACCAAGGTCTGGTCTTCTCTCTTGAAACGTTTGGCCATGATTATCCGGCCTCTGCTCAGGATCTGAAGACATGAACGAAAATACATTATTCCAGTCAATCTGGTGAGCCGTATTGGCATGTAGATCCCTATATTGCCAACAGACCCCCAAATAAATAGGGCGTCTGTGGTCTAGCAAAACTGCCTTGAATAGGAACAGAAAACCATATGGGATAGGGTGCTGGACTCACTAGGTATGTAAGATCTTGGTAAGTAGGTGCATGTCTGGGAAAGTTCAGGTTGATTCTCATGTTGTCTCCTAATGCCAGTTCAGTTGAGTCCACACCTGAAATATGGCAACAATATCAAGACACTTTACTGCATTGTTGACTGCTTAAACACACTTAGAAAATTAAGGCACACAAGCTACCCGGGTTGTTTTTATTTATTTATTTATTTTACCTATGTGTAGGTAGTTGTTGCTCTTGGAAACATATGGGAGTACAGTGTATGTAGCGAATGCCTGCCTGTCATCTCGAATATATGGAAAAGCAGTCCTTGCCTGTAGGCACATGCAGAGAGAGAGAGAGAGAGAGAGAGAGAGAGAGAGAGAGAGAGAGAGAGAGAGAGAGAGAGAGAGAGAGAGAGAGAGAGAGAGAGAGAATCTGGTAAAATACTACTTTCAAAAAAGAGAGTAAACCAAAGCAAAAACACAAGCACATGACCCAATGGCCCAACTGAGAGACTCACTGTGATTTCCAGTTGTGTGGACCCTGCTCTTGTGTTGATGGCGACCTTGGCCAAGCCGTTGAGTCCCGTTTGCCCACTCACGTCCCCAGGACCCACCACCACAGGAACGCGCTCGGCCGGAGAGCCATCAGGCTTCATTACCTCAACCTAGTGTACAGTACAGTCTGTGACAAACATCTGACCATTTCAAACTAACCTAACCCTAACCTCATGCATCAAGTTATGAAAGGTAGTTGTGACTTTTGTGGGGGACTACGCAAATTGTATCTGCGAACCAATTTTAATCATTTATAAATGTTATATAGGGAGACAGAAGTTTTTTTTTACTATTATTATTTTAAGTGAACTATCCCTTTATGGCTGAGGTCCCAAAGTCAGTGTATGTCAGACTGGAGATAATCTAGGGACAGTACTGTTTTATCATACGCATGAATCTTGTTCATTCAAAATAAAGCTGGTTCCTTCCTCTTTTTGTAAAAGTGAGTAAAGTGAGTTTGTGCTGTAAGTCTGAGCTATTCTTTTACCGAAACATGGAAGGACATTCCTGGCTTGAAGTACTTGGGTGTCTTCTTGAAGTGGATGGTGTACGGAGACGTGACTATCCTGATGCCTCTCAGCTTCGTCTCCACCATTTCACCTGAATGAAAGAGCAACGTGCTATTCAGCCTACAGGTTTTTTCACATATGCAAACAACAATAGGGACAATAGCGATGCCGACGGCGTCCACCCCAGGTCTTTGGTTTCCATGTTGACAGTCTACGCCTACGGCATACCTCCCATCGACGTAGTTAACAAGACGCCAAAAGCTGCGTTTTCCATCAGAGAACATGAGGCTACCACCACAAGGATTATATATGAAGCACTGAGTCATCCGCCGGTGGTGTTCCACATAGCACATCGGAGTGATCTTAAACTCTCCATTAGCATACAGTATGTCCAAACATTGGCAGACACCGACACACATCCCTCTCTCTCTTTCTCCTTACCACTCTCTGTCAGCACACTGACAGATACATATATGTCGCTGTCCGTCAGCTGTTCGATTTCGGGGAAAGCGGCAGTGATGTGGCTCCTCAGCAAAATGGCCTTTCCTTCACCTTTCACCACCTAAAAATCATGCATAATACATATAGGTCTATAAACACATTATTCTTTCAAGGAGCCCAAGGCTCAGTCCAGCTCAGTCCAACCAAACCCAACAAAAACGTTGGGTTTGGTCACGTCAGGTTCGTCCAGAATTCGCGGACACTGCACACAAACGTAAGCAGATCGTAATTGGATTAAATGTAACATTGGAATAAAAATAAAACGGAAATCAACAATAGAGAACACGATGAAAGAGACCATAGATTGACGAATTAGAGAAACCTTTTAGGATTTCTACAAAATGCTAACAAACATGATATGATTTGACAATATTATACTAACTGGCTCTCTCTGGACAGACGCGGGAAAACTCTTCTTTGAACCCTGGTGAAATACTCCAAACACCACGTAGGCCATCCCATCCACGTCCTTACCAAACAGATACCTAAAAGAACAGAAGTACTGAAATATATGTGGTCACAAAAGCACAGACCAAACTAAATACATGCACACATGCACCATTGCTAGAACAAAGTATATTTAGTTCACTACTATACCTGTTAAAGCACATAATTCAAAAATGTTTCTAATACTAATATCATATTGAATATGTCCCAAGCTTATTTTTAATAGTTTGAGCCTCAATCGCCACTGATATAAGAGGTCCTTTTCATTTCTTTTTGGACTTTGAAAGCAGTTTTGCTGGGATACCACAATGTCCTGAGGTGTGGGCGCTGATATGCAGATGCATGGCTGTAATAATGTGAACTTGGCAAATTAGAAATTATTCTGCCCACCCAGTAGGCACCCACAGGGGGGCAGTGGTCCTCCTTGCAGGTGGAGCTTTTTGGGCATGCAGAGAGTGACAGTCAGTTCAGTTCATTTTCAGTACAGAGCAAGCTGCCATGCTGATGTTATGCTGACTCTGCAATAAATGTTACACTGTGAAATAACCAACTAGTCCGTGAAGTTACTACATAAATGGCGACGAGGATAAAGCTGGGAAATATCATGGAAATGTGGAGGCGTTGAGCCATCTGCCTCTGCCAGGGAACCCTGGTCGCAGTGCACCAAAGGAGAGAGTGCTGATGTTGGAGACGTCAGAGTCAGACATCACACTTGTGACAGCAGAGCAAGTGCGTACATGCACAACAAAGGACCCTGTGCTCTCAAGAGTGAGGGAGATGGTGCAGAAAGGTTGGCTGCCGGAACAAGAGGGGGCTGATTTTGCACCTTTCACTGCTCGAAAAAATGAAAAAAAAAAAAAAAAAAAAAATGGTTGTGTAAAGTGGGGGGCCGGAGTAGTAGTTGTCCCAAAGAGGGGACACTGTGAAAGCCTGCAGTGTTTGTCAGGAATACAGAAATGTTCCAGTGGTGGCCCCACTGCACCCCTGGGAATGGCCAGACAGCCCCTGGCAGATTACGCAGGGCCGTTTATGGGAGGGATGTTTTTCATTCTGATCGATGCCCATTCAAAATGGATGGAGGTTTTGTCCAGTGAGCTCTTCTACATCCACCATGATGATTGACTGCCTTCGCAAATGTTTCAGTACTCATGGTTTGCCACAGATTTTGTTTTCGGACAATGCGACCTGCTTTGTTAGCACAAAGTTTAAAGAGTTTATGCTGAAAAATGGCATTTCACATGTGACCTCAGCCCCCTATCATGCTTCCGTCCGTGTATGTGTGCGTCCATGCACGTAAACATGTGTGCAAATTATGTAATCACAATACCGTACCCTTGGGGGATGAAAAACAGCAACACAGCCCCTCACTCATGTGTTTACACCACTCACCTCTATAACAGCTACTTTTCACCACTATCATCTAACTCCATCCAATGCATTGCAACACAGTAACGTACAGGGAAGTACAGGGAGTACAGGGACTGTCCCACGCAAAGAGGGACACCTGGTCACCCTGGGACTGTCCCAAATCTGGTCGCCCTTCAAACAAAACCACACACACACACACACGGTTTGTCGGTAGCCTCTGGCTAGTCAGCCTGTCAGCAGCAGCACCACTAATAACAGAGTAGACACAAGCTACAAGCTTTATGCTAACAATATTTAACAGACAGAGAGAGGGAGACTAACGTTAAGTGTGTGAACACACCAGTCAGAAGCAAGATTCATTCACCAGAGACCTGTTGCTGCAAAACACATGGGCAACTCTTGCTTTCAGCTCTCGGGATGGAGCTTTTAGCGAGACACGAAGTATACAGTCTGCAAATCACACATACATTGCAAGCACTCTCAAAATCCAGACAATTATGTGTCCGGCCAGAGGTGGTGCTTGGAGGAGGACAGCTGCCTCTAAATCTGAACGGTCCGGCGAAAAGTGTAATGTGAGGCCATACTTGTAGTTTCTAGTTGTAGTATATTGTAGTTTCTAGTAGTTGTATATGTCCTGTCTAGTCCTGTCTAGCTGTCTGTTAGCTTCACACTACTGCCACTTTATCACACCTGGTTAGCTTAGGTTAGCTTAGCACCTTCACCTCAAGTTAGGTGTACAGTTTGCACTTTACTGGTCTGCTGCACTATTGGCTGTCTCGTCTATATTTTGTCTTGACTTTGTCTTATTGCACTCTCTATTGTCTTGACTATTGTCTTATTGCACTGTGGAAAATGGAAACGCTATTTCATCCCTGTATATGTCCCGACACACTGGACTGACAAATAAAAAACCTTGAACCTTGAACCCTTGAACCTAGACTAGATCCTGATTACAAGGCAAAGTTGATTTCTCGGTTATCAATACTGGATTGATCAATTATTTGATTTTTTTTTTTGGATACTTAATATTTTATCTTTGACTGCATTTTTACATTTTTACAGTGAACATAGCCTGTATTATCTGTACTTTGATTGATCTAAAGATTGTATTAAATTATATAACGTTAATCAATAGTGACCAGGAACATCCACTGGATATCCATACTATAATTTAGCCTTGGGGGGGGGGGGGGGCGGGGTGCCGTGGGATCCACACGGCAGATTGAGCTGATCTGATTTGATCTCACTAACGTGTCGTCATCCCCGGCCCCTCCCGCGATCGTCCACTGCTGTGCTACGTCACATCATTTAGAGCGACGCCCACCCCGGTAGGTTGACTCCCCCCTCAAGGCCACTGTGTGTAACACGTTAGTCCAGGCTTTCCATTTTCGTGCAACGCGAACGAAAATGAAAGCCTGGGTGTCGAGGCTAGGAAGACAGTGAAAAAGCTCTTTTTTCAAATTAACAGATTGTTGATTAATGATGCAATTATTTGTGCATGAAATTTCCCCCATCCGCTTACAATGGCCAAAGCAAGCTATTCCCTTTTCAGCCAGCCTCTTTGCACAATTTGAAGACATTCACGATTTTACATACTTAGCTTTGATGTCGATTTGTAGTTCATCACTGTCCACGTAAAGGAAAGCACTGCCAGGGATCAGTTTCACTTCAAAACTAGGAAGCACTAGTGGAAACAGGGATGTGGAATTCAGCTGACTGTTCATTCATTTGAATAAAGTTTGAATATCAAACATTATACATAAATAAAATAAAAACTCTTACCATATTCCTTGACCTCAAAGTCAGACCAGTAGCTTTCCTGAGGATTATTTTGGAAACGGGTCACCACCTTCCACATTCCAATACTGCACGCACACACACACACACACACACACGCACACGCACACGCACACATACACACACGCACACGCACACGCACACGCACACGCACACATACACACACACACTCACCCCCCCCCCCCCCCCCCCCCCCCACACACACACACACACACACACACACACACCAATAGACATTAAACAAAGGGATGTTGTGATGCAAACATAGGACAATAGCACACATCTTTGGACTCTTTTTGACCCAACATGATAGCTTAATCGACCATAAGGTTGGAGAAAAGAAAAACACCTGGCAAGTTTTGGAAGCTCATATATTCCAGATTTGATCCCTGACTTCAGAATTGCGATCTCCACTGGCAAGACGATGTTGTCAGGAGTCTGTCAAATGAAAACAACAGTGAACAGCCATTGACAACCATTATACAGTAGCTCATTCACATAAAGCATGTTGAGAACAGGAAATGTCTGCAAAGGGGATCCTTTTTCTTGAGCTTGCAGATCTGCTACTCATGGCGAATGTACAATGCATCTGCTCATCACATAAAGAAGATCTTGACATTATATGTTTTCAGATGTCCGAGCTGTTTGTGATTGTAACCTGTTTATCAATACTTCTGGACGACCATTGTTTGATTTTTTCTGACACCAATGCTGTTTTTTCAGGAGACACTTAGACTAGGTCACTCTCTGATCTCTGAACCAGTTTCATCCAGTATAATCTTACACGTTTTTTGTCATATCTATCCATGTGTAACTCTGACGCATCCAATATTTGATTACAATGCATTAAATACTTGATCATTTTTATCAAACGTTGGGAGAGCTCTGTTGCAACTATGGTGCTTGTCTGTGGCTTCCAATGAAATGCTCTCCACCAGAATACGACTGGATTATTCAACAGAAACATGACTTCGTTGACTGGTAATATACTTTGTTTGTATGTCTTTGGTCTCAGGGTCCATTTGGTTACAGTCTGTTGTTCAGGAGTGCATACACTCATTTCATGTTATTTCTCTCTGAGAACATTTACCATGTATTCTGCTCTGAATTACAATTGATTATTCTAAACAATCCTAATATGCTCTTAAATCTTAAAGTACATTTTGGCTCAGTACTTATACTTTGTGTTACTTTAGACAATTACAGTATAATTGGATTCAACTCAAGTACCCTCTGTTTTCCAGCTGTCTTGTAGCCGGTGGTCCTTCCTTCCTAAATTTGGCTCTGCTATCGAAGGTTCTACAGTCCTTCCTTTGTCACCCAGGATGGACATAGTTTTCAAAAATATGTTCATCATTTGGCCTCTTCTCGCCATTTTTTATCTATTAAGTATTATTAAACTTTTACTTAAATGTTGAATTAAGCATTCTGAAGTATAACTGTTATAAGCATTGGTAATGCTCTCATGAGAACGAACCCATGAAAACAAGTATAACCACTTTAACGATTAATTTATGCTTTGGCCGTAAAAAATAGTGCTGCTGTTTTAAACTAACATGTGCTGTGGGTTTATAGTCACGTAGCTGTGACCTCCAGATTAAAACTAACCTGTTCAGGGTTAAAAATCAGCTACTGCATGGCGTCCATGTGCGACTAAGTTTGGATTTTGGTTATAGTGTCAACTCGTGACTGTAGGACTGTTGGTATTCCAACAGGAAATATGCCATTCTAGGGAAATTGGAAAGTGTTTTTGGCTTGATGGCATCAAAGGTGGTTTATGTATGAAGATAGGCCAACTTGCATTGCGTCACTAGAGGCGAAATGGCCTACAAATGGTCTTGAAATTATCTCAGAGCCCCCTATGTGTTGTCCGTCAAATTGCAGATGGACAGAATAACTCGTTATGTTATGCTGAATGAAAAAAAAATGTTCTAATGCACAAGGTTTAAGGTTTAACAAACAACGCTTCATGCAGATAATACTGTACCACAATCTCAATAGAAATGGACACATTTTGGTTGGTATAATCCTTCTCAATGGGCACCATGGCAGGGGTCACAGCAAACATCCTGAAATGAACTGAGAAAGAGAGAGAGGACAGACAGACAGACAAACAGACAGATGGACACATTTTTGCAAATATTTATCAATCGCTTGTGTGCATTGTGCAAGAAAACGACCTGCTTGTTATACAGTCAACTATAAAAGCTGTCTTTTCATATTGAAGTCATGTTTGTGTGTGTGTGTGTGTGTATATATATATATATATATATATATATATATATATATATATATATATATATATATATATATATATATATATATATATATATATATATATATATATATATATATATATATATATATATATAATTATTATTATTATTATTATTTTTTAACTAGAACAGTGTGCCTTCTGCCTGGCAGAGACTACCATATTTTCCGGACTATAAGGCGCACTTAAAAGCCTTGAATTTTCAAAAAAAAAAAAAACACTGCGCCTTCTAATCCAGTGCGCCTTATATATGGATGACTGCAGTAGCTTCTATTCTATGTTGATTGCAGTAGCTTCTATTATGTGCGCCTTATTATCCGGTGCGCCTTATATATGAAAACAGTTCTAAAATAGGCCATTCTTTGAAGGTGCGCCTTATAATCCCGTGCACCTTATAGTGCGGAATATACGGTAATAGCAAAGCACTCCTATCATAATCTGAAAAGTCAGGACTTTCAGAAACACCTTTGCACCCTGTCCTCCAAATTGTTTATGTGTATGTGTAGCATACAGTATGCCTAACCTGACATTGTGTATGAAACAATACTGCAGCCATGAATGCCAATACTAAATGATTTTAACAATAATATAGTATTGTGCTGAGTCTGACCTTTAGTGTCGGGGGTGTAGATGGTCTTATCTGTCTGGATGAATATGTAACCAGACTGGAAGGACACCATGACCACTTTCTCCAGCCGTCGACCAGGGAATAGAGCTTGCAGGTAGACATACTGCTTCAAGTTGGGATCCTTCTTAAATGTATCCGATGGGATCTATAAAAGCAGCACAGGGAGAATACATTGGCTTTCCCCCCAATTATAATTAAAAGTGACACTCAATTGTGGTACTCCAATTTTTTTTTTTTTTTTACTTTACATACAACTACGTACGTCACTACCACAGTGAGTATCACAATCTTGGCATGAAAATATAGTTACTGTGTAAATACTGAAAGTAAGAATTTATGGTGACAATGCATTATGCCCTGTGAGCTTGTATATCACCTATTTTAGAATAAACAAAGTCTTATATTATATTATATTATATTATATTATATTATATTATATTATATTATATTATATTATATTATATTATATTATATTATATTATATTATATTATATTATATGAAATATATAAACATTTTCAACTAATATTGAAGATAATACTCAAGCAAAGTTACTAAAAAGTACAATATTTTGAAAATGACAATGTCTAGCACAATCATGACAATTTAAAGTTCACATTTTTGTATGGCACAAAAAGTGTTTCTACTGTACCGTAATTTGTCCAATTGCTTGGAAGTGGTTGACACTGTTAAGGGTTACAGGTGTAGAGTCCAACAGCCTTGATTTCGCCGGATAGCTCATTATTTTGATGTCAACGACCTGGTTTTCACCTGCACAATCTTGACACTCCACAAAAATGTTTTCTGGAGTTCCTACACGCAACACGCTAGGAGCAGACATCACCTGCCTGCAGACAGAGACAGAGAGACAGACAGAGACAGAGAGACAGACAGAGACAGAGACAGACGAAGAGAGACGAAGACAGAGAGAGAGAGAGAGAGAGAGAGAGAGAGAGAGACAGAGAGAGAGAGAGAGAGAGAGAGAGAGAGAGAGAGAGAGAGAGAGAGATCACTACCCTAAATTCACAGAAAGAACAAAAATTATGATACAGTTTCAATCTATCCATGCAATCCCCTATACTTATTAGGTGAAAAGAAAGACTGTTCCATGTTGGCAGCAAAATACGTATCAGCCTGCCACAAAATGGGTAAACCCTACACTCTTCTACACTTCAATGTAATGGTGTTCATGTTTGTCATTGCATTGTTTATATTATAACTTAATATGCATAATGAATTTTATTTTATTTATTTTATTTTATTTATTCATTTTGTCATGCCAATTTATTCAGTTTGTCATATGCCAATAAAGCACATTTGAATTGAGAGACCGAGAGAGAGAGAGAGAGAGAGAGAGAGAGAGAGAGAGAGAGAGAGAGAGAGAGAGAGAGAGAGAGAGAGAGAGAGAGAGAGAGAGAGACCTTTTGACTTTTTAAAAAACCCTTTGTTTAAAACTAAAATGCAACAACAGCCACATTATTTGTTCTCAATCAAAAAATCATAGTTATGACTCTTTCTTTCTCTAACAATCCATCCATAAACATCATTAGTACTCAAAACAACCTTCATTAACCCCAAAAAAGATAACACCATTATCCTGCTAAAACGCTGCTGGCGCCCCTGAACCCCTAGCCTGGCTGAATCAGCACCTTACACTATACAATACTACATATGTTTTTTCCCTGTGATTCAAGGACTGGCTTCCCTGCCTTTGGGGTCATTGGTGCTGGTTGGCAATCCGAGCACAGCACCTGATTGGCCAACAGCCCTGCCACTCACTTCGTTTCTCTTCATTATTCTTTAAAGAAGCATCAGATTTTAGGTTTTATAAATATCATCATCCGACATATTTCACTGCTTTTGTTCACATGCTTGTAACGCTCGTCGGCTGTGTTTGTTGTGTTAGCAACTGGGCTAACACATTAGCCATAATAATTAGTTAATGAGTTAATGAAAAAGAAAGTCTATGATAGTGAAGTCCATCGTGGCCCTTTCAACCGGAAGCCCATCTGAGAGGCAAAAGTCTGTAATACAGGTCCTTCCTGGCCCTTCCGGCCGAAGGCTCTTCTGAGGATCAGCTGTATGAAATCCAAAGTCTACAAAAAGCGGTGTGCTCCACCACTGTCCGGTCAACCAGAGCACTCCAGGCCTACCAGTGGCCGACAGTAACATTGTCCACTAGTTCATCTTCGTGTCCAAAGACAAAACTGAGCGTAAAGGGGGACCCAGCACGCAGAAGGAACCCAACGGCACCACCACCCTCATTCTAAACACTGACACTTGTCAACCTAGTAAAAATATAGCATCATTCACAAACACAGTATGAACCAAATTCTGGGAAAAAAAGAAAAAAAAAATAGATTAATCGAAATTAATCTGTTTTCTAGTTCATGGTTCACTCTCTGTAGAATCTGTCTGACTCTTCTGTGAAAGCACGTCTCCCCTTTTTCCATGTTAACTTTTGCAGACTGTATGAAAGATTTTTTCTGGGTTGAAAAAAATGACTGTGTTTCTGTGTTTCTTTATGGCTGTGTTTCTACATGAAACTACCTGAACTGTCACTAAGATTTGTATCAATAATTGAACTCTTGGAGATTGTAAAATGAACCAAATAGATCCATAAGGGTCCACCTCCAAAAATGGTTCAGTTACTCAAAAACATACATAGGTTTACTTACAATGGAGATGTGGCATCAGCCAGATAAGTGAGGGTGAGAGAGGCCACACAGAGGTGCCATAGTACGGTCTCCTGCATCCTGCTTGCTGCCTGCTCTGCTGCTCATGGGGTCTGAAACCACAGACACACTCGGTTTTATCCTTTTCACCCATCCTAATCTGAAGGGCTTCCCGTAAGTCCCCTCCCCAAATCCTTGCAAAACAACAGTGCACACGCACACGCATGCACGGCACGCATGCATGCATGAACGCACAGTCGCACACTCCCCCTCACATACCTGTAGATGATATTATAGAGTATGTACCTAAAACAGTGACTGCCATATTGTCACCAGTGCAGGGGTCAGAGGTAAATATCACTTTAATTTTCTCCATACAGTCCATAGACATTCAAATGCAAATAAAAATAAACAAAATAAATACTCATGTGGGACACAGTGTAGGGGGAAAAAAACACACAAAAAAAAGAATAAAACACCCAGGGCTAATGACCTTGTTTATTTTTTTTACTGTTTACCTCCCTGGATTTTTCAAGCCCAAGCTAGATCACTGTTTACACTGTCTGCACTATTTGAACAGAGGCAATAGTGTCATTGAGTAACATTTTAGTGATGATCAAATGGTCTCTCAAAAGAAGAGAGTCTGCAAACATTGCTTCTACACAAGGCCATTTCTCTAACATTATTAAACCCAGTTCTGTAAGTCCTTGTTGTTTTGTTGCTGATAAATTATTTCATAAAAATGTAATTAATCTGATTAGTGTTTTTAAATAATTTGACAGACCTGATTTAATTCCATGCAATGTCACATTATTCATTGTAACTTTCGCTGAGTGCCCATACCCGAGGTGTGGTTGGTGAAAGGGCCTTCCTGTGAGGAATTTGCATGTTCTCCCCATGTCCCCTAGATACCCTCACAAAAACATGCTGTAATCCCACCTCCCCCTGGCCAGCCGGGGCGCCTGATGGAGGGGACTGGAACTGGTTGGGATAACGTGTTCCTTCCACGCAAACCAGGGAAACTCCCCCCTGTCGGGTGAAAAGAAGGCAGCTTGGACTCATCATGCATTGAAAGAAGCATGAGGCCAGTCCGCTGCCTCCCCCAGGTTGGTGGAGGGTGTGTAGAGACCAGGATCACATTTTGGCACTGGGTGAAAAAATGGGTTACAAAATCGTGGGATTAAAAAAAAAAGAAAGAAAAGAAAGAAAGAAAATACAGAAACTCTCCCTGTCTCTCCCTATACTAATCTTAGTCTTAGTGATCTTTAGAAGACAGTGATGTGAAGTAACTGAGTACATTGGCTTTGTACATTACTTCAGTAGCCTATAATTTCATAGTGCATTACTATTTCTTGCTACAGAATGTGTTTACATGCTACATTGTACTTTATTCACAAATATCCCAGGCATTAAAGGTAGTGATTTCACTTTTGTCAGATATCACCCAAAAATATTTTTTCTGTTAAAATGCTCTATTATAAGGTGTGGAAACCATATATGGAGTTTCCCCCTCCCCCACGTTAGCAGAGGAGCTAATAAAAGTTCCCCAGGTGGTGGCGAATTCTCCTCCAATCAGGATCGAGCAGCAGGCTCACATAGTGTAGCTACTGTTTGGCGCCCCTAGTGCACCAGGCTGGAACTACAGGATGAATTTCAAATCACTTCCCCTACCTTTAATAGTGCTTATACAGGCCTACATGTATCCACTGTTATCATATACATAAACCACAGGACATGCTACAGATGCACCATTTTAACTTCAAAATAGGACGTACAATATTTCTTGTTATCATGGATTTGTTTGATGAGATAAAGTAGACCTCTGAAGTATTGACCATTACGTCACATAAGAGTGTGCATCCTAGATGTGCTTTTACAGATTTTATAGATTGTCTGAAAAAGTAAAGACACATCAGATCTCTCCAGAACAGACATGACAGCAGCCCTTTTACTAAACCTTTTACTTTGTCCATTTCTGAATGACCTGTGATCCAGTGTGATCGAGCTTTCTGATATATAACTTGTTTGGCCTCTGTAGTCCAAGACAAATAAGAGTAGTCCAGACACATTAACCCATTCAGGATAAGCTTGTACAACCGCTATTTTTTGAATATCTTGGACATCTTTTATCCAAACCTTTGATTCCGCAAGGGTTGTCCCTGGAACACGTATGGACATTTATCCATAGTGTTGTGGTACTGAAAAAGTAATTCAACTTAAAAGGTAATCTTATCCATGCCCAAAATAGGGACTCATGATTTAATTTTCGATCAAATACATTCTAAGTGTATTAGTTTGGTGAACTGCTGTATCCTGACTAGGCTATCAGTGATCACTGCAAAATGTCACAACGGGAGGATGGAGGCCATGATGAGCTTAAACATGTCCAAGGAGGAGAGGTAAAGGATCTGTTGAGTACACCAAGGTTTTATGATAGAAATGTTGAGTATGGATCCCCAGCAAGGGAGAAACTGCCGGATGCTAACTTGCATTATGTTGAGCAATTTTTCGTAAATTGCATAAAACGTGACCATACCGTGAACAACCTAAAAGGTTAAAAAGTCAAAATTATATGCAGCATGTGATCTGTTAATCTAAAATCACTCATTGGCCTCTTGCCCAATTGTTAACAGCTTCACATTTGAGACGGGCTATGGCCGCTTTTGCTGAAGGAGTGTTTTTTTGTGCAAAATAAATGTTTGGAATAGATTCAACATCACGAAAATCCCCTACAGCAGGGTTATTATAGTTATGGATTTTTCATTTTAGCGTAGTTTTAGTTAGTTTTTACTCTTTCGTTTTAAATTTAGTTTTAATTAGTTTTCAGGGTGCATTTGCTAGTTTTTATTTAGTTTTTATTTTTGTAAAGTTTTAGTTTAGTTTCAGTTTTAGTTTCAGTTTTTTTCATACCATACTTTTTTGAACTTTGTTTTATTGTAAACAAGTGTGTGTGAAGGACGGGTCAGCCAATAGAGTGGTTCTGCTGTTGGTATGGAATGTGATTGAATGAGTCGAGTGACTACTACTAGGCTACTAGGTCTGTACAGGTATCCTATAGCAACAACCGAAATTAATAAAATGAACGGATTATATTGGTGAACGACCGTCTGACGGACCGGTTCACTAATATGACTGAAAATGCATAACACTAGTAGAATGTAAGAGCTTTAGAGTACAAACACACAAAACACACAAATAGGGTCTGTGGGCTTGCACAGTACATAAATAATGTGACCAGCCTGTTTTCTGGCCCCTCATTGTCGCAAGTCGCAAGTCTACTAGATGGATGGTCTGCTACGTAAATCGGTGCTACATGCTACCGTGTCGTATCGTATGACACTGAAAACTGCTGTAAAAAGTTTTATATTACAAATGTCTGAAAGTCATATACATATTGATGAAAAACGATAGCTAGGGGTATTTTGAGTATGATTTCAGTTAGTTTTAGTTAGTTTTGTGAACATACAATGCAGTTTAGTTATAGTTTTTTTTTTAATTATGTGTAGTTTTTATTTAGTTTCAGTTAACGGATATATTTTTTAAATTTTAGTTATCGTTTTTTATTTAGTTTTAGTTAACTATAAAAACCCTGCCATACTGTCTATTCATCTGTTCTATTCATGAATCAATTTACTTTTAATGCGTGGTCCCCAGTACCCAGTAACAGGAGGAAGGGTCGACCATTTCCCATCTCAGCAAGGATTGCAAAGAACGAACACCCCGAAGACCAGTACAGCACCTATACTGTCTCCCTCTTAAGGCTCTTACATACTCCAGGGTGAAGTGAGTTCAGGTGAAAGGGTTTTCACTGCCATGCTGTTTTTTAACCCTAGAGTATGTATGAGCCTCAACCCTTAAAAAAAAAAAAAAACGAGAAAGAAAACCCTTTCACTAAAACCCATTCAGCCTGGAGTATTCTGTACAGCTATACACTGCCTCTCTCTTAGCTGTTCTTCTGTCTGTACGTTTCACTCTCAGATTTCGTATACTGTTTTGCTGTCCTACACAGTCTCCCCATCAGCTTTATCACTGGTGACCTGTTGTCCAATGAAAGTCGAAATGTGTAGACCTGGGTCTGTGTCCGGGTGACATTCTACTGTCTCCTGGAGACCACAGTCAGTACATGGGGGAGACGGATTGTAGGACAGTGGGTTTTCAACCTCTTTCCATGTCAAGGACCCCTAAAATGATACTCATTAGCCTGCAGACACCCATTTAAAAAATATGCCAGGGGACCCCCATTTAAGTTTGTATTGTAAAATTACTGAGCGTTTACAAATGGAACCAAATGGACCCGATAATGACATTCAACCAGCAGAGTACAGTATGATTTATTAACTATACCATATTCTACAGCATTGAATTACTTTTATTTGCGAAATAAAAGTGAACAAATTCGAAGATCGAGAGCCAATTAAATCATTTTGCGCCCGTGACTGCGGGCACGACCGTGGTTACACGTCTACTGCACATGTATTGTTTCTGCTATACAATGACCAGTAAATAGGTAAATACTCCAGTAGATATGTAATGTGTTGCATAATATTTTAGCCACTGATAAAAATGGATTAATGATTGATTAATCCATTTTGGTCTGAGAACTGATTACAAATGGCTTCTAAACAGTTTTCTGACATTTCTATGTCAGTAGTCTTCAATATTTCATATCAAGGACCCCAAAATCATCTGTACAGTATATGACCGCTGACCCCCTTGTGAAAATATGTAGTTCCAGGGACCCCAGAAGCATTAATTAATAAGTAACATACTGTATATCCTTAGAACACTGAAAGGTGCACAAAATGTGTGAAGTCATAATATTTCAATATTAATATAACAATTTAACGTCATTATAAATTGTGTTGCAACACACAAACCATGCAATTTCCTTCAAAGAAACATGTAATCAGAAATATGTTTTTGGAACTAATTCCATACCTTTAGAAGAAATCCTAACACAGGTAACTTCAAGAAACAGTGAAGATAAATGTTATAAAATGGATCAGTACTCACTGTTGACGATGAGTCTGGTGCCTCCACCAGGAGGCCTCAGCAACATAGTGTTCATCATTTGGTTGTTGTCCATCAAAACAATAGGCTAGGAAAAAGATCTGAAAAAAGTGTGACACCTTTAGTATTCCTTGATGAAAACAGATCCTCAACTGTTTCATCCAGACATCCAAATCCAAATTCAGTACAGTTAATAGCTTCCCAGTTTCATATACGCCTTTCCTTCAGTTCTCAAAATTCAATCTGTAAAATGTCGTCACCCTTGTTTTACCAGTTGGATTTTTGTTGAGATGATTGGAAATGTGATGCCAACTGTCAGACATGCTGTTATACAGTATATGTCCCTCTTGTTGAGCTCCAGCCGCTTCCTCCTTTATGGAGGGAGGTTTTTGTACGACTCTGTATCACTGTGTATACACTCCTCCACTGTGATAACTCTGACAGTAGTAAACACCATTGTCTTCAGCCTGGACTCCACTGATGGTCAGAGTGAAGTCAGTCCCAGATCCACTACCACTAAACCTGGATGGAGTTCCTGACTGAACATAGCTTGTTCGTTCAATGAGGAGTTTAGGAGCTTCTCCAGCTTTCTGTTGGTACCAGGCCAAAAAACGAATATTGCTATAAGACCACATAGCTGGAGCACTACTTGTTCTGCATGCTAGACTAACTGTGTCTCCTACATTGACATATTTCACCAAAGGGGTCTGAGTCACAGTGATCTGGCCCCATATTCCTGCAAACAAACACACATACAATTATACTATATAAGTCACTAGGCAGCATGGAAAAGATCTTGAAGCTAAGCCAAACATTTAGATCAGGGTATAGGAGATTTATGAATGTGTCAGTGACAGAGTTACCTTGAATGCAGAAAGCACATGTCAAGCTGAAGACGATGGTCAAATTAAACACATGGTTTTGATAGACATTGTCACGAGGAACAAGCTTCATTCACCAAGGACTGGACTTACAGAACTATAAACCCTCCCTGAGCACTGGAGTGTGTCCTTCAAACATAAAGGCTCCTCTCTATGCAAATCATCTGCTGCTATTATGAGAAAACACTTATTATGTAAACTATAGTTTCAGTTATACTAACATTACTCCTAGTACTAGTAACTTTCTCTGTTTCTTCTACATTCACTTAAGGGCAGTAAGTATTCATAAAATCATAACAATGGTCCTCTCCATAGTTTATCATAATGTTCATGATGGTGCCACTTTTTTCTACTCTGTGTCTCATAGGAGGGATGTGGGCAGTTCAGAAACCAGTCTTCCATGTGCATCATTGTTATTTATTTATTTATTTATTTATTTATTTATTTATTTATTTATTTATTTATTTATTTATTTATTTATTTATTTATTTATTTATTTATTTATTTATTTATTTATTTATTTATTTATTTATTTATTTATTTATTCACCTTTAGTTTCTTATTTTTATTTATGTATTGATTTACTTTTATTTGTGAAAAGAAAAATATGTGCATCATGGTGAGAAGGATGGTTTACATTTTTCATGGCAACTTTTCAAGAATAGAAAGCCCGTAGTTGATGATGGTGGGAGACAGACAGACAGATTCCCACAATATGGACATGGAATCAATATTATGTTTGAATATAATCAAAATCACTTCATACATTGAAACTCTCCCTGAACATTGAAGTGTGTCCTACAATCATATAGTCTCTTCTATATGCAAATCATCTTCCTGTTGAAACTCAACTGACATAGCTCCTATACTAAGCTGTCTATTAATGACTGCACTTGAGTAGCCTAGAATTTCAAGGTAATATCATTACTTACTGGAATCAAAGAGTAATATATTACATATTACGTTATTACTTTCCCAAGTTCTCAACTCCCACATTTGTAAAAAAAAAAAAAAAAAAAAAAAAAAGGAGAACAACATAATCTGTTTAGCGAGCTCTTTTGAGAAGTGAATCAAATTTATCGGAATAATAATAGTCTCCATTCCCACAAACTGCACCTGAAAACAAAGCCAACAAAATCCGACATTGTAAATGTCTTCTTAGATAAAAATAATAATAATAATAATAATAATAAATAAAAGGAGCAGAGAGAAGCAATGTGAACATTTTAACCTTGAATCACAAAACAGACATGCAACTAACTTTGACTTTTTAAACTTCTTCACAATTGTTTTCAAAGACAGTTGAGGTCTTGTATTTAAAAATAAAATACAAAATAAAGCAGCAAGCGATTTGTAGTGTACATAACTGTGCGCAGGATGCAGCGTGTGGACTGGATCTACAATCTAGTGCACATCTCTGTTGTTACAGTACCTGTCGATAGCTTGTATTCTATTCTTGCATGCAACAACAAGCTAATTTTAAACAAGTAATTTGGCGTTACTTGCAAAGTAATGCATTACTTATTTCCCATTTTTGCAGAGTAATCTCGTTACTTTACTTTTTGGAGCAAAAGTAATAATATTACAGTAATATGTAATCTAAAATTCGTTACTGCCCAACACTGGAGATCACACATAATGCAGAGACATACAGTACAGGTTGAATGTGAGTTACTGTACATCATCTACAGCACATTGTCCTGTTTCAGGCAGTGATTCTCTCTCCATATGTGACTGTCAGTATACAAATACTTTCTATGTGATTATAGTCTCACAAGAACATTTCATCACTACTGCAGTATTAAACATGGGACAGATACAGAACAATAAATACATTAAATAATGTTGCCAGGTGGTATATGATGACATCTGAGTCAACAGGAGGCAGCCTGGGACACAGAGCAGTGAAATAACAACACATTGCATTGACAAATTGCGTACAAGTATGACATTTAAGCTACTATGACAAGAAATAATGGTTTACTATTACTGGGACAGTACGTGCTTATAGTTTCCTACTTGGTTTCCTATAATGTTACATCATATTTTCCTGGCAAATAATCTATCAATCACAGGGATTGATAGATTAGTGCTTAAAGGTCTCCATGTAGCCTATCCAATGTTCTCATTAACACACAAATTATTTGCAATAAACCACAGGACATGCTACAGTTATTCAGTGCCATGGGGTTGTTTGGCAAAATAATTGGAGCTTTTGAGGTAGTGTAGGCTAATACCACTGGGCAGCCTGGGCAGACCATTTGCTGCATGTTGATGAGATAAAGTAGACCTCTGAAGCATTTATCATTACTTAAGTTATAAGAGTGTGCACCCTAGATGTGGTTCTCAGGGTCAGAGAGAGACTGAAGGATTTCTATGTAGTGTCTGAAAAAGCAAGTCAAAGCTCCAACTTCCTCCAAGAACAGGCTCCAGTACACTGCTGCCCTCTCCTGGATCGTAAAAGTAGTGTGTTTAGTGTATCCCTTCTTCCCACTTGACTCACAGCGAATTACTTTTCTTGGGGGGAAAAAGGTGTGTAGGATCCCTTACTATTTAGTTAAGACTGATCCATTGTAGCCAGTGTTGGGAATATTACTTTACCTTGTTAATATATTACTTATTAATTATTACCTTCATTTTAAAGCAATATATTATATTACAATATTACTGTCTGAGCAAGTGTAATATATTAATATTACTATTACATATTACTTTAAAACTTTTTACAAAATATATAATGATATACTTAGTATCACTATTAATCAAATATTGCGTAGATCAGTGGCATATACCTACAATAAAGCAAGCGCACTTGCTATCTGGCCAAATCCATATGAAATCAACATACATAGGCCTACAACAATAATTTGATGGAAATGATGATAGAAAATAAGTAATTATTTAACTTCTGCAGTTGTCAATATAATTTCGCAAGAACATTTTCAATGAGACAGATTGACAAAGTAATATTGAAAGTAATGCAGTAATGCAGAAAGAAAAGTATAGCCTAATATATTAGATTGTTTTAGTTAATTAATATATTTATATTACAAGTTACTGCATTTTGGTAATATATTATGTAATATATTAAGTTACGTAGTGCACATATGTCCCAACACTGATTGTAGCCTATGCTAGTTAGGAACATGCATATGCACCTTACGTAAATTATATTTAAAAATGTACTTTAGATCCTTGTTTGAGGTTGTATCAATTCAAATTCAAAACCCTTTAAGCCAACCAAGTCTGTCAAAGTGGGCAGTGGTGAGGTGGGGTGAGTGGGTCTCTGAGAATGCACAAACATTTAATTTTAAAGTGTACAGTGTTCAGAGTTAAATTAACTTGTATTGAATTTGTCTGTTGTGATTGTGAGACTGCTCTGAACTCTGACAAAAAAGAAAATGACGTCATGCTTTGGGTGAGAATACGCCCCCTGCTGCAAAACGCAGATATGCACCGTCCGCCCCCTCCCCCTCCCCCTCCCCCGTCTGATCAACAACCAGTCTGGTGGAGATCAGGGCCATCTAGTAGGAAAGCTTGCGACATTGAGGGGTCAGAAACGGAGCGCTCGAGCGCTGTTCATGCAGCCTGAATAGGGACACACTATTGGAAATGCATACATTGTTTTCATCTAGGGTGGCCCAAATAAGAGCTATTTTTAGGCACGTGTGCAACATCACAACTGTTTTAACGTAGTGTACAGTAACAACTAAAGTCTCTGTAATGTTTATATGCAGCAGTACTATTTACAAAACCCTCTAAAATAAAGGTATATTAATGACATATTAAAATGTTGAAAATGGGTGGAGTTCCCCTTTAAGCTCGTTAAAGCCGAGCTGTTGCCTGTGCCCAATGCATTTACCTACTCCCCGTCCAGGACTTGTCCCCATTCTCAATATAAGTCTATGTAGAAGAGCCGCCATTGGGCTAGCCCCATGACGCGAACGGAGTTTGCGTAACTCCGTCTATACTCTAAGGCTGCTGGTGATATGCTCGCTAGCTAAAGCTGCACGGGAGAAGCAAAATGGCCGACAGTAAACTAACCGATCATACAGCGTTTGACAGTCATCAAGAGGTTATGCACGTTTCGTTTACAGCTTGAGAACTTTACATTCGCGCAAACACAGACAAAAAAAGGACATTCGCCTTCCCACGTCTTTTTCTAATTCATTAACATTTCGCCTTTCGGTGATGTCATTTCTTATTCAATTTAGCCTTGAACGCCTCGAAGAACTAGCTCGACGCGGAGCTAGCTGCTAGCCCGCTAGCCTCGGTGCTAGCGTTGTGGGTCTGCAAGATTTTTTTTTCCTTTCCCTGCACAGAAGCACTTTATGTTCGTGATTCCTGAGGTGAGTCGTTTATTGTTTGTGCACTTTTTGCAGCACCTTTCTCGTGTTCTCCCAGCCATGTGACGATAATGTCACTAAACCGCGTTGTCGTGTTGTGTTTTTATATGTAATATCTATCCAACGTTAGCCTCTTTGGCTGTTTAGCTTCGAGAGGAGCAGAGCATAGACAGAGTTAACGCCAACTCCGTTCACTTCGTGGGGCCAGTCCAATGGAGGCTCTTCTAGGTAGACTTCCATTCAGAATGAGGGTGACAAAATGGGGACAAGTCCTGGAGCGGAACTACGCAGAAATGCACTGGACTCAGCAAGGCAACAGCCCAGCTTTAATGAGCTTAAATCCCTTTATTATAGAGGCATTCTTGTAGTGATACTACAACACAAACATTACAGAAACTGTAGTTGTTAGTGTAAACAGTTGTATGTTGCACGCCTGATTAAAATAGCTCTTATTTTCGCCGCCCTCGTTTAAAAACAACGTATCTACAACTCCAGTTTGTCCCCATTCGGGCTGCACGAACAGCAGCTCGAGCGCTTGGTTTCTGACCCCTCAATGTCGCAACTCTGACACTGGTTCTGGCTTTCGAGAGGAGATGCACGGCAGCAGCGACAGACGTCACTGAAGTTCATCGTTTAATTTGGGCTCGTTTTAGATATTACTATCGCTTCTGGTCCCGTTCTCGAAAGAAAACGACGCTTTTTCAACCCGTCTGGGGGCGAAGTAGGACCCATTCGCCACCGTTATAAGCCCTTTGGCTGAAATAAATACGTCATTTTGTGGGTACCGAGCAGCAGCAGAATAGGGGGGCTCGCGCGTTACTACTGTAACATCATATTATGATAAGCCTATTGAGTTAAAACGCACGAGCTGTATACGGTACTACTGTGCAAGCCGGGCAGTGTGTTGTTGCTTATTGCTCCATGTAAGCCAGTGGGTTCCCAAACCATTTCATGTTCACGGACCCCACCAAGTTGACACTATGTTTTGGCCCCCATTTGAAGGGAGAATAACAGATTTGTGCGGCTCTAGCAGTGATCCTCATCTCCGTTTAGTTTCAAGGACTCTCTCTCTCCCAGTTTGACATGCATATTAGATGTTAATTCAACCCTTTGGTTCAATTGAGCTCAAATTTAAGATCCATCTGCAGTACACTCAGAGTTAACTTGCAGACCCATCAGGGGTCCATCAATTTGGTTCTCCCTGGATCTATGTGTAGAGTGCACTTTAAGAGATACAGACCCCATATTAAGGTTCCAGTTGGTTCCGAACTATAATTTAGCTGGGGGACCCCCCCCCACCACCACCACCCCACCCACAGACACTGTAAACAACGTTTTGGACTTGGCAGCTAGCCGGGGCATTATAGAACTTGAACACGATGTGATCAAGCTGCGCCATCATCGGCTGAAGCTCCTCGTGCGAGTCGGGGTATTCCGGCGATGATTGCCCGGCCGAGCCGAGACGAGCCGATCCCGCGGCGTCCCGGAAGGGATCGGGGCAGAACCCTGTGGGGGCATCGGGCTCGATGCTGTTGGTCTAGTTCTGTGTGGCCACAACAACAACAACATCAACAACAACAGTCGAGCCGACTGCCACCAGCTGCTGTTAGCACTCAGCTAACATTACCCCCACCACCAACCCTCTCACTCTGTGGTCAGCAGGTCAACTGACCATCCTGCACGCTAGAGAACGGATCTACAAGCCCATCATGATCCTGTAGTGTAGATCAGATCTGTGAAATTGTTGTACTATATATACTATAGGGTTATAGGGTTTTTGTTATTGTTATAACGACTGGATGGACTCGTGTGTGTGTGTGTGTGTGTGTGTGTGTGTGTGTATATATATATATATATATATATATATATATATATATATATATATATATATATATATATATATATATGGTGTCATTGGATGTGAAAGCAGAGCTGGGCAGTATTTGAAATACATACAGTTTGATACAGTATTTTCAAATGCATTTTCTATCTCTTAAAATGCATCCGTCGGGGGTTTACCCAAACTGTGTCGAGCTGTCTGCTGAAGACGTCGAAACGACTGCTGGTGCACATTAGAGGATTACACTAACCGGAGTAACGGCTAGCTCACATTAGCTCTCGACCCGAGACAGGGGCAGCTTTGGCTCATTATGTGCAGCTTAGCTCGCTGCGAAGGGACTGCCGTGCTTAATTACAGCCAACTAAAGCGTGCGGAAGCCTCGACAGATTTCCTCCCAATACCAGTACCACTTGCAAAGGACAGAGTATAGCCACCTTGCCTTATGCAATCCACCAACAGAACCCAGGGGAGGCTGGCTACCAAAGGCCTTGATTTGTGGATTTTATGTCTGTTTAGGTCACTGGGTGCTTTCCACAGTGTAAAAGTCCCACTATTCTAGCTTTGGAGGCCAGCTTTCTCCACTGCAATCCCCCCACACAGTCGCCCATTCTCTCCCTTCTTATATTAATTTATCTGAGACCGATAATCGCCAGGCCAATATAAAAGCACGTCATGTAGAAGAGGCCTAACCTCAACCTAACTTTCCCGGTCAAATATTGAGACATTCTATATTTATACAGTGTTATACATCTCTAGAACCTCCCCCAGCGTTCACTGCTGGTTGTAACCGCAATCGTTTGCCGCACGATGAATTATGCAATGAGCAGAGCCAGGCTACCACGGGCCGTTGGCAAGCCGTGTCCCTCTGGTTAACATTACAGTTCTTCCAACATTAACTAATTGTGATACAAGATGCAAGCTGGGAAGTTAACCGTAAAAGGCTGGAAACGGACGATAACACTATCGCAAAAATACCTAACAGACATCCAAGTAGCAGCATACTGTACGTGCATGCACATTAACCAGCTGAAAATATTCATCTTCAGCAACAAATTCCATGAAGAAAACATCAGTATTTTCACCCGTAAAGTCACCTTGCCCTGTAGAGAGATGCTACAGTGCACCAGCAGACAGCTCTGCCCCACTAGTACACACAGATATAAGGTTATGAACAAAGTTGTGTTTTATTTTCTGCTGGTTTCATGGATGACGGAAACCCATTTTTATCAGGGTGTGCTTACTTGTTCCGTTCATGCTGTGTCCCCAGCATCACTTTGGATTATAGGTGTGTGTGTGTGTGTGTGTGTGTGTGTGTGTGTGTGTGTGTGTGTGTGTGTGTGTGTGTGTGTGTGTGTGTGTGTGTGTGTGTGTGTGTGTGTGTGTGTGTGTGTGTGTGTGTGTGTGTGTGTGGTTATAGTTGCAATCATTTATTCACATTGTTTTTAAATGATTCTTCTAAATATTTTCCCAGACAGGAGAATCAGGAAAGGGAACAGCAGTTAATGGAAGACAAGAAAAAGAAGAAAGAGGATAAAAAGAAAAGGGAAGCCTCTCAGAAGGTAAATAAGTATTCTAGCCTCTTTTTTTTTTCCAGTAGCAAAATAACAATGTTATGTCATCTTATGCACTTGTTCTGATAGAAAGCAGACACATTGCATAGCTGTATACACACATTTCTTTTAAAGGTAATCGAGGCAGTGTGTAACAACACTGTCTGTAAGCAAATTTGTTTCAAAACAGAATCTTAACTCCTCCTCACCTCAACTCTTATTGGCTCATTATGAATCTGCTGGAGACTGGTGTGCTGTAATTGGCTAAAACGCTACCTTGCCCCACACAACTCCCCTCCCCTTCACAAATTGGCACCACCTTTCAGGAGCCCGGCGAATGTTTTGTTTCCATGAGCTGTTGACAACAAAACGAAGTTCTCGACTGTCTGCAGGACAAAACAAGTGTCTGTCTGCAGGGAAGCAGCTGCAGCATCAAAGTAAAAGCAACATTCAGGGGGAAAAGGCAAAACATATAAATATATCTTTTTTCTTATTTTTACCTAAAAAGTTGCCCCTATTACCTTTAACTAATTTGTTTCTTGTATCGTAAAAGTATTCATATTGGTTCATATTGCTATTGGTGAATATGCCAGTCTAACCAGTGATCAGACACAGGGGTAAGGGGTTGACACTATGGTGAATATGCCAGTCTAACCAGTGATCAGACACAGGGGTAAGGGGTTGACACTATGGTGAATATGCCAGTCTAAACAGTGATCAGACACAGGGGTAAGGGGTTGACACTATGGTGAATATACCAGTCTAACCAGTGATCAGACACAGGGGTAAGGGGTTGACACTATGGTGAATATGCCAGTCTAACCAGTGATCAGACACAGGGGTAAGGGGTTGACACGAATGTGAATATACCAGTCTAATCAGTGATCAGACACAGGAGTAAGGGTTTGACAGAACTTGGCACTATGGTGAATATTCCAGTCTAACCAGTGATCAGACACAGCGATAAGGGGTTGAAACTATGATTATGCCAGTCTAACCAGCGATCAGACACAGGGGTAAGGGGTTGACACTATGGTGAATATACCAGTCTAACCAGTGATCAGACACAGGGGTAAGGGGTTGACACTATGGTGAATATGCCAGTCTAATCAGTGATCAGACACAGGGGTAAGGGGTTGACACTATGGTGAATATACCAGTCTAACCAGTGATCAGACACAGGGGTAAGGGGTTGACACTATGGTGAATATGCCAGTCTAATCAGTGATCAGACACAGGGGTAAGGGGTTGGCACTATGGTGAATATGCCAGTCTAACCAGTGATCAGACACAGGGGTAAGGGGTTGACACTATGGTGAATATACCAGTCTAACCAGTGATCAGACACAGGGGTAAGGGGTTGACACTATGGTGAATATGCCAGTCTAACCAGTGATCAGACACAGGGGTAAGGGGTTGACACTACGGCAGGTAAATAAATGCTGGGCCATGTGGGATTTGCTTTGGACCAAGTGCACATTTGAGTGAGGAGTCTGCCCTTCACAGTTGATGGACTTTCATAAAAGATCCCTTTTCTTTTTTGTATTTTTTAAAATATTCTCCGAAATCGATATTTTGTATTATTAAAAGACTAAACTGATTAAAAGGCTAAACTGATTATCGGGATCAAATATGAAAAAAAAGTATCAGGACATCCCTACTTTAAGCTCATTCAATATGGTACAAAAGTGTAAACATCAACCTATTCACGGACATTGACTCCTCGTCTATATGGATTTGCATATCATTGCTCACTATTTGACATTTGTGATTTCTCTAATTTCAGGTGCCAGAACAGAAAATCAAAGGTAACTTTTTGTTTTACTCTACTTAACTTTGCCTGGTAATCGGAAAGTTCCCCGTTTGATCAATGGCTCCCCCTGGCTCAGTGTCGAAATGTTCTTGAACAAGACACGGAACCGTTTCTCTTGTCTGAATGTAATGAGGATCGTAAAGTGTTGTCCTTCAATCGGACCAACCTAAAGGCCCTGATACACTAGCAATATTTTGATCAATATCAACTAACAATGTCAACATCAACGGGCAACATGATGAGACACATGGCAACAGGCAACACCTTCCCATGGGAATTCCACCCATTTTACATTTTTTCCTGAGAGTGTGCAAATGTGAACCAAATGGACCCTAGCGGGTCCATTTGGTTCCATCTGCACACTCTCAGAAAAAAGGTCCTAAAAGAACCAAATGTTCACTTAACAGACTAAAAAATGGTCATGAAATGTTCTGTCCAGTGAGGCATCTGTGGGAGGAGAAAGGATCAGGTGATGTCAAGGAGGGCTGTGATTGGAGGATTCCGAAATGTTGACGAGTAGAGATGATCATTTTGTACAGAGAAGTGAAAGGTCAACGTTGATAATTGACGTTGATGTTGATCAAAACATTGCTAGGTGTATCAGCTCCTTTTAGATGCACGGGATGAATTATATTTACATATACTCGTTACCAGACTAGAACAGTGACAGCCTCACACCTAGGAATCACACCAAAGAGCCTTGTCTGTCTGCAACTGGAACCACCCGTGTCAATTTCCCAGTTAACCCTGCCAACAAAATGCAATATATCTCACCTATCGTGAGATATATATTTTAGAGCAAACATTTTAGCGTGTAAGTTGGAAGGTGGTCAGATTGGGCTTGCCGTTCAAATACTGAAATTACTGAGAGTAAATGTCAATACCTGGCGGGAATGTCCAGTAAATGTTCAGTATGCTTCTAGTACCGTTGGGCTTTGAAGCAGTTGTTCAAGGGCACTTTGTCAGGTGGAGGGAGGGAGAAACACACACTTGCATCCACACACTCCTTCATGCTTTACTACACTGCCAATAGATAACAATAACAAACTCTCATACATAGATGGGGGGCGGAGTAATATACATTTTATCACAAGAATTCCTTTAAATGCATTGGAGAACATTTATTTCTTTTAAGATGGAAGTGCAAGATGCAGCAAAATTGTTTTTTCAGTAACACTTGAGAATACGTTTTAGGTATTTTGTTTTTGTTCAATATCAATACATGAGGTGACAGCCAGTGTCAGATATACCTATCTCCTTGCGACCACAATCAACCAGAATTTCAATAAAAGTGGTTGTTTTTGTGCATGTTATAAATGTATTTCTGGATTTCTTTTTTTTTGCACAGATACCGATTTAAAAATGATGAATATCGAAGGCGATAATTGGCCATTGCCAATAATCATAGTCTATCATAGTCACTAGTTAAGAACCCCTATCTTAAATCACAGTACACTGGGGAAAAAACTCATCCTGCCTGGTTGCAAAGGTAAATAATACAATTTTGCTTTCTCTCCACCTTGCCCCTTGTGCGTACCGCAGTGCCAGAATCAGCCAAGCCCTCCTCCACCACCACCACCACCCAGCCACTCGCCACCCCGGGCTCAGCATCCCCCAGCCCTGGCCCCGCTCCCCCCTCATCCTCCTCCTCGTCCCCCTGTCCCGCCGCAGCAGCAGCAGCAGCAGCCGGGGTCGTCTCCGCGCAGACCCTTCCCGGTGGTGGGAACAATGCAAAGCAGCGGGCTGCTGTGGCCACCCGACAGCCCTCCACCACCTCCTCCTCCTCCACCTCTGGAAGCCAGACCTCACAGCAGCAGCAGCAGCAGCGCTACATGCCCAGGGAGGTGCCCCCCAGATTTCGCTGCCAGCAGGACCACAAAGTGCTACTGAAGAGGGGCCAGCCGCCGCTGTCCTCCATGTTGCTGGGTGGAGGAGGGGGTGGTGGTGGTGGGGCGAGTGGCCGAGGGGCGACCCCACCTCTCTCCTCCCAGGGAGGGGATAGCAACCCCAGTGCAACCACGGCTGGAGCCACAGGTGGGTCGGCGTGTGTGCGGAAGTAGAAAACGTTTTGCTCGCAGAACAGACCTTTCAGTAAGTCCCGCCCTCTCTCCCTAGTGTCCAACCAAGGCTTGGACGCTTTCCAGCCGGGGCTCATTCATTGCAATGTACAGTAAATCTAGTGGACACACACATTAAATGCTGGTTCATTTTTTTTTGGAACCAGACCTTCAAAATCTCTTCCAAAGCCATCAACAAGGCATGCACTATGCAGTGAGAAAATGTGTGTTGACATTTATTTTTAAAACAATGTTTCATCATATAAGATGGCTATTGGTGGAGAGGTTTATCTATCACATGTTGTGCTTAGCTGTGATTGGACCATGCCAGTTGGGGAGGGGCTTACGTAAAGTTCTACTGTTTCCTAATAGGGGGTGGGTGTGTGTGTGTGTGTGTGTGTGTGTGTGTGTGTGTGTGTGTGTGTGTGTGTGTGTGTGTGTGTGTGTGTGTGTGTGTGTGTGTGTGTGTGTGTGTGTGTGTGTGTGTGTGTGTGTGTGTGTGTGTGTGTGTGTGTGTGTGTGTGTGTGTGTGTGTGTGTGTGTGTGTGTGTGTGTGTCAAATCAAGGACTGAACTAGAGCTATGGTTGGAGCAGAGTTACCTTTTTCCCCCCTTATATTCCAGCCTCAATATTGCATTTTGGGGACTTTTGGCATTAGATCTACAAGCTCTGTGGATGTCATCATGCTGCAGTGGATATGTGGGCTTGTGGATCAACTATTAAATTTCTTTTTTAAATGTTCAAATCCTATGCTATGTACAAAGCTTTGAAGGTGACTTTTTGGAGGGTCAGCCTGCACTTCACACAGTACCTACCATTTAGAGTAGCATGCTACTGCAGTACATGTTGCACTTGAATAGAAAAAAAGCTGCATTTTGATTGGGCTTGATTCAATCAAATCTTTTTTTTCTGAAACAATGTTGATGCTTCTTTATTCTTGGTTTTCCAATGTATCTCAAGGAATTCTTGTGTTGGAATTTTGATCACTGTAAAAAAAATGTGACTTAAATGCATTGGCTCATGATATCGCTATTACTTTTAATATCTTTCTCACTATGATGAGTCTCTAGTGTAGTATAATCCTAGTGTCCTCCAACCCTTTGATAGCCCTAAAAAAGTACCTCAATTTTATTACATGTTATTAGACACCATTAGAAACATTTCTTGGTAACGATATAGTTACCTGATGGTTCAAATATCTGATAATAATGCCATAAGTATATCGTGAGCATCCATAGTATACACCTATGCTAATGTGACATTTTGTCGGTTTGTCGTTCATACATTTACCGAAAGAAATATTAACATTTTGCCAATGTTTGCTATTTTTTTTCTCTCTCTCTCTCTCAACCAGATCCCAACCTGGACTCATCTTCTCCTTCACCCCCAAACTCATCATCATCCTCATCATCATGTGTCGCTGCTCTGTCATGTTCTTCTTCTACTACTACTTCAACTTATGCAAATTCCACATGGGGGGCGGGCTCTGGCAGCCAGCCTTCCTCTCAGGGCTGGGAGAAGGTGATTGTGGACGGGACTGACCTGGAGGAGTGGCCCAGCATCCTGGGCGGGGCCAAACCGGGCTCTTCTGAGGGGCAGGACGGCCTCCACAGCAGCAACAACAACAACAACAGCAGTGCCTCGTGGAGCGAGAGAACCATCCAGCAGAAGGGAGGAGGAGGAGCAGCAGCAGGAGGAGGAGGAGGAGTGGGCGGCAACCTGGACAGCCCCTCGCCGCCTCGCTCCTCTCCTCCTTCCTCCTCCTCCTCGCTCAGTGAATGTGTCCAGTCGGGCGGCGCCGGCGGCGGCGTGTGGGGCTCCTCCTCTTCCTCTTCTCAGGCGGCGGAGGCGGCGGCAGCGGCGGCGTTCTACAATTCCAAAGTCTCCCATCTTCTTCCTGGGCCTCAGGAGAGCCCGGCGAGCAGCGGCGGCGGCGGTGGCGTCGGCGGGGTCCCAGGTGCCAACTTCAACCCCAACACCAACCCCTCGGCCTGGCCCGCCCTGGACGGGACGCCGCCGCTGCCGACGACGGCGAGCGACGGCGTCGGCGGCCTCCCTCTGCTGCACTCGTCGGCGTCCGTCACGTCACCTTCCTCTTTCTCGGCGGGCAAAAACGCCCAGGCCGGCCTCCATCAGCACCTCGAGAGGGTTGGAGGGGGCGACCAGCAGCAGCATGGCTGGGTGGGCCTCGGCGGGCCCGAACTGGGATCATCCGGAGGAACGTCTGGAGCGGGACTGGGACCAAATCAAACCGGAGGAGACGGGATGGACTCGTCGTCCTCTGCGGCCTCTTCTTCTTGGAGAGCCATGCCGCCGACCTCCTCCGACCTCAATTCAGGTGCCTCGCAGACTGACGGTTGGGGCGGGGCAGCACAGGGGCAGGAGGGCGGCGTGTGGGGCTTTGGAGGCGGCGGCGGCCAGGGGGAGAAGGCGGCAGCGGCTGGCGACAAAGGGTGGGGCCGAGGAGGAGTAGGAGGAAGGAACGACGGTAGCTCAAATACCCCAGCGGTATCTCAGGGAGCTTGGGAAGGAGGGAGCGGCGTGGAGCCGGATTGGAGCAGCGCAGCAGCAGCAGGAGGAGGTTCTAGTAGTAACCCAGCAATAGGAAGCGGCGGAGCGGCGGGGAGCGGCGTCGAGGGCGGGGTTTCCCAGGACTCCTCCTCCTCCGGCGCCTCTCCGACGTTCGCGTCCATGACGAGAGCTTGGGACAATCAGAAAGGGGCGGCGGACGGCGGCGGGGACGTCGCCGGCGGCGGCGGGGATTGGGGGGTGGGCGGGGCGGGAGGGAGACAGGGAGGCGGAGGAGGAGGAGGAGGCGGCAGGGTGGGTGGAGGACCGGCAATGGCGACCCCCGGCGGAGGAGGTGGGCCTCACAATCAGAAGCACGAGCAGCAGCAGCAGCAGTCGTCGTCCGGAGGAGGAGGAGGAGGAGGAGGACGCCACCCGACCAACCCGACCCCCAACGCTGAAGTGGCCTTACAGAGCATGCTCAGTCGGTCCGACCTGGACCCCCGGGTCCTCTCCAACGCCGGCTGGGGCCAGACCCAGATCCGGCAGAACGTGGCCTGGGACCTGGACACCAAAACGAAAGCGGGAGCGGGATCGTCGAACAGGAGCGAGCAGCGGGGCGGCGTCCCGCCGTCCGCTCCTCATTCCTCTTCCTCCGCGTTCTCGCCTTCTTCGTCGTCCATGAACGCGGCCGCCGGTCGCGGCGGCGGGTACCCATCCAACCCGGGTTCACTACTGACTACTGACCCGTCTCCCGGCGGCAGCAACAACAACAACAACCCCGGTTCGATGAGGGACTCCTCGCAGCCCCCCGCCCGCAGCCCACAGATGCCGGGCGGCGTCGCGATGAGGAAGCCCGCATCTCCCGGCGCCGAGCTGGACGGAAAGGTGGCCGGAGGAGGGTGGGGGGAACGTCCGCCGGAGAGCAAGGGCAAAGGAGGCTGGGGCGGCGGCGGAGGCGGCGAGGAGAAAGAATGGGGAGATCACAGAGGAGCCGGGCCAGGGAACTGGAGGGAATTCGGAGAACAGGGTAGCGGTTGGGGGGGAGGTGTGGAAGACAAAGGGACGGGCGGGTGGAAGGAGATGGGGAGAGGAGAGGCGGGCGGCTGGGCGGCACAGAGAGCGGGCGGCGGCGGTGGTGGTGGAGGAGGTGGAGACTGGGGGCAAAGGGACTCCAAGCCCGGCGGCGGGTGGGGAGACGGAGGGAGAGGCAGAGGTGGCAGCAACTCGGACGAGGGTTCCTCCTCCTGGGGTAACCTGGACGAGGGAGGCGTCCAGAGAGGAGGTGGAGGTGGAGGTTGGGGCGGCGGCGGCGGAGACAACAAGCCTCACCAGGAGTGGGGCGGCGTCAAACCCCAAAACGCAGCAGCACACATACCAAACAGCCAAGTGGCGACAATGAAAGCCCCAAATCAACAGCAGCACCAATCACAAGGCCAGCAGCAGCAGCCGCCGCCGTCGTCGGGAGGATGGAGCGGCGGCCGGTCTGCCGGCGGCAGTGGCGGCGGCGGCGGTCCGCCGCCGTCCAAGAATCAGAACCAAAGTACAGGTTGGACCGCCGGCCCCATCCCGCAGCTCTCCGCGGGCGGCGGCGGCGGCGGTGGAGTAGAGCCCCTGGAGCCCAGCGGCTGGGAGGAGCCCTCGCCGCAGTCCATCAGCCGCAAGATGGAGATCGACGACGGCACGTCGGCCTGGGGCGACCCCACGCGCTACAACAGCAAGAATGTCAACCTGTGGGACAAGAAGAGCAGCGGCGCCCCCGCCGCCGGCGGCCACCAGGGACCCCCGCTGCCGCCGTCGGCCATGCAGCAGCAGCAGCAGCCGCCGAGGAGGCAGCAGCAGGGGATGCAGCCGAACAGGGACCCCAACCCTGGCAACGCTGGCATGGGTAAGACGACGGTATTCATAGAGCCGCTATTGGGAAGTGGGGCTGTTTGTTTCCAGGAAATGAACCTTGTTCCTTGCGTCATGAAACCATTGAGTACTAGAGTTAGTGTAGTCGCGTAGTGCTTCTATGTTGTTATCTTGCTTGCTGCTAAAAGAATAGGCAAAATATGCCATTGGCTTCAGTTTAAACTTTTCTTAAAACGTCTTAAAGAGGGAACGGCATGATAGTAAACGTATTTATTTTGTGTTTCACGTCGTATAGGAGCTTTATTAGAAATTGTTCTCAGGAACAGCTTGTTTGATTTTGGCCTCATAATGATTTGATCAATGCATGCTGCTTTGTATAACTCCCCCTGTCCTTAAGTCTGAGTTCCAAAGTTGCATTTCCACTTTGTTTACAATGTCCAGCGTTTTCCAAGCTGGCATGGAATGCAAACGGGCCTGGTGTCCTCTAGCTTCAGAACTCAAAGGGCAACTTTTTATTGAATTTATTTTATTTTATTCTCTTTTCAATCAATCTTTTCAATCAATTGTAGGTGTTGTAGGTTATTGAGAAAGCAAAAGAAGAGTGATAATTTGTTTTCATTTGCTGTTTTCTTTGGTTTTAGAATTTTCCGCTGTTTTTGACGGGCGGGATTTGAGCATATACTTACAAAATATGGTGATTTCTCTTTTGTTATTACTATAGTCCTAATTCTGCTCACCAAGACTACTGGATCACTGGATCTACTGACATGTAATGCTTACTGCTGGGAAGCTGTGAGTTTTAATGTGTCAATGCAGGGTTAGGGTTCCACATTCATCTATCTCATAATCCTATATGGCCAAATGTAATTTCTCCGGGTCGATTAGGACTATAGAAAATAATAAAAGAAACCTCCTCCAGCATGTCAAAAACTAAAATCCCCAAATCAAAAGAGAGCAGCAACTGAAAAATAATTACTACTTTCTCTAATGGCGACCTAAAACATTAAACACTGAAGTTGTCCTGCTGTTTTAAGCCTAAGGCTTAGAGCCAATTAGAAATCTCGTGTGAATAACGCTTCGTCTCGCCCCGTTTAAAAAAAAAAAAAACGTGTTGAAACCCTCCGTGGTGTCCATGCCTCCAGGTCCAGGTATGTGGGGAGGAGGAGGAGGAGGACAATCTGTGGACAACGGTGCGGCTACCTGGGGGCAGACGTCTGATCCACCATCTGGCTGGGGAGACCCGGATGAACCGGCCAAGGCCTCCGGCTGGGGGAATCCTCCCACTAACCTTAACAAGTCTGGTAAGAAAAAGTCTAAGGGACGCAAGCAATAAAGGAATGTGTAGGGAGCTCCAAAGTCAATGTAATGAACTAATGAAGACCTTTTGAAATATACTTCTGTACATTTTGTCTGCAAGAGTCTAGCTGTGTGTGCGTCTGTGATCTCACAAACTGCTAAGTAGGGATGTTAATCGACACATATTTGTAATGTCGACATGTTGAGGCCCAATATCGACATGTCGGTCGATTATTTTATTATTATTATTATTATTATTATTATTATTATTTTTGCCCGCGGGACCCAACGCAAAATGTTGCCCTGGCTACGGCGCACAACGCAGCCGTGTGCATGTGTTCTGAGAGAATCGATGTTAAATTAGGCTACTGTCACTGTGTACCTTTTGCAGTATTTTATCAAAGATATAATCCATAACGCGATGGTCGATGGAGCGTCCGCGAGCACCTTCTTTCTTGCTTTCTTTCTTTTCTTTTTTTCGGGTCGCGTTTGCAGAGCCGGATAAGATGCTGTGCACAGGGGGGGAGAATGCCCCCCTAAACCCCCGAAATATAATGGAGGTGCCGGGTGAAGTTTTAGAATACAGAATAAAAATCCTTAATATAAAAAAAGAAAAAAAGAGGCGATTTGTCGACTTGTACTTTTTTGTGTCGATGTAAACACGTGTCGACAATCGAGTCGATTTCCGACTTTTTTTTCACATCCCTACTGCTGAGCGCCAAACATTGCATGCGCTTGCACTGTTCAACTTCGGCCATACTTATATTTATTACATTATCGGCAATGTTCATAAAATAATTGCTATGACAGGCTGGTGACATGATGTCCACATCGAAGGAACGGTCGTTTCTGTGTGTGTATTCTGAGATCCGGAGAGGCGTATTGTCGGTATCAGCCAGGGTGCAGGAGTCCCTGTTTCGTTTAGGGATGCACCGATCTTGTCCCATATTTTATTGTCGTACTCAGATTAAATTTCCCCCTGATAATTAAGGGACAATTTTATGTCATAGTGTCTGAGCAAATAGATGTGTTACGTCAAGAGGATGTAAGAGCACCTCTCACTTCACATGACGCGTGTTTTGTTTTTGTTTCCCTATGGATAGACTTCAATAACGGTCTAACCGAACACGACAACTGTGTCGTAAAATAATATAAAATATGCTTCTCCCGGACTGAGAGTGTGTGACTGTAAACATTAAATAGCCCATGTAACGTATCAGAGTTCTATCGGTGCCTGGGATGTCAAACCTTGCGGTCAAACCGAGTTACCATTTCTAACACTCGTGTCTGTGTGCGTGTGTGTGTGTGTCTCCCTGCCAGGCTCCAAGCCAATGGAGGGTTGGGGAGGGAAAGGCGAGGCGTCCGTGACGGCCTCGCGCCACTCCAGCTGGGACGAGGAGGACGACGGGGGCGGTGGCGTCTGGAACAGCACCGGCTCCCAGGGCAGCAACTCCTCCTTCAACTCTGGAGGCTGGGGCCCGGCCCACGGGGGGAAGAGGGCCAACGTCAAGGTAGGCCAAAACTCTACCAGGCCTTAACCCATTGTGTCCTGTCTAGGTTTCTAGTTTCCATTCAAAGATTTGCACCACGTTTTCACGATTTTTCAAAAATAGCAGAGATACAAGCTCATAGCGCGCCACCGAGTGGCGCGCTATGAGCTTGTATCTCTGCTATTTTTCAGTAGTTAAAACATAATGCTTAGAACACCAAAACGCGTTCAGTACACTAAAAACTAGGACAACAATAAACTGGCCCACATAGCGGTGAGCAGTGTTGCCAACCGCCAAAATCCAAAATGCACTAGTGGCACTTCCAAAATGCACTAGAATGCGCTAGAGCAGTGGGTTTTCAACCATTTTCATACCAGGGCCCACTGTTTATTCTACATTTTGGCCACATAGGACCACCGTTTGATGTTTGAGATTAGTCTCTCAGCCTAATTTAGGAGAAATAACTGACAAAATGTTGGTCAAAATAGGAATTCTTCATCAAGCTAAAATATGGATTTCCAGAAAACCTTTCTTGTTAGAAACTAATAATTGTAATGGATTTTCCCACGTATATTATCTTTGAATACAATAGGTACAGATTTTATTGTGTTTCTTCTATTCGTTCATACTTTTTATGTTGTAATGCATTTAAATTTCTTGTTATTGAAAGACGCCAGCCCCCCTAGATTTAACTATTATGTAGTTATTTTTGTCTTATGTAAACATGACATTCCCATTGACGATGAATGGAGAATTCACGTCTTGTGACATGCTGACATGCTGTCATGCCATACAATGATTAGAGTGCCCCTCACGTCACACATGTGTCCTAAGTATTTTACTTGTGTATTTGTTACAGGGAGGTGGAGGGGACAACTGGATGGGTCCAATGTCACGTCAGTTCTCAAACATGGGTCTCCTGGTAAGATTGAATATTAAGCAACTTGTTTTTACTGTTTCTTCATGGCAGATGGGAAACGGCACAGTTCCATGGAACTGTATTTTTCTCTTCTCTTCAGAAGCTTTTAATTACTATGAGTAATACGTAAATAATATTCATAATTAATCATTTCAAAATATCAAACTTCTTGTGTTTTTAACAAGGTAATAATTGCTCTCAAATACAAACATTCTCTTCAGATTTCCAAATTGATGTTGACGTTTATTTAACACTTCATCTGCTTTTATAGCTTGACAATCAGGTAGCTTGCGTCATCATAACACATAACGCGTTCCTTCATAACATTACAACACCACCGTCCAACGCCACACTGTACAACAAGCCCCATTGACTTTGCAATGGGGCTGCATTGAACTCAGTTTCCCAGAGTCACGTGCGGTCACGTGATCGGCTCGATTGCCGTTTCCATCATCTTAACCAGTCATCTCTGTCCGCGATAAAGCCGGCTTGTCATCGTAACATTAAACCATCGGCGAATTAAGCACTATAAATATAAAAGACTACCCGTCTTTTATGACATGGATTAAGCGGCGTCATCCACTGCGCAGAAAGACAGGGAACACGGGTTACGAGGTCACATTGATAATTTAAACGGTTTTCTGGGACTTTGTGTCTTTTTTTTTTGCCAGTTGTACTAATTGCACTAATTCCAAACCTTCACAGGGTGATGACCCCAGTGTTGACAAGAAGATGGAAGCAGATAAACGAGGAATGAATGACTACAATGGAGACATGCGTCGAGGCGGGAATAGAGGAGGCTACCGCATGCCCGGCTCCAAAGACATGGGACCCGGTGACATGGGGCCCTACGGGGACAAGGTACGAGACAGTTAAAACAGGATGTCTATGAGGCCGGAAGGCCGTTTAACATGCGCGAATACTGGATGTTTTCATACAGCACCATAGCACTGTGTGCTTGAATTGAGTTGGTAATCATTGTGACTGACCGACATTTTCAGCTCACATTTCCTTTTCGGACGGTACTAAACAGTATAAACTGCTGAAATAGAGATTCCTGTCCTCATAAAGACACGCATTGCTGCAGTAACAGATTAATAACAGGGATTAATTAATCAAAGACGAATACCGTCTCATCTCACTCGCTTGTGTGACGTACCAGCCGTAAATCAGCAGGTACATCATCCAAAGTCATGTGGCCGTACAGTAGTAAGTCAACAAAGAGATTTTTTATGTTAAAACTCCTGATCTAAATTCTAATCAAGGCACTCATTTTTGACGGCCCATGGCAGCCCCATCGTTAGTTGCGGTATGCATAATATTACCGCCCTTTGCTGCGGAACGATCGATCTTTGTCTTGGCCCGTCTTAGCCACATCTGCTATGAAGCCCTGTGACGCCGTGTGCATCTGAAAATGACTCGGGGATGGAAACGATCGCGGGCGCACTGATTCTTGTCGATGTTTGCCAATGCTTCCATGCGCATCATCACGTTGACATTGACAATGGATTAACCCATTTTGTGTTGACTAGATTCTAATTTCTGACACTAGATGGTGCCAGATTCTAGTTGTGGCACTAGATATTGTTTCTATGCTAAATTCTGGTTTCTGGTGCTAGATTCTTGATTTTCTTTTTTTTTTTTTTTTTTTCAGAAAATATCCGACCTACAAGCTTGTGGGTCTGATATATTTTTCAATAGCTAAAGCATAGTAATAAACGGAACACCAAAATGCGTGCACATACACAAAGGGTTAAATGAAATGAAAAGTGCATTGTGTCTGTGCTGCAGATGGGTACCCATGGCGTGTTTGGCGGCGGTGGCGGTGCGGGGATGCCTCAGCCTCGGGGGATGCACCAGCCTGGGATGCATCCCATGAACCCTGCCCAAGGGTTACGTGCTCAAGTGCCTCATCAGTTCCTGTCCACTCAGGTCCGGTTCGCTTTCAGCCTCTGCAGATGAATGAATGAATGAATGAATGTGGTGTTTGTCTTTGTCCGGAAGGACCAAATAAACCTGGGCATTTCCTCAGCATTTGGGCTATGCGAGAATTGAGAGGCCCTCCTATGACCAGCTTTGTCCGTCTCTGTGAACAAAACCACGACTATTCGAAAGGCCCCATGATCGCCCCATGGCGATTATTTGATTGCGTTAAAAGAAAAAAAAAGGGCTAATATCACGGCTATGAAACACAGACCCCGACCCGAATACTAGGAGAACAATGAGCCCTTGTCAAAACCACACCCTTTGGGGTGGGTTTTAGTCACTATCCAATAGCCTATCCAAATAGTTTAGCAACTGTTGCCATGCAGGTCAAGCTTTCCTCTACTAACATGCCTATTGGACAAGGACGAATTGGGGAGGGACTTAGTGAGGCTCATTGTGCCAATCCATTGTGAGCATTAGCGAGGGCCGAGTTTTATTATTAACTGATGTGACAATGTTTTGCAGGTGCCGGGCCCCATGCTGAAGCAGATGCCCTCGCCTAGTGGCAGTGTGGGCGGAGTGGTGGGTGGAGTGGGAGGTGTCGGAGGCGTGGGAGGGGTGTTCCCTCCCCAGCTGTCCCCGCAGCAGCTAGCCATGCTCAGCAACATTTACCCGCAAGTCCAGCAGTTCCATCTGGTGAGTTATGTCGATTTGTCATTTAGAATTGATTGAGCAGGTGTGTGTGTGTGTGTGTGTGTGGGGGGGGGGGGGGGGGCAGTGTTGGTCATTATTACTTAGGAAAGTAACTTCTTTACTTTACTTGTTACTCCTTAGACAAAGTAATATCATTACTTTACTTATTACTGGAATCAAAGAGTAATACATTACATATTACGTTATTACTTTCCCAAGTTCTCAACACCGCCTTTGAAAAAATAGAGATGTACAACATAATCTGTTTAGCGAGCTCTTTTTAGAACTGAATCCAATTTATTGGAATAATAATAGTCTCCAATCCCACAAACTGCACCTGAAAACAAACAAAATTTGTCTCTTTGACTTTTTAAACATTTTCACAATTGTTTTCAAAGACAGTTGAGGTCTTGTATTTAAAAATAAAATACAAAATAAAGCAGCAAGCGATTTGTAGTGTACATAACTGTGCGCAGGATGCAGCGTGTGGACTGGATCTACAATTTACTGCACATCTCTGTTGTTACAGTAGCTGTCGATAGCTTGTAAATCTGTTCTATTTTTGCATGCTACAACAAGCTCATTTTAAAAAAGTAACTTGGCGTTACTTGCAAAGTAATGCATTACTTATTACCCATTTTTGCAGAGTAATCTCGTTACTTTACTTTTTGGAGCAAAAGTAATATTACAGTAATATGTAATCTAAAATTCGTTTCTGCCCAACACTGGTGGTGGGGGGGGGGGGGGGGGGGGGGGGGTCATTGATTTGATGTCATTGAGCAAGCGCCTATTTAAGCCATTTTCTCCTCACTAGAGTCTAGTCTCTAACACTAGATTCTAGTCTCTGACATTAGTTTCTAGTTTCCGACGCTAGTTTCTGGCACCAAATTCCTTTTTCCCCCTGATACTTCTTTCTAGTTTCCCGCACTACTAGTTTCTGAGATTAGATTCTATTTTTTTTTTTGTGTTAGATTTAGGGGTGCGCCCGATCCGATATTTTATCGGTATCGGGTCCCGATTTGAAAGAAATAAAGTATCTGAGATCGGCGTTCACGTCTCCGATACTCCTCCGATACATTACATAGGCTATTTATTAATGTTTACTGTGTTCGAGCGGTCCTGCACCACAGTACGATAGAATATATTGCTAGAGCGGCAGCACCGCAAAACCAAGGAAAGAGAGAGACAGAGAGAGAGGGAGGGGGAGAGAGAGGGGGAGAGGGAGAGAGAGAGAGAGAGGGGGGGGGGAGGGGGGGAGAGAGAGAGAGAGAGAGAGAGAGAGAGAGACACTCTTCCTTCTTTCGATAGAATATATTGCTATACACTAGCAGCAGAGCAGCAGACAGGGAAAGAGAGAGAGGTGGCTTTATGACTTACCCTTTCTCAAATGATCATCAAAAAAGTATAATCCTTCAATTTTGCTTGTAAATCCAACGCATAATCCCAGCAGAAACGTTGCACGATATAGCCAGCCAGGAGCTAAGTAAAACGTACATCTATAATCACGACGGCATGGCCAGCAGCAGTGTTGCCAACTATCTAGCTACTTCTAGTGCATTTTGGAAGTGCCACTAGTGCATTTTGGATTTTGGCAGTTGGCAACACAATTAAGCTTGTTAAGCAGCTGCTAGAGGGGGGCCTCCCTCCTCCCCTCCAAACACAGCTCTCCTCTCCCACAGCCATAGCGATAGACATAGACATAGGGTATTTTTTATTACCTGGAGTATTGTTGGCACAAAGATATAAGGTGTTTTTTCCCTTTGAAAATAATGAAAAGGCTGATATACTGTAATGTAGCAAGGGGAAAACAATTTTTATTTTATTGCTAATTAACTAAAAATCACACCTGTGTGAAGTGATCATCTTACATCTTACATCGACCAACATAGTTCTTTTTTTCTTAAAGTTTATGTAACCCACTGTGTAATGCTTAAGTGCAGTGGTACATCTACTCAAAATTGTAAAATAACTGGCAGTATATATATTAAGGTTTCTCTGATAGAAGGCATGCACAGACACAGTAAATTATATTTAACCTTTTATCTAGGCAAGGCAATAAGCCAAAATGAACTTTGTTTCTCTTCTGTTCACTTTTCTTTCAATTATAAATGTACATTCAATAACAGAACATTAGAACAAATGTAAACAGGGACCCAAAAGAGGTCCTATAGAAAATAACAAACTAAATAAAACGGGTACCCAATTAGTCTCTTTGAGTGCACTCAATCAAAAAAGGGGGGGTATAGTTCCTACCGCTGCCACTAGGGCAAGTGATCTGGGCAGTGTGGGGTTAATGACTGAACAGGCCGTTGCTTGTAGATGGAGGTCCAGCCCAGGCTCCGTGCTCCCCCAGAATGGGTGTAACAAATAACCAGTCTGCACAGAAATGTACAGAACAATCAACAACTCAGAATAATAAGAAAAAGTCACAGGAATAACACTCTGCCAACATCAACAATCATGCATTTACATGGAACCCCACATCATATGCTTACTGTACATTTACAGTACATAACGTCATTTCACAATCATGTCTCATCATAATGCCATTTCACAATCATGTCTCATAATTGTGACAGTCCTTGGTGCCAACTCACCAGGATTCTTCTTTTCAATTCCCACACAGGAGAGGTGAGTGGTCTTCTTCCGATGTCCACTTCTAATACTGTGTATCAACACAACATTGCAAATTATCCATCAATATCCTGACTGGTTATTTTATATTGCTTTGACTTAGCTCAATATCATCTGCATGAGCACTCACCAAATACTCTTTTATGTTCTTATTCCTTCCGCGACGTCCTCTTCATCTCTCTTCTTTTATTATGATTTCTGCATCGATCTCTCACGACTCACGTGGTTCGGTTTATTTTCTTCATTCACACTTCAGTGCTAATCTCTCACGTGTCTCTGGTTACTCTGTAACCACACGTCCGTTCTTCACATGTCTCCGCTCGATATTCAACCTCCGCGTTCACCTCCGAGCGTTCTGTTTATTGGGTTTTATTGTCTGTCTTCACGTTTATTCGTTTTACCTCCCGACTCTGTGTGCGTTCGTTTCATAGCATGTTAGCAGTGGCCTCTCTTGCCGGTCTCCTGCTGCCGCGCTCTGATGATGCAACTCTCTTTCCAGGAAGCGATTGCGCAATCACTCTCTTAAGGTGGCAAGCAACCCAGCGCAACCACTCTCTTAAGGTGGCAGGCAACCCGTTTTGAATAGAAGAGGAATATAGCCTGGGCTACATACTCCCCCCCTTAGAACGCTTGAGTCCCTTCATGCGTCGGCCATCGACCAGATCCCTGGACGAGGCCATCCAGACTCCTGCAAAAAGCAGTAATGGCAAGGACTAAGGGCCTCCCAAGGCTGTCGTAGTGCAGCCTATCAGGCTGATGCCGTTGTCTATTCGATCTTCTGATTTCAGCCTGTGGTTCAATGTACACTGACTGTTCCCCCGGAAGCTGTGCATGAACGTGTTCTACAGCTCCGTCTTCTCCAACTGCAATATCAGTATTGTGTTCATGTTCATGCCATTGTCCTGCATCTTCAGATTCAGGGTTATCATGAAGGACCTCCATCACACATTCTGGAAAATCCTCTTGAATCCCGCCAACATGAGCATGACAGTCATCAGTAGAACAGGGCTGACTCGAGTCTTGGCGAAGCCTGCTAGATCTTAACTCAACCCTTGTATCCGCAGCTTCAACGAAAGGCTTCATCACAGTCACTCTTGGCTCGTGCACCAACATAAGCTCCTCTTCATCACTGCTACTGCAGACATCATCCTCATCCTCATCAGGATCCGTCCTTGACCACTCTCGGGATCTCAACTTCATCACTTTGGAGGGTCTTTTTGACTTAGCCTCCTCATCTCCAATGATGGGTAAGAAGCCACAGGGAAGGAGAAGGTCCCGATGCAGGGTGCGATGATGGCCGCCACCCTTTTCTGGTACAACAACATAAACTGGCCCATCCCCAATCCTCTTCTCCACAAGGTAGATCTCTCTCTCCCATCTGTCCGCAAGCTTGTGCTTCCCTCTGATGTTGACATTTCGTACCAAGACCCGATCACCTGCTATTAGTTCTGCTGCTCTGACTTTGGCATTAAATCTAGTCTTGTTCTTCTCCCCCATCTTCCGTGCACTCTCTGCAGCCAGGCCATAGCTTTCCCTCAACCGCTCTCGAAGGTTCTTTACATACTCCGAGTGAGTCCCAGCATTGGTCTTCTGTGGTTGGAGTCCCAGAAAAAGGTCAATGGGAAGAGTTGGCTGTCGGCCGAACATCAGTTCATAAGGCGAGTAGCCGGTGGTGTCGTTCCGCGTACAATTATATGCGTGAACAAGTGGCTTTACAAAGTCCCTCCAGTGGTACTTGTCTTTGTCCTCCAATGTGCCAAGCATGCCGAGCAAGGTCCTATTGAATCGTTCAACCGGGTTACCGCGAGGGTGATAAGGGGTAGTCCTCACCTTCTCTGCTCCTATCAGTGAACACAGCTCTCGGATTGTGTGACTTTCAAAGTCCCTCCCCTGGTCACTATGAAGGCGGCCAGGAAATCCATAATGAACAAAGAAGTTCTCCCAGAGTGCCTTAGCCACCGTTCTTGCCTTTTGGTCCTTTGTGGGAACTGCCACAGCAAATTTGGTGAAGTGATCTGTAATAACCAACACGTTCCTGGTATCTCTGTTGTCAGGTTCAATAGTCAAATAGTCCATGCAGACCAATTCGAGAGGGTAGCTAGTACTGATATTCATCATTGGAGCAGCTCTTTCCGGATTGGTTTTCCTCCTGAAACACCTCTCGCATGTGTGACACTTTACATCAATTGCCTGAGCCATCTTTGGCCAATAGAATCGTGCACGGGCCAAGTTGAGGGCACGGTCGAACCCAAGGTGACCAACTTCATCGTGAACACCTTCCAATGCTTTGGCTCTGTGTTTCTCTGGCAAGACTAACTGATAACCTTCGGTACCTCTGTCAATATATTCCCTGAACAAAACTCCATCTTGGAGCTCAAGTCGATTCCACTGCCTGAGGAACAACTTCACTTCTGGGGGTTCTGATCTGGTCTCCTGGAATGATGGCTTGGCACCCCTCTCGAGAAGTTGTATGACACGTCCTATGCACGGGTCCGCCCTCTGTGACTTATACCAGTCTTCTGGGGTCATCCCTGGAACAGTTCTCTGGGAAAAGCAGGTATAGCTTGTGGGAATAGCAGAGGGGTCCACCGCCAGGGACTCCACTAAAATAGGAGCTTCAGGGAGATATGGTTGTCTCACAGAGTGTCTATGGCAGAGGGCACTGAATGTGGCACCTGAGAAAACACGGTGGTTCTTGCTCAACACACGTTCGCGGAGTTCTTCAATCCTCTCCTTCTCCTTGAGAAAAGCATCATCATCCTGTGAGGGTTCCTGGGGGCGCCTTGACAGCCCATCTGCGTCTTGATTTGTGTTACCAGGTCGGTACTTTATTTCAAAATTGTACATCGAGAGAGTTGCAAGCCAGCGGTGGCCAGCTGCATCAAGTTTTGCAGAAGTCAACACATAAGTGAGAGGATTATTGTCGGTAAGGACTGTGAATTCTGTACCGTACAGATAATCATGGAACTTCTCAGATATGGCCCATTTCAAAGCCAGGTATTCGAGCTTGTGGGTTGGGTAATTCCGTTCACTTTTGGACAGCCCTCTGCTAGCATATGCTACGACCCGTAGTTTCCCTTCCTGTTCTTGATAAAGTGCAGCGCCCAAACCTTCCCCGCAAGCGTCAGTGTGGAGTATATATGGGAGATTGGGGTTTGCAAATGCTAATACGGGTGCAGAGGTCAATCTGTCAATGAGCGTTCTAAAAGCCAGCTCGCAATCTTCTGTCCATTCGTCGGCAAAAAGCTGGCTCTGGTTCACTGAAGCTTGGGGTCTCGGTCTCTTGTATGGCTTTCCCCTTTTCCTAGTAGCCACATAGCCGATAGTGAGGTCATTCAATGGTTTTGCTATTTTAGAGTAGCCTTGCACGTAACGCCGATAATACCCGGAAAACCCCAAAAAACATTTCAGCTCTTTACGGTTGGTTGGCCTAGGCCAATCTCTTAAAGCGGATATCTTCTCGGGGTCAGTATGGATGCCCTCGGCATCCACAATGTGGCCAAGATACTTCACCGAGGACTGAAAGAAGTGACATTTGTCCGGGGACAGCTTCAAGCCATAATCTTTGAGTCTGTGCAGAACCTTCATCAGCCGGCGTTCATGCTCCTCCAGGGTGTCCGAAAAGACAATCAAATCATCCAGAAAAACCAAGACTTCGTTCAGGTGCAGGTCTCCCACACACCTTTCCATCAATCGTTGGAAAGTGGAGGGAGCATTGGTTACGCCCTGCGGCATGCGGTTAAATTCATAGAACCCAAGCGGGCATGTGAATGCTGTCTTGTGCTTGTCTTCTTCAGCAAGTTCAACTTGATAATAGCCCGACTTGAGGTCCATAACAGAGAACCATTTAGATCCACTAAGAGCCGAGAAGGTCTCCTCAATGTTTGGGAGAGCATACGCGTCTCTGATAGTCCGCATATTCAGTTTCCGATAATCCACACAGAGTCTGATCGTTCCATTTTTCTTTTTCACCACCACTATAGGGGAAGCAAAGGGGCTCTCTGACTCCCTTATGATCCCTGCTTTCAGCAGATCTTGAAGGTGTTGCTTAACAGCCTCTCTATCACATGGGTGGATTGGCCGAGGTCTCTCTTTGAAGGGGGTTTCATCTTCAAGTCTTATCCTGTGTTTGACTGCTGAGGTGCACCCATGGGAGGAGTCATCAATTGCAAACACCTCAGATATGCTACTCAGTTTGTCTGCAATGCGTTTCTTCCATTCTGGTGGGATGGGAGAGCTTCCTAGACTGCAAGCCATATTGTCATCCAGGGGTGCTGCAGGTTCCACTGTCTGGAGACCACAGGTTGTGGGAGTGCTATGTGGTTTCACAGTTGTCACACACTGGACCATCGTCAACTCAGCTATCACATGCTTCGGGTGCAGTGTGATGCTGTGTGAGCTTACATTGTGAATCAAAACAGGGACCTTGCTGAAAGACTGATAGGGGGCCTCCAATAGCGTTGGAATTAGTAAGGCACCACCTGGCAGGGGGGGTGTTGCAGGAGAATCGATTGCACACGACGTCAGAGGTGACGATGACTTTATTCTAACACCCCCCGGTACACACATCCTTTGCCCCGCGGGGATAACAACCGGACGATGCCCAAGCAACTTCACTGGCATGGCTTCCATTTCCTCACTGTGGGTCTGAGCAATGTGCTGGAAGAGCATGACACATTCTGCACTGAGATCACTTCCTTGTAGAAATTGTAGCCCTTCACGCTCAATTCCACTCTGATACAGTCTGTCAAGGACATTGGTCCCAACAAGCAAGGGAACTTCTCCATTAAAGTCAGTGTCTGGTACAATCAATATCAGCGATGAAATGCTCTCTTCTATCCCTGTGACACTTTTTGGGAATGACAGAAGAACTTGTATGTAACCTAAGTACGGGACACGCTGACCCCCAGCACCCAAAATCTCAAGCAGGCCACTAATCGGTTCAACAGGAAAGGAGGAGAGATGATCCGAGTAAAATGTCTCTGAAACTGTAGTGATCTGTGACCCAGTGTCTAAGAGGCTTTTGCATTGCTTTCCTTCTATAAGGACCACAGTAGTGTAGCGTGGTCCTACCAGACCGTGGGGCAAGGCACTATAGTCAAGGGGTGCGCTTGTTTGTTTCAATTGTTCTGCCCTCACTTTAGGTCCTACATTTGATTTCACACCACGGGATGTGGGACTAGATAAGGTGGGGTGCCTGGCTTCTGAATGTCCCTCATCAGGAGCCACTAGTAGTTTAAAGGGAAATCTGTCTGGCTCTGCTGTTGCATCCTCCGTTGGTCGCGTCGGTCCTTGAGCTCAGCATTCTTTTGCCGCACAAGAACAGGGTTTGGTTCATTTTCACATAAGGCTGCGATGTGGCCATCTTCTCCACACTTAAAACAAAACCAGGCTCTGGGCATATTTGGTGTTTGTGTGTTCATTCTGCGACCAGCCACATTCGATACCATACAGGCCCCCCTAACGGCATTTTCATTTGTGTTCTCTACACGATGTGGCTCATTAGGCTTTGATGTTGACTGGAAAGAGGCGAGCTGTTTCTTCAAGTCAGCCACTTCCTGAGCAAGCTTTTGAGTCTCACTCAGCTTCTTCTTTTCCGCCTTTGGGGTCAACGCAGCTTCACTTTCATCTGACTCCTCTTCATGTTGAGGTAACCCATAGACTGTGTGCATTTGAGACATAGCCTTTGCGCTTCCAAGATGCTTCTTCATTCGGTTTAGCTTTGTCAGCCGTCTGTCTTCCTGCTGTCTGAGGAGCAACAGCAGATCTGGAAAAGGTGGGGGGTTAGCCTTTTTCTGCTCAAGCTGGAGCTCGATGAGCATTGTCTGATCCCAGCAGCCCCTGCAGAATTGTCTGAGGAGTTGCTTTTGTGAACCTTCAGTGGACAGTGACACGCCTCCCCCAGCAATAGCTCTGCCAAGCATTAGATGTAAACGATTCAAGAAGTCAGAAGGTTTCTCCCCAGAGTTTTGGCTAGCACCCAGAAATGCTGCATACAGTTCCTCTCCATCAGCAACTACCCCAAATGCTGCATCAAGTTGAGTGAGATATAGTGCAGGTGGGGAGTCGATGCCAAGACTCTTAACTAGATCACTAGCAGGGCTCAATAAACTTTCTAAGATCTTCCTGACTTTCTGAGAATCTGGGCTGGAGGGGTCACTCATTAACAGTTGCACTTGAGTGCGCCATGTCTCATAATCAACTTCCCCATTGGGCTTGGGCGCTCTTCCCGAGAAGGTGCGAATTTTGGTGACATGGGAAGAGTGTGGTTCTGTCTTTATCACATGTTCAACGACGACTCTCTGGACACTGGGGGGATTGATGAGGCTCTCATCCAAATTGAGCGGCCCCTGAGACGATGTAGGCACATTGTCGCCTGCATTATCAACATGTGCCGCACTACTAGGTGTCTGGAGGCTCAGAAGCTGAGTTTGGAGCATTTGGATCAAATGAGCCTTGTCTAGGCCAGCAATAGCAGCAGCAAATTTTTGTTCATCTAGGGATTTTTGTTCTTCGGGTTCCCGGACAGTGTCGACCTGCCAGAATGTCTCAGGATCATCAGGAGGACTGAATGCTTTGTCAAGTACCTCTGGGTCCATACGAGTTACAGCTCTCTCCTCTTTGAATTGGATAAGGACCCTCCCATTGGGTTTGCCTGGTTCATTTGGAATTCTCTTACAATCAACAATAGCACCATACTTCTTAAACATATCACTAACGTCATCAAGGGAATATTTATCATCAACACCAGAGATAAACAGGCAGCTTGGCGCATGCATACCAAAGCGGTTACAATATTCCATTTTCCTTCTCTTTTTTTTTTTCCAAATCAATTAAATTCACACAAAAACGTTATATCAATCCCTCTGATCAGAGAATAAAGCCAGTAATGTCCCTTCGTGGTCGCCACTTTATGTAACCCACTGTGTAATGCTTAAGTGCAGTGGTACATCTGCTCAAAATTGTAAAATAACTGGCAGTATATATATTAAGGTTTCTCTGATAGAAGGAATGCACAGACACAGTAAATTATATTTAACCTTTTATCTAGGCAAGGCAATAAGCCAAAATGAACTTTGTTTCTCTTCTGTTCACTTTTCTTTCAATTATAAATGTACATTCAATAACAGAACATTAGAACAAATATAAACAGGGACCCAAAAGAGGTCCTATAGAAAATAACAAACTAAATAAAACGGGTACCCAATTAGTCTCTTTGAGTGCACTCAATCAAAAAAGGGGGGGTATAGTTCCTACCGCTGCCACTAGGGCAAGTGATCTGGGCAGTGTGGGGTTAATGACTGAACAGGCCGTTGCTTGTAGATGGAGGTCCAGCCCAGGCTCCGTGCTCCCCCAGAATGGGTGTAACAAATAACCAGTCTGCACAGAAATGTACAGAACAATCAACAACTCAGAATAATAAGAAAAAGTCACAGGAATAACACTCTGCCAACATCAACAATCATGCATTTACATGGAACCCCACATCATATGCTTACTGTACATTTACAGTACATAACGTCATTTCACAATCATGTCTCATCATAATGCCATTTCACAATCATGTCTCATAATTGTGACAGTCCTTGGTGCCAACTCACCAGGATTCTTCTTTTCAATTCCCACACAGGAGAGGTGAGTGGTCTTCTTCCGATGTCCACTTCTAATACTGTGTATCACACAACATTGCAAATTATCCATCAATATCCTGACTAGTTATTTTATATTGCTTTGACTTAGCTCAATATCATCTGCATGAGCACTCACCAAATACTCTTTTATGTTCTTATTCCTTCCGCGACGTCCTCTTCATCTCTCTTCTTTTATTATGATTTCTGCATCGATCTCTCACGACTCACGTGGTTCGGTTTATTTTCTTCATTCACACTTCAGTGCTAATCTCTCACGTGTCTCTGGTTACTCTGTAACCACACGTCCGTTCTTCACATGTCTCCGCTCGATATTCAACCTCCGCGTTCACCTCCGAGCGTTCTGTTTATTGGGTTTTATTGTCTGTCTTCACGTTTATTCGTTTTACCTCCCGACTCTGTGTGCGTTCGTTTCATAGCATGTTAGCAGTGGCCTCTCTTGCCGGTCTCCTGCTGCCGCGCTCTGATGATGCAACTCTCTTTCCAAGAAGCGATTGCGCAATCACTCTCTTAAGGTGGCAAGCAACCCAGCGCAACCACTCTCTTAAGGTGGCAGGCAACCCGTTTTGAATAGAAGAGGAATATAGCCTGGGCTACACAGTGTTTAAGGCAGGTGTTCTCAACCTGTTCGTTGTGACCCCTCAGTGGTCCCGAAATTATTTTGGGGGGTCCCCAGTAAAAAAAAAAAAAAAAAAAAAAACTTAAAAAATAAATAAATTGTATATATGATGATATCGGATATCGGGAGTATATTGGGAAATTAAAAAATAAATATATCGGTTTGGATCGGTATTTTAAAAAATGGTATCGGTACAACCCTAGTTAGATTCTAGTTTCCGGCGCTAGAATCTATTTTTTTGACACTAGATTCTAGTTTCTGACTACAAAATAATATAGCATATTCAAAGATTTGTGCCACATTTTCACGATTTTTCAAAAATGGCAGACCTAGAAGCTCATAGAGCGCCACTCGGTGGCGCGTTATGAGCTTGTAGATCTGCTATTTTTCAATAGCTGAAGGAACACCAGAACGCGTACAGTACAGACAAGGTTAAACTATGGGGCTTTCTCGTGAAAACATGGCAACTTGGTGGTGTTTGTGTGTGAGAGCTCATGAATATACACGCATGCCTTTACAATCCAGTACACCTTGGGGGCTTCTGGGGACCCCTAGGGGGTCCATGAGAGAGAGTTCCAGGTTAATAATAATAATAATAATAAATTTTATTTATAACGCACTTTACATTCAATGAATCTCAAAGTGCTACAGGGGTAAAAAATAAGACATAAGCATCACACCATAGAAGCATCAAAGTTAAAACGAAGAAAAAACAAACAAAGAAATGCATCCTGCCATAAAAATAAGGTAAGACAAATGCATCCTGCCATAAAAACATCTAGGAGAACACAACAGCTAAAAAAATGCCTTGTTAAAAAGAAAAGTCTTGAGTCCTTTCTTGAAGGAGTCCACCGACTGGGGCGCTCTCAGGTGATTAGGGAGGGCGTTCCACAGTTCGGGGGCGACTGAACAAAAGGCCCGGTCACCCATGGTGCGCAGGTTGGTTTTAGGGGGTTTGAGGAGGTAAGAGTTTGAAGAACGGAGGGACCGGGTAGAGGATTGGGGTGTGAGGAGTTCCTTAATGTAAAGGGGGCGTTTCCGTGGATGCATTGATGGGTTAACAGGGAAATCTTGTATTCAGTCCGGTATGAGATGGGAAGCCAGTGCAGTGAACGGAGAATGGGTGTGATGTGGTCATGTTTACGCACCCTCATCAGGATCCTAGCAGCACAGTTCTGAATATACTGTAGCCTTTGGAGGTTTTTGCTAGGAATCCTGATGAGGAGTGCGTTGCAATAGTCCAACCTGGAGGAGACGAAGGCGTGGACCAGCTTTTCAGCATCAGGCAGAGAGAGGGTGGGGCGGAGTTTGGCAATGTTTTTAAGGTGGAAGAAAGAAGTTTTGCAGATGTGTTTGATGTGGGCCTCATAGTTGAGGTGGGAGTCCATTTTGACGCCCAGATTTGTTACAGAGGAGAGTGGGATGTCTTGACCAGAGAAAGTAATGCATGTTATGGGGGATGATTGAACCTGGTGTGGTGTGCCGATGAGGATGGCTTCGGTCTTTGAACTGTTGAGTTGTAGGAAGTTGTGGTTCATCCACGCCTTGATCTCCTCCAGGCAGGTGGTCAGTGTGGATGAAGTTGAAGGGGTTAATGTGGCGGATGATGTGGCGGCTGAGCGGGGAGGGGATTTGTCCAGTCTGATGTAAAGTTGGGTGTCGTCGGCGTAACAATGGAAAGATAGTCCGTGTCTGTTGATGATCTGACCGAGGGGGAGCATGTACAGAGTGAAGAGGGCGGGGCCTAGCACAGATCCCTGGGGAACGCCACAGGTGACAGCCTGGGTCCGGGATTTGGCGCCTCCAAGGGAGACGCACTCTGTTCTCTCACTGAGGTAGGATGTGAACCAGTCTATGGCGGTGTTGCAGAGTCCAACGGAGTGCAGACGGTGGAGGAGGATGGTGTGGTCAACTGTATCAAAGGCAGCCGTTAGGTCCAGGAGGATGAGGAGGGAGGGGGAACCGGCGTCAGCAGCCATGAGAATATCGTTTGTGACTCGGACCAGGGCGGTTTCGGTGCTATGGGCGGGACGGAAACCAGACTGAAATTTCTCTGACAGGTTATTGTTGTGAAGGTGTGTATGTAATTGTGCAGCAACAACTTTCTCTAGCACCTTAGAGAGGAACGGAAGGTTGGAAATGGGTCTGTAGTTGGCATGGACATCTGGGTCGAGGGTGGGCTTTTTCAGTAGAGGTGTAATGATTGCTGTTTTCAGTGCTGACGGGACAAGGCCAGACTGAAGAGAGTGATTTATTGCGTTTGTGATTATGGGGCTGATGGCTTGGATGTGACATTTAAGCAGGGCAGTGGGGAGGGGGTCCAGAGTGCAAGTAGAGGGCTTCATCTTTTGGAGGATGTCCTCAATCTGTTGCTGTGTGGCGGGGGTAAAGCAGTGGAGAGAGGGGGGGGACCCAGACTGTGGGCTAACAGTCCGGGGGGGTGAACTGGGGGGGGCAGAGAGGGAGGAGCGTATGGTGTCAACTTTAGAACGAAAAAAAGCCAGGAAGTCGTTACACTGATCGGTTGTAGTAGTGTGGTTGGTCGGGGTTTGAGGCTTGAGGAAGTGGTTAATGGTAGAAAAAAGTTGCTTAGAGTTGCCGGGACAGTTATTAATGATTTTGGAATAGAACATTGATTGAGCATCTCTGAGGGCCTTAGAGTATGCCTTTTGGTGGTCTCGATAGGCCATTTTGTGGACTGTAAGTCCTGAGGCCTTGAGGCGCCTTTCGAGAACACGCCCTGCTGCCTTCATTTTTCGCAGCTCACTGGTGTACCACGGGGCTGAGCGAGAGAAGGTGACAGTGCGCGTCTGTACTGGGGCGTGAGTGTCCAAGAGGTTGCGTAGTGTTGTATTGTAATAAGCCACCGCTTCAGTAGCAGATGAGTGGGTGGCAGAAGAGAGCTGGTGGAGGTCCTGGGACAGTGATTCTGGGTTGATGTTTTTGAGTTTTCTGAGGTGGATTTGGCGTTTGGGTTTACAGTGGGAGGGCGGAAAAGGCAGCTCTAAGGAGATAATTTTATGGTCAGACACACCCATGTCATAGACTGCCAGGTTACTGACAGGGGCGGAGTCTGTGATGACCAGGTCTAATGTGTGTCCCTTGCTGTGTGTAGGTACATGAACATGTTGTGATAGATTGAGGCAGTCCAGTAGTGAAAGGAATTCTGAGGCAAAGGGGCAGGAGGGGTTGTCCACGTGGATGTTCACGTCCCCGAGAATTATGATGTTGCTGGATATGGGACAGAGTGAGGTGAGGAGGTCATTCAATTCTGAAATGAAAACTGAATTTGGTTTGAGTTTGGGTGGACGGTAGATTAATACTATTGTCATGTGAAACGGTGGTTTGCATTTAACAGCCAGGCATTCAAATGAGGATGGAGAGGTGATGGGGAGGGCTGTCAGTTCCAGCTCGTTTTTGTAAAAAATGAAAAAAGAGTTCCAGTTCCAGGTTGTCCTCAGCTAAATAATTAATAATCCCTCCTCTCCTTCAGTCTTCAGTTCCAAATTTGCATTTCCACTTGGTTTATAATGTCCACCATCGTTGCTTTTCCAAGTTGACATGGAATTTAAACAAGCCTGGTTTTATCCAGCATCAGTATCATAATGACTATTCTAAAGTATCCTCCATATCAGCGCCCCTCCCCACCACCTCAGGACATTGTGGTACTGCAGCTAAACTCTCCATAAAGAAATGACAAGGACTGGTTATATCAGTGGTGACTGAGACTCAAATCATTAGAAATAAGGTTAGAGGGACATATACAATATGGTATTATACCGTATTCAAAACAATTTTAGGAATCCAAATGTTATTTGCGTTATAAATGAACTCTTGAGATAGCAATGCAGTTAAATGGAGGGAACAGTAGACTAATTCAGGTCAAACAAGCGGGGGATCACCGCTAGAACTGTAAAAAACTGTTCTCTTATGAGGGTCCATAATTTCTATTGGCTGTCCGCAGGCTAATATAAGGCTAATATATCTGAGTACCAATCTACAGTATATCCTTTGACGTGTCCCTCCCACCCTTCTGCTGCCTACAGGCCTGTCAGCTCCTGCTACAGCAGCAGCAGCAGCAACAACAGCAACAGCAGCAGCAGCAGCAACAACAGCAGCTACTGCAGAACCAGAGGAAGTTCCCCCAGCCCCAGCCTCTCAGACAGCAGCCCGATCCACAGCAGGTTAGCACAATGTTTGTTCTTGTTGTGATTGGGGGTTTGGCTTTTATCCCCGTATCGGTTATGCTCCCGATGCAACATTTGTGTCAGAAATGCCCTAGTCAAATGTTCATTGCAGACTGGCTGAATGACTTTAATGCTTCTTTTTGTTTTTCTTATGATGATTTTAACTACCGTATTTTCCAGATCATAAGGCGCACTTGAAAACCTTCAATTTTATAAAAAAAAAACAATAGTGCGCCTTATATATGAATAGTTTGACTGCAGTAGCTTCTATCCTATGTTGACTGCAGTAGCTTCTATTCTGTGCGCCTTATAATCCAGTGTGCCTTATATATGAAAACAGTTCTAAAATGGGCCATTCATTGAAGGTGCGCCTTATAATCCGGTGCGCCTTACAGTGCGGAAAATACTAATAAATAGTAAAAATAGTATTATTGAATTATTGTTATTTCCATGTCATGATTATGAATTGAACCTGAATGGAAACAAGACCACAGGGACCTTTTTTCCGTGATCCCCCCGTTGGCTGTGTTTGACTGTAGACTGTACTGATTACCTTTTTGCCAATAAACTATTCAATCACTCCACTTCTACACACAAGCCGTCTGACGGAGACACAAACATCCACGTTTGCCGTTGCCACATTTGTGACTTCTTGTGTGTGTGTTTTGAGTGTAAACGGTCCCCCTCTGGCCCCACTCTAATCTATCCTTTCACACTACGGCCCTTTCAGCTGGCTAGAATCATGGCCATCCTCCAACAGCAGAGGCAGCATCAGCAGGGCGGCGTGGCGGGCGGCGGCGGCCCGGCCGGAGGCCTGAGCTCCAAGCTGTCTCCCTCTCACCTGGGCGGAGGCGGCGGCGCGCCCAAGCAGCCCATGGTGGACCCCCTGCCGCACCCCGGGATGGGCGGCACGCTGGCGGACCTCCATGCCAAAACGCAGGGCATGTACTCGGGTGAGTCGCGGGGCGAGTTTAATAACACTCTTTTGAGGCAGATCTTACTCCCGGGGGGGGGGGGTGCATGACGGCATGCGAACGACCCAAATTTCAAATGTATTTCAAATTAAAGTGCTTATCATTAAAATGATTTGAAACCCTACTACTGCTACTAACTACAATTTTGGCACCACTAAACCAACAGCATTTCATCATTGAAAACAGAAAACTCTCTGAGTCAGACCTTTAGCTTTATGCATGCTGCGTGTCTGTTGCAACTTCAACAACAACTGATGTCATCATTGATGCTTTACTTGACTAATAAAAGTCTTGTAACTCCTGCCCCTCCAATATGTTCTCTTGCCCCCCCCCCCCACCCCAAATGGGACATGTTACATCCGCCCCTGCTCCTGAGAGAACCTCGACTTCTGAAGCATTAAACATAATAGAGGCACCTATTCAGCCAAAGATCAAAATGGATATATAGCTATATGCATTTTCCCTACTTTGATGCTACAGCTGTTTCCCTGCAGACAGCAAATCATGAAAACGAAATATTCATCAGGCTCACAGGGCTTGACACTAACACTTGCCCGCTTGCCCGGGGCAAGTAAAAAAAATGGTGGGGCAAGTGAAGACTGCTACCTGGTTGCCCGATCGGGCAAGTGTGCAACATAGTGCACTATAACACACAACACAAGATAAATTTGTCTTGAAGGCAGTCATTGTGCTCTGCCTCTGTGTCTTTCCCTGCTTTTTAGTTATCCACAATTCCAGGCTGGATTTGGGAAACAAAACAGGCAAATTAACACATCAAAATGACCATTAATCTTCTACAGTGTAGACCTGGGCTAATTAAGATGATGAATTTTAACTCTTGAGAGTGTAAAAATGAAACCAAATGGACCCGCAAGGGTCCATTTGGTTTCATTTTTACGTTCTCAAGAGTTACATCTGGTTAACCAACTTAACTGGGGACCACCTGGAACCTGGGGGGCAAGTGACCATGACCTGAGGGCAAGTAGAACCTGACTTGCACTTGCCCGATGGGCAAGTGCCTCGGAGACCTTAGTGTCAACCCCTGGGCTCAGTCTCCATCGGTTTCCTAATAAGCCAATAGAGTGGAGGTGAGGTGGAGTCGGATTCTGTTTTTAAACCAACCTGTTTACAGTGTTTGTACACACTTAAAGTTACCTCTATTACTTTTTAATATTCCGAAGGACATTCGTGCTGAATTCAGAAATTTGCCCTTTGGATCCATGCCGTAGATTTAGCGTTATGATTATCGCGGAAGAAGGAAAGGCAAAAAAAAAATAGTTTTATAAAATGGTTTGAAAAAGACATCTACAGATGTCCAATGCACCCCGTTGATTTTAAAGGTAGGGGAAGTGATTTGAAATTCATGGTGCAGTACCAGCCTGGTGCACTAGGGGCCCCCAAAAGTAGCTACACTATGTGAACCTGCTGCTCTCTCCTGATTGGAGGAGAATTGTGGTGACCTGGGGAACTTTTATTAGCTCCTCTGCTAACGTGGGGGAGGGGGAAACTCCATATGTGGTTTCCACACCTTATAATAGAGCATTTTAACAGAAACTTTTTTTTGGGGGTGATATCTGACAAAAGTGAAATCACTTCCCCTACCTTTAAAGATGTCTGTACACATCATTAGCATGATTAGTGTTACGCTTGTCTTTGCAACAGTCAGACATTGAGTCACATGTACTTTGACCTTCCATTACTTTTTTTTTTTTTTTTACTTTTTTTTATGTGACTGATTGTGATCAAATCAAACACTCACTGTGCTTGTGATTTGGGGATTTTTCCCACAAATTACATTGGTGGAAAAAAAATTCTGGCCATGGATATTATAATATGCTACTTTTTATAGAGCTAACAAAATTATAGAATGTTATAAGCCCATCTAAAACTCTTATAAAGTTTACCAGAACAAACAATTGTAAAAGTAGGCGTGTCGACAGTCGACAGTTCAAACCCTGTCTCCTCTGGTCTTTACATGTCAAAGTGCCCATGGGCAAGACACTGAACCCCAAATTGCCTGTGATGTGCTGGCTGTGCCTTGCATGGTTTTTGCTGCCAATGGGTGAATGTAATGGCACCATCTAAAAACACCTTGTAAAACACGCTATATAAATGGCACCATTCTGCAGTTAGCGTAAAGCCATGTTGTGCCCCCAGGCCTTGCCCCTGGCAGCAACCTGTCAGGACTGGAGCTGGGTTCCATGGTGGGAGGGATGAAGGACGCCGGCGGACAGCAGTCTCGCTTCAAGTGGATGATGGAGGGACACTCCCCCGCGCCGTCGCCCCCCGACTCCACCATCCTTCACAAGAACGGTAAGGGTCTGCTATGGAACACCGTTTTCCTCAATGCCCAAGACCAGGCTCCATTTTCGTTACCATCTAAACCCGATTTAATTTTTTTACTATTTTGAAAACCTTTTTGGAATAGTTCATTGTGAGCTTGAAAAGTGGCCATTTAAACTATTGATGAATGATTTTTTTAATAGTTTATAAAGGCAAAGAAGTTAAAGGATAAGGGGTTTAGCGGTGACTAAAATGGAGCCTCACAGGTTTTCAACCTTTTTGATACCAGGGACCACCATTTATTCAGCATTTGAGCCACGGAGGACCACCATTTGATGACATTTTAGCCCCAAATACCCCAAAACTAAAGATTTCTTTTGCTTTTGTCCACAATTCCAGGCTGGATTTTGGAAAACGAAACAGGCAAAAACATACAGACCAAAATGACCATTAATCTTCTACATTCTACATTCATACCAAATGGACCCGCAAGGGTCAATTTGGTTTCTTTTTTACGTTCTCAAGAGTTACATCTGATTAACAAACTTAGCTGGGGACCACCTGGAACCCTCCCGGACCACCGGGTTGAAAACCTCTGCACAAGACCGTTTTTTTGGTTGACTTGACGGCGACCGTCATTGGTGAGACGTGACGATCTGTTCTAACTTTTATTTCTGTCTGTGTGCTCTGTGTCTAGGCCCTTTACCCAACCCCATAAAGGCGAGAGGAGGCTCCCCGTACTCTCAGTACGATCTGCTGGGCGGTGGCGACGGTTTGGGGATGCCCCCTCAAGGCCCCGCGGACAACTGGCACCGAACCCCGGGAAGCAAAATGGCCACCAAGCCTGGCACATCCAGCTGGCCCCCAGGTAGCGGCCCATTCGACTGCTTTCCCTCTCTCTCTCTGCCTCTCTGTCTCTCTGCCTCTCTGCCTCTCTGCCTCTCTGTCTCTCTCTCTCTCTCTCTCTCTCTCTCTCTCTCTCTCTCTCTCTCTCTCTCTCTCTCTCTCTCTCTCTCTCTCTCTCTCTCCCCCATCTGTAAAAGCTGTTATAGTCCAAGCGTGATGCTTGAGATAAGTGTAGCGAAACCCTACATTCCCAGGATCCATTTCTTCCAACACTTTATCCACAAACAATACATCTTTAAAAACTATTGGAATTTGCCTCTGGATGAACGCTAACCTATGTGGCCTCTAATCTGAGGTGCTGATAATTTGCGCTTTCTGAGACTACTGCAAACCGTTTTGGAAATATACCAGCAATTTCACGTGCACCCTGATGGCAAGGGTTACGTCAAATCTTAGGGGAGGGTTTCTAAGATGCAGCAGAAAGACGTACTCATTGGCTGTCTTGTTGATGACAGAGTTCCAGCCCGGCGTGCCCTGGAAGGGGATCCCGAGTGCTGGAGACCCCGAATCTGACCCCTACATGACCCCTGGCAGTGTTTTGGGATCCCCAGGACCCCCCAACCTCAACGACTCCGACCACCAGTTACTGCGAGACAACACAGGTACGATTAGATCATTTTTACGCTGACTTGACTGTTGATTGCTGTGGTTATAATTATGAAGTCAATTTTATAGGCTTTTTTTTTGTTTGTTTCGGTGTCGTCTTTATGAAAGAAAATGGACCCTTACGGGTGCATTTGGTAAGGGGGGCTCCAGGGAAAATCTTTCCCGGGGCTCCAAATTGCTTAGAAACAGCACTGCTGCTGAGCCTAGGCGTTTCACAGCGCGTCGTGAAGTGGCGCGCTCCTTTTACAGTGCTCTAATCTGTTCCGCCGTCTACAGGGCCAAACCCCTCCCTCAACACCTCGCTGCCTTCACCTGGTGCCTGGCCCTACAGTGCCTCAGACGGACCCCTTGGGAATGCACACAGCACAGGTACCTCTCTCGGCTCCTTTCACGTCCCCCCCCCTCCTCTCTTTTCTCTCCTCCTCTGTGTCTCTCTCTCCTTGTTCTATCGTTGCCTTTACGCATCTTTTTCCACTTGCTTTACTGGAGCCTTTTTCCTTCTGTGTTTATCCAAACTGTCTTGACACTCCTCCCCCCCCTCGTTTCCTCCTCAGCAAAATACTCGGAGTACAAAACCAGCTGGCCCCCAGAGCCCATCGGACACAACAAGATGTGGAAGACCAATCGCAACAGCTCCCAGCTGCCACGCCCCCCTCCTGGCCTGACCAGTCAGAAGCAGGCCTCGCCCTCCCCGTGGGGCGGCGGAGGCCAACGAGTGGCCAGAGGTTGGGGAGGGGGCGGGGCTAGCCAAGACTCCAGATTTGGGCCAGGTACTGTTTGTTTTATAACTTCCATGACTTAAACATGTCGTAACTGTTCATACGCAAAAAAAAAAAAAGACTCGTTGACGGCTTTATTTGGTAAATCTGAGGGGAAACGATCACAAGTTATATTTGTTTAAGTTTTATTGAAAAATAGCAGGTGTGCACGTCTCATAGCGCGCCACTCTTTTTAATTCCATATATATTTCTTCACCTCTTCCGCAGGCTCAGCTTGGAGCGACGGCATGTCCACCAGAAGCAGCTGCTGGTTGCTGCTGAGCAACCTGACGCCTCAGGTACAGAGACACCGCCAGTGAAAATACAGAAAGTGCTGCATTAGAGCAGAGAAATGAGGGGAAAATGTGATCCAGTGCAATATCTGGTGTACCAGAGCTGCCGATTTTGGTCCAAATTGTATTTATTTATTTATTTTTTTACTCAAAGATCCAAACAGAAAAATTACAGTGCAAATATTGAACCAATGCACACAATATCAAGTTTTTTCCCTCCATGATTCCACGAGATTTCAAATGATGAGGTTACTTGGGGATACAAACTTATTTTGGTTTATTTCACGTAGACTAGCAGTTTATATATTCTTTTCCATCCTTGGTAAAATTGTTAATATTATTTATTTTATTTATTTTTCTTCCTAATGACTAATGAGTATTTAGCAGACATCCTGACTATCCTGATGTCAATTTTCAGAAAAAAAAAAAAACAAACAATTCATAAAAGCAATCCTGTACTATTAGCTTATTTTGTAGCTTGACTACTCATCTTCCAAATGCAAAAAAAAAAAAAAAAAAAAAAACATTTTGCACTCGCACACAATAATGACTGAATTCGGTCCCACCGGTGAACCGATGAGCTGTGGAAGGAAGACGCCGAAGGCAATTCTGAGTTTTAATGTTCTTGTGACCTATCAGCGGGGCAGAATTTACAGCAGCCATAAAGGAAAATGGCCGCCCCGAGACGGATGGGCCTGGGGTTTTGACTTTCAAACGGGCTGAAACCCCAGGCTTCCTATTCATCAGCATTCCCCTTTAGTCCGTCTTGTGCGAGTGTCACAGAATCATGCGTGACGGATTGTGAAGTTGGCTGATCCGTTTTTATCAATTAGGGACCTGCACAACTGACTCTGACATGGGAAAAACGGTTAATTGTGCAGACTGGCCAGCCCACCCCATTTACAGTAAAGTAATACAGTTAAGCTTAATTTCATTGTGTCTTTCACCCTGATACCGTAGTGGTTCTGAAGATTGGTCTTACTTACATAAAGGGGGAATAACATGAAATTCAACTCATTTATTTTTCTTGTGTTTTTTGATGCTCCCGTGTGTGTTTTCTATCCACCGAAAATAACCAAGTTTGAACAAACAGTCTTTCATATCATAGAGGAGCTTTAAAGTAAATTGCTCTCAGGACCAGCTTGTTTGCTTTTGGGCCTCATAATGATGTCATCAATGCACCCTGCTTAGTGTAACTCCTCCTCTCCTTCAGTCTAGCATCAGTATTATGATCAAATATAAACTAATCTGCATATCAGCGCCCTAACGTGGTGGTAGTACTGCATCTAAACTCTCCATAAAGATGACAAGGACTGGCTATACAATAGACATGTAAAAAATATCGATTTTGCATCGATGTGTCGATCCAACAGCCGACAATACAATGCATCGATACTAGACATGTAAAAAATATTGATTTTGCATCTTCAGGGTTCCCGCGGGATCTTAAAAAGTCTTAAAAGCATTGATTTTACAAATTTGAAAATAATACTTTAAAAAGACTTAAAAAAGTATTGAATTTTTATATCTAGGTCTTAAATTTTGCGCAGTTTGTAATAGCCAGAAAACGTTGCGGCGTAAACTTATCAATCATCAAGAAAATGATTTCTCGGTTACGCACCGTCGTACGGCGCAGTGCAGCTGCTGCACTACACACACAAACACACCACGCTTCATGTACACACGCACAGAGGAGAGGAGAGAGGAAGAAAAGACTCCGCTGTTGTGACTTTACGATGATCTAAAGTGGTCCGGGCGCGGGGGACCACTATTATTTGGACTTTAGAGAAATTGGTTCTATATATATGGCATATGGAACCAAATGGACCCGCGTGCACCAATTCAGAATCAAAACGACTAGTAGCCTTGGCAACCGTCGGCAACTTTTTACATGTTGGATGTTTAGATGCCACGGTCCCACTGTCCCACTGTCGGAAGAAAAAAAATGCGAAATGACTTTCTTTTGCTTCGTTTGCCGTTCGCTCTCTATCTCTTTCTCTCTCTCTCCCGTTCTCCCTCTCTCTTTCTTTGCCTCTCTCTCTGTCTCTCTCTCTCCTCGTATACTTGCGTTGGTCGTTATAACAGGCAGCATCCAGCGGCATCCAAATGGAGTAAACCAAAGGTCTGATAGAACAGACACAACCCCATCCCTGACATGTCAGTATAACCATTCAACCTAGGCACCAGTGCGCCGATGAAACATGATGCTAAATAAAGTCATTCTGTCTGAACTGGCACTTGCCGCTAGCCCAGCTTGTTAGGTGTGTGTGTGTGTGTGTGTGTGTGTGTGTGTGTGTGTGTGTGTGTGTGTGTGTGTGTGTGTGTGTGTGTGTGTGTGTGTGTGTGTGTGTGTGTGTGTGTGTGTGTGTGTGTGTGTGTGTGCGAATAACAAGGGTGACCAGATGTCCCCCTTTCTGTGGGGGATCTGGGACATTAGTGTTCAAATGCCATAAAGTTGCTGACCCCCTCCTGTGCCAGTTATCAATACTTCTGTGCCTCAAAAAACAGCTTGGATCTGGTCACCTTGGAGAGTTTGAGGAGCTGCTCTACAAGCTCTCAGCATGACTTGTAGATCAGTTATTTAATTAAGATTATATATATATATATATATATATATATATATATATATATATATATATATATATATATATATATATATATATAAATTAATAAAAATATCTGCGGTCTATTTTATCAATTTGCTCCTGGACGTAATTCAGACTAGGCCTAGGTGAAGTACAACTTTGCTGTTTCTCAAATAAAATGTATCAGTATTACAGCTTTCATTGATTTATTTCAAATTTGAAACATTGTCTAGCCTGTAAGGTAAAAAAGGGTAAAAAAAAAAAAATCGAAATCGAATCGTGGTGTATTCTTGAGTATCGAAAAAAATCGAATCGTTGGGTCAGGAAATCGATACTGAATCGAATCGCCATGATGGGTGTGATTTACACCCCTACTATACAAGTGGTAATTGAGGCTCAATCCATTACAAATAAGCTCAAGGGACATATACAATATGCTATTAAGCATTGAAAACTATTATAGAAATGCATGTTAATTGCACTTTAATATTAAGTCAGAACTCACGCCCCCACATCCATGGCGGACAATGCAAAGTCGGTACCTAAACCCAGGGCCGGATTCAACCTTTCCCGTTTAGGGGGGCATTGCCCCCCCCCCCCCCCCATATCCAAGCCTAGATCCGCCCCTGCCTAAACCCTGCGCTCCTGCGTTGTGTTTTGCCTTCAGATTGACGGCTCCACACTGAGGACCATCTGCATGCAGCACGGCCCCCTGCTCACCTTCCACCTTGGCCTGACCCAGGGCAGCGCTCTGATTCGCTACAGCAGCCGACAGGAAGCAGCCAAGGCCCAGGGTGCACTGCACATGTAGGTTCACTCCAGTCAAAGACCAACTAATTAAACATGTACAGATAATAACAGAGTCTAGGTCAGGGGTCTTCAGTAGCTCTCTACTTTACAAAACTGAGTGTTTATTGTTTCCGCGTGTTTTGATTCAGGCGATAGTTGTGGCGTAGACACACATACTGTACATAATCCTCACGTTCGGCACAGAGACGATTAATTTATTGTTGCTGTAGTAGGCCAAACATGGCACATAGTCTACATTTCATAAGTTTCTCATTATCCATACTGTACATAATCCTCACGTTCGGCACAGAGACGATTAATTTATTGTTGCTGTAGTAGGCCAAACATGGCACATAGTCTACATTTCATAAGTTTCTCATTATTGTAAAAAAAAAAGTACTTTAGAATAGACACAAAGTTTTAACATTTCTAAAATTGGCAACATGAAGCATCATATTTAATGAATGCTCATTAACATGTATTTAATGTATTTAATAATTTTGATATGCAAATATAGCCAGTGTTTACCTCCATAAGACTCAAATATACCGGTATTTGCAGCTCCAGATTTTGTGTTCATGTTTTAGTCCAAATTGGCTGCTTTTACAAAGTTTGCGGACCACTGGTCTAGGTCGAAAATAATACACATTATTCAAGACAATTCGATTTTCAAATTACCATCCGCCCCACCCCATTTAATTCCATTCCATTATTCACTAAATATCACATTTTTTGACTTGTTTTTACTTTTCCGTCAGGTGCGTTCTGGGCAACACCACAATCCTGGCGGAGTTTGTGAGCGAAGAGGAAGTCGCTCGCTATTTTGCACATTCCCAGGCTGGAGCGGCGGAGGGGGCCGGCGGCACGGTGGGCGGCGGAGTAGGAGGAGGGGTGGTGGCGGTGGCCGGTGGGACTCAGGGGTCATCTGCCACGGGCCCTGCTGTGGCCAGCAGCGGAGGCAGCTCCCCGGGAAGCGAGCGGGGCGGTGGCGGCGGCTCCGGGACGACCGCTGTTGCCGCTGCCGGGGGGAACGGAAACGGTGGTGGAGGAGGCGGCGGTGGAGCGGCGGCGGGTGTTCTCGGCAGCGGCTGGCAGAGTCTGGACGGTACGACCTCCTCCTCGGACCCTTCCTCCTCCTCCTCAGTCTCCTCCTCCTCGGCCCAAGGACCCGGCCTGGGCATATTCTCTCAATGGAGCACCAACGGCGCCGGGGAAGGAGGAGGTGGAGTCGTCGTTGTCGGAGGAGGGGCAGGAGGCGGAGGAGGAGGCGTGGTGGTGGAGCCCGGGAGGTCCGGCACCGCCGGCGGCGGCCTCTGGGGAGGGGTGACGGCCGGGTACCCCGGCAGCAGCCTGTGGGGCGCGCCCCAGCTGGACGACAGGCACCAAATGGACAGCCCCGCTGCTCTGTTGCCTGGTGACCTGCTGGGTGGAGGGACTGATTCCATCTAAAAGAAAATAGAAAAACCAACCTCTCCTCCCTCCTCCTCCTCCCCTTCATTTCTAAAAGTATAGGTTTTTAGACTACACTGACACAAAACATACACTGGGAAAACACGTGTACTTACTATAGCACATACATACATACACAAACATCCACACATTTACATGGTATGCATATTAATGTACTACACACATACACAACACACACACATGATATACATAATGTACACACACACACATTGCAGAAATGTGACATTGCTTACACACATTCTCGTGGCCAGACTTAAGCTATTATATAAACAAATGCAGGGACTGTTAGATGTGTATACGGCCTTTTTTTTCCACAGATGAAGATTTCAACTGCTTAGACTTGAACCTGAAAAAAAAAAGAAAACGAAAGAATGAGAAAGTTGGTCGGTCTGAAAGACTTTGACTCGACTGGATTGCAATGTTGCTTAGTAAAAAAAAAATTAAAAAAAGAGAGGAAAAAAAATATCGGGGACTTTTCTCAACAGATTTACATTAACACATGCACACACCAAATTCAGACGAGCCTTTTAGACAAGGTGGGCACTGTAAAACAACATTACCTGCATCGTATAAACTTAAAACAAACAAAAAAAAAAACTACTACATGATGTGAGGTGACCGTGCAGTTTCCATTCATGTCCCTTAACATTTAAAAAAAAAGAGACTGAATCCAAACACATGCAAAACACACTGCTCCGATTGACGACAGAACTGTATCTTAACTGTGTATGTTTAAAAAAAAAGTTTGTCTTTTTTTGTTTGTACGTATGGTTGTTTTATTGTTTTTCAAACAGTGGAAATTGAAAAATGTTTTTGTTTTGTTGTTTTTTTCTCTCTTCAAAAATGCTGACCTCTTACTGTTGTATCTCTCCCACTCTCTCTCTCTCTCTCTCTCTCTCTCTCTCGCCTCTCTCTCTCGCCTCTCTCTTCTTATCTTATCTCAATCACGTTTGTTACTGTTGCGATGATAATTGTTGAATTGCTGGCAGTTTGAGGCTAAACGTTGCATTTCTCCACGTGTGTGTGTGTGGGATACTGGGCACAGTACGACACGCACAGTTATGTGAACGCGTGTGTGAGTGAGAATGAGACCAAGTTAGTGGTTTTTAAAAAAGCCACCACCGCCGCCGTGTGTGTGTGCGCGCGCGTGAATGATCATTTTATGTGCGCATGTTACTGCCTGTTGTAAGTGTGAGCGAGGCTGCTTACTATACAGAAGGTCTATACAAAAAAAAACATGTTTTTGAGTGCATTCGGTATACTGCTGACTGTGTGTTCAAGGAAATATTGGCACTAATGCTTTTTTTTCTCCTCTCATTTTAAGTTGTGTTTTTTAGCAAACTTGTCTTTTTTATCGTCCGACTTGCAATAAGATAAAAAAAGAACATTTTATTGACACAAAGAGCTGAAGGCATACGTGTTTGAGGAAAAAGGACATGCCAAATCTTATCAAACTGTGTGTATCGGGTGGGAGGGATCGGGCGGGGTTGTTTACAGATGCATAATAAGAGTTACCGTACGTTTTTATGTTTTGTTGTTGTGTATTCGTTTTAAATTAAGACAGGCTTTAACACTCCTGTTCAGTGTTTTTGTTTTTTTCTTTTTTGTTTTGAGATTTTACAAAGGAAAAAATTTATTTAAACAAATGAGAACAAGATTAATAATAAAGATGAAAGTATTGGCTTCTAAATGTGTTGCGTGTTATGTAATATGAAACTTTAACATTGATATTACTGAACACACTTGTGAGTTGATCAGTTCTAATTTTAGTGAACAAGCTTAGTTTGTTAGACGTTCAATATGTTTTTCTTAAAGCATTTAATGTACTGTATGTGCATTGTGATATCGTATGGAATCATGAACGTATAGATGGGCCGACGGCATACAGAGAGCTGTTAGGCTTGTGTCCTATGAGACACCATCTGTCCTACGGGTTTTCAACAGGGTCTATCAAGAGTTTTAATCTTACATATCAGAATTTCCACAGGTGGGCCTCAGTTATTGTGATTTTTTTTTTTTTTTTACACTACAAATGTGATAACAGTTTGAGTAAGCGCATAGACATAACGGTTCAATACAAGGTCTGGTAAAAATAGATTTTGAATTCCATTTGGGTCTTCCAATTTCAGTTCATCATAAAATGAACCATATTTGTTGAGTCCCTGCTTTGTGTCTCAACTCTGCTAAGAAGTCATTCCATGGCCTTGGATGCCATGGCATGGAATGCCAATCTCAGTGCAATAAGTATAAAACCAAAATAAAGGATTGTTTACATTAGCCGAAACTTGGATAGGGGAAACAACAAGTTAAAGGTACTGTATAATAAGCGATTCTTAATTCAAATTGTTTTTTCTTTCCCAGTGAGCCCCTGGGGTAAAATAAATAAATAAAATAGCTTTTGTTTGGGCTTTGTGGAAAAAAATACATCAATCAGGATTAGTGGGCTTCCTCCATTCAAGATAGTGAGGTTGGGCTTTGGTGTCTAGACTGGACTGCACTGGGTTAGAGTAAAAGTGCACGTTTGGAGGTTACATAGTTCCAAACTAACTAAATTGTGCCTCTCTCTTACTATAATCCCTGAATGATGATGTCATAGCGGTATAGTGATGTCAACGCAATAACTAAATACAGGGATTAAAGCAAAAAAAAATCCTGAGCCTGAACTTTCCAACCTAACCGTGAATAACGGCACACAGCCTTGTCACTGTTATTAACAGTGTTCTTATTCATTTTGTGCCAATAAAATAACCCTAAAGTCATACAACATGGTATGATACATTAATGCAAGTGCTTAAATCCTGCTGAAATCCAGTTTAACAACATATTCCCAAATCCCAACTCCAGTCTGCCCCTATATTCAGGTTGCAAGAACAGCTTTTTTTTCTGCCCCGTCAATGTCCTAATTCTGTCTATATACTTTATGGCTCTGCTCCAAATGAAAGACATCTGTGGAAATGTGGAAGGCGGGCGCTACATTATGCAATGTTTGATAGCCAATGGAACAAACGCCAAGAAGACTAAAACAGAATGTACTAATAAACACATTCCTTCGTCGTTATGCAACTTCTGTTTGGGATAATGTTCTTATTAATATAATAAAGACAACTAGGGGAGGCCCAAACATATATATTATATATTTTTTCACCTTTATATTTTCTCCAACATTTTTTTATTATTATATTTTTATGTCATCCCGTGAACGTGAATGACATCATCGACGTTGTCACACTGCGTTGCACGAGAGAGCATCTAGTGTCAACGATGCGACATTGAGGGATCAGAAACTGAGCGCTCAAGCGCTGTTCATTCAACCTGAATAGGGACAAACTGGAGTTGGAAATACATTGTTTTCAACGAGGGCGGAGCCAAATAAGAGCTATTTTAGACGCGTTTGCAACATGACAGCTGTTTTATAGTATTATAGTAACGACTAAATTGTCTATAATGTGTATATTGTACCATCAATACCATTTAATATAATTAAAGCGGGGCTGTTGTCCGGCTCCAGTATATTTCTGCCTACTTCTGGTCCAGGCTAGGACATGTCCCTATATGTTGTCTACTCTCCATTCTCTATAAGTGTATGTAGAGCCGCCATTAGACTGGCCCCATGAGGTGAACCGAGTTTGCGCAAGTCTGTCTGTACTCTACTACGCCTTTGGAGAGAGGGGAGCCAGTCGAGTTCAGACAACACAGGCGTTCGAATCGTTACCAGAGGCGCTCTCTCTCTCTCACAGTACAGGGACTTCTCAACAGAGGGGATTGTATGTAAGCCGACGGAGCGGAGGAGAGAGAGAGAGGGTAGCGAAAACGTATCGCGGAGGTGGAGGGAGGTATGAGAGCCGCCAGAATCCGCTCCCATCCGTCTCCGCCGGGGCCCGAATCGAACTGACAACCACCGGAGCACGACCTCCACCGAAGCAGCTCTCGGACGAGCCCAGTATCGGGTGAGTAGCGGACCGGGGAGCCGCGGAAACCATGGGGGAAAAAAAAGAGATTCGTGCCCCCGAACCGAAGGCTCCCATTTACGGCTGTAGGGAGAGAGGAGAGAGGGGGAGGGGGGCGAGCAGCAGCAGCAGCAGCCAGAGATGGCTATCGGAACACAAGCTAACCTCCCCGGTCGTACGGTGCAAGGGTGCGGTTACTACAACAACGCACACGTTTATTCGCGATACTTGTACGTTTCTAGGCAATACACATCTCGTAAAAACACATGGGACAATGGGATTGTTTTATAGCTTCGGGTTGTGTGTGTGTATAAGGCTCCGATTAGCCCCAAGTCTAGTATTGTGTGTTGTTTCTATGGTAGCTACTACAGCTGGTATTGTAGCTATAGCTCAGCTGGTACTGTTAATCAAAATAGTAGGCTATAATAACAATAATATATATAATACGAAACTCTGGGGAGAGCGTCTCTAAATTGTGCACAGGCATAATTACCTGCATTTGACCGTATGTGGCCAAATATAAGGTAAAAGTGTGGCTACTACTGTTACTACTTATGAGATGGTTACAATGTTTACCAGACCTGCTTTGAGTCCTCGTTAAATCTTTAAGCCCAAGCAAACGGTTTTGCTCTCTTCTGGGCTGTTTACATCAGTGGATCCCAAACTTTTCCACGTCAACGACCCCCACATTGTCGCTGATCTAGCCAGGGGGGGACCCCACAATAAGAGAAGATTGTGTCTGGCTCCACAACAGTGATCAGCGTTTAAAAAGTCAATGTTTAAATGTACAAGTGAGTCTGTGACTGTCTACTCCATAGATACTCCTCAGAGTTACTAGAGACCCATAAGGGTCCGTTTGGTTGTAGTAATTTGGTGACATTTGTGCTGATTGTCGAACTAAAGTTGGGTATGTGTGGAGAAAACATGGATGCTTGTGTGAGAGACGCACACACATAGTAGCAGGGTTGTTGTGGTGGAGGAATTCCCATATCCCATGGTTTGTTTTCTTTTCGGACAGCACGGCACATTTTGTCACTCCTGTGAGTTTGAGGCCCTAAGGTAGAGATGTCCTCGTAGTGGGTTCACTTCTTTAATCTAAACAGATAAGGTGTAAATATGAATGACCTAATAACAATGGTGGGGTTCCATCACATAGTACGCCTCCCATCCTCAACACCATCCATAATTGCCACTATGCCCTGTACAACAGCCATAAGTGGCTTTTTAAACACACTACTTCTTTGAATAATATATACATTAGCACTTGAGTTGATACCATTTTGCCTTGCAGCATTTTTTGCAGTTGTATAATTCCAACCGTTTGGTTTCAGATTGTGCAGGATGTCTTTCATGACATAATTTCAGTGAACATATTCAACATAACATGCCTTTCTTTGAACAACTGGGTTCCTCTTATAACAATAGGGTATATCACTGTCTATACCAAAGGGAATTTCTATGAGATACAGACGGATATATGAATACATACACCTAGGGTTGTGTTTGTAACATAAAATGATGTGTCACCAGTTCCACGCCAGGCAATGAATCACCGGTGCACTGTGTGTATGCCATACTGATTAATGTTGTGGCCTAAATCTGCACTGCACGTGAGAGAAACCCCCCCCCCCCCCACCCCCTCTCCCCTTAGTGTAATGAAACCTAACCCTTCATTAACCCCTACTCAGTCAGCCCCTTCACAGAAGCGTACTATAATGTCGTCACAGAGATGCTCTCAACTGGCTGGCCTGCTGCCTGTAAATGTCTTGTTATGATCTCTACCTAAAACAGTCAGCTGTAGCTTATCGAATCCTTGGCTTCTTTGACACAACTCGAAGTAAAACAAATAGACCGCTCTGCTAGAATGCCACCCTTTTTGTCGCAGGACAGGCCAGTGAACCATAAACTAACCCCCTGGTCTTGTTGTTTTTGTTTTGTTTAGTTTGGGGACCTTATCAGTTGGGCCTATTGTGAAGTAACCTTGGAAGACCTCAAAGGCAGCAAGCTGCATATAGACCAGGGGTTTTCAACCTCTTTGACACCAGGCCCACTCTTTATTCAGCATTTGAGCCACGGACCACCATTTTAGCTCCACAGACCTAAAACCTAAATATTTATTTTTTAAATTTTGTCTACGATTCCAGCCCGGATTTGGGAAACGACAACGTACAGAATTATCAAAATGACCATTAATCTTCTACATTCTCTCGTTAACGTAGACTTGGGTTAATTCAGATGATGAATATTTGAAACCAAATGGACCCTTGCGGGTCCATTTGGTTTCATGTTTACGCTCTCAAAGAGTTACATCTGGGTTAACCAACTGTCTTATCATTTAACCTCGGGACCACATGGAACCATTCTCAAGGACCGCTGGTGTGTAGGACAGTTAGGAGCCATCGTACCACTTGGATCCAGACCAGATGCAGGCCGCAAGGCCTTGCAGAATTGATTAATCTCTCCCATCATGCCTGGGAGTTGGGCTTTGCCCACAACACCGAGGTCGCATTGAGAGAACGCTTTGTTTTGCAAACTCTCCCAGCCAGCTTAGTCATGGGACTCTTTTCTTGTCAGATCTTTGTTGGGAGGTTTATGGTGGTAGAGGAGGCAGGTCTCTATTCATAGAGCGACGCGGAGGTCAATATAGATCCTGTGTCTTTAGCACACACACTCAATGCTGCTGTTGAATTCCCACTACTAGGGCACAAGCCCGTGAAATAGGCCCCGGAGGTTTACAGCTAGATTTTTTGCATAACCTAACTTTAAGCAGACAGTTGCAAATGTTATTATGTACCTTGTATAATGCAGTGCCTCTTCACAGTGCTGGTGAGAGGGCAACGTTCCTTTTTTTAATATATATAAATTACACCTTTCTCTGAGGGTCATCTGTACTTTGATGCGGGTCTCTCTGTGTCTTAGAAGTTCATTGCAGAGAAATCAACTTGCTTCTCTTGACACACATTCAGCCAATGTTCCTGCATGGCATGCCCTATAGAACAGTGCTTTGCCTTTTGCAGTGGCTGCACAATGTTGCGTGGCAGAGAGAGAGAAGGCTAAATAAGTGATGATCATGCTTCCACGTCACGTGCAGTTCGTTTCAGAAGGCCCACTCGCTGCCCTCGTGTGTCTGCCCAGTCCTACTGCCCATGCTGGTAACAGCTGATTCTCCTAGCCAACTTCTCTAGCGACTCCTCTCCGCTGGAGCATGCATTTCCAGCCATCGGTGTAACCTCTAACTGCAACTGTCCCGCTCTGCCACTTCCCTCCACCCCGCCACCCTCATCATGTATTGCTGGTAACCTGACAGCTGTTTACTTATCAACTAGGTCAGCAGATTTCAAGCTGCACTCGCACCATGCACGCGAGCGCACCCACTCTTATACCGTTCATTTGTTTGGGTATTGGGCATTCAGATTTTGGATCGTTAACCAGGAAGAGAACATTATTTTTGCAATTGATTCAGCTTTTGTACGGCTTTTGTACGGTGGCCCACAAGTGTCCCAGAATTAGCAGGTGCTTAAAAGCGACTAGACGGCCGACATGGTAGCCGAGGTGTCAAGTGTCCTTCCTTTGCCTTCCTTCTAATCATCTTTTGTGCCGCCCCTTTTTGTTCACAGCGACAACCTGCAACCATGGAGCTGAGAGTGGGGAACAAGTATCGGCTCGGGAGAAAGATAGGCAGCGGTTCCTTTGGAGACATTTACCTTGGTAAGTGGGGTGGTGGACGGTGCGCTATTGTACGCCCCGTTTCCATGCTTGCCTAGATTCAACATGGTCTACCACTATACACATGAAAAAAATAATAATAAAGTTCACAGACTTAATTATGAGTCCGTTTGGTTACTTTTGTAAACTCCCCTCTACTTTGTTGTCAACAAATCATGAAAACAAAACATTCGTCAGGGCTCAGGACAGGTGTGGCTAACTGTGCAGCAGTTTCATAATGAGCCAATAATGGAGTTGAGGTGGAGTTAGATTCTGTTTTTTTTAAACAAATCTGTTTACAAACACAGTGTTTGTACACACTAAAGTTACCTCTTACTTTTAACCCTCATTTCACCATGTGGTCTTTCATACTGAGTGGTTTGTTAACCTCATTTTCCATCCACCCGTTGTGTGCGTGTGTGTGTGCAGGTGCCAACATTGCCACTGGTGAGGAAGTCGCCATTAAGCTGGAATGTGTGAAGACCAAGCACCCGCAGTTGCACATCGAGAGCAAGTTTTACAAGATGATGCAGGGAGGAGGTGAGTGATGTATGCGTTGTAATAGAGTGCTGCTACTTTTTATTATTATGATATAGCTTAATTACCGCAGTTTTCCACCAACCTTTTGAAGAACCATCCGGCATCATCCACATTAGAATGGCGGGTTCGTTTCTCATAATTTTCGTGACGTATTCCAAAAAAAACGGGCTCCAAAACAAAGAAGTGAGCTCAGAATCGCACGGAAGGCTGCGGCCCAAGTGCATTGAGCGTCAATTTCCCAGAAATCCTGACCAATTGTTTTCCCTCCCGTCACGGCCTGCAAACGTGTGACGTGTCACTTTTGTGTCTGCGGGAGACCGTTGTCTTAACTTGTGTCCTGAACGCGTTTTGGTGTTTTATCTGTTGAAAAATAGCAGATCAACAAGCTCATGTCGCGCCACCGAGTGGCGCGACATGAGCTTTTAACTCAATTTTTTGCATCTGGGGGATCCCTGTTTTCAGATGGGGGGGGGGTCCGCAGCCAAATATGGATAATTCTGGTGGTCCTTGGCTTGGCCTTGGACACAGGAACACAGATTTTTCAGAAAAACTAGAATCTAATGTCAGAGACTATAGAATCTAGTGTCAAAAACTCGATTCTAGCGTCAGAAACTAAATTCTAGTGTCAAAAGTAGATCCTATCACCACAAACTATAATTTAGTGTCAATAACTAGAATCTAGTGTCGGAAACTACTGTAGAATCTAGTGTCAAAAGCTAGAATCTTGCTGCAGGTATAATCTGGTGTCAGGAACTACTGTATAATCTGGTGTCAGAAACTCCAATCGAGGGTCAGGACACAATGGGTTAACCTGCTGACGTGACACATTTCGGAAATGCACCTCCCTAAACGTTTTGAAATGCACCTTTTCAATTGTGCCGCAGTTATGGTAGCGTTGCCTCGTCGTGTTTTGAAATGCACCGCAGTTATGGTAGCCTTGCCTCGTGGTGTTTTGAAATGTACCGCAGTTATGGTAGCGCTGCCTCGTCGTGTTTTAAAATGTACCACAGTTATGGTAGCGTTGCCTCGTCGTGTTTTGAAATGTACCGCAGTTATGGTAGCGTTGCCTCGCTGTGTTTCGAAATGTGCCGCAGTTACGGCGTTACGTAAAAATAAAGTGTACATTTGGGCAAGTATGTACCGTAACAACCTCATCTTAGCAACAAGATGCTACATGATTGACATCATCAATGAAGTTTGCTAATTTCATTGGCCAAATTATCTCCCCCTGAGGGGCGTGTCAGCAGAATGAAGCAAAAGGCATGTTTAGCGTGTTCAGCGGGGAAAGAGCTCCTTTATTAATTTAGAAAAAGCGTGTTCCGCAGACACACCGAACCTGAATTGAGATCGAAATTCTTTGGCCAGCTATTGCTAATGAAACGTACTTCTCTCTCTCTCTCTCCTCCCTCCCTGGGTGTCCACCAGTGGGCATCCCATCCATAAAGTGGTGTGGTGCGGAGGGCGACTACAACGTGATGGTGATGGAGCTGCTGGGCCCCAGTCTGGAGGACCTGTTCAACTTCTGCTCCCGCAAGTTCAGCCTCAAGACCGTCCTGCTACTGGCAGACCAGATGGTAGGACACAAACACACAGGAAGAGCATTATTTACCATCATTGGCATTATTTTAGTTATTGAAAAATATCAGACCTACAAGCTCATTGCGCGCCACGGAGTGGCGCGCTATGAGCTTGTAGGTCTGATATTTTTGAAAACGGTGAAAATGTGACACAAATCTTATTTTTCAGTTCAGAATGGGTTAACGGCAACAAAGAGCCCAGTGTCTCGATGTCTATCAATCTGTATAACCGTTTACTAAATACAATGTTGTGTATAATTGCCGTTGGTTAGTTGTGAGATGGAACCTGCCTGGGAAGAAAACGCCACTAGCATAGCAAACATAGCCACTAGCAAGCTGCGGCATTGCTGGATGTAACCCACCAAGTCATATGATGTAAACAAACAAGCCTTGTGATTAGGAAACAAAATGGAGCCGGTTCCAGTATGCATGCGTGGCTGGTCTATCTGGCAATGCGGCTCCGCCACCTAGCCATGCGAGCATGTGTTTGGGATCGCTTTTTAGTAAAGGGTGACGTCGAGATGCGCTTGTGACTGGCCAGTCGCTGTGATTGACAGCTCACATGCCTGAACCTAACCACCTAACCTTAGCCCTAAACCTAACATCAGTAAAACCATGCCTAAACCTATAAGGCCAAGGTATATTTCTACTTGCAACATTCCTTTTTTTTAACCTTACTACTAGTTTGTACTAAAAAGTAAAAAAAAAAAAAAAAAAAAAAGAAGCAAATATTTTATTTATGCAAATTAGGATCATTATTAAAAATAATTATAATAAATTTAAAAATTGGATATCGTTTAATATAATGAATGTACATCTTCCAGACATTCTAATGATCACAGAAATACAATGGGGGAAATAAGTATTTGACACGCTGATGATTTTGTAAGTTTTCATGGTTAGAATGAAATGAGCACTCTGTCATTTTTATGGTACTTTTATTTGAACAAATAGAGGCAGAATATCAACAAAAATGTCCACAAGAAAACATTTTTTAAAGGTTATGAATTAATTTGCGTTAGATCTGGTGAAATAAGTATTGGACACCCAAGCACAGTCTAACTTCGTACTTGGTGGAGAAACCTTTGTGGGCAAGCACAGTAGTCAGAAGTTTCTTGTAGTTGGTCACCAAGTTTGCGCACATCTCAGGTTTTGGTCCACTCCTTTTTAGAGATCCTCTCCAAATCCTCAACTTTTCGAGGGTGTTGCATTCCAACTCGAAGCTTCAGCACCCTCCATAGATTTTCCATAGGATTAAGGTCTGGAGACTGGTTAGACCACTCCATAACCTTAATATGCTTCTTCTTGAGTCACTCCTTTGTTGCCTTGACCGTATGTTTTGGTTTGTTGTCATGCTGGAAGACCCAGCCACGACCCATCTTCAGTCCTCTGGCTGAGGGAAGGAGGTTCTTGTCCAAGATCCTGCGGTACATGGCCACATCCATTGGCCACACAATGCGGTGAAGTTGCCCTGTACCCTTAGCAGAGAAACAGCTTCAAAGCACAATGTTTCCAACTCCATGCCTGACAGTGGGGATGATGCTGTTAATGATTTGAAGGCAACACACTACATATTGAAATCCTGCACTGCCCGCAATGTCCCCTTGCTCAAGAACCCACATAGAGACCTGTCTAAAGTTTGCCAATGAACACCTAAATGATTCAAAGCAGGCTGGGGGTCATGTGATGTGGTCAAATAAGACCAAAATTGAACTCTTTTGCATCAATTTTACTCATTGTGTTTGGAGGAAGAGAAATGCTGAATACAAACCCAACACCACCATCCCCACCGTCAAGCATGGAGGTGGAAACATTATTCTTTGGGACTGTTTCTCTGCTAAGGGTACAGGGCAACTTCACCGCATTGTGTGGCCAATGGATGTGGCCATGTACCGCAGGATCTTGGACAAGAACCTCCTTCCCTCAGCCAGAGGACTGAAGATGGGTCGTGGCTGGGTCTTCCAGCATGACAACAAACCAAAACATACGGTCAAGGCAACAAAGGAGTGACTCAAGAAGAAGCATATTAAGGTTATGGAGTGGTCTAACCAGTTCCCAGACCTTAATCCTATGGAAAATCTATGGAGGGTGCTGAAGCTTCGAGTTGGAAAGCAACACCCTCGAAAACTTGAGGATTTGGAGAGGATCTCTAAAAAGGAGTGGACCAAAACCCCTCCTGAGATGTGCGCAAACTTGGTGACCAACTACAAGAAACTTCTGACAACTGTGCTTGCCCACAAAGGTTTCTCCACCAAGTACGAAGTCAGACTGTGCTTGGGTATCCAATACTTATTTGACCAGATCTAACGCAAATTAATTCATAACCTTTAAAAAATGTTTTCTTGTGGACATTTTTGTTGATATTCTGCCTCTATGTGTTCAAATAAAAGTACCATAAAAATGACAGAGTGCTCATTTCATTCTAACCATGAAAACTTACAAAATCATCAGCGTGTCAAATACTTATTTCCCCCATTGTATATTCATTCCAGGCGTTATACCTACTTTTATTAGGGTTAAAGGCTAAAGGTCAAAGGTTAAAATCATCAAAAATTGCAGTCCAGAGATTTTTTAATTGGGTTAATTGCAGCCACTGTGGGGGGTATTTCTATGCAAATATCATGACCAATTTCAATGAAATACTGAACAATGAGCACCAACCATGATATTTATGTGGAGAAAAAAAACTAAACAAAGGATTATTTTTAATTAAGGGGTTAATGTTACTAAACATTAACATTGGGCCTTGTAGGGCAAAACGGTAACCTACCTTAATTAACCCTCAGTAAAAACTAAACACACCCTTTACTCAAAAGTGAATCCAACCCTAGCCACCGTTCACACCACGGCATGTTAAATCACTGCATCTAAATAAAAAAAACATTTGAGGGCGCAATGGGACTTTGCCGTCATCTCGGGTGACTGTTGCCGTGGAAAAGTGGCCTTTTAATGCATGGCGGGAACATCTTAACCGTGACGCATCTTTTATGTGCTCACATGGACTGCTGGCTGGTCAAGACCAACCAGCAGATTGGTCAGATCAGGACGAAGATTTATGAAGGAGAAGGAATCACAATTTGCCATGTACATGGTGTTCACAAGACGTGCAGGCTGGGTACAAGATCTGTACACACAGACCACGTGTTCACCATTCACCCAGGATTCTATAGAGAGATGTACATTCTTCGAATGCCATTGCACTGTGCAAGCACAGCAGCGCACTATGCAGTAGGCTGCCTTGCAATGTTGGCCATTACTTGCCCTGTTATACTGTATGTGCCACCGGTATGTATTGACGTATAATCTATTTCACACCTCATCTTATCTCCTTTTTTTATTAATTTCAAACAGTGTACTGCAAATAATGTATCAGCAGCTCAATTACCACGTATAGTTTCCCCTCATACTGTATATGGCGTTCTGTTGTCTTTTAGAGAGCACTACATTGTATCTATTGAATAGTTTATTATTGGCACAGGCGTAATCTGTACAGGGCACAGTCAGACGCATTACAGTCAAGCCAATGGGATCACCGAAAAAAAAAAAAGTCCTTGCTGTCTTATTTTCATCCTGTGTTCTGGTCATAAAAGATATAGTAATGCCTCTTTCTATGGAATGTTTGAATTGCATAGAACTGTCTCGACTGGACTGAACAGTGTATGAAGGTGCGAGCGGAGCGGAGGGATTCTTCTAATTGACAACAGAGTCGGTTTTAATTAAAATGCGTCAGGGTGGCTTTCGGAGCGAGGACCGTGCACCACATGTTGTAGAGCAGGCAGGGTCGCTCTCGCTGCAAACACGAGAGCCGTGCTGTGCACAAACTGCACATGGTTATATAAACAGCTGCGCAGCATGCACATGTGTTTTTTTTCCTCCATGTTTCTGGACACGTCGCACACACAGCAACATGTTTCTTTTTAATTGTTTTTCGCTGCCGAGTGGATCGCGGATCGTGGAGCGACGATACACAGTGGCTCAGCGGGTGCCGGCCGGGTAGGGCATCCCGGATGGGGAAGACGGTGAGGTTCCCAGCTCGAGTCTGGGCTCCCCCAAAGTTAGGGTCAATGCTGAACCCCTAAATGTGCCCGATGTGCAGGTTGGCACCTTTCATGTTTTCTGCTGCCATCAGTGTATAAACAGGTGGATGCAATAATGTGCAGACAACTTGATTAGTCACTTTTTGAATCTTTACTAGTGTCATGGCATCTCTCAGCAGACTTTTGAAGGTAGACATTGTAAATGTGAACCAAATCCATACTGGTTGAGGAACTGTACTGGCACCGGCTATTTCTTCTGCAAAAGGTTAACAGAAGCTGTTCTTTTGTTTAGTTGGCACCAGCAGCTCCTATACACAGCTTTGTGAGTGTCTATATGAAGCATGGAATGTGCACTGCTTTTTAGCACTCTGTGCAGAGGGATGTTAATGTAATGGCAAGCTACATTGTCCCATCTGTAGTGGTAAACAAAGCTGAGTTTGAGTTTAGCTGGCTTCTGTGGAACTGCCATTTCAGCTAAGCAAATTTATTTTTGATATTTTTCACAATGACGTCTAAATATTATATTGGTCCCAAGTGTGTGCTTTGTAATTTGACACTTGTTTAAACTATTGTCTAGACAATTAGAAATGTTAACTATTTCCTCTACAAAAGTCTGCGGCGGCCGCCATTGGTTTTGAGCATTCTTAACTAACCCTAACCCGACCCACAGAATATTTGTTCTTAGACACCATGTAAACACCAGCTATCTAAGTGAAAAGAGGAGTCTCTACTTTCACGTACAATCATGTTCCCAAATAAATAAGAATGTATTTCAGAGCACCAGTCTTGCATCCTTCGCTGTTTTCCACTTTGGTGGTGTTTGGGTCGTTAATTTCATCAGGAAAAAGGGGTGTTCTGGCCAACACAACAAGCGAACCAACATGTTTTCTCTGAGGGAGCATCTCTCCTTAGGGATAGCATGAGAAGTTCAGTCGCTTGAGAGAAACTCTGGAGTAGAACGCGTAGGTCATTCGTCATCCCTAGGGAGGTGGTCGATGCACATCTCACTGGGAGGAGACCCCCGGGGCAGACCAAGGCGCAGTTGGAGCCAGGTATTGCATCGACTCACTAGCCATGGAACGTCTCGGGATGCTCCATTACGCAGTCCCTTAGAAGTCTCAAACTCTCTCCACAACCTGACTATGGCTAGGCCCTTCTGATCCAGGAAGGATTCATCTGCACTGACTGGTTTATACAGTAAATGGCTCAGTGACGTCACTGTCGACTTTACCATGTGCTCAGCGACCAGCAGTGTAACGACCGCTGTATTTTTGTTTTCATGCTCGCACTCATGAAACAGTAAACAGGATTATTTTGTCTGTCATGTCAAGATAACTATCAAGATGTGTGAAGTAAAGGCACCACTGTGCAAATTAATATATACAGTATAAGATATTCCCAAAATAGGCTTAAATGTTTTTTGCTTGTCTGTCGTACTATCCATGTTTAAATTACGTATATATATATATATATATATATATATATATATATATATATATATATATATATATATATATATATATATATATATATATATATATATATATATATATATATATATATATTATATATATATATATCTCATAATATGATGTTTTGACATAATAATATAGTATCCTACAAGGGTCATTGATTGCAGCCAACCGTCTTTCCTGTTTTGGTACTATCATGCGCCGTGTAGTATATCGGGCTCTACGTTTGCATGCGTTAAGATGCTTGGAAAAGCAACATGTGCTGTTATATAAAGTCCTCCTGACTTGGACTTTACCTCGAGGTTAATACCATTCTCTCCCTCTTGCCTCCCCCAGATCAGTCGCATCGAGTACATCCATTCCAAGAACTTCATCCATCGGGACGTGAAGCCCGACAACTTTCTGATGGGCCTGGGCAAGAAGGGCAACCTGGTGTACATCATTGATTTTGGTCTGGCCAAGAAGTACCGCGACGCTCGCACCCACCAGCACATCCCCTACAGGGAGAACAAGAACCTGACGGGCACGGCCCGCTACGCCTCCATCAACACACATCTGGGCATAGGCAAGTAGTGTACACCGTAATGGGCTAAAAAGGACCATAACAATACCTAACTGGATATGTTCTTTGCAGCACGTTTTGAATTTGTTTGTCTTTTTTTTGTCATTTAGTCATCTGATTTTTTTTTTTTTTTTTTTTATCCCACGATTTTGTAACCCATTTTTTCACCCACTGCCAATTCCTAATGTGATCCTGGGCATAGGCAGAGGACTGGCCTCATGCTTCCTTCAATGCATGAGGAGTTCAAGCTGCCTTCTTTTCACCTGACAGGGGTGAGTTTCCCTGGTTGGACGTGGTGTGTGGAAGGACCACGTTATTCCAAACAGTTCCAGCCCCCTCCGTCAGTCTGGCCAGGGGGAGGCAGTCTAGAGCCCAGGATTACTGCATGTTTTTTGGAGGGTATCTACCCTAGGGGACACGAGGAGAATATGCAAACTCCACACAGAAAGGCCCTTTTGCCCGGGCACTGATGATGCGGAGGAGGAGACACACCGCCAGCACCCACAGCGGAGTTCCTATCGAGAATCGAACCCAGGACTTTCTACCTTTGAGGCGACAGCACTAACCACTGTGCCATGTCATCTGATTTTTAGTCTACTAAATCTACAGTTGCATTAGTCGACTAACTCTTTTGGCTGGCCTGAAAATAGCAAATCTACAAGCTGTGAGCTTGTAGATCACCTGTTGTCAACATGTAACAGTCTTTTAGTTCTACTCGATGGGTCTCTTCTCCACTATTCCCCACTCCCGATCATTTTACTCATGGTTATTTGTTGTTTTTTTTTACCTTCAAAATATGAAGGTCTTTGAGGTTGAAGGGTGTTGCATCCCCTCGATGGCCCTTTCTGCCTGCAGCCATACTGGAGGCACTAAGAAAGCCTCCTGTTTTCCGTAGCGTGAGGCCCATGGACATGGTGCTAGTATAGCCGCACAGATCCAGCCCTTAATGCCGAGTTCTAACCAGCGTGGCACAGCACTGGTCCCACCTCCCAATCTCAGGGTCCACAAGGACACTGAGCTAAACACAGGCAACTTTCCTGTTGGCTTTTGCACCTTTTTCCCCTCATTTACATTTTTTGGGCTATGACTGGTGCCACTTAACCATGCAAGTAGGGAAAATCAAAGCGAATGCATGCCTCACCCGACCCAATTATGCAAATATCCATTGTGCCGTTGTGTCAGAATACTCTCTGTAGTCTGTACCCGCTATTAGAGTAGCTATTGCACTATGTAATCTAGGCACTGGGCTTCTTGAGGAAACGATTCAGGCCGGGAAATTATGCAGACCCAACCTGTTTTTACAGAATAATTTGTTTAAAAAACAAACTGCTCACAGTACCATGGATTGGACTACAAATCACAAGCAAGTTTCAAGTCTCTGCAAGTTGAATTTCACACAGCAAACTGAAATGAAAATTGCAGTACATTATCTTTATTCATTGAAAAGCCACATGCTTTGAGATATGGTCCGTATCATGTGTCTGTGATGGCTGGGCGGGTAATTTATAAAAAAAAAGCAAACTAGACCCCCCCCCCCCCATGTTAATTGGGGTTTCTCTCAGATTTGATGAAGTGTTTGTCTTACTTACCTCCTACTTGTGCTTTAAGTGCTGATTCAGCTTGGCCCTAATGTGTACGTTATCACGTTGTGATGTGGGCTGCCATCTGGTTAAAATCAACACCTTGGTCCAACACCGGCTCAGACAGGGCTGTCAGCTACGTACTTCTCCTCCTTGTTGCCTCTGCCCAGCACCATGTTGTGTGTGATTCAACAACGGAGCACGATGACTGGTGTTTCTATGAGTCATCTGTAGGCCTGAGGTGTGACGCGTAACAGTGACAGATTTCGGGCTGCCTTCTGCACACTGTCTTTTTCACAAGATCACGACCCTGCTGAGCTTTTTCTTTTCCCCCCATCCAGGAAGTTCCTCATTCTAGATTCACATTCCATTTCATTCCATCAGGGCCGGATGTAACATTTCCCAATTCAGGGGGGGCAGGTGAAAATGGTATGGGTGCGGTTTCATCGCCCGTGTCGCTTCGCGCAACAGAGGATGAATCCGCACCCAGATATTTTTTTTGGTTACAGGGCTTATATTAGGCAAGTAAGCATCAGTAACAGCATCAGTTGTTGAAGTTGCAACAGACATGCAGCTTGCATAAAGCTAAAGGTCTGACTCAGAGAGTTTTCTGTCTTCAATGATGAAATGCTGTTGGTTTAGTGGCACAACTGAAGTTAGTTAGTAGCAGTAGTAGTGTTTCAAATCATTTTAATTATAAGCACTTCAATTTGGAATATCTTTGAAATTTGGGTTGCTTTGCATGCCATCATGTTTGGTGGAGTAATGTCCATGCCTAGATCCACCCCTGCATTCCATTCACATTTACCATGTCTCTCTCTCCCTCTCTGTCTGTCTCTGTCTGTCTCGGTCCACAGAGCAGTCCAGGCGTGACGACCTGGAGTCCCTGGGCTACGTCCTCATGTACTTCAACCTGGGCTCTCTGCCGTGGCAGGGCCTCAAGGCCGCCACCAAGAGGCAGAAGTACGAACGCATCAGCGAGAAGAAAATGTCCACCCCCATCGAGGTGCTGTGCAAAGGCTACCCCTGTAAGTCCATTTTTTTCCTGATGATCTCCGTCGCCCCTCGGGGCATTTTGACAGGTCAGCCGAGAGTGGAACGACACTAAATTCTACAAAATGTTCCTAAAATGACAGTTCTACAAGCCCGTAGCTTGTAGATCTGCAATACTGCACTGAACAAATGGGCTGTTCACCTTCAATGATAGTGCTAATCGTAGTCTTTATTGTCTCCACATCATGTTTTTTTTGTAATGCACACTTGTACACTTATGTTTATAATTCTACTTAAGTTGAAAACATTACGGCCCATTTTAACCCTCAATGGCTTCCTTTCTGATCAGTGGTGGTGTTGTAAGATTCACACGTTCAGGTATTGCTATTTAACAACAAGGTGCTGGTTGCCACTAGGACCCGGAAGTAACGCAGGACTACAAAATGACGTCTGACTTAAACGCCGACTTACTTATTGTAACAACGCTTACAATTTCTAATCACTAGAAGTAAATTCAACTCTAGTCCAGTGATTTCTTTTAAAGGAGTGTGTGCCGTTGTGGCACGCTGCGAGTTAGCTCAGTCTGCTTTTCGGCCGCCGAATAGCGGCTTAGGATTGTTGTTGACAACGGAACATTGACTTCCAGAAATGCATCACTGACACTCAGAAAGGAGACGAGGAGCGGATTGTGATTAGCTAGTCAGTTCAGGTTATCCATGATCCATATTAATATCCTCTCTTTCAGCACCAGGGAGGATTGCGGTACAGTACAGTATTTCCCTACTTCGCTCTTGACACTAATGTGCTGTGCAGTGTACTGTTGTTCAAGTGTGGTGCTTCATTCTGTGGCTTTTTTTTCTGCTTCTCATACAGCGGAGTTCTCCACGTACCTGAATTTCTGCCGTTCGCTACGCTTCGACGACAAGCCCGACTACTCCTACCTGCGGCAGCTGTTCAGGAATCTGTTCCACAGACAGGGCTTCTCCTACGACTACGTCTTTGACTGGAACATGCTCAAATTCGTGAGTACCGCTTTGATTCAGCTCTTCCGAACGAAACTCCGAATTAGCTCCGATGGGCGCTAGTATGACCAAAACTGTTGGGATAACGTACCGGGATAGAGCAGGTACCAGGAAAATGATTTATCTGTCCTAGGACAATGACTGTAGAGAACAGACTTGAGTCTGTGCCTTTCATTTCAGTGTAGGCCTATGTTGATTTAACAACAGTGCTAAAGCACTGTGTGCTTTAGCTATTGAAAAAAGCATATCTACAAGCTATGTGGCACCCCGTAGCGTCGCACTCGGCGATGCACTTGTAGATCTGCTATTTTTGAAATGTCATGGAAATGTTACAGGGGCCTAAATTTTTGGTACAATTTGGGGACAATTTTAGTCCAAAGTTTAGTTCCAGGTATAGGATTTCAGTTCCAAGGGACAGACTTTTAGTTCCGGGGACATCATCTTTGTTACGGGGGCAAATTTGACAGAAAAATGTCAGAATGTAGATTGATTCATTAATTTATTTTAGATTCAGCCTTAGTCTTGCATCTCGTTTTAAACCACAAAAGTCTTTTTTTTTTTTTTTTCTTTAAACAAACTTTGGGTTTTTCTAAACCTTTCCAGGGTGCCAGTCGGACAGCCGAGGACGGCGACCGGGAGCGGCGGACGGGAGACGAGAGGGACGAGCGCCTGGCCGGGGTCCCCAGAGGGTCGGCGGCGCGGGGTCTGCCCCCGGGGCCCAACCCGCCCGCCGCCAACAGGGTCAGGAACGGGCCGGAGCAGGCCGCCTCCAACCCCGCCTCCAGGGTGCAGCAGTCTGGTGAGTTTTATGATATGCTCTTTGGAGATCACGCAGCTTCAAACACGCAGGACTCCTTAATGACACTACTTGGGACATTTTCTGTATTTCCGACCCTCTTATGTAATAAATGCCACCTCCCAGTGACGCAATTGACGTGGATATAACCATTTGTGGACGGTGATTTTCATATTTTTTTTATTTATCAAATTATTCCCATTCAAATAGTGTCTATAATTTCACAGGTCCTCCATTTCTCTATTTTGGCCTATATAACTATATCCACTAGGTGTCAGTAAGTAGCCAATCACCTGTAGTGCCAATAAAAACAGAGAAGGGCTTCTTCTTTCTGTGCACTGGGGTCATATTTTTTCCTGCAGCTTCACCCGTTAGCTTTTATGATAAATAAATACAGTAGCGCAGCGATCAAGAGCAAAGTCAAATCAAGCCATATTGCCGCGGCCATTGCTGGATTATGATCAGCGATGGACATACATACCGTGCACATATGAGCAAGCACACAACGTTTTTGGTCATTTCTAAGTGAGTAGGACCTGACGTTGGCCGATCATGCAAAAAAAAAAAGGTAATCACCTCAAATTAATTTATTTTAGACAAAACAACCTTATATGTCATGTATGTCAGCAGCCAACTCGACAAATTTAGTATTAATTCATTAGTAGGCATAGGGTTGGCACTGGGTGAAGAAATGGGTTACAAAATCGTGGGCTAAAAAAAATAAATAAGAGAAATTATTTGGATAGGTATCATATTTTTGTCCCGCAGTTGTCCCACAGTAGTTTCTGGGGGTTGTTTTAGTTTGGAGGGAACTTGTTTACTCAACAACTTAACCCCAATCTGGCAGAGGCAGCTTACCTATCCCCGCTTTCTTCCCTAAACAATGTATATCCCTTTGATTACAAAGTGTTTCAGACACAAGCCAACATCCTGATTGACCCATTACTACCCTACTAGTGTATGTAGTTATGTAGCAGAATCTAGTTTACTGAATGTTTCGTGAAGATTCTTGTAAACCATGTTTTTTCTGTTCTATGAACCCTATGGAACATGAAAAAAGTAGTTTACATTTTTTATCTTTGCCCAGAAAATATTTATAAAAAATGTGAACCACTTTTTTTTTCATGTTCCATAGGGTTCATAGAACAGAAAAAAAACATGGTTTACAAAACCACCTTCACGAAACGTTCACTTAAATACACAATGACATGCACTATACAGTGGTAAATGGTCTGAATGGATTTTTATTTTATTTTTTATTTATTTATTTTTTTGCCCCACCTTCTCAGGAAACACGTCGCCCCGTGCAATATCCCGCGCCGAGAGGGAGAGAAAAGTGAGCATGCGCCTCCACCGAGGAGCTCCGGCCAACGTGTCCTCCTCTGACCTCACGGGTCGCCACGACCAATCCAGAATCTCCACGTCACAGGTGCGCCAACCCGCTTAAAACGCAGGGGGTTTTCAACCAGTTGCTCCCCTGAGAAGATTCCAGGTGGTTCCCCAGCTAAATGATGGACAGTTGGGTAACCAACCAAGTGGACCCTTATAGATCTGTAACTCTTGAGATCGTAAAATGATACCAAATGGACCCTTATTTGGTATTGCTATTTATTTTTTGCTATTTGGTATTGCTATTTTGACCAACATTTTAAGTTTAGCTTATCTCCTAAATCATGGACCAAAACTTAAATCCTTAGTTTTGGGCCAGAGAGACTGAACTCAACATCAAATTGTGGTCCTCCGTGGCTAAAATGCAGAATAACTAGTGGGCCCTGGTATGAAAAGTGCTGACAACCACTGGCTTAACAAATGCCTTTTTTTCTCCCTTTTTTTTTTTTTTTTTTTTTTACCGATACCGAATTTTATTTATTTTTCCTACTTGAACTTGATGCTGTGAAACACCAATGCCAACCAGAAGTTGTCAAATGTCCCCTTTGCAGGTCAGCATGCCATACGAGCACATGGGAAAGTGAAATCCACTCCATTTACATTGAAACTGACAGGTGAGACACACTTTTTCATACATACATTCATACATTTGTCACATTTCCCTTTTTTGCGTGATGTGTATGCAAGTTGCTGTGTGTTAAAGTGCGTTCATACCTGAGGATATACATGTGCTAACAGTCACTGAGCTTGTGTCGCGCGTCGGTTGGCTGTAGACACCGAAATTTAACTTTGCATTGCACTAAATGGATCCAGATCAAAGGTAGGGTAAGTGATTTGAAATTCATGGTGTAGTACCAGCCTGGTGCACTAGGGGTGCCCAAAAGTAGCTACACTATGTGAACCTGCTGCTCGTTCCTGATTGGAGGAGAATTCACCCTCCACCTGGGGAACTTTTATTAGCTCCTCTGCTAACGTGGGGGAAACTCCATATATGGTCTGCACTCCTTATAATAGAGCATTTTAACAGAAAAAAAAAATTGGGGGTGATGTCTGACAAAAGTGAAATCACTTCCCCTACCTTTAATCATTGATTAGTCACTTTTACAACAAGGTATGGTGTGTAGAGATCGGACATTCCAGGAATGAGTAACACTGCTAAACGTGTTGGTTGCACCCCCCAAAACTTAAAATCAACATTGCTTTGAGGCAGTTTCTGAAGATACGGGGTCATAATTGGCACAAACAAAGTCAAGGAAGTGACAGGACCCATGCTTATGTGCATGGCAGACACCTGTGACTGAGTGCCCCACACCTGTGACTGAGTGGCCCACACCTGTGACCAGAGATGGTGACTCGAGTCCGAGACTCGGACTCTTTTCCGACTCGAGTTGGCAAAATGCGACTCGAGACTCGACTCGGACTCCGTCCCTAATGACTCTGACTCGACTCTGACTCGAGCTCAATGACTCTCAATGACTCCTCGAGTCTTTAAGAGTCTTGCATTACTTTTTTGTACCCACGAAAAAAATCCATTGTCCTTTTTTCCTGTCAACCCCCGTGCGCAAAGGAAAACAGTTTGGGCACTGCAGGAGTTCTCGTGCGCAGCGCACACGCTATAAACGGGGGATTTCGCTGAACATGTTTTTAATGCAAAATTAAAAGGTATGACAAACATACAGTACATAGCAGTCAAAGCTATTGACTTTTTCATTTAATATTATAGGCAGCTTTGCTTAATAGATCTGGCCCAGATTCAGACTGGCATGATTGCCAGCGCACGTGTCTCTAAGCTGCATGAATAAAAAGGACATCTATCTTCATATTGTTTGATGAAAAAACATGGCCTATACCTTTACCCAATGAAAATATAAAATATATAAATTATGCACTGTATTGACAAATTGGAATTAAAACAATCGCCTGACAACTGAGTGAGGATGGCACGTTTGCAATCTCAACTCTTTGGATCGGAGCGGCTTTGTCGCCGTGATTTGACTTCGTAGGCGGCTAATACGAGTTGTCATGGTGACCATACAACAAACAAATGTGTGGGCGCACCGAAGAGAGCCATCTAGTAGAAGAGTTGCGACATTGAGGAGTCAGAAACTGAGCGCTCGAGCTGCTGTTCATGCAACCTGAATAGGGACAAAATTGAGTTGGAAATACATTGTTTTCAACGAGGGCGACGCAAATAAGAAGCTATAGGCATGCGTGCCCCATGACACGAACACAGTTTGCGTAACTCTCCCCATTACGGCTCTGCTGCTACCAGCTTGTTTAGTGGCTAAAGTTATGCTAGCTGTTATGCTCGCTTCTAGTATTATAAACAACAGACTAAATGGATTATAAATCAACCAAGCAAGTGTTCCTGGGCTTGGAACCTGATTCCACACAGACGGATGGTGATGCTGCAAAATACATGTTTAATATTTCCGACGTTGGGGACACTCTTCTAATGAATCACTCAATCAATCACTGTGGATAACTTTCCTCCCCGACGATAAATCCGTTGCAGTTGTGGAACTTCGAACGTGATAAGCAAGCATTTGTGAGTACATTTGATCACCCTTTCCTAACGTGGTCATATATATGCTATACTGCAGGGGTTTTCAACCTTTTTGACTCCAGGGACCACCACTTATTCCGCATTTGGGCCACGTACCACCATTTGATTACATTTTCACACCAAATACCGAAAAATAAAGATTTGTTTTTGTTTTGTTCACAATTCCAGGCTGGATTTTGCCGACAAAACAGTGTAAATTTCTTAATTAAGTGGTGCTAATTCAGATGATGATGAATATTTTAACTCTTGAGAGTGTAAAAATGAAACCAAATGGACCCGCAAGGGTTTCCATCATTTAGCCTGGGGACCACCTGGAACCCTCTCAGGGACCACTGGTGGTCCCTGGACCACCTGTTGAAAACCCCTGCGACCGCCGTGTCTATGTGGATGTGTTGTAGCATTGTGCAATCCGTCGGATCATAGTTTTGTATTCAGGCTACATTTTAAAAACGATAGGAAAAAAAAAAGACTCGCGACTGACTCGCGAGTCGAGGTCAGAGACTCGCGACTCGACTCGGACTCCGAAGCCAAAGACTCGGACTCGACTCGGACTCCGAAGCCAAAGACTCGGACTTGACTCGGACTCGACCGACGAGACTCGTGCCCATCTCTGCCTGTGACTGAGTCACACACACCTGCCAGGAAGTTCAAAACAACAGTGATTGCAAACAGAACACCATTTCATTTCGCCATGTCTTTAGCACAACCCACACTTTTAGCAATGTTACTTATTCCACGGAATACCCAACCTCTACACACCAAACCTTGTTGTAAAGGTGACTAATCAACAAATTAAACAATATGAGCTATAATGAATAATTGGTATTGATATGGTAGAGAAAATGATTTCACAGACTGAGGTTTCTGAACTTATGTGGCCCAGTTTTATATATATATATATATATATATATATATATATATATATATATATATATATATATAATATATATATATATATATATATATATATATATATATATATATTTCCACTGTTGCTGAGTTCCGGCTGTCAGTTCAGTTGGAACTGGCTGAATAAAAACAAAAAGAAAAGCCGAAACATTTCCGGGGTTCCATTGCGCGGCCTTTCGCTTCGTTCACGGAACTGCATTCGCACAACTTCTCGTTTTGCATCGACTTTGTATGTACTTGCGCCGGTCTGACTATTCAGGTCTGAACGCAGCTTTACACAACTAAGATAATAATAAAATAAAGCACAATTTAATATCCCACTTGTCATTGCAGGGCTGCAGGGGATATTCATCACTCCTGTTTGTTGTTGTTTTTTTTTAGTTTGTTCTTTTAGTTTTGTTTTATGAAGATGTTGCCAACGGGACAAAGACGATATTTTAGGAATGGACTGCAGGATTCAAAAGAAAAAAAAAAAAAGATTAATGGATCTGGAATGGATGTCCAGTATATTGCTGGTGTTACTACCAGCAGAATACACGAAGCTAATGAATCATACATCCTCCTTTTTCTCCTCCATTGTCGGTATCCCGTGGACCCCGTGGTAGCTCATAACCACCTACTCTAAAAAAAAACACGAAGAATCTTCTATTCCCCCCCGTCGCCTGTCAAATGTGAAGAAGCATTCGCATCAAGAAGCCAGCCTTGACGTACATGTTTGTGGACACGAGGGGGGGTCAATTTTCCACTTTGAAGCAGGCTAAATAAAGATTAAGCTTTTGTTTGTTTACACTGCGGAGATGGCAAAACGTTCTCATGTGTTCCGGCACTGGGTAGCTTTGTCAGACGTAGCGAGAGAGGAGGAGGGGCGGGGGCTAGCTGCGTGTTTTCCTCACTCCTGTTTGGTGAATACACACCCTGTCGATTGAAAGGACCCCTTTTTACAGGTTTCTCCTCCCCCCCCGTCTAGTGAATACACCCTGTTCAATGAAAGGGCCCTTATTTTGTCGTTTTGAGGATTATGTTTCATTCATTTTAATAATAAAGAGGGGGAAAGTACAGCTAAAACCGTACAGGGTGGAGAGGTGCAGGTGAAAGATAGATCGGGGAAGAAATGACAACGTGGAAAAGAAAGGATGAGCAAGTCGTTTTAGCTGTTTTTGTCTTAACTGGTGACGTCATTTGAAGTAACGGCGGGCGCGTTGAGCCTTTTTTCGGGGCTGAAACCAAGCACAGTTGCTTCTCAGTAACCCAAGTTCCCCTCATGTTCTCCGCAACTATATTTTTTTTCCCTGGCTATTTTTATTCCTTGGCGTTCACCTCCACTTTTAAGGTTTGGTCGTCAAGAATGACGAGTATGGGATCTATGGATTTTTAACCGTAGATCTCTAAAGAGACACTCCGAGCCTAGGGGAAACACAAAAAAATGCGCTCAGGAAATTCTTCACATATTTGATCAGACACCGTAACAACCCAATTTTGGCTGATATTTTTTTTTATTTTATTTTTATAATTGTTCTTAATGTCGGCGTTTTTTGTTTCTTTTTTAATGCTCTTGTTAATGGCGACTGCAGGCTCTGCTGTGGTTGAATAGAAACGGGGTTAGGGTATGAAATTAAATTAGTATTTACTTTTTTTTTTTTTTTTTTTTTTTTACTTCACTGTAAATATTTTGGATTTCTGTGTAAAGCCAAAATGTGGTTAGTCGATTTTAAGTTTTACGGTAGAGAATATTAAAAAAAAAAAACATAAACCAGGACTGGGTTCCTTTTTTTTCTTAGAAATTACTAAACGTACTAAATTTGGGATGACTTTGTTACACTGCCACGTGGGTCTGGGACAGACCTGTTGTGTGTGTGTGTGTGTGCACGTTTCAGTAAATCGACAGGATCCCCTTGCTAGCTAATACTGGATTTGCATCCACATGTTCTCATTCTCGTATGTGTCCGCTCCCGTGTTATTTATTTTAAGATGGTCTTGTTTGTCTGTGTAATCCACAACCCCCCTTTGTCCTCTTTCTTCTCCTTTAGTTGCAATTTGTCTTAAAAAAGATCTTTTCTCACATCAGTATCCACCTAGCAGTCCCTGTCTGGACAAAAGGTTCATTGATGTCACCAGTCCACAAAGAGTTTTTATTGAGATATTGAGGTTTCAACCTTGATGATGTCATTGACTGAGGGGTGGGGGTGGGGGGTGGGAGGGGACAACCCAACCATGCCAGTTGAGTTGCATGGATATGTAATGACAATGACCTGTGTCTTTTCTATATATGGGCCAACATGACATGACCCAGTGGCAATGTAACCATATGGGTTGGGTAGGGGGGGGCACTAGAAGTGGTTTGGTTTGGGGGGGGACTTTATGTATTGTGTATTGATATCTTGTACAGTTTTAACACACTTTTAACTTTATTTACAACAGTATTTGTGTATATTTTATGAAGTAATAAAATGAATAAAAAAAAGTTCCTCACAAACTTTGTTGCATGTTGTTTTGTGTGTGTGTGTGTGTGTGTGTGTGTGTGTGTGTGTGTGTGTGTGTGTGTGTGTGTGTGTGTGTGTGTGTGTGTGTGTGTGTGTGTGTTGTGTGTGTGTGTGTGTGTGTGTGTGTGTGTGTGTGTGTGTGTGTGTGTGTGTGTGTGTGTGTGTGTGTGTGTGTGTGTGTGTGTGTGTGTGTGTGTGTGTGTGTGTGTGTGTGTGTGTGTGTGTGTGTGAGATTAGACCACCCTTGTTATGCTGGTGGAGAGCATGCTCTTGCGTGTATCATGTGTTTAATGCAAACAAAAGAAAACATGGAATACTTAAACATAGTGTTTTTGGCGGTACAATGCCATAGCTATTGATGTAAGAATTTATGTAATTTTGGTTATCAAGAAAATCATGGTAAATTAATAGTTCTTAGTTCTTGATTTTTTTCCCCCATGAACTTCTGGTTAGTTGGAAGGCTTTCTTTATGTAGAGTAGTAGGCCCATTACATTTATAAACTGACAAACTGACAAACTGTTATTTTTGTTGACCGGAGGGAGTATCATTTTGAGGTTGTTCATTTCTTTGTAGGCCAGATTTTGTTGAACATGATGACCATATGGGGAGTGTATGTCAGATGGGGGCGGGTAGGGTAGGGGTCAGTTGCGTTGTGCACACACAAAGTGACAAAGTACAACAATAGCTCATGCAGCGCAGGTCATTCAGGAGAACCAGCTGGCAGTGTCTGTGTTACATCATTTTTCATGGGAAGTAAAAAAAAAGGGGGCTGCACTGCTGCTGCTGCTCGATCTTCAAGCTCACACTGCGTCATTTGTGACGTACTCTGTGAGCTTGTAGTTCTGCTGCTGTTCTCGAACCACGCTTGAAAAGCCACAAAAAAAGCTTGTTCTGAACATGCGTACACTGACTGCAGTCTGCAGAACCCCTGCGAGGTTTGTTTGGTTTTGGCTGTGTGCTGGTCGAATACTACTACTGACTGCAGGGACGTGCACACACAGACAGCAAAGGGCGGCGTCGGCCCTGCCCTTTTAGGCGAGTAAAAGGAAAGCTCTGCCCAAAACAAATTAATTTAACACAGCATAAACACTCCTTGAGATGTAACTCCTTGAGAGCGTAAAAATGAAACCAAATGGACCCTTGCGGCAGTTGCGGGTCCATTTGGTTTCATTTTTACCCTCTCAAGAGTTAAAATATTCAATTTATTCATCATCTGCATTATGAAGACTACACAACTAGAGAATGTAGAAGATTAGCCTAATGGTCATTTTGATCTGTATATTTGCCTTTTTATATTTGTGAAATCCAGCCTGGAATTGTAGACAAAAGCAAAAGAAATCTTTAGTTTTGGGTCTGTGGGGCTAAAATGCATCAAATGGTGGTCCTCTGTGGCTCAAATACTGAATAAATTGAGGGCCCTGGTGTCAAAATGGTTGGTCTTACTCTTACTTTTATCTTGAAATTAAATTAATACTACGCAGACTTTAGTTCAGCCTTTAGTCTTGGCCCTCCACAACTTTTTATGTATCTCATTTGGCCCCTTGGGAAAAATAATTGCCCACCCCTCGCGCGCGCCCCTAGCTGCCCCTGCCCCTCTATGTCTGCACGTCCCTGCTACAGCACTGTGTGTAGGAGCTGCTGCTGCTGCTGCTGATGTGGATGTGATAACGGTGCATTTAGAATAGTTATTCTTCAGCCATGGGTAGGACTCAAAGAGAACCGCCGAATTAACCCTGCAGTGGGTAGTAGTGATCCGTCTCGGTGACGACATCTTTTTTGTTTCGTTTTTTTTACGGAAATGGATCATTAATAATTCCACCCATATATATTCATATTGTTTTTTTTACCTCGCTATTCTGGGTTTACGGGAGGGCACGAGAGGGGGCTGCGAACAAGCTAGCTCTAGTTAGCATTTCGTTTAACTAGTGATGCGGTTTGCAATGATGTGCAATGAAATAACAACAGCGCAGTAGATTAGGCTATAGATGGGCTGAACCAGGCCATAAGGGCGTCGGTGTTGATGATCGCGCGTTACTAGTTATTGCTTTGGATAGATTGTGATCATCTTTTCACCCATATCGACAAGGAGTTGTTCATCAGCTAAATTGATGCTTGGATTCAAACCACCGCAGCCCGTTCAGACCCAACAACAACCGCAGAGGAGGTAAGGAGCAGATTGATTGATTTCATTGATTGAAATATGTTTTAACAGTTTGCAGAACTACAGTACATATCGATCACAGCTGGGAAATCGGTGTCAGGAATGGAATGATCACTGATAATGGAACGATCACTGATCATGGAATGATCACTGATGATCACACACAAACCCCCGAATTCACTTCGTTCAGTCGATCTCTATAATACAATATGAGCTAATTAAAGCAGTCCAGGTTCCTCCCCAAACCCTGTCATGTCAACGGTCAACACCCCAATTTAAATTGTCATAGTGAGCCCCATAAGAGATGATCTTTTATACAGTAGCCTACGCTTCTTCTATTCTATAACAGTGATTTAATTTCAAGTTTGATCATGCATATATTATTAGTCTGCAGACCCCCCCATTTAATGGTATTTCTATATCAGCGACCCTCCCAATTTGTGTTATTAAATCAATGTTATTTTAATTAGTTATTTTCTTTATATACAGGCACATTTGGTTCCAACATACTGCAGATGGGGACCCCTGGAAGGACCCACTGACTAAAGCTTCTCTGTATAAAGAAAAACAATATTTACATGATAACAGTCTTGGAGATTTACAGTACAGTTCAAGTACAACTGACAGGGCCGGATCTAGACATGGGGGGGGGGGGGCAGCATAAGTGCCATGACTGCCCCACCAAACATATGGCGTGCAAACAACCCACATTTCAAAGATATTTCAGATAGATATATTAGAAGATGCATTAAAGTGCTTTATGTGAAATGATTCAAATCACTATTACTGCTGCTAACCAACAGCAACCCTAACCCTAAACCAACAGCATTTCATCATTGAAAACAGAAAACTCTCTGAGTCAGACCTTTAGCTTCATGCATGCTGCCTGTCTGTTGCGACTTCAACAGCAACTGATGTTATTTTTGTTTACTTGCCTAATTTAAGTCCTGTACAAGATATAGTATAATGTTGTCGGTCACAGAACTAAAGAGTTTAAATGAAAATGGTATGGGGCCGCCCTCATGCCATTTTCGCCTGAGGAGGGTTACATGTTACATCCGGGCCTGACAACTGGCCCACAACATAACAAAAAAAACAGTGAATTACACTTGTTTGCAACCTAGACACCAAGACATTTAGAGACGTAAAAAGTATTCACTTCAGCAGATCATAGCGAAGAGGGAAAAGAGAAATATATGAAGAGGGGAAAGAGGGTGGGTGGGTCCGCCTTTAATCAAAGACGAGCAATTTGAACGCCATTCCTCGGTAATAACATTATCTCTGAGCAACCAGGTTATGTGTTCATCTCTGCATGATCGGCTTCCGCATGTCATACAGTACATATACACTACTACAGCCTCCCAGGTTTCCCCCAGCGCTTTATTATCAGGGCGGCCGCCCTGAGTGAAGCCCGGCCCCGCCTTGGCTACGTCCCCCCCCCCCCCCCCCCCCCCAAAAAAAAAAAAAAAAAAAAGTAAAAATGTGTCGTTCATACAATGTGCATGTTAATAAAGTTATCTGCACTAAGGCTTCAAACCGAAAGTGCGATTTGAAACCATGTCATTAGCAAATCACAACGGCCGCGATCATTCAGTATTATTCAGTAGTATCAGTATCAACCGGAGCGAGTCTGATCCATTGTTGACACTTCTGTGCTGCGCGCTGCCCAATCAGTGCGTATGCAGTGCTTCTGTGCACGCACACGGAGCACACGGAGTTGTTTAGCTCCCGAAGCAGTAAAAAGACGCATTGGTCTGGTCAACGCATGCCGTCTGTGTCCCGCCCCGACTCCCGCGGACCCCCGTCATGTCAGCCTAACCAAACGACATCCACGCTGAAATTATTGCGTTTCAACTGGTGTGCAGCTTCATATGCTTAACGTAGTCACCCTCTCCCTGTCTGTTGAATAATTAGCACATAGGCTAGCTTGTAGCTCGTGTGTGCTGCTTCTGAGTGGGTTGTGTGTGTGTGTGTGTGTGTGTGTGTGTGTGTGTGTGTGTGTGTGTGTGTGTGTGTGTGTGTGTGTGTGTGTGTGTGTGTGTGTGTGTGTGTGTGTGTGTGTGTGTGTGTGTGTGTGTGTGTGTGTGTGTGTGTGTGTGTGTGTGTGTCTTGAAGCGTATTTTGCGAGTATTTTGAGGGTGACCAGATATCCCCGTTTCTGTGGGACAGTCACAGCTAGGGTGACCAGATGTCCTTCTTTGCGTGGGACAGTGTCTCATTTCAAAGACCCTGTCCCACATTGTGACTGACAGACTACAGTGGTCAATTGTCCTAAAAGTCCCCCTTCTGTTTTCTGTTGTAAAGTTTTCTCACTGTCCCTGTTAATGCTAGATGTGTTTTAAGCCTGTTGAAATAACAGGTGAAATACATACTAACATGAATAAATAACAAATTCATGGCTAGGGACTACTTATGGACAAATGATGCATGAGGCATTTTTAATGCCAACTGTAATGTGTTGCTACCCTGCAATTAAATGTCCCTCTCAAGTAATACTTCTGTCCCTCAAATGAACAGTTTTGGTCCACTTAAGTCTGATTGATCAATCTATTGTGAAAGAAAAATATCTACCAGTCTGCCTGTTCTGATAAGAAATGAAATATGGCCTAATAATGACATAACTGCAGTAAATGGCCATTGAATATGTGATGACCGCGAAAATGCAGTCATTCCCTTATTGACTATAAGGGAATTTATAGTCATTTTTTACTGTGGCACTCTGAGTGTCAAGGAAAAAATCATGGCACTTCATGTCAAAAAGGTTGCCTACCCCTGGCCTACGGTATTGTAATTACATCACATGCACGCGCACATGCACGGACGTGCACGTGCACGCGCACGAGCACAGACTCGAAGCCTCACCACCTTGACTAACCAATTTTCTGGGGGAAACACTGACATATACACTACTACAGCCTCCCAGGTCTTTCTCCCCTCGTCAAAAGAGAGGCTTTCTGATGTCATGTCAAAGGCCTGCTGTTTGGATTTGGGTCAAAGTACAATAGATGTTTTGAAGCGCGGCCCTGTGGTGCAGTCAGCGAGATTGATGAACGCCTGTATGCCCCTATCTGTCCCCTGCACCATCTATGAATCTGTCAGGCACATGGATATACGCTTTACTATAGAGAGTTGAACTTGAACTATATAGGCCAAGGCCCAATTGGGCTGTCGAAAATAACAAGTTAACAGCATTAATTCATTGTGTTGATTAATCTGATTAAACTTTTTAACGCCATTAACACATGTGCACACTGACTCAACCCACTGAGCCATTTTCGTTGAGAACATCCTGAGTTTGACTTGCATTGGAACTCTGCAGAATTCTGTGCAATCGGCAAAACCCGTCTTGCGTCATTAGAAAGCCTACTTAGTACTTACCTTAGTGGTAGCACTCTGAGCCCCGCACCACACGGATAAAATGGACTTTTTGGTCAGAATGTGATCGTTTTTCACCGGGAAAACAACCAGGATTTGCGCCCTCTACCGATATTGCCAAGAGAAAACTTTCATAGGAGATATTTTTTCCTTTGGTGAAATAACAATCGCGTTCTGGCCAAGAAAATCCATTTTATCCATGCGGTGGGGGGCACAGAGCGCTAACACTAAGGTAAGGTAGGCCTTCTAATGACACAAGCTGTGTTTGTTTTGGTGAGCGGGTAAAACGTTCTTTATATATCCACTCCAGAAGAGAGGGTAACCAGAGCCATAGAGTATAGCTCGAGGAATCTACAAGTATTGGGGTAGTTCACCTATTTTGATAAATATTTTATTTGTGATATATTTCCCAAAGATTCTTTTTCAAATGGTCATATTCTGTACAGGGAAACATGGCACATTTTGGACCTGAGTTCCAAAGATACTGAATTCAATACCAAAGATACTGAATTCACTACCAAAGATACTGAATTCACTACCAAAGATACTGAATTCAGGTACTGAGTACCAAAGGTACTAAATTCAGTACCAAACGTACTGAATTTCCAGGAGCTGGCCATTGCATATATGGCTTTGGCGACGTGCGTGAGTCATCCCCATCACGGCCAGTGTGACAAACCTATATTTAGCCACGTAGAGGGGCTGAATGTCATTGTGACATCAGTTTTCACTCTAATGAGATTGTTCACTTTCCTAGAATCCACGGAACGCAGGAGCCAGGAGCGCTGCTTTGACGTTTTCTTGTAGTGCTTGCCTGAAACACTGTTGTGTTACTCTTGCCTGTAATGCTTGCCTGCCCTGTGCACACACACACACACACACACACACACACACACGCACACAAATACAGTATGTTTCCCTCGCGAGAAGCGACTGACAGTAATGAAAACTTATCCAATTAAGACTTTGTCTGCAATTAAACCTCCTCAAAACCCCGCCTTTTTGGACCAGGGTTTAGTCACTGTCCAATGACAAGTAGTTTAGCAAGTGTTGCTAGGCAGGCCAAGATTTCCTGGTCAAGCTTCCCTCTTCTCATTGGCCAATCACAGATTGGGGAGGGACTAAAAGGGTAATCCAATAGTTTTGGCAAACGTTTACCGTTATCAAAATAACAACTCTTCTACATTCTCTAATTGTGCAGACGTCTTGAAAAAGATGAAGCAATGCACAAAGTCTACAGACCCCCATTCAACAAGCATCGCATTATTTTGCGGCCACCGCTAGTCCTATCCCTAATAAATGATAGTTAGGAACCATATGCCAACATGAGACCATACAAACAGAACCAAATGGCCCCATTAGTGTCCAAAGATAGATTAGCTCTCAGAGTTACATACCCTTGAGGGGTCCATTTGGTTCTTAACTTTAACTTACTGGGGACACAGGACTAGGGGGCCGGCCGGCAAAATATTGGGGAGAATCACTGCCAAAGTTGTAATATATCCCTTCAAATGTGGGTCCGCAGGGCTAATAGGTGTCAATTTGGCGGTCCTTGTCATGAAAAAAACGCATGGGAACCGCTGTCCTAGTCATCTGTGGTGTTTTTGTTTTGGTGCGGGGCCTATTTTTACAGCTTCCTCGCGAGCTACCTCCAGCCCTCAGCGAAACGAGGAGAAACGGAAGAGAATTTGGGTCAGTGCCCCCCTCCCTCCCTAGCAGCTTGGGGCTGTCACGCCGTGTTCTGTTTGACCACTGCAGTTCTTGCTCTTCCTTTCAGTTTGTTGTTATATTCTAAATATTCTCTGTCTCCGCTCCCCGTGCACCTGCTGCCTCTCGCACAGTGCTGTGGCCTACGAGCTCTTCCTAACATTTCAGTGGAGGGTTTTATTTGTTGACAAAGTTAACAACAACAATCAATGCTTTTCAGTTTAGGTTAGTGGTTTTCAACCAGTGGTCCGGGGACCACCAGTGGTCCATCATCTGAATTATCACCAGTTAATTAAGAAGTCTACACTGTTTTGTTTGCAACATCCAGCCTGGAATTGTGAACAAAACACATTTTTTTTTTTTTTTTTTAGTTTTAGGTCTTTGGGGTGAAATTGTCATCAAAATGGTGGTCCGCGGCTCAAATGCTGAATAAATGGTGGTCCCTGGTGTCAAAAAGGTTGAAAACCATTGGCTTAGGCTACTACACTGCATGGGGCGGCTGTGGCTCAGGAGGTAGAGCAGGTCGTCCAATGATCCGTGGGTCGGCGGTTCGAATCCCGGCTCAAGTGTCCTTGGGCAAGACACTGAACCCCAAGTTGCCTCCAATGAGTTGGTTGGTGTGAGCTGGCTACCATTGGTGTGTGAATGTGTGAAGTTTAGGACGCTGGCGTCGACTGTTCACCGCTCTACTTCCCAATGTATGAATGAATGGACCATTGTAGAGCGCTTTGAGCACTTGAAAAGCGCTATAAAAATGCAATCCATTATTACACTGTATTGTAAACAAAATCCAATCCCCTCCCTGCGCCCTCCAACCAACCAACCCTTCCTCTCTGTCTCCCTCCAGATGAGTCAGCTCTGGCAGGGAGACCTTCCCCTGTCAGCCAGGCTGCAGGGTAATGACTCTCCCGTGGGCCTGGTGGTCCCCCCGCGGCCCCCCGCCACCGCCTCGCCCCCGCCGCAGGGGTCCAACTCCTCCTCGGTGCCCGAGACCCCCCTGGTGGCACCCGACGCGCCCATTTTCCTCATGACCTCCACGGCACAGACCATTTCGGGTTTCTTCGTGTGGACGGCCGTGCTCATCACCTGTCACCAGGTAAAAAAGGAAGCTTTGTTGTGGAGGATGTCTGCCGGCTTTTTCCCGGGGGGGGGACTGTTAAGATCTCATATTTGTCATTATTGGACCGTGACTGGTGGAGACAGACAGCAAACGCAAAATCAGTGGTCAAAAGCATGTTCCTTTGGTGTGATACAGGACCATGTTCAAATGCCCCCTCCCATAGCTAAAATGCAGAAATCAGTTAATGTAAAACAATATTTTATGTTCTTTAAAGGAGAATTCCGCACCATTTTTTCATCTTTATGTGCAAGGTTTTTTTTTGTTTTTTTTTTGTTTTTTTGTTTGTTTTTTTGTGAAAACACCCCGTTTATGTCTGTTTCCCCTACCCCAACTTAAGCTTACAATGGGGTTAAGGGGTGTTGTTCAAGTTCACCTATATACATCGCTCCAAAAAGCAATTTTTTGCTACATATTGTGTCTCCACCATGTCAGTAGTGTGTTAACACTCACACTTTCACTTTCAATTTTGTTTCAGCAGTGGTTCAGCCATAAACCATGTGCCACACCCCCAGCTTTTGAGACAGCTGAATCACTGCTGAACCAAAAGTGAAAGTGTCAGTGTTAACTCACTACTGACATGGTGGAGAGGCAATATATAGCAAAAAATGCATTTTGGAGCAGTGTATATAGGTGAACTTGAACAACACCCATTGGCCCCATTATAAGCTTATTTTGGGTTAGGGGAAACAACCATGAAGGAGTGTTTTCACAAAATAACACCACTTTAAAAAAAATGAACTGCTAATGAAGATTAAAAGAAAAAAAAAACTTTTGGTGCGGAATTCTCCTTTATTAACAACCTAAAACATGACAGTAAAATAGTCCAGCATTCTTTTTATTTTCATTCAATCTTTAACCAGTAAAAACACACTGAGACAGAGGCTCTTTTTCAAGTATAAAAGAGACTAAAACTAAAATACAAAATTGCTGTCAAAATCAACACTAATGTGCCCACGGGGTGCTTCTACACAGGTGGTACGCAGGGCCGTTGAGTGACTACCTGATGAGTGCTTCCAAACTCCAGTATTTGGAAAAAAAAAGGACAGCTGCAGCGAACTTCTTGACAAAAAGTAGCTCATAACATGTATTCTTATCAAACAACCACTTTGCAGATAGAATATAAGTCAAGCTTTCCATACAGCTGCAATGTTGATGAGTTTAACCTCGTTTAATACAAGCAGATCGCAGATGAAAAATGTCATCAGTAGGACGTCAATGGACTCAGTCAGAGTGTAGACGCATGTTTTTCTACATCACAACATTTGGCAGAGAGCTAACAAATAGTTGAAATTAAGAGATTTTTCACATCGTATAGAGATTATAGAAATGTCAGCAGCGTGGCACATCTCAAGCAAATGCCAGCTGTCACATTGTCCAAAATGAGTGTCTTATGCTGTAGCCTTTTATTGTCAGTTGGCCAAAACTATAATTAAGACTCATAAGGCATAAGCATCATCCACGATTACAGAGAAAGTTACAAAATAAATCATGCCTAATCAGTTCTTGATTTGCAATTAAACCCAAGTGTGATTGGAGAACTGGCGTTTGCTTGCATGGCTCAAATATATAATTGTCTTTGAAACACTAACTATAAACGCAACCGAGCACATAGGCCGACTGCTTTTTTTTTTTTAAACGTTTATGATTGCAAACCTCAGTTACTGGGAACTATAAGAAGACATAATAGGCAGCAGGGCTCCACTACACATGGATTGTTTTTTTTTCTGTTACCCCGTTGTTCGATGTGCTCACTTCTCTTCCCAAGGAGAATTCCCAAAGATGAATCTTTTAATATTATATTTTTGGCTCAACTGACTTTCATCGCGAGACTGCTGTTGCTGACCACTGAAAATAAACAGTATATTCATACTGTACACACGCACACACACACACACACACACACACACACACACACACACACACACACACACACACACACACACACACACACACACACACTGTACATGTGTATGAAGCATTACTGGGCCACAAGCCTCAAGTCACCACCGTGTGCTGCTGCGTACCGACCATGGCCAACAAACGGTTAAAGATGAGCCTTTACGGTCGCTCCGGCAACAAGTGCTGCTGCCTGATGACATCAGCCCAGAGCAGGGGGGGGCACAGTCGCTAGGCAACAAGGCGCTCCAGTCGCCCTGTGTGTGTTCTCTTAGCTTAGATGTGTTATTGTCTACTTGTTTGCCTTGCTACCTGTGTGTGTGTGTCTACACACTGTATACAGTCCAGGAAAGGTGATATAGGTGTGGTGTTGTGTAAACACAAGTGAACCCAGTGAAGCTCTTTAAAGGTGCCGATGACAAAAGACCCCTGCTGTCTCTAACTGATATATACGCTTGTCTCACTAGGAGTCAAATTCCTAGATCGGTGCTATGTGTGTAGTGTACCCCTACACGTGCACGTACACACACACACACACACACACACACACACACACACACACACACACACACACACACACACACACACACACACACACACACACACACACACACACACTCACACACACATACACTAAACTGGTAGGAGCAGACTAGTGGACAAGAGATCCTGTCATTATGAAAACTGTGCAAAAAATCAGTCCTCACAGTGCCAAAATACATTCTAGTTGACTAAGATGATCTTAGTCTAAATCTGCACTAACACTAATGCTATCCAGTTGACCAAAATGCCACTTAAACTGTGTGAATATGGAGACTATGGAGTGGTTAGTGCTGTCGCCTCATAGCTAGAAGGTCCTGGGTTCGATTCTTGCTAGGGATGCCGCTATGGGTTGCTTTCGGGGCACCTGATGGAGCGGACTGGAACTGTTTGGAATAACATGTTCCTTCCACGAGCTATACAAGCAACCAGAGAAACCTGTCAGCTGAAAAGAAGGCAGCTTGGACTCCTCATTGAAGTAAGTCCGCTGCCTCCCCAGGTTGGCGGAGGGTGTGTGTAGAACCCAGGATCACATAAGGAACTGGCACAGGGTGAAAAACGGGTTACAAAATTGTGGGATTTATTTATTTATTTTTAAAAGCTATAAGGTAAGGTCCATGATATCCATGTGTGCATTTTGTCTTCCCATGGTCGGCTAACTTCCCGTCTCTCTCCCTGGTCGCAGATCTACATGCACCTGCGCTACTACAGCTCTCCCAACGAGCAGCGGCACATCGTGAGGATCCTCTTCATCGTGCCCATCTTCGCCTTGGAGTCCTGGCTCAGCCTCCTGCTGTTCACCAACGAAGAGTACTACGTCTACTTCGACACGGTCCGGGACTGCTACGAAGGTACGCACCTTGGATGGAAGTGGAGGTGCATTGGTGATTTTAGGGTGGTGCCAGGGGGGTACATGCCCCCCCCCCTGGTGGCCAAAAAAAAAAAAATACTAGATTAACGTTGACATGAAACACACAGGCCTACTGATTGGCTATAGTATGTTCCAAAATGTGTAAAAAAAAAATGTAGAACAGCATGTACTTGTCCTGCATATTTTAGTTTAGCTTAAATACTGCTTTAAAATGGCAGTGGGTTTTCAAACATTTTCATACCAAGCCCCACTATTTATTCTGCATTTTAGCCACGCTGGACCACCATTTGATGTTGAGTTTGGTCTCTCGGACCCAAAACTATTTTCACTGTTTTTGTCCACAATCAGGAAAGAGAACTGGCAAAACGTTGCTCAAAATAACAATTATTCCACATTTTCTAATCGTGTAGACTCTTGAAAATTGCATAATTAAGTTCAGGCTCTATACTAGGCTGCAGTAGAGTTTGTGGTTTGGGACCAGCAGGTAAAAACTATGAATACATTATCCGCCTGTACTTTCCGTCCACTGTGCCATTCTCAGAGGAACGCGGCGACTGATTGATTTCATTCTGATTTCACTGATTTGATTCTACAAAATGTCCCCTAAATCCGGACTGTTTTCTGAATAAAACTCCAGCTTTTGAAAACACTGTTCCAGGGAGGCAAAAATTGGTGTTAAAAGTTCGCGTTCGCCGTGACAGAACATGCAGTGATTTGGGCCGCTTTTTTTTTTTTTTTTTCCAAAAAGTCAATGCACCAGGGGCTGATCCAGGCATGGGCATGCCCAGGCTGCCCCACCAAACATGACGGCATGATGCAAAACAACCCAAGATATTTCAAATTAAAGTGCTTCTATTTAAAATGATGTGAAACACTACTACTACTGCTACTAACTAACTACAACTGTGTCACCACTAAACCAACAGCATTTCATCATTTAAAACAGAAAACTCTCTGAGTCAGACCTTTAGCTTTATTCATGCTGCGTGTCTGTTGCAACTTCAACAACAACTGATGTTATTATTGATGCTTTACTTGACTAATAAATGTCCTGTAACTGAAAATGGTATGGGTGCGGCTTCATCGCGGTGAAGCCGCCCCCATGCCATTTTCTCCTGTCCCCCTCCCAATTGGGAAATGTTACATCCGCCCCTGCAATGCACATTCCGCGTCACACCACACACATGCATATATCCACTATATTCACCCAAAACCATTGGGAGCGAGGATTCCATTATTACACTTCCTGACTCCCGGGGGAAAAGAATTGGCTGTGTGGGAATTTATGCGCTGCGATCCCCCAGTGGCAGATGGTCTTTACAGTGTCTGTGTTTCTTTTTTTTACGAGAAACGTCCATCTTTGTTTTCTTGTTTCCTACTAGGCCCGTCGGGGATCGCCGGGGAGGGGGAGGCCTGTCGCCTAGCGACAGCGTGCACACGGCCAAAAAGCTTGGGAAGGGGTTTGCGAGGGGACACTCACTTGCTAACAGATAAATCGTTGGCCTTCTGTAAGGCCCTTAACCTGCTGTGTTTAGTGTGGTGTGTCGGTAAACAGCCATGGCATTATGCAACATTGGACGCTGCGCTGGAAAATAGTATTCTGTTTCTACCTCTTGGAGGCAAAGGACAGATGTACTAGTCATCAGGGGCGGATCTAGGCATGGGCATGGGGGGGGCAATGCCCCCCTAAATACCCAGTCTGCCCCCCCAAACACGATGCCATGCAAAACAACCCAAGATATTTCAAATTAAAGTGCTTATGTTTAAAATGATTTGAACCACTACTACTGCTACTAACTAACTACAGCTGTGTCACCACTAAACCAACAGCATTTCATCATTGAAAACAGAAAACTCTCTGAGTCAGACCTTTAGCTTTATGCATGCTGCATGTCTGTTGCAACGTCAACAACAACTGATGTTATTATTGATGCTTTACTTGACTAATAAAAGTCCTGTAACTGAAAATGGTATGGGTGCGGCTTCATCGAAGCCGCCCCCATACCATTTTCTCTTGCCCCTCCAACATGTTCACTTGCCCCCCCAAATGGGACATGTTACATCCGCCCCTGCTAGTCATTCTGTGAGCATGTGTGGAAAACCGACTATTCTCAATGCATTCTGTGGGCTTCCACCCGAGACATTGGCCAAATGTGTCATTTATTTTACATATAAGGCTGGCAGGTATTAGGACGAGGCCTTTTGAAAATCCTGATCATTGTGGCCCAAAAATGACAAAACATGTGTGATTGCCGTTATGATTCAAGGTGGTAAATGTACTAAAAGTATAGCAAGTGATTTCACTTCATATTCAAATATCATTACTTCTTTCTTCTTTTTCTGGCTAAACCTCCCTAGTATAGAGTGTGGTGACCATATAAGGAGTTCCTTCCTGTCCCCAGTGAGCCCCTGAGGGTCAAAAAACCCTTATTTTCAGTTTGGGGCTCTAGGAGAAACGCCTTTCGTCCAATCGGGATGACAGAGAGAGGGGCCGCCCTCCAATCAGTAGGGGTGGGCCTTGGCGGCTTGTTGCACTGCACTTCCCCACCCCACTGTAGAGTGTGTGCATGTGCACATCGTGTTGCCGGGATTGGGGAACGGGAGGGTTTTCCTAAAATCACCCAAATGTGATCCGAAATGGGGTCACATTTAGTTATGCATGCCTAACATGTTTGTTGTTGTCTAACGGAAAAAGGACATCATTTCCCATTTGCTAAAACGTATATAACAGACTCTGAACAGTGCAGGGCTTGACACTAACACTTGCCCGCTTGCCCGGGGCAAGTAAAAAAAAATGGTCGGGCAAGTGAAGACTGCTACCTGGTTGCCCCATCGGGCAAGTGTGCGACTTAGTGCACTATAACACAACACCAGATGTATTTCTCTTGAAGATGGTCATTGCGCTCTGCGTCTTTCCCTGCTTTCTAGCTATGTCTCCTATCTCTTTCCCAGGTCCATTTGGTTCCAAACTATCATTTTGCTGGTGTCACAGACCCCTGAGTCCGTGACCACATGTGGAAACCACAGATTTACACTGATTTACAAGTTTTGTAGCTGATTGTGACTTAAACAAAACATTGTCTTCGACTGCGAAAGGAAATGTTTAAAGCACCCAAGTAGAACGTAAACTTAAATGCAAAATTTGGGGGCAAGTGACCATGTGCTGAGGGCAAGTAGAACCTGACTTGCCCTTGCCTGATGGGCAAGTGCCTGGGAGACCTTAGTGTCAACCCCTACAGTGACATCTATAATTGACATGAGCTTAATCCAGAGAAATTTATAGTAGGCGAGAAAAGGTAAACATTGTAGAGCTGCCTGGCTGCCTACTACTACACTTCATATGGTAACTTCCGCTCACTGTTCGCCTGCCGGTGCCATGACTCACCCTATTACATGATTCTCTCGATATTGGCTGTGACGCTTGGCAAAAGCACTCTGTGTGCATTATGAGTGAGCTCTCAAGACAAGGCTTTCTTGCTCACAATAGCTCCTCAAAAAATACTAAATAATATAACACTCAATTTGAATCCCTTCTACAATGTTTTATGTATTGATGACCCATGTAAAGCAGTAAAGCACGCGGACGTGATTACCAACACATCAGACACACAGGTGTCATTTTTCATGACTTCTATTAACCAACACATCATTGTGTCCTGACCCTCGATTCGAGTTTCTGACACCAGATTATACAGTTGTTCCTGACACCAGATTATAGCTGCAGCAACATTCTAGCTTTTGACACTAGATTCTACAGTAGTTTCCGACACTAGATTCTAGTTATTGACACTAAATTATAGTTTCTGATGCTAGGATCTACTTTTTGACACTATAATCTAGTTTCTGACGCTAGAATCGATTTTTTTTTGACACTAGATTCTATAGTTTCTGACACTACATTCTAGTTTTTTCTGAAGAAATCTGTGTTTCTGTGTCAGTGATGCTCAACATATTTCAAGCCAAGGACCACCAGAATTATCCATATTTGGCTGCAGACCCCCATCAGAAAAAAATGTTGTTTTAGGGCATGTACATTAGTGAGGACCCATTATATGACGACGCATTGAAAAGTGGAAAGCTATGAAAATCTGGGAACTGAAAATAGTCAGATCTTACAAGCTGCGCTGCAACGCTGCTATTGTCAGCGTGGCGCGCTGAGAGCTTGTAGACCAGTCTTGCCAACTGCCATTACTTAGCATTATTGGCATTACCTTAGTTATTGAAAAGCTCACAGCTTAGTTATTGAAAAGCTCACAAGCTCACAGGTCTGATATTTTTGAAAATGTTGTGCAAATCGTTGGATTATTTTTTAGTGGGTTAACCTTCAGTGTTATTTGCATGTCTGTCTGCCTGCCTGCCTGCAGCCTTCGTCATCTACAACTTCCTCAGTCTGTGCTATGAGTATCTGGGAGGAGAAAGTGCCATCATGGCCGAGATCAGAGGGAAACCTATCGAGTAAGTCTATGGTGCTTTTCTGTCTCACATGATCGAGCGATCTTAACCCATTGTAGACTATCCCGATTCTAAAAATGTCTTGAAATACTAACCTAAGTGTATTGAAAAAAACTTCCAATTATTGTGTAACACCATCAAATGTTTGACATTTTTTGATACTGTACATACTGTACAGAACCCCTATTGGGGTTCCCGTCAACTAGGGTAAAACTACCACTACCACCTCACCAAAACACATTTGGTACCCTTGATGTTTGTCACAGATGACCAGTGTTGGGAATATTACTATACCTTGTTAATGTATTACTTATTACTTATTACCTTCATTTTAAAGCAATATATTGTATATTACAATATTGCTGTCTGAGCAAGTGTAATATATTAATATTACTATTACATATTACTTAAAAGAAAAATGTTGTGCAAAATATATAATTAAATATTTAGTGTCACCATTAATCAAATATTGTGTAGGCCAGTGGCATAGCTATAATAAAGAAAGCGCACTTGGCTAACTTGAAAAAACGTCCTCCTGAATAAATAATTTGATGACAAATTATATAAAATAAGTAATTATTTAACTTCTGCAGTTGTCAAGAAAATTTCACAAGAACATTTTCAACGAGACAGATTGACAGAAAGTAATATTGAAAGTAATGCAGTAATGCAGAAAGAAAAGTATAATATATTAGATTGTTTTTGTTAAGTAATATATTTATATTACAAGTTACTGCATTTTGGTAATATATTATGTAATATATTGAGTTACGTAGTGCACATGTCCCAACACTGCAGATGACCCCCTGCTCTACATTTCACCCTGAGGTCACCCTCCCCCCCCCCATTGCAGTTTGCATTGGCGCAGGTTGTCTTTATTCTAATGTGGGTATTTTAGTGGCTACAAACTTTCTTTTTTCACACATAACATACATCACATACAGCACACACTACATGACTTTGGAAATCCTGGGCAGCACCACCAACCAGGGTTATTATAATAGTTAAATAAAACTAACTAAAAAAAAAAAGAAAACTAGAATTCAAAAAACATTTGAGTTAACTGAAACTGATAAAAAAAACTAAAAATGAATGCAAAAAACGATAACTAAACTAGAACTGTAATGTGGGTTCAGAAAACTAACTAACCCTTAGTTTTCGTTTTTATAAAGCTTTTAAATCCAAAATGTGTTGGTGACCAGCATGAGGAGGAGATGCTTCTAGATCTTCTATCCACTACTGAGTTCCATAAACACTGGGGGGAAAAATTGTGTTCTTGTGGCAGAGTGCAATAATCCAATCTACTAAGAAACTCAAACTAACCTTTTCCTACTTTGGCACATTTTAATCCTACACCTGACAACCAAAGCACAGAAGAAAAAAAAGGAAAAAAAAATAAAAATAAAAAAATAAAAATAAAACTGTAACTAAACTAAAACTAAACTATATTTTCTAAACTATATTTTCACCAAATATTTTCACCAAAATAAAAACTAAATAAAAACTAGCAAACCCGCTCTAAAAACTAACTAGAACTAACCTAATTAGAAAATAAAATGTCAAAACGAACTTAAACTAAAATGAAAAATCCATAACTATAATAACGCTGCCACCAAACTGAGTGATTGTAGAGGAGAGTGGCAGAATCAGGGGGGGGGGGGGATTGATTACCTCTGGGATTGCAAGTAAAGTCTGCCTCAGAGTGACAGTGAAAAGCATGCACGAGTATCAGTATACTGTATACTGTACGTTTTGAGCTACTAAAATACATTAATTTTAAAAAATGCATTAGAATAAAGACAACCTGCGGGAATGCAAGCTGTGAGATGGGTTATGTGTGTTTTGGTGGGGAATTCTCGCGTTGTGTAAGTTCTTTTAAGGCCCTGCTACACTAGCAATATTTTGATCAATATCAACTAGCAATGTCAACATCAACGGGCAACAGGCAACACCTCCCATTAAAAGGGGAATTCCACCCATTTTCATTTTTTCCTGAGAGTGTACAAATGTGAACCAAATGGACCCTAGCGGGTTGATAGTTGACGTTGCTTGTTGATGTTGCTCAAAACATTGCTAGGTGTATCAGGGCCCTTAGTGTTTACGCACCGCAATCATGTACAGTATATTGGAACTTTTATCTTGGCGACTCTGAGGTGTCCTAAATGTCCTCCGCCACAGATCCAGCTGTGTCTACGGGACGTGTTGTCTGTGGGGCAGGACGTACTCCATCGGCTTCCTCCGCTTCTGTAAACAGGTACGGTACAGCTACATACTGCTATAGAGAATTTTGGCCACAAGCCACAATCATAAAATGCTATTGACAACTGAAGGGAGAATTCATATCAGCAGACAAATCTGCAACTGATGAGAGTGCCCCTCACTTCACACAGGAGTGATTTTTTTTTTTTTTTTTTTTTTAACATACACATCCTCACATACACTATCCCAGCAGTGACCCAGAAGAGAAATTAGATCTATGCCACGGAAAATTGCATATTGAACATTTGCTTTCTAATTGATGGAATTTCTCTGAATTTTCATTGATTTGTCTGTGACAAACTGCTCTATCATGTATATATCATGCATATCCTGTTGCAAAAGGACATTATGAGTGAACCCGAGTGGCCTGAATATAATAAGACTTTGTTTTTGTTTTTTCAATGGAAATATTCTAAAAAAAGAAAACTGGGTCGTATTACTGTATTGTGTCGAATATAGGACGTCTATAGTCAAACAATCCAGACCCCGCTTATAACACCATGACCCTTTCTTTAATGAAATCTCCTTTGGGAGAAAATGTAGACTTACATGAAGTCAAATGGGGTATAATGTAATAAATGTATATCCGTAATAATAAATGTTTTAATCATTCAACAGCACTAGTAACAACATCACATTTTCAAATGATTAACCCATTGTGTCCTGATTTTTAGTTTTTGACGATATACTCTAGTTTCCGGCAATATATTCTAGTTTCTGACGCAAGAATGTAGTCTCTGACGTGAGATTCTAGTCCCTGGCCGGCAGATCCTAGTTTCTGACACTAGATTCTATAGTTTCTGACACCAAATTCTAATTTCTGATGTGAGATTCTAGTTTCTGACACTAGATTCTAGTTTCTGACACTAGATAGAGGTTTTTCTGAAAAAAATCTATGTTCCTGTGTCAGGCATGCTCAACATATTTCATGCCAAGGACCACCAGAATTATCTATATTTGGCTGCGGACCCTCATCTGAAAACATGTTCTAGGGATCCCCCCAGAAGCAAAGATTTGAGTTAAAAATGCTTGCTTCGGAAATAATATATTCAAGGATTTGCACCACATTTTCACGATTTTTCAAAAATAGCAGAGATACAAGCTCATAGCGCGCCACTCGGTGGCGCGCTATGAGCTTGTAGATCTGCTATTTTTCAATAGTTAAAACATAATGCTTAGAACACCGAAACGCGTTCAGATGATTAAATGATTTCACACATGCCTCACCGTTTCGACATCCAAAATGACCAACAAAATGACCAACTAGCTAAAGGGCAGCCTGGCCTAATTTGGACGGCAGATGAGCTGATCTGATTTGATCTCGCCGACGTGTCATTATCCCCGGCTCCTCCCCCTTCCACCCCTCCACTGCTGTGATACGTCACATCATTCGGAGCCACGCCCACCCCGGAAGGTTGACTGACTCCTCCTACTTCTAGGCCACCGTGGCTGACAAATGAGTCCAAATTTTGTCCGCGTTCGCGCAACGCAAATGAAAGCCTGGGTGTCCTCCTCCCTGTCGTTATTGTCACTCATTCCTTCCCCCCTCCATAACAGGCGACTCTCCAGTTCTGCGTGGTGAAGCCTCTGATGGCAGTGATCACCGTCATCCTGCAGGCCTTCGGGAAGTACAGAGACGGAGACTTCAAGTATGTTGTCGGCAGTGTTGGGCAGTAACTAATTTTAGATTACATATTACTGTAATATTATTACTTTTGCTCCAAAAAGTAAAGTAACGAGATTACTCTGCAAAAATGGGTAATAAGTAATGCATTACTTTGCAAGTAACGCCAAGTTACTTTAAAAAAAAAAAAAAAATAGCTTGTTGTTGCATGCAAAAATAGAACAGATTTACAAGCTATCGACAGGTACTGTAACAACAGAGATGTGCACTAGATTGTAGATCCAGTCCACATGCTGCATCCTGCACACAGTAATGTAAACTACAAATCGCTTGCTGCTTTATTTTGTATTTTATTTTTAAATACAAGACCTCAACTGTCTTTGAAAACAATTTGTTGGCTTTGTTTTCAGGTGCAGTTTGTGGGATTAGAGACTATTATTATTCCAATAAATTGGATTCAGTTCTAAAAAAGAGCTCGCTAAACAGATTATGTTGTACATCTCTATTTTTTCAAAGGCAGTGTTGAGAATTTGGGAAAGTAATAACGTAATATGTAATATATTACTCTTCAATTCCAGTAATAAGTAAAGTAATGATATTACTTTGTCTAAGCGGTAAAGAGTAAAGTAAAGAAGTTACTTTCCTATAAGTAATATTGACCAACACTGGTTGTCGGCCATCTATCACCACACACACACACACCTGCTCATAAAGGCATTCATAGTAATTAAACCATTCTGTACTGTACTTTTGGTGTTTTAACTTTCATTGAAAAATAGCAAAATAGTACCTGCTATTTTTCAATATTAAAAAAAAAAAGCGTACACCTGCTATTTTTTCTGAGGTTCGATTCCCGGCCAGGTCATACCAAAGACTGTAAAAATGGGACCCAATGGCCCTCAGCGTGAGTGAGTGACTGATCATACGGCTTTGAAATTGCTGCTTTCAAATTTTCAGAGCAAAGTGAGAAACGGGACTATTTTTGTTCGCCATTCTGGGCTGCATATCTGTCACAAAGATTTAAGAGCCTTAACAGGTGTGTGTATGCGTGCGCGTGTGTGTGTGTGTGTGTGTGTGTGTGTGTGTGTGTGTGTGTGTGTGTGTGTGTGTGTGTGTGTCTGTGTCTGTGTCTGTGTCTGTGTCTGTGTCTGTGTCTGTGTCTGTGTGTGTGTGTGTGTGTGTGTGTGTGTGCGTGTGTGTGTCTGTGTGTGTGTGTGTCTACAGCGTGGCCAGTGGATACCTGTATGTGACCATCATCTACAACATCTCCGTCAGCCTGTCCCTCTACGCTCTGTTCCTCTTCTACTTCGCCACCCGTGAGCTGCTGGTTCCCTACAGTCCTGTGCTCAAGTTCTTCATGGTCAAGTCGGTCATTTTCCTGTCCTTCTGGCAGGGTGAGCAAAACACACACTGGGTGGGCTCCATTTTCGTCACTGCGAGACCGTTTATCCCTAAACTTTTTTTGCTCTTTTTTTTTTTTTTTTTTTTTTTTTTTTTTACTATTTTGAAAAATCATTTTGGAATAGTTCAACGTGCCAATCTATTTACACCTTGTGAGCTTGTAGAATGGCCATTTTAACTGTTGGAAAAATACACATTTAAATCGTTTTAAAAGGAAAAGAAGTTAAGGGATAACGTGATGAAAATCTAGGCGCACACACACACACACACACACACACACACACACACACACACACACACACACACACACACACACACACACACACACACACACACACAGACTGAGTAGACCATAAAACCATAAAATGAGCAAAAGTCTTTGACAGCTGAATACCCTTTTAACTATGATACAAACTAGGGATGGCCAAATGGAAAGATTTTCTTAACCGATCGTCGTCAGACCTCTGCCGGTTAATCACCGTTAACCGATAAGGGAAAAATGCGCCATTTTAATCCATTAAAAAAGGCCAATTATACGCGGCTACAACCGCCTTTTTCCGAGTCCCTTTTCCACCTCAAGCACTAAGCAATAACAATGGCTGCATTATGTACATCGCATCTGAGTTGTCCCCCAATCCCCAATTGTGAAATGTTAGATCCGGGCAAAAAAAACATCTTCGAGTTTGAACGCAGCTCCGCTCCAAAGACTCTTACTTTCGCATTACTTTCACATTAGAACGGTCAGTCCCAGTCACTGGCGTAGCTACGGGTGGGCGGAGGTGGGCCGCGGCCCACCTAAATAGAGAGCTGGCCCACTCAATCATTGAAAACATGACTAGGAACTTGAGAAAACAAAGGACAAAGACCAGAGAGCCTCTAGAGAGAGCTTGAGAGGTCTGGACTCACTATAGTTATAATGGGTGATTTACATGTGCCCACCATGAAATGCTCATACCCACCCTGAATTGAGTTTCTGGCTACGCCACTTTTCATCCGACACACGACGTTCTCCAAACATATAACACAGACGCGGGGCCGTCTTGCTGCGGAACAAATCCTTAGTCAGAGACAGGAATATTTGTGCCTTTTTAGCCATGTTTATAATGTTCTCTCACACGGAGCTAAATCACAGCAACGTGTGTAGTCCCACACTCGATCCTGCGTATACTGTATGATGCAATGTTAAGAGCTGTGCGCTGCGCGATAAATGTACAATCTACAAGCTCAAAGAGCATTATAAGTGAGCTGCAGCACCTACTTCTAAAACTAGATGAATTATACCGCGCGAATACTGCAGTGTAGTATTTATTTTACAACGTACACATCTAAACATCACACATCTGTGGTGAGTCATTATTGAACGAGCCACGTGCGTAATCTCCATACAGCCATGCATATGCGCAGCGTGTGCCGTGATGCAGAAGGACAGATAGAGCAATGGCCTTACTGACATCCATAAAATAAAACTATAGGCTTAAATACATACAAAGATAGTTATTACCAAAGTTTAGTGAAAGCTCAGTGGCTGCTGGCTGCAGCGCACACACTCTGCTCCCCTGGCTATTGGGTAATAACGTGGATGAAATTGGAATAGTCCAGCGTGCCCCGACAGCCACGTGCACTTTTATTTTTATTTATCAGTTAATCATTAGCCGTTAATGTTGTCGATAACCGAAATTCTTAACGATTAACGGTTAACGGTTAACTGTTGGACATCCTTTTAACTACGATACAAACGTGGCACTTTTGTACCAACAGGGGGCGCCATTTCACCAATGCAGAGCACACACAGCAGCTAGTGCAGCCACTCTGTTCACACAGTGGGTTTTTTGTTTTTCACTATACAGTAGTTTACTTTTATTTAGCTTTGTCTTTTTATTTTTTCGTTTGTTTTCTATTCCCATTCTGTACTGCGGGTTTGTTTGTTTTATTCTTGTGGCCATGCTTCGTTTTGGTTTAGTTTAATTCATTTTACGATTGAATAGATTGAAAATGGCCAGAGTAACTATTGTGTAATAAGACCTCAAGAAAACATAGCATTAAAACAAAAAGAAAGCAGAACAGATTAGGTTTAACCCATTCTGTACGGGGTGTTTTAAGTTTTATTGAAAAAATAGCAGGCGTGCACGGCTGAACACCTGCTAATTTTGACGGAAATCGTGAAAGTGCAGCGCAAAATCTTTCAGAGCGAATGTTTTGTAGAATCTATATCGTCAGTGTCAAAATGGGTTTAAAAACAATGAAATCCTCGTTTCGCGTCCCTCGACCCCGTCCAGGGATGCTGCTGGCCATCCTGGAGAAGTGCGGCGCCATCCCTAAGATCAAGTCTGCCGAGGTGTCGGTGAGAGAGGGCACAGTGGCCGCAGGCTACCAGAACTTCATCATCTGCGTGGAGATGTTCTTCGCCGCCGTGGCCCTGCGCCACGCCTTCACCTACAAGGTCTACATGGACAAGAGGCTGGACTCCTACGGTAAGAAGCAGAGGCGGATTGGCCATCTGGAGTACAGGGAGTTTTCCTGGTGGCCTGCGCCACCTAGTGGCCTGCTGGACAAGATCCAAAATGCACTAGTGGCACTTTCCAAAATGCACTAGAATGTGCTAGATGCTCGCCTGGAAACATACAGGTCAAAATGACCATTAATCTTCTACATTCTCTAGTTGTGTAGACTAAGTTGGGATAATTCACATGATGAATATTTTAACTCTTGAGAGTGTAAAAATGAAACCAAATGGACCCGCAAGGGTCCATTTGGTTTCATTTTTACACTCTCAAAGAGTTACATCTGGTTAACCAGCTGGCAAAATTGGCAAAAAAGGCAAAATTGTTCCGGTGGGAAAATATGTGCCAATCCGCCCCTGGTAAGACGTCGGGGAGTGGATGTGTGGCGCGTTTAAATGTGGAAGAAGACATGAAGCAATTATTTGATTACAAGCAGGGTTTTTATAGTTAACTAAAACAAAAACAAAAACGATAAAAAAACAAAAACAAAAAAACGATAAAACGAAGGGGGAAAAAATCGATAACTAAAATTAGAAAAATATATATCCGTTACCTGAAACTAAATAAAACCTACAAATAAAACTATAACTAAACTATAACTGCATTGTGCGTTCCTAAAACTAACTAAAACTAACTGAAATCATACTCAAAATACCCTTCGTTTTCGCTTTTTTTAAATCAAAATGTATATGACTTTCAGACATTTATAATATAAACTTTTTATGGCAGTTTTCAGCACCGTACGGTACCACACGATGCCAAAGAAAGTACAAAAGAATACAGTATGAAAAAAAAAACTGAAACAAAAACTAAACTAAAACTAACTAAAACTAAAACCTTTTAAAAAAATAATAAATAAATAAAAACTAGCAAATGCGCCCTAAAAACTAATTAAAACTAACTCAAGTAAAAAAGAGAGAGTAAAAACTAACGGAAACGAAACTAAAATGAAAAATCCATAACTATAATAACCCTGTTTACAAGTCAATTTCCAACACTTCTCTATGGCATATATTATGACCAAACCTGTTGCTTTGGGTGTTGACTAGTGAGTTGTCCTCACTAGTACCACGGATCATCCATGGATTAGGATGGATTAGGATCAATGGATTATGTAATTAATCAATCTGGGATAATCCGAAAATAATGCTGGGGATAAATTAGTGGCATATGACTTATTATAGCTTTTAAATCAGAAAAAAAATAATGCCATCTATCTATGGGCTTATTGCTTTTAAAACGCACAAAATGTCAACATCTTGGTGTAGTGTATTTTTTTTTTTATCAGGCATAATAGACGACCACCTACAGTATATTTCTGGATGAGGACACACAATAGTGCAACACAACAACAGCAGCCATTAGCTGACAGTTTAAAAGTTGAAAGAAACTTCAAAGTAACTACCGTAATCCGAAAGGAATGATGAATATAAGTTTGGTGTGGGACTGCATGAGAATCAATGAGTGCTGGACATATCGCAAGAAAAGACGTTCGCTCACTGTGATCTAAGGAAGGCAGACCGTTACGGGTTTTTATGGAAACGGGATGCAAGTTTCATGTTTACACTCTCAAGAGTTAAAATATTCATCTGAATTACCCCAGTCTACACAGAATGTAGAAGATTAATGATCATTATTTATCTATTTCTCCTTGTCCTTTCTCCTTTTCCGCTTGTATTGTGGACAAAATGCAAAAGAAATCTTTAGTTTGTGAAATGTCCGCAAACACTCCACTACACTACCCGCCGTGGCCAGGAGTTCAATTTGTAGTAAAATTTTCTAGTTCAATTTTTTACAATTGTCTTGCATTCATGAAAGGTTCAAGGGATAATAATGCTTGTTCTTCTTGAGTCTTTCAGTACTGACCCTGTTGTCTCTTCTTTCCCTGCTGTTATTTTCACTCTCTATCTTCCAACACCGTTCTGCTGCTCTGAATATGGTGTGGAGTAATCCTGGAGTAATCCTGTTCCATTCCTCTCTTTTCTTCTTCTTCTCCCTTTTTCCACGTTCTGTCCTGTCTCTGTGCTGCGCTAAAAGGCTCCTTTCCTATCTATGGACAGTACGGTAAGTTTACCTTGGCGCTTTATGTCTCCGTTGTGGCCGTTTTTGTTTGTTGCATCAGTTGTTGGTCTTTGGTCTCGATATGGAGGTATATGAGCAGGGCTTGACACTAACACTTGCCCGCTTGCCCAGGGCAAGTAAAAAAAAATGGTCGGGCAAGTGAAGACTGCTACCTGGTTGCCGGATCGGGCAAGTGTGTGACTTGTGTGCGCTATAACACAACAAGAGATATATTTGTCTTCAAAGTGGTTATTGCCCTCTGACTCTGCATCTTTCCCTGCTTTCTAGCCATTACACTCCCATCTCTCTCCCAGGTCCATTTGGTTCCAAACTGTCATTTTGCTGATGTCACAGACCCCTCAGTCCATGACCACTATGGGAACCATTGATTGACAAGTTGAATATTTACTGTAGCTGATTGTGAAAACCTAGTCTTCGACTGCGAAAGGAAATGTTTAAAACACCAAGTAGAAAGTAATGTTAAATGCAAAATTTACAATATATTTTGGGGGGCAAGTGACCATGACCTCAGAGCAAGTAGAACCTGACTTGCACTTGCCCGATGGGCAAGTGCCTCGGAGACCTTAGTGTCAACCCCTGATGAGTATAATTTCAGTCCTGTATTAGTTATGTACGTTTTATACATTAGTTATCTGTTCGTTGTGGTTTTAATGCATGGTCATTGTTTTTTTAGTTGATGGATGCAGGCAGTTTAGCATGAATGTTTTTTTTTTTTTTTACTTTTGTGTGTTCATTCATCCAGGCTCTCTGGTCAGTCCATCCCCCTTCTTTTATAAATCTCATTTAGAAAGTCTTACCTAGAAGTGTTTGTTATCCTTATTTTTTATTTTTTATTTGTTTCAGGACAAACAGCTATAAGACCCCAACACCATTTCTCTCTCTCTCATACCGTAAAATTAATTTTGGAATCAGAAATACATAAAAAAAAATCTAAATCGGAATTGAACATTTGCAATTTTGCAATGTCTGCATTTACAAAAAGCTCAAAACATGTTCGCTCAGCTATTTGGAATGTAGGACAGTTGAATTATAGTATATAGCATGTAAAAACAACACACACACACACACACACACACACACACACACACACACACACACACACACACACACACACACACACACACACACACACACACACACACACACACACACTAATATATATATTAAGGCTGTTGAAAATAATGAGTTAATTGGATTAAATTAATTTTGTTTATTAATCTGATTCAATTTTTAATGCAATTAACTCATGTTCACGCTGATTCAACCCACTGAGCTGTGTGCTATAGCTGTGTGTCTCCTGTAACCAGAGCCAAACAGTATAGCTGGAGGATCTACAATCATTGGGTGCTTGTAGATCAACTACAGGCTTTTTTCCCCCCTCAGATTCTGTTTCTTCTTAAATGTTCAAATCCTGTACAGGAAAACAGGAATATCCTGGACACAGTTTGAACGGTGATTAATCATGATTGAATTAAATTTGAAGCTGTGATTAACCCTTAGTGCACTGAACGCGTTTTGGTGTTGTAAGCATTATGTTTTAACTATTGAAAAATAGCAGATCTACAAGCTCACAGCGCGCCACCGAGTGGCGCGCTATGAGCTTGTATCTCTGCTATTTTTTGAAAAATCGTGAAAACGTGGTGCAAATCTTTGAATATTAGAAACTAGAAATCTATACGGGACACAATGGGTTAAATTTGATTAAAAATCATTCAACAGCCCTAATATATATACCTGTATAAACTTTCTCTCTCTCTCCCTCCCTCCCTCCCTCTCCCTCTCAGGTCGCTGTGCCCCCATGAAGAGCATCTCCAGCAGCCTGAAGGAGACCATGAACCCGGGGGACATGGTCCAGGACGCCATCCACAACTTCTCCCCGGCGTACCAGCAGTACACGCAGCAGTCCACGCTGGAGCAGCCGTCGTCAGGAGGAGGAGGAGGAGGAGGGGGTCCTCCGCTGTCCCGCAGCCACAGCAACCTGAGCACCCGCGGGGACAACGAGAAGACACTGCTGCTCAGCTCCGACGACGAGTTCTGAGAGCCAAACGGACAAACAGAAAACATTCCGGAAGGGAACCAGGAACCGCAGTCGGTGTTTTTTCAGCGTTGTGTTGTTATAACTTTAGCTATTGGTGAAATATTACAGCTAAAAAGCTCGTCCGCGCTACGAGAGAGAGCTGCTTTTTTTTTTTTTTTTTTTTGGGGGGGGGGGGGGGGGTACTTTGTGAAACTGAGTGGCGCAAATTTTTGGATGTGTATGCTTTCGCAGCTGTTTGAACGGGTCCAGGGCCACTTTTTCCGACGGGGCAAAGTCGGACAATAGTCCGACACAAAAAATGGAACGGAGTATTGGCGTTTCTGAACAACATTCTGAACTGACAATATTCCAAGAAACATTCGGCCGGTTTTCCGGAAAAAGAAAAAAAAAAATCCAAATTGCACGATATTATCGATATCGATATCGATATTTTCGGGATATTGGCCGTTCGGGATGTTGTTCAGAAATGCCAATACTTCGACGATATTTTGAAATTTCCAGCATATTGTCCGGCAGGACTTTGAGCCCTCGGAAAAGCGCCTGGACCCCGTTTGAACATGTTTTTAGTTGGGTGGGTGGTCTGGTGGCCAAATATTGCTAATTCTATTTGTGTTTTAGAATCTGGTCTCAGGTCATAATGGCTGGATTATACACACACGTGCGCACACGCACACACCCCACACGCTCTCTGCGCATGGCAGGAAAGAGGAAAGGGTGGTAAACCTGCCAGTGGATACGTGAGGTTGTGCGCGACGAGGGTGACGAAGAGGTCGAACACCGTTCACGGCACGAAAATATAGAAGCCTTCAAAAAGCTGTGCGTTTTTGCTCCATTCATGTCATTCACTGGCATGGCGTCGCTCCCAACGCTGCTGCCGCCATGAAGCGATTCATTGGTGTATCTAAACGGCGTGTACGGCGTGCTGTAGGGCCCATAGAGGGTTCACTTCAATAGAAGTTACAGTGATAACCTCATTGGCCATGAGAGTGCCGCAGTCCCACTTTGCGCCACTAGGTGGTAGTGGTGGCAGCTTCAAACGTTGGACAGCCTCACTGAGGGGGCCTTTGTGTTTAGGCCTATGTACAGCTAACGTGATTAGCTTCAAAACGAACCATGGGTTACTGTATATGACATTATATGCTTGAATGCCTTCAACTCGGCATTCAAGCATTTTCACCCTCGCAGAGTCCTATCCCAACTCTCCCTATACTTAACCCGAAGCGTTGCCAAATAAGAGGGAGTGATGTCTTGCCTAAGCCCCCCCGACAAGACGTTCCTCCATTATGAAGAGATTTATCTATGAACGACACCGAGAAGGAAGGCCCTCGGATTACTAGGCCTTTTATTTTAATATATGTTTTTTTTTAACCACAGATGATTCTTTATTGTTCCTATTACGTTGTATTTACCTCGTAAGGTACGTGTCACGTCGAAACTAGCCTGTTGAAGAGCTGTATATTGCAATATTGCGGAGATATTGTGTCGGAGTACAACAACGTACGTGTAAATGTTTTTTTTTTTCTTTTTCTTTTGCGTATTCGGTGGACCGAGAGCTTGCGATTCTATGATTCCCTGCTGTTGTGTTTCCTTTGGGATTTTTTCTTCTCCCTGGACTCGACCGAGGTCACTGCCGCGGCGAGAGACATTTGAGCAACAAGCGGGGGTGGATTTAGGGGCGAGCGCAGCCGCCCTTTTGCGAGGCCGCCCCACCGCAGGCTGCGGTATCGTGGCGCCAATCGAGCCCGCTCCCGCCGGCTCCGCTAATAACCGCGCCAACTACCACCGCAGACCTCGTCCTTGACGGCCACCAATACATATTCCCCGATGGAACTTCACATTGACATATAGAGCTGCGCAGTGACGTCACCGCCCCTGTTCCGGAAGTCTTTTCCCCATTCATTTTTCTCATAGACTTTTCGAAAATAATTTATATCAAGACGATCGCGCCACGGCCAAAGCCAACTCAGGTCGTGACAAATCATGACAACAAACACAATATCGTCATATAATATATAATTGGGAAGAAGTAGAAAACGGCATGATACAAGACTTTTTGTTTCGTTTTTCATCTTAGAAATTATTTTATTGTCCCAAAAGTTTGTGTGTGTCATCATGATTCGTCACGACTCGAGTTGGCTTTGTCCGCGGCGTAATCGTCTTGATATAAATTATTTTCGAAAAGTCTATGAGAAAAATGAATTGGGAAAAGACTTCCGGAACAGGGGCGGTGACGTCACTGCGCAGCTCTATAGGTTGTTTACATAGACTGAAGCTCATGCCTCGTAGGTTGACCCCTCCCCTCCCCTGTAAGGTAATTCCTACGTTATGATAGGTTCCATGCTCAACACCATGTTCACCGAAGTGGCCGTTAGAAAACTATTGGCAAGTTTAAGGGAATAGGCTACTACAGGGGTATACTTGCTAGCTGCTTTCTACATTCTCCCACGTGACCCAAAGGCGCTACTGCTGAGGCTTTGGTGTGCACTCAGGTACAGGAACTCAAGCATTTCAGATCACTTAACGCACGCTACTTAGTACTACTTAATAAAGCCTTGAAACTCCCTTTAATACCTAGCCTGGCTTGGCTAGCCTCACAGCGTGGATTCGCCAAGGGATCTTCGGTAAATCCACGCTACGAAGAGGCTATTTAAGGTAACCGGAAGCCCCCCCACCTCCCTCCAAGTTGGGCCCGAACGATGGGCCCGAACGATGGAACGGTCGCCCCGTGTTTATTTTATTTTTATTTTTTTTTACAATTTCCTCATACTTTAGTTGTTAAATACAGCATTGCAATAAATTATTGACCCTGTGATGCAGTAAAAAATAATACATTTTATTTCCTGTTGCTTTAAACGAATTTCAAAGATACTTCAAATTTGTAGTTTACAGTGTTGCTACTGCAAACTGCACTGTTTACTGTGTTTTCAATGGGTGAGTTAGTAGTTAGCCCATGTTACATAATGTAATTAAAAACAACAACAACAACAATAAATACCATAAATCACCTGCCAATATATCATGTAAACTGACATGGTCAACTGAGTGCACTCTCAGAGCGAAACACATTTCACATGAGAAACAGAAAGTGTCTTCCACAGGGCATAACATCATATATCATAATAATGATTGGTCAACATAGGGTAACATTAGGGTAAATAAATATTAGGGTAAATACTTTACCCTAATGTTACTGACTGTGCATGGACATGACATCAGTATAATTAGACTGGATACTGTCTGTGATTTGCGATATTGTACTATTAATAATGATAATGGATTGCATTTTATAGCGCTTTTCAAAGTGCTCAAAGCGCTTTACAATGGTCCATTCATCCATACATTGGGAAGTAGAGCGGCGAACAGTCGACGCCAGCGTCCACCAATGGTGGCAAGCTCACACTGACCAACTCATTGCAGGCAATTTGGGGTTCAGTGTCTTGCCCAAGGACACTTGGGCACGACATGTAGGCAGGAGGAGCCGGGATTCGAACCGCCGACCCACGGGTCATTGGACGACCTGCTCTACCTCCTGAGCCACAGCCGCCCCAAATTGGCATAAGTGCTCTTTTTTCCCCTTTGAATTGGCACGTAGAGGTTAAAACAACTGGACAAGACTTGTCCTTAGGAAAGAAAAAATCTGAATTATTATTTGTTTACTTAAGAAGTGAAGTAATATATAACTATAACTCTATAACACTGGTAGTTTGGGGCCGATCATTCCAAAGGTTTAGGCCCGAGTCTTCTACACTTTTAGGAATTCGGGGACTGACCGTTCTTCACTTTTCTGCGGGGGCCGTCTTGGATCGGGGGGGACCAAGCCTTCTGCTATTCCTATTTACCGGTAATAGCCACCTCCTTCCCATAGACACGCTTTATAGATCATTCCGGACAGTAGTTATTGACCCAATCAAAGCCTAAAATCTCAAATAGCAATACTCTATGTGGCTTACTGGTTTTAAACATTTAAACCATTGGCTATAGCAGGGGTTTCCAACCTTTTTCATACCAGGGGCCCACTATTTATTCAGCATTTTAGCCACGGAGGACCATCATTTGATGTTGATGTTTAATCTCTCTGACCCAAAACTAAGGATTTTGGAAGTTTTTGTCCATAATTTGGGAGGTAAACCGGCAAGACGTTGGTCAATATGACAAATCTACATGTTCTAATTATTGAAAAAGACGTAATTCAGATGTTTAACCATCATTTAACTCTTGGGAATGTCAAATCACCAAATGGACCCTTACGGGTCCATTTGGTTTCATTTGACGTTACAGACCTATAAGGGTCCATTTGGTAATATCAACTGTCCGTCATTTAGCCTGGGGACCACCTGGAATCCTCTCAGGGACCACTGGTGATCCCTGGACCACTGGTTGAAAACCTCTGGGCTATAGTGATACTGACTAGGAGATTGGAATCCAATGCCTTAATTTTTACATCATTCCCCCCAAAGCAGGTAAAAAGCATATCATGTTCATGCATTTTGATCTCACATGTTGATCCTTTTGATACTGTGTGATCCAAAAAAAAGGGAAAAAAAGAAAAGTTATAAAAGTATCTTGATTACAAAGCTGAATATATTATTATTATACCAGAATGGAAAAGGATTGTAAATAAGGTTATATAAATAAACACAGCAAAAATGTATACTGAATATTATAATATGAATATGGTTTACATACTTTGTTTTGTATCCTCCATGACCTCATTATACCGTTTACTCTTGTTTTATACTTTGATTCATTTGTATATTTAGTATTGTTATTATTATCTCTTAGGTTTTGATGCGATTTGTCTTTGTTGATGTTGGAAAAAAAACATAATAAATGATAAAAGACAAATGCAGACGTGTGTATATTCCTTTACGTGGATTTCTACAGCATGGGTCTTCATATGACTTGACTCAGTCTTGGTTTGGGTTCATTGTAACCATGTCAACTTACTGTACTACGTAATACGTTAGAGATGGAAGGCTTTATTTTAATTAAGGTGCTTAAACTTTATTTCATTTAAAGTTTAACTTGCCTAAAACACGTTTGCACGCCTAACAAAAATGCACAGGCAAAATGCAACATAAACATGAAAAATAATAAGACAAATAGGCTACCTGCATTGCCGCTTTCAAGATAATGTTTTTTTTTTTTTTTTTTCCTGTCACCTGTTCATTATGCATTTTATTTTAAAGCTTTAACATCAGGTGGATGGATCTGTTTTTAAGTCGGTTATTTTCTAAAACTAGGGCCTTACCCGTTGTGAATATATGAACACCAAATGATGTACTCACTGTGTGGGTAATGTGAATCCTTCATCACATTATGTGATGAAGGATTTGATGAAGGATTGCTTTAATGCACACGCACAGACACTGCAATGGCCAGTCATAAAGTGTGTGTGTGTGTGTGTGTGTGTGTGTGTGTGTGTGTGTGTGTGTGTGTGTGTGTGTGTGTGTGTGTGTGTGTGTGTGTGTGTGTGTGTGTGTGTGTGTGTGTGTGTTTGGTATTTGCATTGCCCCCTGTGGCCGAAAAGGGAATTGCCAATGTTAAGCGAATGGGGAAATTTAATTCACCAATAAATTCATTATTAATCAACAATTTGTTAATTTGAAAAAAGGGCTTCATCAGTCTCTTCCTAATGTTATGGTCAATGACTGTGTGAAAAATCATAGTGATCGGTGCAGCCAGTGATGAGTTATGCTCGCTTCAGACATTCATTCAGACGGACGGACAGACAGACAGACATTTCCTCGTTTATAGTATGGATATGTAGCCTTTAAAAAACAAAATCCTTGTGGGCTTTAGATTTAGGCCCTATAATTAATGTAGACATTTCATGAACAATAGCTACAAAATTCAATGTAATAAAAAAAAATACAAACATAACAAATGAAAAAAATATATATTTACAGAGTGGCAGAAAAGGGAAGGGTTGATCACCTGTTTAAGGAAGAAGTGATCATTTCTTCTGCCTTAGGCCTGCTGAAAAGTGGATTTCCCGACCCGTTTTGAAAGTAATCTGAATAATGTATTTTTCTTTTTGGTCTGTCTCATAGGAGAGCTGTGGACAGTTCAGAAACCAGTCTGTCTCATAGGAGAGCTGTGGACAGTTCAGACACCAGTCTGTGTCTCATAGGAGAGCTGTGGACAGTTCAGACACCAGTCTGTGTCTCATAGGAGAGCTGTGGACAGTTCAGAAACCAGTCTGTGTCTCATAGGAGAGCTGTGGACAGTTCAGACACCAGTCTGTGTCTCACGGGAGTGCAGTGGACATTTCACAAAACCATCTTCCACAAGGTACTGTTGTGCTCTCTCAAAAGTTTTTAATGATCCACTCCACAGGAGTCCATGCAGGAGGTGTCCTGTCTCTTTCTGCCCCTTCAGAGTCACCTGGTACAGCTGGTACACCTGGTACACCCACATCATCATACTGGTGGTATTCTGATTCTGCAGTGCAGGCTGCAGCTTCAGCACCTCCCTGTTCACCCACATCATCATACTGGTGGTATTCTGCAGCTTCAGCACCTCCCTGTACACCCACATCATCATACTGGTGGTATTCTGTCTCTACAGTGCAGGCTGCAGCTTCAACACCTCCCTGTTCACCCACATCATCATACTGGTGGTATTCTATCTCTACAGTGCAGGCTGTAGCTTCAGCACCTCCCTGTTCACCCACATCATCATACTGGTGGTATTCTATCTCTACAGTGCAGGCTGTAGCTTCAGCACCTCCCTGTTCACCCACATCATCATACTGGTGGTATTCTGTCTCTTCACTCAGTCCGGCTTCAGCATCGGAACGAGCAAATTCGTTATAATAAACTATCTCAACGTTGTTCCGTCTTACATTATAATAAACAACGCCAATGTCCTTCTCTCCTGTGCAGTGCCTTCTGATGACCTGGAGAAATACAGCAGTGTCCGGATTTAATTACGCTGTAATCGGCTCAGACGTGGATCTCTTAAATTAAATTAAATAAAACATCTGACTTATGTTGAGTTGAATCGAATCAAGTAATGTAAGATTACCTTCCAGAGACGATAGAGGACAGCAATTATCAGGATCAAGAGCAACACGGTACATCTGATAATATTAGACGTTAATATTAGATGAGAAGCTGTCAGATGAGAAGCTGTGAGGGAAGTGTTAAATGTGTTAGAAGCATTAAACATCAAGTAAAAACAGCTCTAATTTTGCCTCATTGAGTCTCAACGTGTGACTTGAAAAGACCACAACTCAGTTACCTGTTGTGACATTGAGAGAGAGGACCTCGCTCTTGGAGGAGAAGTCGTGATGGAACACATGGATGCGATAAACACAGCTGTAACTGCCCTGATGGGTCTGGTTCGCTGCAGGAAACAGGAAGGTGGCAGAGTAATTGGCAGCTGTCTGGTTGTGGTTCTGAGTTGTGTTGCATCCAGTGAGGTTTGAAGTTGTATCTGAAGATGTTGTGTGTGGTGTTGCATCTAGAGATGTTGTGTGCTGTGTTGCGTCTAGAGATGTTGTGCGCTGTGTTGCATCTAGAGATGTTGTGCGCTGTGTTGCATCTAGAGATGTTGTGTGCTGTGTTGCGTCTAGAGATGTTGTGTGCTGTGTTGCGTCTAGAGATGTTGTGTGCTGTGTTGCATCTAGAGATGTTGTGTGCTGTGTTGCATCTAGAGATGTTGTGCGCTGTGTTGCGTCTAGAGATGTTGTGTGCTGTGTTGCATCTAGAGATGTTGTGTGCTGTGTTGCATCTAGAGATGTTGTGTGCTGTGTTGCATCTAGAGATGTTGTGTGCTGTGTTGCGTCTAGAGATGTTGTGTGCTGTGTTGCATCTAGAGATGTTGTGTGCTGTGTTGCATCTAGAGATGTTGTGTGCTGTGTTGCGTCTAGAGATGTTGTGTGCTGTGTTGCGTCTAGAGATGTTGTGTGCTGTGTTGCGTCTAGAGATGTTGTGTGCTGTGTTGGATCCAGTGAGGTTTGTTGTGTTGTATCCAGTGATGTTGTGTTGGATGCAGTGTGTGTTGTGTTGGACACAGGCTGGATGTAGGTGTGCGTTGCGTTGGATCCAGTGAAGGTGAGGTGGAAGAAGCCTCCTGGGTACTGTGGCCGGATGGAGCATCTGATGCTGAAGCTGGAACCCTCCATCACCTGCAGCCCCTGCTGCTGGCTTTCAGAAATGGAGCGTACAAAGGTGATGTTGGGTTTAAACAGCATATCTGGAACAAGATCAGAGGTGATTCACTGAAATTGTCAATTCAGTAGATTTGACTGTATGGCCTGTTTAATTAATTGATTAAATATATTGTACTAAATACAGACAGATACTCTAGATGAGATAATGTAAATGTGTCATTATTTGAAGTCATTCTTTTACCGGAACAGATAATCTTCACTCTGGCAGTGGAATTGGCAGAGCTCTTTGTTCCACACTCCCTCAGTGTGGACTCGGATCCAACACAGGAAGAGGAAATCCACCAAACAAGTCCATATGAACCTGAAGTCATTTCTCTTGATACAGCAGAGCCACAATCCAGCTGTCGACACACTACAGATGATGAGTTCTGGTTCCAATCAGACCGACCATCCACTGGTCTCCACTCTCCCTGGTGTTGCATCTCCAGTATTCCAATACACTTAGTGGTTCCCTGCACCAACCTGACATCACCAGACTCTGTACAGAGACAAGAGAGTAAACAGCAAAGATTAGCATTTGTGTATTTATGAATTAATAATCCAAATTAAACGTGTACTGTAAAATTGTCTTTTACCTGAGCAGGTGAGCCCCACGGTCTTGCCAGGCGAGCTCATGTTTCTAGTGGATTTTAAAGTCACACAGTCCATGAGAACAGACTCGTTGCCTCTACACTGGAAGTCTGTGGTCGTCATTGGATGGTTCCCTTCTCCATAGAGCGCCCCCCGGAGGATGGAAGGAGCTCCACAGCCAAACTCCCTACAGACCACCTCTGCATCCTGCTGGTCAAAGTCACCGTCATACACCGAGAACCAGGAGTGATCAGACTTCACCTCCACTCTGCCTGAACACCGTCTAGAACCATTCACCAACCTCACTGACTCTGGAGAGAGAGAGAAAGAGAGAGAGAGCAACATTAGAGCATTACTACACAGCAGCTCCACACAAAGCCAGTGTACAAACCTATTTTAAAGTGTGTGTGTGTGTGTGTGTGTGTGCGTGCGTGCGTGCGTGCGTGAGTGCGTGCGTGTGTGTGTGTGTGGGTCGGGGCGTCATTTCTTACCTGAACATATCACCTCCAGAACGTAGAAGGAAGTAGTGGACATCTTTGTTCCACACGCATCCAGTAAAGTCTCAGATCCGACGCAGGAGGTTGTCATCCTCCAGGACGGTTTATGTGTGACACTAGAACTCCGTTCTGTTGAGACAGCGGAGCCGCAGTCCAGCTGTCGACACACGACAGCTGATGAGTTCTGGTTCCACTCGGACCAACCGTCCACTGGTCTCCACTCTCTCTGGTGTTGCACCTCCAGTATGCCAGAACACTGACTGGTTCCGCGCACCAACCTGACAGCATCAGAGTCTGTACGCAGATTAAACAGTAACAATTAATATTACTGACATTATGGAATTATAATCCAAACCAAAATGTGTGTGTGTGTGTGAGAGTTACCTGAGCAGGTGAGTTCAACAGTCTTGGAAGGAGAGCTGGTGTTTCTACTTGAATTCGCTGTTCCACAGTCCAGGAGAGCAGACTCACTGCCTTCACACTGGAACTCTTTGGTCCACAATGAAACATTGCTCTCTCCATAGAGCGCCCCCTGGAGAACTGAAGGAGCTCCGCAGCCTAGCTGCCTGCAGACTACCTCTGCATCCTGCTGGTCAAAGTCACCTTCATGCACTGATACCCAGGAATGATCGGACTTCACCTCCACTCTGCCTGAACACAGACTAGACCCATTCACCAACCTCACAGACTCTGGAGAGAGAGAGAGAGAGAAAAGGGGGGGTAGACATCAGTACAAAAGTATAAATGAGTTGATACAATCACACGGACACTGATGGATAGGAGGACACAAAAATATTGAGATAACAGTATGAAGTCTGAACAGATTGGTGTCATTGTTCAAGCCATTGCCGATGGAGTTACCTGAACATATCACAGTGGGTCCGCCTGTGAACAGACCTTTCTGTGCGTTATGAGAAGTCTCCATTATGACACAGTCACTCAGTGACGGCTCGGTACCAGCACAGTAAGGTGTAATCCTCCACGCAGCGTCGCGTGTAAACCAAGCTCTCCTTTCTGTTGAAACGGCAGAGCCACAGTCCAGCTGTCGGCACACGACAGCTGACGACTTCAGGGTCCAGTGAGAGCCACCATCCGCTGGTCTCCACTCTCCCTGGTGCAGCATCTCCAGGTTACCATTACAGTCACTGGTTCCTGCTACCAACCTGACTGAATCAGCCACTGTAAGGAAAGTAAACAAGAATAATATAAGTTCTATTTTAACGAAATGTGACGATTAAAAAAATCCAAAACCAAAAGTATAGTTTGACGTTTTACCTGAGCAGATGAGTCCAGCAGTTTGGTAAGGTGGGTTAGTATGTATAGTGGAGTTTGAGGTTCTGCAGTCCAGGAGAGCAGACTCACTGCCGTCACACTGGAACTCTTCAGTCCTTGTTGAAACATTGCCCTCTCCATAGAGCGCCCCCTGGAGGACTGAAGGAGCTCCGCAGTCCAGCTCCCGACAGACCACCTCTGCATCCTGCTGGTCAAAGTCACCTTCACACACTGAGACCCACGACTGGTTGGACTTCACCTCCACTCTGCCTGAACACAGACTAGAACCATTCACCAACCTCACAGACTCTGGAGAGAGAGAGAGAGAGAGAGAGAGAGAGAGAGAGAGAGAGAGAGAGAGAGAGAGAGAGAGAGAGAATTAGAAGAACATACTTAGGTGACATATTGGCCCAGTGGTAGTGCTGTCCACTCACAACTAGAAGGTATTTGGATTTGATTCCCACTAGAACTAGCGGACTGTGTCCTCCTCCGTGCTGATGACAAGGCGGGGTTGGTGGAAGAGCCTTTCTGTGTGGAGTTTGCATGTTCTCCCCGTGTCCTCTGGGGCAGGTACCCCCACATTAAACATGCAGTAATTCTGGTTAGTTTTTTTTTTTTTTTTTTGCTTTGCTCGTTCTCGATAGCGCTCATTCATGAATCCTTTCCTTTCCCATAATCCCTTGCTTCATGCACGTTCATGGAGGAAATACTTCAAATGCGGAAATAGGCGCAATTCCAGGGGGGCTTCCGGGTGCTTCAAAGCGCCACAGAGCAACTTGTATTGAAATGAACGGCAAGGGGGCGGGGCTATCGCCACATGGTAAATAAAATACTATTAATTTTGGATTAATAGACATTAAAGAGACCCCAGATTTATCTGGTTGACAAAGGAGAGTTTAATCAATAAACCAGAGATATTCTGGGTATGGCTTAGATGGGGTAGATGCTGTGCTTGCGTTTTGTACGTCTACTGCTACTGCTGGCCTTTATGTTTGGGTTCCAAGCTTGTTGAAGATGACCAACTGTTTACATTGTTGTAGTCATTGCTGTACCTGAACAGTTGACCTTCAGTGTGACGTTGCCGTGATGAGACTTCACCGCGCCACACTGCACCAGTTTAGACTCTGAGCCAACACAGGAAGATGGAATCATCCACCCAGCTTCGCGTGTAGAACCAGCAGTGAATTCTGTTGAAACGGCAGAGCCACAGTCTAGTTGCCGGCACACCACAGACGATGACATCCGGTTCCAGTCAAACCAAGCCAGCACTGGTCTCCAGTCTCCCTGGTGCTGCATCTCCAGAGCACCGTTGCAGTTACTGCTTCCTCCCACCAACCTGACATCACCAGAATCTGTGCAGGTGAGAAATAAGCAGTAAACAATGACTACCTTTATGCACCACCAACACCTGGAATAATATAACCTATAATCAGTTTGAATTATTTTACATTTGTGTGCCTGTTGGGCTGCGTGTTGGTTTAACTTGGAGAGCAGAGGAGAAAAAAAAAATCATAAAATGTTTCATTGTAAGAGATGTGTCTGTATTATAAATGGGTGTAGGGTATAGCCTGGCCCCTGCCCGCCCCAGCTACGTCATCACAACAATTTGTGCTTCCATCTGGGTCTGGTGTCTCCACCCGTTGACTCTCATTACAAAGAACTGATTCGCCGAGTTGTTGACTTTCAAAGTTGGAGACCAATCAAATGGCTGCGTTTGAGTAAACCCACCTCCGTCTCCTGATTGCGCTCCTGATTGGTGCGCTGATGGCTAGTGATTGGTTAGACTAGAGGAATCTGTCTGTCAAACAGACAGCCTACGTCACGGTAAAGAGATTCCAATCAGAGAGTCCCAGACTCTCCTTCGTGGAGAGTTTGGCATGAGCCAGGCTAGTTGTAGGGATGTTGATCACCATAATTCTGTTGGTACGCGTGCGTGTGTGCGTGTGCAACACAGCTGTGTATTTAAGTTAAAGGAGAGCCAAGAAATACTGTATGTGTTACTAACTAAAGCATTAATAGTGATATTCCAGTCTCTACTCACAGCGGTCTGCAGGTTTATCTGACCCCTCCATCTGGTCACTCTCATCCACTGGGTCACATTTCCAGGACAGCGGAAGGCACGTGTCATCCTGACAAACAAACTGAAGGGGGAGACACAGGTTGTATCAGTTATATCAGCGGATTCTACCGTTATCAGTAGATCAGATCGCAGTTATCACGTTGTCATCAGCAGGGCTTTTTCGTCTCAGAATGGCCATGCTCTGCCGACTCCCATTGTTCCGAGACGCGAAACCCCCCCTAGCACCCTCCAACCTAACCTCACAGACCTAACAGTCTGTGAGGTGGTTGAGCGTCGGGGATTTAGGATTAGGGTTACAGTTGGAGGGGGCTAGGGTGTTGCTACAAACATTGCTACGTCCTTCTCTACCCCTAAACCTAACCGCAAGCAGATTTGACTGTTATCACTCAGTGGATAAGATCGCAGTTGTCATCTTATCAGTGAGTAGACTCCCCAGACAGCACGCCTCCTCGATAAGATGGTGCTGATAAGCAGCCTACTGGGAATTATCGCTTGATGGCGTTAGAAGCGGGTGCGCATATCGGCATTCCTGGCCAGTGATTTTCATATTTTTTATTTATCATTCATTCATATCATTCATTATTCCCATTCAAATAGCGTCAATGCTTTCACATCCTCCACTAGACTCTCTAATATGGCCTATATAACTATAACTACTAGGTGTCAGTAAGTGACAAATCGCCTGAAGTGGCACTGGTCATTTTCATCTAATCACCTGGCTGGCAATGCAGCTGGACATGCACTGCTTGTTGTCAGCTGACCAGGTGGAGTCTGTGGGACAGGAACACTTGTAGCCTCCTCCAGGTGAGAGCAGACACAGGTGACTGCAGCCTCCATTGTTGATCTGACACGGATGACCAGACACTGCAGGGAGGAGAAAACATGATGCACACATGAAGAGGAGAACAATTACAAGTTAGGCATGATTTACCATACGCTCTCGACTTTTAAGCGAGAACCAAAAAAATAAAACATTGCTAATAAATTATGTTCAGCCCCATAACAACCTAGCCCACTAGGGGACAGGGGTATGGACAGCTAGTTCCTGTAGGAGAAGCATTTCCTGTAACCATGGTTTTGTCCTATGACAAAAAGAGAAGGAAAGAATCAGCTGTTTGGGATCGCTTCATAGAAAAGACATGTGTGCACTCCAAAACCCACACTGGAATTTGAAGACAAATAATTTGCGCTCCTTTCATGCGTTGTAAATGAGGGCCTAGGTGTGTGTGCGTGTGCGTGCGTGCATACAGACCCTCGGGTTGGCAGTCAGGATGGTACATGCGGATGTCACGTGGCACGTTCAGGTTTGTGAAGACTGCGGTCTTGTTGGTTCCCTGAGTCCTGTCAGCTCTGTAGATGAAGCCGCTCACAGTGGTGGACCTATGGGACTTGGTATACTTCCAGTCTACCCAGTATACGTGATCCTCAAACAGAGTCAAAGCCTTGGCGTACTCCGTAAACTGTTTCGAAGCCCAGACGTAGCCCTCGCGACTCAAAACTATGGACACAAAAGTCACAACATTATTCAATAAAGAAACACAGTATTATAGTATTATAAAGAGTCATATAACATTACTGTGTGTGTGTGTGTGTGTGTGTGTGTGTCTGTGTGTCTGTGTGTGTGTGTGTGTGTGTGTGTGTGTGTGTGTGTGTGTGTGTGTGTGTGTGTGTGTGTGTGTGTGTGTGTGTGTGTGTGTGTGTGTGTGTGTGTGTGTGTGTGTGTGTGTGTGTCTGTGTGTGTGTTACCTGTGTGTCTGTTGGTTCCATCCAGGTTGGCAAAGTCGATGTCTTTTCCAATGTTGTTGATCCAGTAAATGCGATCGTTGATGTAGTCTAACCTCAGACTGTCGGGATAGGTGATGTTCTCCTTCATGAAGATTGTCCTGTCGGTGCCGTCCATCCCCATCCTCTCGATGTGGTTGTTGTCTGACCAGTACAAGTATCTGTCAGAGAAACACCATGCCATTGTCACTATTCACAACTAATCCCACATACAGTAGTGTACAGTAGTGACACAGAATTAACACCAATAACCAGCAGGTTCTGCGGGTTACCCACAGAGCTGCTTAGTACGGTGTTTACTGGCGCACATAAAGACTTACAACAACAGTATAAAGCAGGGGCGGATATAACATGTCCCATTTGGGGGGGCAAGAGGACATGTTGGAGGGGCAAGGGGAAATGGTATGGGGGTGGCATGAAGCAGCACCCATACCATTTTCAGTTACAGGACTTGTATTAGGCAAGTATAAGCATCAATAATAAGATCAGTTGTTGTTGAAGTTGCAACAGACACGCAGCATGCATAAAGCTAAAGGGCTGACTCAGAGAGTTTTCTGTTTTCAATGATGAAATGCTGTTGGTTTAGTGGTGCCACAGCTAGTTGGTCGGTCCTTTCTTCACATTGCATAGATGTTCAGTCTCTTTCAATTCAATCACACTGGGAGGGGGAACTGGGAGAGGGAAACTTGAGGCTAGTCGTCCGCAAGGTCGGGTGTGTTTTAGATGTAGAATAGATGTACTGTATTTTCCGGACTATAAGGCGCACTTAAAAGCCTTTAATTTTCTCAAAAATCCACAGTGAGCTTTATAATCCAGTGCGCCTTATATATGGATTGTTTGACTGCAGGTGCTTCTATTCTATGTTAACTGCAGGTGCTTCTATTCTATGTTAACCGCAGTAGCTTCTATTCTCTGCGCCTTATAATCCGGTGCGCCTTATAGTGCGGAAAATACGGTACAAGAGGACCAGAACATTATGCAGTAATCTTACCCGGAGCGTACATCCACAGCGATGGAGGATGGATCGTCCAGACCGGTATTGACCAGAACTCTTCTGGATGACCCGTCTAGTTTGGACACCTCTATGGTTTTACTGCCCCGGTCACCCCAGTACAGGTTTCCTGACACCCAATCAACAGCCAGACTGACTGGAGTGTCGAGTGACGTGCTGTGAAGGACCTGTCAATCAACCATACATTCACTCTGTATAAAATCAACATGTTTTATTTCTTATACTCTTAAACTCTTTCAACATGTGTATGAAGTAATACTATTTAATTATATATTATTAGGTAACTTTGAAAGATAAGAGGTGAACAGACAGAGTAACAACTTTCCTACAACCCATCTTTGCACTTTTTGAGCATACATTGCTCACTTGATTTGTTGCCAGATTTGCAAGAGAAACAAGTGGCCAATCATATGAAATCAAGCACAAATGGACATAGCTGATCTGTAATTTAAACACAATGAGAATGCATTGATTCTATTTGGAATACCCTTTAAGCATTTGAATAGATGGGTCCCACCCCACTGTTGTGAAACGTTGCATGATAAGTGACTGAGCCACCAAGTCGCCAGTTCTCTGGTTGAGTGAAGTCACAAAGTATTCACATTACTAATATCAGTTATTGTTCATTGTGATTTCTGACCACTGACCTGGACCTCTCTGTCACTGATGTGCATGCCGAGGATCCTGGAAGGTCTCCATTCTGTCCAATAGATCATCTGCTGCTGGTAGTCAAAGTCCAGAGCCTGAGCCTCTTTCCACATTCCTGGCTGGAACTGTCACAACACAGACAGGAATACGTTCCAGCAGGTCAAAACCACACTGTGTTGTCATTGTGGATATCACATCTACCATCATCATATTACTGCTTATTACTGAATATCTGAATATAGGAGGATCTAGTGCCTGTCAAAAACAGTGATGTGTGTAGAATATTATATAGGATTCCAATAGATGTTGTTGGTATGTGACGTCTAAATGGTTTTTCACAGGTTTGATTAGGATGTGTTGTTATAGAGTCCATTCATGTTAGTATAGAGTCCATTCTGAGATAGTGTACACTAGTATGTCCTACTGGTTTTGTAATCTAAATGTAAAGTACAAGTCCCAGCTAGGTTAATAGTATAGCTATGGCTTGGAACTTCAGCCTGTCTGGGCATGTCCACCCTCCCATTACCCCCCCAGACCATATTTCAACAAGCAATGTTTAGACAAGCTTGGGATATTTTTTCTGACCCATTGCATGTATTGCACAAGTAATGCCATCAGGTAGGAGGTATAGAACTCAAAGATATGTCTATAATAGATTTAAATTCTCATCCGTTCTGTTGTCAATCAAAATGATCAGAGATTGCCAAATTACTTTAATATTCTAGGCACTTTAGTAATGGACATGTGCAATATCTATTCTGCTTTTTCTGTATAGTGTTTTTTCCCGTTTTGTCTTGTGTGTATGTTGCATGTAGGCAGCCTTGCAGGTCTCTGTCTCCAAGATGAATTTCCCCTAGGAAGACTAATAAATATGAACTTGTATTAAGTGGTCTTCACCTGTTTGATTGGGATGTGCTGTTATGTCACATGTAAATGGTTGTCACCTGTTTGATTTGGGTTTTTTTAACGTCTATATGGTTTTCACCTGTTCTATTAGGATGTGCTGTTAAGTGACATCTAAATGGTTTTCACCTGTTCGATTAGGATGTGCTGTTACGTGAAGACTAAAATGATTTTCACCTGTTTGATTAGGATGTGCTGTTACGTGACGTCTAAATGATTTTCACCTGTTCTATTAGGATGTGCTGTTACGTGACATCTAAATGGTTTTCACCTGTTCGATTAGGATGTGCTGTTACGTGAAGACTAAAATGATTTTCACCTGTTTGATTAGGATGTGCTGTTACGTGACGTCTAAATGATTTTCACCTGTTCTATTAGGATGTGCTGTTACGTGACATCTAAATGGTTTTCACCTGTTCGATTAGGATGTGCTGTTATGTGAAGTCTAAATGTTTTTCACCTTATAGAGCTGTGTTCTGGAGCCACTCAAGCTGATCTTTAACAGCCCATAGTGGTCAGCTACGATGAAGAAGGGTTCCACCTCTGGAGGAAGTGACACATTACAAGTCAGTTTACAATTTAAAATACACACACCCTGCTAAATTATTTAATATTACACTGTTCTAAATCTATGGTAGGATTATACACACGGACAATACTCTCTGTCCATACACATATGGTATATAGGACTGGAGTGTACAACAACATATAAACTGTGCACAATATTATTCCCAGAGCCATGTAGGGAAGAGTTGTGCCATTGAGGGTACAGAGAATAGTCTGGTTACGTTGTTTATCACATGGTTCATGCAGAGCCTGGATGGTGACTAACTGGAGTTGGAAATTTGCATACTAGTTTTAAACGAGGGCAACGCAAAACGCAAAGAGCTGTTTTTAGGGCATGTGCGCAACATGACAACAAAGTATTGTACAGTAACAACTACGTCTGTGATGGTTGCTGTGTACGCAGTGAGCCATGAAAGCCAGGCAGAAATGTCTGAGTGAGTGAGTGAGTTAGTGAGTGATAACCCACATGGAAAATATTTTAATAAATATTTTAATAAAGTAAATATAAGATCCATAGTATTTCTTTGTAAAGTGAAACATGTATAAACCATGTATAATTTTGTAAGAATTATATATGACGTTCAAAAATAGATATGATCCATACTATGTTTTTTTCTAAAGTGCAAAATATATTAATTTATAAGAATACAGTTGTAATTATATGACATGCAGAACAGATGTAAAGATCCATAGTATTTTTTTTTTTTTTTTTTGTAAAGTAGCTTGTATGAAAGGTGCCACTTTCAAGACTAAGAGTTTGCACATTTTTCCATATGGGAATCGAGATCGCAATTTGAAACCATGAAATAAGCAAATTGGATGGAAGCCATTGTGTATTCTTAACTGGTTTGTCCATTCACAGTTATCCATTTGTACTGAGTTGTGCTTGAATTGTACAGTAAATCTACAAGCTGTAGATTACAAGCAATACAAGCAAAAATCAGTAGCTCAAACAATCAAACTAACTAAAATTTAATGTGGGCTTTTATACTTTATACATTTTCTTTTTGATTAGTTTTACTTTCAAGTAAAACAACTGTACTTTCACTGACGTAAAATATTTCAGAAGCCTACTTTTCCCCCCATTGCAGATCACATCCGTTCGGCCACGAGAGGTCGCAGGCTCCACCGTTCCGCAGTTCCTCAGGGCAGACTCAGAACCGGAACAGGCAGAAGATGTCATCTTCCATACAGGCGACTGTGTAACCCAGAAGAACCAGAAGCCAGGTGTATGTTGTGTCGAAACGGCAGAGCCGCAGTCCAGTTGACGACACACTACAGCGGCTGACTCCAGGTTCCAGTCATCACCATCCACTGGTCTCCACTGGCCAAGGTGTTTCATCTCCAGTGTACCAGCACACATCCAGGTTCCTCCCACCAACCTCACATCGGGCTCTGCAGACAGACAGACAGACAGACAGACAGACAGACAGACAGACAGACAGACAGACAGACAGACAGACAGACAGACAGACAGACAGACAGACAGACAGACAGACAGACATCAGTCGCCTAATGGCAGATCTACAGTTAGATTTACAATTTAAAGGATAACTTTGTTGTTAGGTTGTTAGCTTTCGTTCAGGGCCTTTCTGTGTGGAGTTTGCATGTTCTCCCCGTGTCCCCTAGGGTAGATACCCTCACAAAAACATGCTGTAATCCTGGACTCTAAACTGCCTCCCCCTGGCCAGCCGGGGCGCCTGATGGAGGGGACAGGAACTGGTTGGAATAACGTGTTCCTTCCACACACTACATCCAACCAGGGAAACTCCCCCCTGTCAGGTGAAAAGAAGGCAGCTTGGACTCCTCATGCATTGAAGGAAGCATGAGGCCAGTCCGCTGCCTCCCCAGGTTGGTGGAGGGTGTGTAGAGCCCAGGATCACATTGAGAATTGGCACTTTCTTTACAAAAGATTATAACATATTTTTTTTTAATTATCTACTATATTCCTAATAAAACACAGGAAATTACATTCAACCACAAAAATTGAAAGTTGTGTCCTTGAAATGGATATTCAGTAATGGAACAATCACATTTTTGATGTGTAGATCTTGTTGAGACGGTCATTTTGAAAGTAGCTCTCAAGTCAAAAAAGTGTGGGCACCCCTGCATTACACAGTTCATGTTCTCTCACCACTAGTCTGAAGATCAGCTTGTGGATCTGGATCGGGTTGTGTATCTGGATCAGGTTGTGTATCTGGATCAGGATCAGTTGTAGTAGAAGGACCTAAACACACATAGATAATGATTTTAAGTGTTTATAATACTGCCAGAATGTCATGACCCTTTAAAGTGCACAGACTGTGCAGAATATTATTAACAACATGTGGCGTAACCCCACTATGCAGAGTGCACCTGGAGCGTGTGTGAGTGTGTGTGTGTGTGTGTGTGTGTGTGTGTGTGTGTGTGTGTGTGTGTGTGTGTGTGTGTGTGTGTGTGTGTGTGTGTGTGTGTGTGTGTGTGTGTGTGTGTGTGTGCGCGCGCCTTCATCTCATCGCTGTTGCAACCATTCTAACTTTTCCTGTGTGGTTAGAATTTCTTCCTTCTACCATGCTGAAAGCACACACACACACACACACACACACACACACACACACACACACACCGATCAGAGCGAGTTTCAGTAACACACACACACACACACACACACACACACACACACACACACACACACACACACACACACACACACACACACACACCGCAGCAGTGGAATGGTAAATCAGAAGGTATTTAATCCATTCTAGATTCAAAATACAGATCTACAAGCTCATTCCGCAGTATGCTATGATCTTGTTGTTATTCCCAAAGTGCACCCCCACTGCTCCACGAACGAGTTCCAGCTAATTGATAGCTTTGAACCTATAGTGCTGTATCAAGAGCTCAAAAAAGGCCTTAGTTTTCGAGGTACCCCCACCCGGGGTAGAACAAACCACAACCATGTTTTTTCTTATCTTTAGGGTCCCCCCTTCATGTTTTGGATTGTTGTGGAGTTTCATTTAGGTGCAAAATTAGTTTTTTGGGCTATTCTTTAGACTTACCCAAATCTCTGAAAAAGTAAAATCCGAATAGGACAAAAATTATATAAAAGTCTATAACTTGAGAATGCTCACTGGTATCTTCATCAAATTTGATATATGACCCAGGCATCCACCCTGCATGTCCAAAGTGTCAGGATGTGATTGTCCCACAGAAATACTGAAATATAGTCCCTTAAATGTACTTTCACTTTAGACGGAAATTGGATTTTTGTGATTAGGATTCCTTTACTTTATCTGATTTACAAAAAAAAAACATACATCCATGCCAAATAAGGTGTTTCTGCATTATCTGCAATACTAGCAAATAGTAACCAGTGGTTGTGTGTACCCTAGTATAGTTTTATTGCAAATGAGACTCATTCATACATACCCCTTCTCTCTATAACAGTATGGACGCTATAACAATAAGGTCAAATCTTGTATATAACAAATGAAATGGTTTTGAAGTCAAATTCCTTCTCAATTGGCATTGGCATATTGTTTAATTATCCTGTTCTGCTGGTGCTATCCATTGTTATGTTTTTGGGAGTAAGTAATTAATTGTTTTGAGAATTAAAGGCCTCTAAAATAAATACATAGAAGCATTAAACCTGGATTCCTAGGATTATAGGAGTATATTGAAGTCATTTAAGTTTAACCGATGAACATAGTTTGGCCTGTAGATTCATAATTCTATCCAAACCCACACATATGGTCTTCTAATGGAAAAACCTGCAGTGTGGGATAAACTAAAGAAACCAACCAAATGACTGGACTGATAAAACAAATGTAAAACAAATGTCTACAAAATTGTAACTATGCTATCAGGCTGCATTCACATTGAAGAAATTTTGCAGTTTCATGGATTTCTTCAAATCAGCCATATTTAGTCGAGCTCCAGTCATTTCCTATGGGGATCATATGGCTTGGAGAGGAAAACCTATTTCTTCAAAATGGAGATTGGAAGAAAACTGCATGGAACAAGTTCTAGGCAAAAAAAAACTCTAAGAAAGGAGTGGGACTTATTCTATGAGTCAGACAAGACAAAAAGGGTTGGGCAAACAGCCAACCAGTAATAGAAAAGTCGCATCTTTGATGTTATTAGGCGGGCGTTTAAGCTGTAGTCTTTAGAGTTTTCATTCTTTATTGACAGCTGTCAAAAACAGCTTGGAATCTTTTAAATAGAAATGATTTTCATTGTAAGATGAAGTATTCAGGCCCTGTCCAGTAAGTAAGTCGACAGGATAATCACTGGCCCAATAGAAAAATACAACTTTAGAATTCAAGGTGCTAAAATATTACTTTTGACACTTTTGACTATTTCCAGCAGTAACCTACCCAATGAAAGGGTCCACTCACCACCACAGTAACTAATCTAGTGGTTGGTTCTATAGCCCAGTTTTGATTGCCGGTCAGGGAACTCACTTTTGAACATGGTAGCCATTGTAGACAACTGTTATTAACTAATGTGTACAATCACATTTTTCAATTTGTTGTTGTTGTACTTGAATTGTAGCCTACTATAATTCTCCAGCCTTTTATCAGTTTTGTTGCAGTGTGTAGGCCTACTTGACATGTAGGCTACTGTAACTCTCATTTTCTGTTAATAGGATTTTAGTTTATTCAGTCTATTGTATAGACCATGGGCAAAATCATAATCTCAAAAATATGTTCCTTTTCTTCTTTACAACACAAGTGGACTAGAGAAATACAAGGCAAAAATGTGGATCTGTTTCCTCATTTCATCGGCTTGACCAAATCATTCAAAGCATTGTGGGAAATGGATCCACTGAGCAATGAAATCCATGACATTTCTGGTTTCAGTTTCATCAATGTGAATACTACCCCAATTTGATACAAATTTGGATTGTAGAATGTGTGTTACATATTGTTATGGCTTTCCAGGGTAGACATACAGTATGCACTGAGGGATAAACTAAAGCAACCAGCCAACCTACAGTAATGAATGTCCGCAGAATTTTACTAAGCCTACTAAGCTATTTCTTAATTTGATACACATTTGGATTGCAGAATGTGTTGTATTAAATATTGCTATTGTATTCCAGGGGAGAAATATGTATTGATGGATAAATTAAGGCAACCAGACAAACAAATGAATGGACAGGTAATACAAATGTCTACACAAATGTGATACAATGCTATTCATTAATTTGAGATTGTAGACTGTTGCATGACATAGTATTATAATGATCAGTTATCAATGACAGAGGTTACCATTGCTTGCAAGAGATACAGCATATTTTGAATAGCTTGAGAGTACATACAGTAGCTTTATATCTATAATAGCTTTGAGATGTACAGGTATGTCATGTTACAAAGAATAATATCAATATTAAATGTAAAAATATATACTGTACATATCTTTGCAGACTTCACTGTAAAAATGCTTCTAACAGAGACCGAAAGCACACCATATTCACACACATTGGATGCAACATTGTGTGTATTATGTGAAAAACCTCTACAAGGAGAGAGAAATAATCTGCATGGCAAAACACCAACCCTGGGAGGATTCAAAACAACACTGAAGATTGTCCAGGAGCAGGAGCATGATGAAGTCCATAAGAGACTATCCCCCTCACAGAGATGACATATTGTCCTTCAGGTTCAATTTTATATCACAAGTCATTTAGGGCAACTTATTTGAGTTCAAGTAACTATGTTTTGTCCAGTGTGTGTGAATGTGGTGTGCTTGCTGTCTCTGTTAGATCCATTTTTTCCAAGTCTGCAAAATATGGAACAGTTACTTTATTTGTGTTGCCTACTTTTTACATTTAATATTTACCGGTATATTATTATTTGTAAAATGAAATGCTCCCATCCTATTCAAAAAGGTTCTGTATCTCTTGCATGTAATGGTAACTTCTGTCATTGATAGATGATAAGTGATAATAACACTGTCATGCAACAGTCTACAAATCTCAAATTAATGAATAGCATTGTATCACATTTGTGCAGACATTTGTGTTGCCTGTTCATGTATTTGGTTGTCTGGTTGCCTTAATTTATCCGTCAATATATATTCGTCCCCTGGAATACAATAGCAATATTTAATACAACACATTCTACAATCCAAATGTGTATCAAATTAAGGAATAGCTTAGTAGGCCTACTTTTGTAGACATTTGTGTTACCTGATCAGTCATTACTGTAGGTTGGCTGGTTGCTTTATTTTATTCCTCACTGCATACGTCTACCCTGGAAAGCCATAACAATATAATGGATTGCATTTTATAGCGCTTTTCTATGCACTACGTGTATACTCAAAGTGCTTACAATGGTAAGTAAAGTGAAGTAGAGTGGTAAACAGTTAACGCCAGCGTCCTCACTTCACACATTCACACACCAGTGGTGGCAACCACTGAAGGCAGGGTGGGGTTCAGTGTCTTGCCCAAGGACACTTCAACATGTAGACAGGAGGAGCCGGTTCGAACCGCCAACCACTGACCGACCTGCTCTACCTCCTGATCCACAGCTGCCCATAATATGCAATACGACACATTCTACAATCCAAATGTGTACCAAATCAAGGAATAGCGGCATAGTCACATTTGTGTATATATTTGTTTTACCTGTTATCAGTCCAGTCATTTTGTTGGTTTAGTTTATCCCACAGTGCAGATTTCTCCATTAGATGACCATGTGTGGGTTTGGATAGGATTATGAATCTACAGGCCATCCTATGCTCTCACTGGTTGAACTTAATTAACTTCAATATACTCCTTAAAGTTATAGTAATCCTAGGAATCCAGGTTTAATGCTTCTATGTATTTCCATTTTATAGGCTTTCAATTCGCAAAATTAATTAATGTCTTGCTGCCAAAAACACAATAATGGATAGCACCAACAGAACAGGGATGATTAAATGATAAGCCAATGCCAATTGAAAAGGAATTTGACTTCAAAGCCACATTATTTGGTAACATGATTATGGTTATAGCATCAATAAAGTTATATCTCGAGGGAAGGGGTAGGCTATGTATGAATGAGTATCTCCTCTATATGCAATAAAACTATATTAGGGTACACACAACCACTGGTTACTATTTACTAATATTGCAGGTAATGCAGTAACACCTTATTTGACATTAATTTTTTTTTTTTTTTTTTTTTTTTTTTGAGAAATCAGAGAAAGTAAAGGAATCCTAATCACAAAAATCCAATTTCCGTCTAAAGTGAAGGTACATTTAAGGGACTATATTTCAGTATTTCTGTGGGAAAATCACATTCTGACAATTTGGACATGCAGGGTGGATGTCTGGTTCATTCCTCAACAAATTTGATGAAGATACCATTGAGCATTCTCAAGTTATAGAGTTTTATATAATTTTTGTCCTATTCGGATTTTACTTTTTCAGAGATTTGGGTAAGTTAAAGAATAGCCCAAAAAACTAATTTTGCACCAAAATGAAACTCCACAACAATCCAAAACATGAAGGGGGGACCCTAAAGATAAGAAAAAACATGGTTGTGGTTTGTTCTACCCCGGGTGGGGGTATCTCAAAATTTGAGGGCCTCTGTTACTAGACTACTAATGGACCCTTATGGGTCTGTAACTGTGGGGACGCTCGGTCTAATTTGTACAGAGTTAAAATAAACTTCACATTTACATAATCCTTGCAAGAAAATATAAACAGTATAGAATGAGTATAATGATGCCAGAGTCTTCCAGACTGGATAAATGTCCTGATTACTGTAGGTCTGATGATCTAGTCCTGCAGTTTATCTGATGTCTGTTAAAGGGGAACTCCACCCATTTTCAACCTTTTAATTTAAGTCATTAATAGGCTATACCTTAGAGATGTGTGGACATGATAAAAAAAAGTCCCCCAAATTCTGTATTTCCTAAAAATGGACGTCTGAAAAGGTTTTCTTTCAGACCCCTTCTTCCTGAATGGAACCAAATAGACTCGCTAGGGTCCATTTGGTTCACATTTGTATCCTTATGTAGGGTGAGGCAACTATTTAGCCAATCACAGCACAGCTAGCAGTCTCCAGCAGCAGGCCCGGCTGGAGAATGGAATGACTGAGGGGGCCCACTAAACTGTTGATATTTTTTATTTATGTAGCCCCCCACACATTTTATATATAGAAAATTGATAGGTATGACCCTGTAGCTGTAGCCATGATTGATTTATCAGTGCAATCGCTGACGAAATAAAAATAATACTCATAGCGCTGCTGTTAAATAGCCATATTAATGGCAGCTTTCAATATACCAACCCAAATGGTTAAAACCATAATTTCTGAACTTAAGTGTGCAGTAATAACAATATGACTCGTTAATCAAACTAAACTGGACTGCAGCCCATGCTGCACAGGTAAGAACAATACAGCGGGGGGTTCTAATTAGTAATGCAAGAAAGAAGAAGGAGAAATGTGAATAAAACGTGAATTAAATACACAATGCAAGGGCCAATCTTTGGGCCAATCTTTTATCCTCCAGCCTCTCCACACAGTGGAGAGGCTGGAGTGATGGCCCATTCATTAGCCATCCTGCTGTTTTGGGGACCATCAACACCTCCAGTCTCCAGGACCAGTTAAAAAGGTTCTGAGCCATTTGATAACAAAAGTCTGAATTAATGAGCTAACACCTTTGGAAACATGCTATTGCAATGTATAGCTCCCCAAATCCCCCACCACTACTTGTTTGTCAGTTACAAGCCTATAGCCTGGGCCAGCAAATTAAGTCGGGACCACAGCCCCTGTGAAATCCTACTGAAATTCTCTATGTGCCTGGAACATAAACTGAGGGGGCACATTTTGTAACTGAGGGGGCCACGCCCCCTCAGGCCCCCTCGTAACGCCGGGCCTGTCCAGCAGTTTCATAATGAGCCAATAGAGTGGAGGTGAGGTGGAGTTAGATTCTGTTTTTCTCCAGATCTGTTTACAATGTTTGTACACACTAAAGTTGCATCTAAGCTCCTAACTGGCCTACACTATCATTGCAAATAGTCATACTATGCTGGTCTAAAATAAAAGGAGTGCATGTCCATCTATGCCAAAATCTAATTGATATTTTATCACAGGAGTGATTTGGTGTTTGAGAGTCTGTCCATCATCTACCTGTACATATGCAGGTTTTAATAGAGCCTTTTACTTTTTAGGCTAAACCTCGCTTGGAGATATTCCTGCAATTCCATGTCATGCAGGGCCGGATGTAGAGGGGGGGGGGGGGGGGCAGGGCGCACCCAAACGTGCATCCTGCTCACCCAATGAAAGGTAATATCAGTGGTTTTCAACCAGTGGTCCAGGGACCCAAGTGGTCCTTGAGAAAATTCCAGGTGGTCCCCAGGCTAAATGGTCGACAGTTGGTTAACCAGATGTAACTCTTTGAGAGCGTAAAAACGAAACCAAATGGACCCGCAACTAAAAAGTTAAAATATTCATCTGAATTAGTATGCAGAACTACTGAATGTAGAAGATTAATACTTATTTTGATCTGTATGTATGCCTGTTTTGTTTCCCAAATCCAGCCTGGTGGACAAAAGCAAAAGAATTCTTGAGTTTTGGGGTCTGTGTGGCTAAAATGTCCTCCAATGGTGGTCTGTGGCTCAAATGCCAAATAAAGTGGGCCCTGGTGTCAAAAATATTGAAAACCACTATTATGACAAACTTTTGCCCACCTTGCCATTCTACCAGCTCACCCTATAGGGCTGGCTAAATCCGGCCCTGATGTCATGCCTTATAAAAATATATATGTATTATTAGTTGTATACATATTGAAAACGCCTTTAGATTTCTGTGGCAGCCTGTCAGCAGTTCAGACAATACTTGTTTGCTTGTGTGTGACAGAAAAAACAGGTGAGGACAACTTAAATCCTACAACAGCTCCCGACCTGGCATGAGTTTGGGTTCGAGTTCGAGTTCTAGTTCACGGCTGATATGAATGATAAGTGCTGAAAAATGGCTGTGATTCTGGCCAGAGGCTGAGGTGTCCAAGTGCCCTTGATCAGGAGAACACAGTGCTGTATGAAACACTGTAAATGCACCATTATTATGCAATTTGTGTATTCCTCCAACATGTTGGTTCCTCTGTGTGTGTGTGTGTGTGTGTGTGTGTGTGTGTGTGTGTGCGTGTGTGCGCTAGGGGTGTGGAGATTAATCGATATAAATCGATACATCGGTACCCACGTGCGCGATGCGAGTGCATCGGTTCCGTCACTCTGTATCGATGCAATTGACGGGGGAAATCTAGATGCGTCGCGATGCATTTGCTTGAATCGGTAAAAATCGATGTTGAGCGGGGTTTTCACGATTTATTTCGCCCTATTTTATGTTTTCTAATCTGTGTTGAACGCACCATTATTGGGAAGGGAAAAGGCTCTGCCATTCGGCACCGACAGTTACGACAACTCTGCTTACTTCCTGTACAGTCCAATCGAGACTCTTCTACATAGACATCTATTGAATAGGGACAACGTGACGAGGCCCGTCAATGTCGCAGCTCTGTCTATAGTCCCCTCCCCTCCTACGCTCTGCAACAGCGGCAGCAGCAGCAGCAGCAGCCAGTCAGCTCTACTACAGCTGACTGGCTGGGATCAATACATGCTACCGACGTGGAGACTAAGGCTACGTTTACACGGAGACTATGTGAACAGAAGACGCAAAAGTGGCGTCGCGTCTTCACTTATTATTTCGCGTCTAGACGAGCGTTCTCATGAGGAAATCTGTGTGCATACGGTGACGCAAAAGTGTGTAGAAATCCATTGGGCGCGCTGCCCTGTGCCCCCGCCGGGCACACTTTCTCCGCGGCGGTGCTTCGCGACCGGCTCTGGGTCGGCCTGGAAGGGTCCGGCGTAGGGTTTAATACCGGGATCCCGGTTTTCCCGGACGCCCGGGTACAACTGAATTAATTTCCCTCCCGGAAATCCTCCGGGACCCGTCTTCCCCGAGGTTATCATTTCTTTCTCAATTTTTCCACACAAATCGTGTTTTTTCCGATATCTGTGAGTGGTAAAATCAAATCTATAACCCTCGCATAAGTTCCAAACATCACTGATGATTAGAATATGCAGCGAGGGGGCTATGAACAGGAAAAAAAAAAAAAACACAGCGCTCTCTCTGTCTCTCCCCCCATGTCCACCGAGGCTATTGATATTACAATATTACAATATATACAAAATAAGTGATATAACTTGCATCCCGTAACTTGTTGTCATGTCAGACAGCGACTAAAACATGCGTAGTCAACAACGCTTCGTTTGCATTGATGAACTGGAAACGCAGCTACAGTCAATAGTATTAAATGCCCTTATGCCCATACCAAATATTTGATCATCAAGCCTCAATCATCGTATCTGCGATATCCAAGACCACATTTGAGACGCGCTGTCAGCTTCTCTCTCTCTCTCTCTCTCTCTCTCTCTCTCTCTCTCTCTCTCTCTCTCTCTCTCTCTCTCTCTCTCTCTCTCTCTCTCTCGTGCCGCATTGCTAATATTTGTGTAACCGGCTTACATTTGTATTTGATATTGTTCATATTTCAACACGAGTCGCCCAAAGCGTCTGCGTTGCCTAGACAACGTGAGCAGAACAGCCAGTTTTGCGTTTTGGCCTGTTCAGACGGAGACGCTGCGCTGGAGCGTATACAACTTTTCCACTTTCAAGGGTGGTTTGAGATTTTTGCGTTTTCAAGCCCAAAAAACGCCGTCACCATATAAACGAAAGGCACTTCTGATAAAATATTTTATCGTTTTTACTCGCAAGCGTCTCCGTGTAAACGTGGCCTAATACCCGCGACTATAAACCCCACGGATTAAACAAGAGAACTAGTGAACGAAGCACCATATTTAGCTTCATAAAATCTCTGTTGTGTCCGTGGTTGAGCTGTGTCGCTCAGTCCGTTGTTCACTGTAGCACCGACAGGTAATGATCCACACAGTGTTCCTCTCGTCTGATTCTCGAACGCAGTTGCAAATCTATGCAATCTGCGCGATCATTGTGTGTTGTTAAATAAATCTTCTGCACACGTTTTTAAAAGTGGTTTTCAACCCCCTTCGTTTTACAACTTTCCACTGTGCAGCTTTTCCTTGGAGCCTCATTTACTGTATATTCTGCAACACGATGGTGTTGCACACCGAGTCAGCGACAGTAAAAGTGCACATCCACAGCTCACATCCACAAGCTCTCAGTGACTCAGTCTCAGCGTGGTGTGAATGCAACGTGTTGTGATCTTGTAGAAGAGTGGTTTTCAACCTTTTTCATTTCAGGACCCACTATTTATTCAGCATTTGAGCCTGGGACCACCATTTGATGATATTTTAGCCCCACAGACCCCAAACTAAAGTTTTCTTTTGTTTTTGTCCACAATACCAGACTGGATTTCAGAAACAGTCCAACATACAGATCAAAATGACCATTAATCTTTTACATTTTCTAGTTGTGTAGACTTTAGGCTAATTCACATGGTGAATTACTCTTGAGAGTGTAAACATGAAACCAAATGGACCCACTAGGGCAATTTTGGTTTCATTTTACACCAATAATTGCATAATGATTGATTATATTTTTTATAATTGTAATAATAGGGTCTTTCAGGTTAAGCCAAGGACCCCTTAGGCTTAGCTGAGAGTGAGTGAGAACCAGGGACCCCCATATATACAGTATAGTATTATCTACGTGTTGATTAAGATACACATAGACTTGTTTGACAGTACTCTGTCTGCAGTGATCTGTAAATGCATGTTTTATATTGGTTTATTTTCTATTTGTATGTACATACATACAGTACATGATTAGTATACGCTAATCCAACAATAACCAGCAGAGAGCAGAGCAAAGCAGGCCCTTTATTTATTTTTTTTTTTTTTAAGTTGGGAAGTTAGAGATACAGTAGGCCTACTAACCTACAGTAAAACAATACATTGTTTTGAATTTAAATGTATTGCATTTTGGCATTTTTTTGGAAAATTAATAAACCTTGAATATAAATCCTTTTTATTATGTTAAATTGCCACCAGATCGCATCATATCGCATTGTTCAGAATAAAATTCAATGGTATTGTTAAAGTATCGGTTAAGTATCGGTATAAGGGGGTGTATCGTATCGTGTCGGGGTGAATCGTATCGCATCGTATCGCCAGGTAATTCCAAATAATCGCTAAAGTATCGAATCGCTGGCAGTGCATCGAGATGCGTATCGAATCGCCCTCAGTGCTGAGATTCACATCCCTAGTGTGCACGGGCACTGGATGGCTGGCTGAAAAAAAATAAGAAGAAATAAAAGGCTGACCAACTAACAAACCATCTGCATGCGTGGCTAGCTGGCTGGCTAACGGACCAAAGTACTGAGTGGCTGAGACTGAGTGGAGTCTGAATCAAGTGTCATACAGCACACAAGTCGTGTTTTGTATCTCTATCAAGTTGGCATCAAGTTTCCGCTGCTTGTTTATCTGTTCATCTGTACATCTGCAATCTGTTCGTGTGTGTGTGTGTGTGTGTGTGTGTGTGTGTGTGTGTGTGTGTGTGTGTGTGTGCGCATGTGCGCAGTTAGATTTTCTACAAGTACATTCAGACAGGATAACAACCGTTATCAGTATTTTCAGTAAAGTGATAGTTCAGATTTTTGGTACTTAAGTTGTTGGATTCTGAAGCCATGGACCTATTCTGTTTGATGGTTGCTTTCCTAATCCTGTTCGCTCTGTAAAGCCGTCATCATAATAGAAGACTTTAATTACAGACGTGACTATTTTTTTTTACTCCAAAGTCTTGTGTTCCTTCCATAGACCTGACTGCCACTGCTGTTTTGTTTTGTTTTGTTATTTTTGGAGTTTTGTTCATTTGCATTGACTTGAGTTTGTTTAATTTCAGCATTATGCGGTGGCAATAACTATCTACATTTCGATCCTCATTTGAATTAACATTTAAACTTTAACCGTTGTGAACAAACTGTAATCCTCCTCTCTCTAGGTGCAGTGGCCTTAATTGGTGGTTGGGCTCACACACACACACACACACACACACACACACACACACACACACACACACACACACACACACACACACACACACACACACACACACACACACACACACACACTTGCTCTAGTTGCTTTTTATGTCCCTTTTTTGTAGAATAAACTGTCATTTTTACCTTGATTGATCCTATTGACCATAACAAAACATGGTAGTCATGGGGGAAATCCTTGTTGCTTATGGTCACATTGTATGTAGACCCCGTAAGTATGAAGTATACATTTACTAAATACTTTATTACTGTAACCCTACGTTTTAACGGCGGGGTACGGTGGGCGATGGACAAGAAACGTTGCCCGAAAAGCTCAGCATTTTTTATCTTTCCGGCCGACGCCGGAACGTCGCCCATTCTGCTGCTGTCGCCTGAAGCGGCGGCTCCCATAGAGAAATAATGGATGTCGGGCGACGTCGCTTTATCATCGCCCGAGGTCCCCCGCCGTCAAAACGTAGGGTAACTCAAACCTTGGCCCACAGCCTGGTTACACTAACTACACAGCAGCTTACTCGAAAAACAGGTTTCTAGCTACTGCCAGTGATGCCCTCTACCCCTCATTACCCCCAGATTCTCATCCTGACCAAAAGTTTTTTTTTAATCTTTATTTGCACTTAATTTGTTAGAAAAAAGTGGTCCAGGTGTTATTTTGTGAAAACACTCCTTAATGGCTGTTTTCCCTATCCCAAAATAAGCTTATAATGGGGCTAATGGGTCTTGTGCAAGTTCAACTATATACATCGCTCCAAAATGCAAGTTTTTGCTATATATGGTCTCTCCACCATGTCAGTAGAGTGTTAGCCTCGACACCCAGGCTTTCATTTTCGTTCGCCTTGCGCGAAAACGGAAAGCCTGGACTAACGCACGTTGGAAAGTGGCCTTGAGGGGGGAGTGAACCTTCCGGGGTGGGCGTCGCTCTAAATGATGTGACGTAGAACAGCAGTGAACGGGAGGGGGAGGGGCCGGAGATGACGACACGTTAGTGAGATCAAATCAGAGCGCAGCACTTCCGCCGTGTGGATCCCACGACACCCCCGCCCCCCAAGGCCAAAATCATTGAGGGCTAGACCAGGCTAGTAGAGTGTTGACACTCACTTTCACTTTCGTTTCAGCAGTGGTTCAGCCATAAACCATGTGCCACGCCCCCAGCTTTTGAAACAGCTGAATCACTGCTGTACCAAAAGTGAAAGTGTGAGTGTTAACACGCTACTGACATGGTGGGGAGACAATATACAGCAGAAACTTGCATTTTGGAGCGATGTATACAGGTGAACTTGCATTAGACCCCTTAGCCCCATTATAAGCCTATTTTGGGAGAGGGGAAACAGACATTAAGGATTTTTTTTCAAATAAATAAATAAATAAAGATAATAAATAAAAAATTTTGGTGTGCAATTCTCCTTTAAGCATGACACCCCTGAGTGCAACATATAGTGAATAGCCTGGCTGTGGTTCAGTGGGTCGGGCACCTTGGCTGGTAAACTGGCTGTTGTTGTGGGTTTGAATCCAGACCCTGATGAACTTTGCTCTATGTCTATCCCCCATCTCTCTAGCCTTTTTTTTTCTATCACCCTACCTAAGATCCCAAAAAATATCTAAAAAAAACAAACTTTGTGCACAAGTAGGCCATGGCCTACAGTGAGCACCACGCCCTGATCGCCTTACTTGCACCTGCTCCGCTCACGCATGCAAGTAATTAGCCTCTGCTCTGCATCATTATAATCTGCTTTCTACACGAGCAACGTGTGCAATCAGCACTTTTATCATCTCACATCTAACATCCTCTGGATGCGTGGGGCCACGTTTCCTGTCGAGTTCAGGAGGTTTTGACGTATGCTGTGTTTTTGCTAAACGGAACCCGACAGATTCCAGTTGCTTCATAACTGATGGTCACTTCACATAGCTCTACTGTCGGGAAACTATGCGTCAACCTTTTTTTTTAAGTATAAGTCACTCCTTTGTAAGTCAATGCACTGACAAACTTAGTCATAAGAAAAATAGCTAAAATAACCCATGCAAGCTCACAGATCGCCGTAAGCTTGTGGATAGGCTGTTGAAAGTGAATGTTGGGGTTTTTATAGTATTTACCCTGAAAGTATTTGGTTACATGACTTTGATTAAGCAAATAAGCATTGATCGACAGCATGGCACGCAGCATGCATAAAGCTAAAGGTCTGACTCAGAGAGTTTTCTGTTTTCAATTATGAAATGCTGTTTGTTTAGTGGTGACACAGCTGTAGTTAGTAGTAGCAGTAGTAGTGTTTCAAATCGCTTTTAATATAAGCACTTTAATTTGAAATACCTTGGGTTGTTTTGCATGCCATCGTGTTTGGTGGGGCAGACTGGGCATTTAGGGGGGCATTGCCCCCCCATGCCCTAGATCCGCCCCTGCCTTGACACCTCCAGGAGATGATACTCTCGACAAAATACTTATGTTTTCTTGATTACGTCACTGTTCATCACTACTGGTAACTTTCCCCTAATAAATCAGACGATCAGCTGTGGAGCCTTCCATCATATAATCTGGAGTCACAGTAAGGATGTGGGCCCTGGCCTTCCTTTTGCTGCTGTACGGACTGGAGCGGCCACCGTCCTGGGGGTCACATCAGGCAAGTTGCATTCATCAGGTCTTTTACTTGTACGGTTGGACCAGTAGGCCTACTTTATACTTTTACATGTACTACATACTTCATACTTCCATAGGGTTCAGTTTCGCAAATGTCCTGCCAACAGCTGTTAAGAAATGTGGGGGAAAGAAATCTCTCCATGAGCACCTATGGGCAATTTGAAAGTGGCCCCCTGTATAAGCCCTATATAATAGGGACGTAAAAGTACAGATTTTCCACTTGAAATTTAGTTAAGTAAAAGTACAAAGTGCCCATTGAGACAATTACTTAAGTAAAAGTACAAAAGTACCTCGAATAAAATGTACTTATCAAAAGTACAGGGTGTTAAAATGTATTTAAGTACAAAAGTACAAGTAAAAAGTACAAGATGCTTTTTCCTACAAAAAATGAATCCATCCTGTCAAAAGTGGGTAAAATTTCAAATGTTGCAATATAGAAATGGTGTACACCAATGGCATTAAATTACAGAACCCCTACAGAACATGCATTAAAACCCACACCCAGAAGTGAGGGGCGCTCTTATCATTATCATACAAAATTATATTTAGAGCAATTTCTGCCCCCACTCCTTAATGTGTCTTTAATGTTTCAACATTCCACACACTTCATACAGGGATACATTCACATTGCAGATTGCACATCCGATCTAGAGGAAACGGAAACCTGTGGAGTGTCTACGTAATTTACAGGATACAGTAGGCGGGCTCTAGACCGGATTAGAGCTCTGGGCAGTAAAAGGAATCCAAGCTTCTTCCCCACATAGAGTACTCTGCTTTGAACAGCCTCAAAAGGTTACTCCCTTGGAATGGTTATCATTAGATTAATTTACTCCTATTAACGAAATAAACAATTTAACAATTTAATATAGGTGTGGCTATGTCAGCTCATTCTTAACTAAATGAAATCTTGTCTGACATGAACAGTCGAATGATTATACTTCCGGCAGATGTGCAGTGTTGCCATGTCTGATTATTATAAGCAACCACGCTTGTTTTCTGTATACAGTTGAGGATGAGGAGGTCTTTGTTTTTTTTTAGTGTAGTCGCTTAACTTTGGGCTTGATTCCTAATGTTTAAACCAGTGATTCTCACAGTACAGCTTCCATTTGAAGGACCCCCTAATTGTCCAACTAAGGACCATTCATTATTTTAAAAAATAGCCTTCATGCGATATTGTCAGCTTGTAGGCCTAGGCCTACCTACTTTTGTACACTCTCAGGAAAAGGAAAAATCATGTTAATGATTTCTTTAGAATCATGATGTGTGGACATCAATATGATGTCCACACATGTTGAAATGGGTGGAATTCCAGGAATTCCACAGCCTCGAAAACAAATGCTTATTTCTCTCACAAAACGTGGCAACACGGCGGCAGGAGGAAAAAAAGCAACAAAAAACAATAGCATCAACTGTAGCGCCTGTTACAGTAACAGTACCGTACAGTAACTTTGTATTTACAATTAATATAACTTGCTTTTTGGAAGTCGGGCGTTTTTCGCTTGTTGAAATAGTTGACTAGCACTCAATAGTGCAACTTTTTCGCTCACGTTAGCAGACATAATACCAGTGGAAAAAAAACTGTCACTCTCGCACGGCCTAGTGTTAACACAACTAGCAATTAAGAAAAGAACATTTTTCTCTTTTTCCCCTGAGTATTATCTCATTGATCATTGATATTCCGATAAAATGAGAGGCTCCTACGGGGACAGAGACAGGGACAGAGGCCGCGACAGAGGGTAAGTAACGTTAAAAAAATGATCAGACGGGCTAACTTCAATCAGAGCCCTCTAGTAGTCGAAGAGTTGCGACATTGAGGGGGCTTGAAAACAGCCTGGTGGTGGTTCGTGTATTCAACGCCGCCAACCCATAGACTCCAATGCATTCCCTAATTCCTGGTTGTCCCTATTTGCTGCCATCAATCTTCTAGTCGTGTAGACTTGGGGGCTAATTAAGATGATGAATATTTTAACTCTTGAGGGTGTAAAAATGAAACCAAATGGACCCGCAAGGGTCCATTTGGTTTCATTTTTTTACACCCTCAAGAGTTGCAACTGGTTAACCAACTTAGCTGGGGACCACCTGGAACCCTCTCAGGGACCACTGGCTGAAAACCCTTGCTCTAATCTAATGCATTCCGCAACTTCTGGTTGTCCCTATTTGCTGCATCCGTTCTCAATAGTCTATACGCAGAAGAAGAGCCGCCATGGGACTGACCCCATGCAGTGAACGGAGTTGTCGCAACGCTGTCTATACACTCAAGGATGTGACTTCCACTAGCATCATAACGCTACTTAAAGCCAATGGGTTTCCAAACTTTCTCCATCTAAAGGACCCCCAAATTGACACTGTAATGTAGCCCCGCGGCCCCCCTCACCTGAAAACACAAGCCAGGGACCCCACAAGACATTTTCCTCCAAAGGACCCCTCCCAGTTTGACATGCATTATATTCTACTTTAAAGGGGAACTCCACCCATTTTCAACATTTTTAATATGACATTAATATACCTTGGAGATGTTGTGTGGACATGATAAAAAAGTCACCCCAATTCTGTATTTCCTAAAAATGGAGGTCTGAAGAAATTCATTAACATGGTGAAATACATATGATGACATCATCAAGATGTATTTCACCATGTTAATAATTTTTCTATTTCCACCCATTTTTGAAAATGGGTGGAATTCCCCTTTAAGGGCATTTCTATTCTACAGGTATGTGCTATGAGGGTGAAGAGGTATCATTTGTACACTACAAGAGCTACAGACCCACAATTAAAGGAGAATTGCACCCATTTTCAACATCATACCATATTGTACCGAATATAAGACCACCCTGGTTATAAGACGACCCCCGTTTTTCACGACTCATTTGTGTAAAAAGAACATTGGATGTCAAATAATATCACCCCCAAATATAAGACAATTACATTTTTTGGGGATATTTCCATTGGAGAACAAAAACACTGCCTTATATAAGGGCCAATAGGTACTATGCCATTAATATACCTTGATGTTTCTGCGGACATGATAAAAAGGACCCCCTTCACCCACACAGACACGTTTTCTGTTTCCTAGAAGTGGAGTTCTGAAAAACATGGTGAAACACAATTCGAATACATCACCAAGTTTGTTTCTTTAAAGGTAGGGGAAGTGATTTCACTTTTGTCAGATATCACCCAAAAAATATTTTTTTCTGTTAAAATGCTCTATTATAAGGTGTGGAAACCATATATGGAGTTTCCCCCTCCCCCACGTTAGCAGAGGAGCTAATAAAAGTTCCCCAGGTGGTGGCTAATTCTCCTCCAATCAGGATGGAGCAGCAGGTTCACATAGTGTAGCTACTGTTTGGCGCCCCTAGTGCACCAGGCTGGTACTACACCATGAATTTCAAATCACTTCCCCTACCTTTAAAGGGGAAGTCCACCCATTTTCAAAAATTTCCTGAGAGGGTACAAATGGAACCAAATGGACCCGCTAGGGTCCATTTGGTTCCATTTGTACCCTCTCAGGAAAAAGGGGTCTGAATGCAAAATCATTAACATGGTGAAATACATCTTGATGATGTCACCAGATCACCATGTTAATGATTTTTTCAGACCTCCATTTTAGGAAATACAGAATTGGGGGACCTTTTCATCATGTCCACACACCATCTCTAAGGTATGTTAATGACATATTGAAATGTTGAAAATTGGCGGAGTTCCCCTTTAATGACCTGTGGAAGTGCATCACTGTAATGGAACGGTGGATGGACGACTTACACAACGTCACGTGCGTCAGCAGTTCCGGAGTTATAGTGGCTTTGACGGTTTGAGGGAGTTAAGGGATTTTGTCGCTTCCTTTTTTTTCTTTTAGGAGTTTACAAATGGAAACAAATGGACCCATTTTGTACAATTTCAGAAACAAATCTTGAAAATGGGTGGAATTCCCCTTTAAGGTTCCATTTGCAGTGTACACTCTCAGAATTACAGAGCGAGTAGACCCATAAGGGTCCATTTGGTTCTGAACTATCATTTACTTCGGAATCTTGTGAAACCCTGTCAAACCACATACTGAAAACATGCTGCATCTCCAGGGAATGTAATCATGTTCCAAATTGATGGTGTAATAATGGTGACAGTGTTATTTTATCGTCCCACACAGAAGCCCTCGCTTTGGTTCCAGCAGAGGTGGCGGTGGTCCCCCGGGCAAGAAGTTCGGCAACCCCGGGGACCGCTTACGCAAGAAGAAATGGGACCTGGACTCCCTTCCCAAGTTCGAAAAAAACTTTTATTCTGAACACCCAGAGGTTCAGCGCTTGAGCCAGGTGTGTGTGTGTGTGTGTGTGTGTGTGTGTGTGTGTGTGTGTGTGTGTGTCACACAATGTATCTGAATAAAATTCCCATTCTCCAGAATTACTGACTGACAGAGCAGGTTATTTTGTAGAATCCTTAATCGCCGGGTGGTGGCAGTGTATTCCCCCAATAAGTTATCACTAAATTGTCACTGTAGGGAGACCAACTGCAACCCTTCCTAACCGGGGCTTTGCTTTGCTGTAGGCAACATTAAGTGGTTGCTTGCCCCCCCGAAAAAACAAGCTCCCAGTGAAGCTCGCCAACGTCGAAGCTCTTTAGTCTATCATCAATCGACAAGTTCTTTTGTTAATCGACAAAAGAAGAAAGTGCCAAAAGGCGCGACATTGCCATGCTTTGAGTGCTGCCTGCTCTCCCTGGAATTATGTTGTGTTACACACCCAACACTCATTTTAAACATGACAGATTATTCAAAAACAACCCGTCTTTTTTCTGGTGACTGATATTGTCCTCCTAATACGTGAGAAGGCCGTGGATGGGTTGTTTTTGAATAATCTGTCATGGTTAAAATGGAGTTTTAAGTTATAATAATGGGCTTGTATAGGAAGGAGGCAGATGCGCTAAAATGAACATCAAATCTCTAAATAGTGAATGGAGTAACTTATAAACTGTCTGGTGTGTTCTCATGGGACTGAGTAAGTAGACCATAAAATGACCAAAAGCTTTTTTGAAAGTGGAATATCCCTTTAACTTGGTCGATGTCTTCGTTTGTGTTTTCAGTATGACGTTGAGGAGATACGCAGGAAGAAGGAAATCACTGTGCGAGGCTCCGGCTGCCCCAAACCCACCACTAGCTTCACACACGCACATTTTCCTCGTAAGTTCAAGGTTGCACTTTATTCTCGCCAGAAAGTATTACTGCATTTGGCAGTAAATAAAAAGTACCATACAGTATGTACATGAGCATGTTTTCCCTATATTTGCAAAAGTTAGGTAGACTTTACTTTTGTAAACAGCATAGTATACAGTATACTATGTTCCATATATACAACACAGATTTGTTTAGGTGCAGTTTAGGCTGTATTCCTTAGGTTTTGTTAAAAAGGTGAAATTTGAGCAGGACGGTATGGTGGCCACCGTTTTTGCCTGCCCGGTTTCACTCTCAATTTGTTCATCTACTATCTGATTTATTTATTTATTTTTCGGGGGAAAGAAGCTTTTTTGCGATCCATTTCCAGTGGCTTTGAGCCTGCGAAAGCGTTTCCCACGCAGCCTACAGTGGGGTATGGCTTGCGTCCTTCAAAATAGACCTTTAGATAAGCCCCTCCCCAAACTGCTATGGTCCATTCACAGCTAAGCATAACATGTGATGGACAAACCTCTCCACCAATAGCTTTCCTATATGATAAAACATTGTTTAAAACTGCATAGGGCATGCCTTGTTGTATGCCTTGTCTGAATTTAGATTTTGAAGGTCTGATTCCAAAAATGAACCAGTATTTATTGTGTAAATAGGCAGGGGCCTTAGCTAAAGGTGTATTCCACAAGCTTCAGTGAATCATTGTACAGGGCTTTTATTAAAAAAAAACATTTATTCGTTTTTTTCCACGGGTTATCATGACTATTACAAACTCTCCAGTCTGAATAGAGCAACAATAACATCATTAGGGGTAGCAGTGGCTCAATGGTTGAGTGTTCAGATGAGAATCGTCAGGTTCCTGGTTTGAATTTACCATTCTAACGTAACGCTTAATCTCCACCCCATAGAATATGTGTTGGACGTGTTGATGCAGCAGAATTTCAAGGAGCCCACAGCCATCCAGGCTCAAGGTTTCCCCCTGGCTCTCAGCGGCAGAGACATGGTCGGCATCGCTCAGACCGGCTCTGGGAAAACTTTATCTGTGAGAAACCTTTTCCCTCATTATAACCATGCTGGAAAGCAATGTTTTTTAATCAGTACAGGGCTGCACTGATTGATCGATTAATCGCAATCAAATTGATAATTTCACTTATCATGTGTGTTTCCCCACTTAACAATAGTTTTTCCAATGTTGAGTGCAACTAAACTTCAGCAGTGATCTATCTCTCTTCCTTTACAATCTAGCCACTGCAAAGCAAAATCTGACACATACATAATTATTATATGTTCAAGACAAGAACAAACATAATATGAATATGTACCTGTAAATGACCTATTTGAGTTATAGTAGTATAGTACTGTTCCTATTAGACTAACACTTGTAGCTATTCTTTAGTCAAATAAAGAATAAAATATCTATTTTGAGGGGATAGTGAGAAGTGTACTAATCCGATTAAACAATTCCTTAAATAATCAGCCAATGTTAGTTGCAGCCTTATTTTTAATTCTTAAAGGGTATGAATGACTGATGAATAACAAACTAGTTAAAGGTTAGTGGAGATGTTAGTGGAAGTGTTTTGTTGTAAATTCCTCAAGTAATAATAATTGTCTTCTTCTGATCCACAGTATCTCCTGCCTGCCATTGTGCATATAAACCACCAGCCCTACTTAGAAAGAGGAGATGGGCCCATCGTAAGTAAACCTGATGAACACAAAATGCCTTTATTGAAGCAGCACTATGTAAGCTTTAACAAATACGTTCTAATTTCAGCCAATCTGCATGTTATTATAAAATAATATATAAGTGATGTCTTCCCTTTGTATTTAGGGTTTCTTGAGGGTTGAAACCTTGACAGTTGCACATTAGCCCCTCCCTTAATCCCTCCCCCTTTATCATGAAACTAAACCTGTGGGTGTGGCTTCTGTTCAGGTGGACCAATCACCACCCACCAGGCATACTTTATGCCTGGGTGGCAGTGACCATATTAAAAGGGACATTTTACGACATTTCATGGCGTGTCCATTCCACAGTGCCTGGTCCTGGCCCCCACCAGAGAGCTGGCCCAGCAAGTGCAGCAGGTGGCAGCAGATTACGGGAAGTCATCGCGCATCAAGAGCACCTGCGTGTACGGCGGCGCTCCTAAGGGCCCACAGATCCGCGACCTGGAGAGAGGTGAGGAAGAGTCCTCTCTTTGTGTCATAGGCGTCTTAGGCGTTCCTTTATGCTGGTTTAAGCAACTACTTTCAGCTGCTTCAACCAATCAGATGGGTTCCTCTCCTTCCCTCCTAGGCGTGGAGGTGTGCATTGCCACCCCGGGGCGCCTGATCGACTTCCTGGAGGCCGGAAAGATAAACCTGCGACGCTGCACCTACCTGGTGCTGGACGAGGCTGACCGCATGCTGGACATGGGCTTTGAGCCGCAGATCCGCAAGATCGTCGACCAGATCAGGGTAAGCCATTGACACAGCGACTGCCGTTTCAAAATAGACGTTTAAAAATAATTTAAACAGACTTAAACAGATTTCAGATGTTTAAATATAACTAACGGGGTGAACACCGCCTGGCTCCTGTGAATCATTTTGTTTTTGTTTAAATTCATTCATTTTGTTCTCCTTTTTTCTCTCCAAATGGACCCCTGTTTCACTTTACGCTCCTCAAGAGTTACTGCTCTGTAAGCGTCCATTTGATTACCGGTCCTTTCTAGGAAGGTTGAACCATAGGAGGAAAAATCGGAAAAATGAGGGTTTCATCTCTGATCTCTGTCAACCGATTTCGCCTCAACTCACCAGCAAAAAAAAGCGCTAGATTTTTCCGCCAGGAGTTTTATCACTAATTGTGTGGTTCTCCACCACCAGCCCGACAGGCAGACCCTGATGTGGAGCGCCACCTGGCCCAAAGAGGTTCGCCAGCTGGCCGAGGACTTCCTGAGAGACTACGTCCAGATCAACGTCGGAGCGCTGGAGCTCAGCGCCAACCACAACATCCTGCAGATAGTGGACGTCTGCATGGAGAACGAGAAGGAGAACAAGTAAGGGACGAGTGTCCCGGAAGTTTCAGTTCGTGTTTTAGACTCTGCTCCCTCAACAGTCAACTCTCTCTCTATGATCCCTCTCTGTGCCAAACCCTAGCCCTCTTCTTATGCTCAGTAAAACAATGCCTAAACCTAACACTCACCTTATACTCAGTAAAACTACTGTATGTTTAACCCTAACCCTGACACTCTCAATCTTAAACTTGGTAAAACTATGCCTAAACCTAACCCTCACCATGAGGGAATTTAGAGAATTTAGAGATGCCCTCTATTGGATAACTCAAGACACAAAGGCAAAAACCAAATTCAATAGACGCCAGATTACATTTAGTTTTAAGGTGTCTCTCTCTCTCTCTCTCTCTCTCTCTCTCTCTCTCTCTCTCTCTCTCTCTCTCTGTCGCTCTGTCTGTCTGTGTCTCTCTCTATCTCTCTCTCTCTTTCTGTCGCTCTGTCTGTCTGTGTGTCTCTCTATCTCTCTCTCTCTTTCTGTCGCTCTGTCTGTCTGTGTGTCTCTGTCTCTGTGTCTCTCTCTCTCTCTCTCTCTCACACTAGGCTGCTTCAGCTGATGGAGGAGATTATGGCCGAGAAGGAGAACAAGACCATTATCTTTGCAGAGACCAAGAAACGATGTGACGACCTCACGCGCAGGATGAGGCGAGATGGGTAGGTGCCGCCACCAACTGCTGCTCGCCCGCCACGTCCACTGTTAATGAAACAATATTACACCAAGAGCGTGTTGCAGGAGTACAGAAAGGCAGGGTGGAACTGCGGATAGGCAGTGTGGAAAATGGCAGGTTTGTTGTTGTCAACAAATCATGAAAACAAAACATTCGCTGGGCTGGCGAAAGGCGGTGATAATTTGTGAGGTGGAGGGGGGTTGCGTGGGGTAAGGCAGCGTTTTAGCCAATCATAGCAGAGCAGTCTCTAGCAGATTCATAGTGAGCCAATAGAGTGGAGGTGATGTGGAATTAGATTCAGTTTTTAAACAAATCTGTTTGTATACACAAAAGTTGCCTTTGATTCGACGTTTCCTCCTATGTGGTCATTTAAAAGCAGCGGGTTCTCAGTGTTTTATTGGTGGGGACTTTTCGGAAATGCTATGGCCATGTCCCACGATTTTTATTCAAAGCAACTTTATTTCTATGGTCCAAAGTCAATCGTAATAATGGCTTTGTGTGTCTACGAGCGCACAGAATGATATCCGATCCGTCACAACATGTAGTGTAAAGTCTGGTTGCGTAGTTTTAGCTTTCCTTCAAAAATCGGGTTGGCACAGGAACGATCTTGGACAGTAATTGGTGGATTGACAATTTAATCCTGGCCAGAGAAGCGCTAACAAGTCCTCCTAGAAGTTATTTTGTCTGAGCCGATCTGACTTCAGATGTAAGTAACAGTGCTACTTGGCCAGCTGATGGGTGACCGCTTTGCCTCACCAGGTGGCCAGCGATGTGCATTCACGGTGACAAGAGCCAGCCGGAGAGAGACTGGGTGTTGACAGGTAAAACAAAATATGGAGTTTTTTTTTTTCCTTTCTAGTTTTTGGCTGCTTTATGGTAATCTGCTCTTGTCGATTTGCTTGGAAACGAGGCTTAACATCTCTTTCTCGTGTTTGCAGAGTTCCGTAGTGGCAAAGCTCCGATCCTCATTGCTACCGACGTGGCCTCACGTGGACTGGGTATGTCACATGTGCATCAAATGCCACACGTAGCTGATGAGAATTACCACACACACACAGACACAAAAGCTCACATTTACAAGCACATACTTGTTTGGTACTATACAGTATAAGGCAGATCACTATCCTTAAAGGAGAATTCCTCACCCCAAAACACATGGGGCATCAATCTACCTTGATCCCTGTGACATCATATACCACTTGATTTTTTTTGTCATCGATGCCCCCTGCTTTACATTTCACCCCTGAGGTCCTTCTCCCCTCCCACAGTTTGCATTGCTGCAGGTTGTCTTTATTCTAATATGGGTATTTTAGTAGCTCCACACTGGATGAAATAATCTGGCCTGATTATCCTGTACTGTGCGGTTAGATGTGATGTGAGACAACCTGCGGCAATGCCAACTGGGAGGGGAGGTGGACCACAGGGGTGAATTGTAGAGCAGACATGACAAAAATCAAGTAGATTGATGCCCAATGTTTTTTGGTGTGGAATTCTCCTTTAATAATGCATGGTGTAATACATTAGGTTTTTGTAATCAATTTGACACCAACCATGCACATATTTTGCTGTGCAATCTGTGGCGTTTCTAACAAAACAACATACTTCTTAAATACCGATTTGTATATGAGAAGTATACATGACACGGGCCATCACGTGTCAAGTTTTAAGACATTTTATCCTACTTGAATGAAACATAGCATATAGAAATACTGTAGGGGGGGAAAATGAATGGCGCCTATATGTGCTCTTGAGAGGTGTGAAGATGTATGGTGGGGGGTGTGGTTGGTGCCCCTTACAAGATGCCAATCAACTATTTAACCTAATTCTGTGTTCATTTTGTTTTCCTTTTTGATTTTTTTTTTTTATTATTTTTGTTTTTGTTTTGTTTTTTTGTTTCCAAGTCTCTCTTCCGGCAACTAGAAGCACACAGGCCCTCGGGAGCCTGCAGCCGGACCTAGGCATGACTAATCGAAACCTGAGTTGTGGAGAGAGAGAGAGAGAGAGAGAGAGACGGCCCCGATTAATCAATCCCAGAACCCGGCCATCTCTGCTGCAAAACCCAGACCCAGTGCCCTCAAACAAAAACAAAAACTCTCCCCCCTCGGCTCCCAGACACTGGGCCCGCCCCGCCGGGTATCAGTCAAGGCCGGGCCGCCAGGGGGAGGGGACGGGCTCTACTGGGATACCAAATTTGAACCCCCGGGGGTTTTGGGGGGCGGCGGTCACTTTATAAAAGAGGGCGGAAGAGGGGGGGTACGGACAGAGTGGGGGGGCGGTCTCCCCTCAGCCGAGCCGACAGCCTGTTTGCAGTAACGCACCACGCCCCCGACAGTAAAGACAGATGTGTAAAGACTGTAAAGCAGTTAATTTCATCCAGAGACATTATGGACAATATCCAATATCGGTCGCTGTAGTGATAAGAATCCCCCACATAGCCTAAGCCATTTTTCCAGGAGTTCTCTTATCACCTCCTACCCCAACGCATATCACAGCTAAAGACCGTCCCTGCCCTCTCCTCCCCAGAAATTGGACCACGGATGGACTCCTGTCACCTTTTTATAGCCTTTTTTTTAATTCCGTGAGCTGAGAGAGTTATTTAAAGTGGTGCGTTACGAGAAGACGCAGCGTTTCGGGGAAATGGAAAGACAGCCCGGAGCTGTGTACAATGTCTGGACGGCTATGCTTGGAGGCTCCCCTCTGAACTGCCCCCTGCCCCTTGCCTTGCCCCGCCCCGCCCCGCCCTGGCCTGCCCTGCGGCCCCCCGCCCCGCCCGATGCCCCGTCTCCCCTCGCCGCCACCCGGGCACCGTGCTGTTGTCCGGCCTCTCCCTCCGCGGACGTCATGTCTGGTCCTGGCTGGCAGGAGTCCTGGCCTGGAGGAGCCACCTCTTTATTATCTATATATCCACCTCTCAGTCCCCTACTTCTCTCTCTTCTTCTTCTTCTTCTTCTTCTTCTCGCTCTGTCCTCAGACCCCACTCTATCTCCCCATTTTCTCTTCTTGTTCACTTTCTCGGTTTCTCTCTATCTGCAAGTCCCTCCCTCCCCCTTTCCCTTCTTACCAGCGCCATCTAGAGACAGAGTTCTGGCACTGCTAACGGCCGCTTACACTGCTGAGGGAGCCCCTTGGGGTCACTTTCTAACTGGAAGTTGATGAATGAATGGGATTTAATAATACCAGCACACAAGGCATGAAAAAACAACATCAAAACATAACAAACATTAGTAAGCTTTGCTTAATTTTTTCATGTCACTTTGTTAGCAATAGTAGAACATAAACATTACAGAGACTTCAGTTGCGACTGAACACGTATTTTAAAACAGTTGTCGTTTTGCATACGTACATAAAATCGCTCTCGTTGAAAACAACGTAGTTCAACTGCAGATAGTCCCCATCCTTCTCTGCACGAACCACATCACGAACCGCATGACCGGGCATTTCCCCTATTACTCTCTACTGGCCGTTCGCTTGCAATGAGTGTCGCAACTCTGTCTCTAGATGGCGCTGCTTCTTACCACCTCCCTCCATTCCTGAATTCCTCTTTCTCATCTATCGATTCTGACCTCACTGTTTTTACCTGCTTGGCCCTTCCTGTTTGTTGACCTCCACAGTGTGTCCTGGTTTCATCCCCCTTTCCCCCCCAACACACGTTGACACCTTTTCTTTTCTGTGTGTGTGTGCGTGTGCCATACACAAAAAAAAAAAAAAAAAACACCAACCACAGGGCTCTCTTCCAAGAACCCGTAAATAAATCGTAGTCATCGTCGCTCAACAAGTTTGCAAGGGTTGGTCCTTGTTGTTCACACGAGTTGAGTTCCTTGGCACAACTCTTGCCTTTTTTCTGCCCTAGTGTCTGTTTCTTGTTACTACACATTAATCCCCTGGATATCGCTGTCGAATTCTGGATGCGAGTCCCCTGAGAGGCATTTGGACCCCAGAATCCTTCATGGGGTCTCCCCCTCTGTTTGTCTCCTCAGAATACATCACCTGCTTCAAAAAAACAACCCAAACAACCACCCACTTATTTTTGCTACGAAATCCACGAAAAGGGAATTCGTACTCGTCGCCCCCACAAAATCTAACACTACCCGCCCCCCTACCCCCATCACCACCCCCCATCTTGTTCCCAAGCTGAAGAAAGCTTGGAGGACGCGAAGAGGCAGAGATAAAGTATGTAAGCAAAGACACGGCAACCAGAAACACGGGCCCCTCCAGCCTGTGTTCTGGCGGCCCCCCAGGACCTTTCCTTTCCAGCCATGGGAGGGATGCGGAGGAGTGGCGAGGTTCGAGTTGGAAGGACCTGTTTTTTGTTTTTTTCTCTTTTGGTGTCCTCTGTTGCTCCTCCTCCTACCCTTGCAGACCTCCCAGGAAAGGTGAGGGGTGAGGGTGGGTTAACTAAAATCTGATGGCAGGGTAAGTACTTCAAACACCCCCCACGTCCCCCGCCCCCCACGTCCCCCACCCACGTCCCACCTCGTTTTCTTCCATGGCCGCGTTATAAGACAGAAGCCCCACCCTCCCCCTTTTTATTTCCTGATCATCAGGCCCCCTTTCAAACGCAATAAGAAACAGACCTGCAAATTTGCCCTCGACACAATATATTTTGATTTAATAAATTCAAGAGTGCCTTCTAATAATGAACTTATTTGATAGTTGCATATTTTAAAAGAGTGGACTTTTTTTTCTAAACATCTTTAGTGTCCCATCCAAAGTCTTTATCAAAACCTGAATCGGTTTATTACGTTTATATCACATGCTGACATTGCTGACTCGCTGTACCCGAAAGTGGGTAGAGTTTTTATTTTTACTTTTATTCTTGTCCAAATTAAGGGTTAGGCTTTCACACGGGGATGGTGATGGGAAAGATGCTGTGCGATAAAGCGGTAATATAGGTAACTTTAGTCAAAAATCAAAATGCTCTTTCCCCTCTATGTTGCCAATAGAGTGGAGGTGAGGTGGAGAATGATTCTGTTTTTAAACAAATCTGTTTACACACACAGTGTTTGGACATACTAAAGTTTATCGCTCCCTGTGTGAAAGGCCCTTTAAGCTTTGCAAAAAATAATACTCTGTAAGCGACACAAAATCATAGCTCGAGTTTGACAGGTAAGTGACGATTCCCAGAGGGGTCACGGGGGTCGTCTAAAAGAAATTCCCAAAAGCGAAAGCATGATCTGATCACATCATTCAATTGCTGCACCAGTCAGGGTTACTATCTAATTTAACATTTCCTTTTTTTCTCCCCTCCCTCATATATATATAAAAAAAAAACGCCACATGGCCCCCAACCCCATTTTTCCCCCCAAATCCCTCCCCCCTTTAACCCGTCCCGAAAACCTTCTAAAAGACGTGGAGGACGTGAAGTTCGTCATCAACTACGACTACCCCAACTCGTCGGAGGACTACATCCACCGCATCGGCCGCACGGCGCGCAGCACCAACAAGGGCACGGCCTACACCTTCTTCACGCCGGGGAACCTCCGGCAGGCGCGCGAGCTGGTCCGCGTGCTGGAGGAGGCGCGGCAGGCCATCAACCCCAAGCTGCTGCAGCTGGTGGACAGCGGCCGCGGGGGAGGCGGCGGCGGAGGTGAGAGGACGGACGGACGGACGGACGGGTCGGCTGTCGGCACCGGAGATCGGTTATTGAATAATAGCAGACCGACAAGCTCATAGTGCGCCACTCTGTGGTGCTGACTCGCTGTACCCGAAAGTGGGGTAGAGTTTTTATTTTTACTTTTATTTTTGTCCAAATTAAGGGTTAGGCTTTCACACGTAGGGCTTGGGCTCGTAGGTCTGATATTTTTAAAAATGGTGAAAATGTGGTACAAATCTTATTGAGATAAAGAATTATTTTTCAGTTCAGAATGAAACTGAAAATTGTGAAATCATGAGCTCCCGATGTCCGATTTGTTTGGTCATGTCTAGCGTGGGGTAGGGTGACAGTTTCCCTGGTTGGACGCAGCATGTGGAAGGAACGCGTTATTCCAACCAGTTCCTGTCCCCTCAGGCGCCCCGGCTGGCCAGGGGGAGGCAGTTTAGAGCCCAGGATTACTGCATGTTTTTGTGAGGGTATCTACCCTAGGGGACATGGGAGAACATGTGAGGGTATCTACCCTAGGGGACATGGGGAGAACATGTGAGGGTATCTACCCTAGGGGACATGGGGAGAACATGTGAGGGTATCTACCCTAGGGGACATGGGGAGAACATGTGAGGGTATCTACCCTAGGGGACACAGGGAGAACATGTGAGGGTATCTACCCTAGGGGACACAGGGAGAACATGTGAGGGTATCTACCCTAGGGGACATGGGGAGAACATGTGAGGGTATCTACCCTAGGGGACACAGGGAGAACATGGGAGGGTATCTACCCTAGGGGGCACAGGGAGAACATGCAAACTACACACAGAAACACATGTTACTAGTTCTAAGGGGCTAATAAGTAAAGTAAAGGTATTAGTACATATTGCCCAACACTGCTCATTATCTGCCGATACCGATTCCAATACTGATATCATCTCTGTTAGAAGGATTAATAGGAGGTTTATTTATTGATTGATTTTTTTTCAAATCTTATTGAGATAAAGAATTATTTTTCAGTTCAGAATGAAACTGAAAATTGTGAAATCATGAGCTCCCGATGTCCGATTTATTTGGTCATGTCTAGCGTGGGGTAGGGTGACAGTATCTACACCAGGGGACACGGGGAGAACATGCAAACTACACACAGAAACACATGTTACTAGTTCTAAGGGGCTAATAAGTAAAGTAAAGGTATCTACCCTAGGGGACACAGGGAGAACATGTGAGGGTATCTACCCTAGGGGACATGGGGAGAACATGTGAGGGTATCTACCCTAGGGGACACAGGGAGAACATGTGAGGGTATCTACCCTAGGGGACACAGGGAGAACATGCAAACTACACACAGAAACACATGTTACTAGTTCTAAGGGGCTAATAAGTAAAGTAAAGGTATTAGTACATATTGCCCAACACTGCTCATTATCTGCCGATACCGATTCCAATACTGATATCATCTCTGTTAGAAGGATTAATAGGAGGTTTATTTATTGATTGATTTTTTTTCCTCCCACCAATCTATTGGACACCTTTTACGTCTGTGAGTTGTTGAAAATATTGAACCAATGGAAGGCACAACGCCTCTAACTAGCTAAATCCACCACCATAAATAAAGCCACACCAACTTTGAAGCAGTATTGGCATTGTTTAAATTCAAGGATTTATTAATTTCTTTACAAATATATATTTTTCATTACCTGAAAATTGGGAGGATTTGGAGTTTCTTCCTGACAGCAATGATATATTTTGCAGGCCTGATGTTCAGTATACCATGCATCTCCAGTTATCGACTCACTTCATACACCCCCCCCCCCCCACTCTACACCTCCACACCTCTTATTTTGTCCTCGTTTCCGGCAGGGGGCCGTCCTCGCTTCCGTGGCAGCAACTCCTCCAACAACCCCAACCTGATGTACCAGGACGAGTGTGACCGGCGCATGCGCTCGGTGGGCGGCGGAGGAGGAGGCGGCGGTAGCAACAGCAAGGACAGCCGCGGCGGCAGCAGCAGCTTCAGTCGAGATGGGCGGGACGGCCGCAGCAGCGGAGGAGGAGGAAGCAGTCGGGACGGCGAGCGCTCCTCCTCTTCCTCCTCCTCGTCCTACAGAGACCGCGGCAGCAGGGACGGAGGAGGAGGAGGAGGGCGCGGCTACAGTCAGTACCAGAACGGCGGCGGGAGCAGCAGCAGCAGCAGTCAGTACAGCAGCTCTAGAGGAGGAGGAGGAAGCTCGGGGAGCAGCGGCGCCGGAGCGCAGAGCTCGGCCTCGGCCGCCGCCCCCGCGCCCACCTCTGGCCCGCAGCCGCTCATGGCCCAGCAGTTCAAGCCCACGCAGCCCATGATGGGCCTCATGGGACACTCGCCGTTTCAGTTCGCTCCCCCGCCGCCCGCTCCCTCCTCCTCCTCCTCTTCGTCGTCCAGGAAGTGACCACGTTAGCCCTGCGCGCAAACGCATAACACATTGTCCACACTGACACGCACACAAATGTTACCGAAAATGAATTTAGAAAACGTAAAGATATGTTACCCCCGATGGCAGTATGTAAGGATTTGTCTTGGGATGCTTTAGGTCTTTTATACGAAATTGTGTTAACCTCTGATCCTAAATTGGAATTTACGACGTGGTTGTGTGTGTTTTTTTTTTAACGTGGTCCTAAGGACGACACATGCACACCACCACGTACCTTCTGTTACAACAGCATTATGGGCGTGCTAACATGGTGGTTAGCAGTTTCTCAGTAATTGGTGGGGACTTTTTTTTTTTTTTGTCTTGCTTTGGATCATTCCGATGAGAGTAACAACACAAAATACCCCAAAATCGTGTCATGTGAAATAGGTTGATTTGTATAGCTTTCATTTGTAGATGTTTCTCAGATGCTGTTTAAAGCCAAACCAAAAAAAAGGCTTTCACAAGCAAAATCAGGACCCTTCGCTTGTTAAAACTGACCTCATAACACAAGGAAAGACGTCTCCCTAAATCTCCCCCCTTTTTGTACACACCTCCTAGTGTTGTTGTTGTTTTTGTTAAGCTTCTCCGTTGATGTTAAGCTGCTATTAGTGAGTTATAAAGTATCTGATTTTGCCTTTAGGTGTATCAAAGGTAGGTGCTTCAGTTACTTTATCCTGTGTGTGTGTGTATGTTCTGTTTCTGTACTGTAGCCGATCTGTGGTAGGTTTTGTACATAAACTTTATTTTCAAGGTATTTGTAAAGCTCTCTAGGCCCTCAGAGGAGTAGTTTTTAGAGTACCGATACAATGTCTATCTATGGACTATAACCTCCTGTCGATTGAGATTTAAAGGTTTACTTCTTTAAAGCGCATCTTGAGTTTAGTTTGCTACGAGTTTTATTTTACTTGAGGAATAACTTGACTTCAGTCAAAGCCACGCATGTAAATGCTTCCAAGTCAGCAGTTTATTTGTTGCATTCCTGAAATCTGCTGAGCTCTTCTGCTTTCAGTTCATCACTGCTGTGATTTGCTTCTGTGATAAGCTCTGTATAGCTTAGACTAACACTATGTCCACTTTTTACTATCCTTGTTTTCTTTTTTCAGGTTTCAATAAAGCCGTAAAGTTTACCATTGAGTCATTTTTTATCTTTTTAATACACAAATGTCCATGAGAACGTAAAAATGAAACCAAATGGACCCTTGTGGGTCCATTTGTTCATTTTTACACTCTTAAGAGTTAAAATATTCATCATCTTAATTAGCCCAAGACTACACAACTAGAGAATGTAGAAGATTAATGGTTGCCTATTTTGTTTCCCAAATCCAGCCTGGAATTGTGAACAAAAGCAAAAGAAATCTTTAGTTTCGGGGTCTGTGGGGCTAACATGTCCTCAAATTCTGAATAAATGGTGGGCCCTGGCATCAAAAAGGTTGAAACCCCTTCTCTATATTGAGAAAAGAGCTACTGTCTACTCTACTGCATAATAACAGAATAGTTGACATAAGGGAATATTGTATGGTGTAAAGTTGTCACTTTACAGTAACCGTTTGCACTTTAGTGTCATGAATAACACACTCCGTGTGCACAGCATGCAGACAAGAGAAACATGTTTCCAAAGCTTCTTAAATGAAAAGGACCTATTTAAGAAGCTTTTTGTTATTAGCCAATGCATTGTGACACCTGTTGACCTTTTTGGTGTTAGTGCTGTGGGCCAAGTCTGACCTATGATTTAACTGAGCCCTAAAATCCTCACAAATAAAAAATAGGCTTTCATAACCGACTTGTACATTCATAAAAGATTAACTTCATCTTCTGCCCACCACACAGTTTCGTCATTTGTAAATTTGTAAAATTGTGACAGTAGCATCTCTGTGTCCCACTCTCAGTCTCTCTCTCCCTGTCTCTCTCTCTCCCTGTCTCTCTCTCTCTCCCTGTCTCTCTCTCTCCCTGTCTCTTCCCCTCTCTCTCCCTGTCTCTTCTCTCTCTCTCTCTCTCTCTCTCTCTCTCTCTCTCTCTCTCTCTCTCTCTCTCTCTCTCTCTCTCTCTCTCTCTCTCTCTCTCTCTCTCTCTCTCTCTCTCTCTCTCTCTCTCCCTCCCTCTCTCTCAGCCTCCTTCCCTTCGTTACGTGGTCCAAAATACTAGTGTCGCTCTCGCGAGATCCCCACGCATGCATGACAGAAAAAATCCCGTAGCGATGGCTGCGCCGCCTGATGCGGAGAGTTTGGAGTCTCGTATCAGTGAGTATCTCAAAGTTATTCGTGCACCGATCGCTCCCGGGGGAGACGGCCGTGATGCTGGCTATGCGGTGAATACCCAGCGGAGGCCTGACAGCTGGCGGAGAGCTGGCAGCTGAACAATATGGGCTGTTATGATGGACCCTCACCATTAGACCAGGATGCTAGACTATAGCCAGACTTACGCCAACCCCGTTCACTTCACGGGGCCAGCCCAATGGCGGCTCTTCTACATAGACTTCTATTGAAAATGGGGACAACCAATATAGGGACACTATAGGTCCTGCACCGGAGCAGGCAGAAATGCATTGCACTCGGGCAACGGCAGCCCAGCTTTAAAGGTCTTAAATCCTTTTATTTTGGAATGTTTTGTTGTAACAGTAGAACATAAACATCGCAGAGACTTCGGTTGTTACTGTACAATACGTTTAAACCAGTTGGCATGTTGCACACATGCCCAAAGCTACTCTTATTGGCGCCGTCCTCGTTGAAAACAATGCATTTCCCACTCCAGCTTTGTCCCTCTTTCGGGCTGCGCGAACAGCAGCGCTCGAGCGCTCTGTTTCCGACCCCTTCAATGTCGCAAGCCTTCTGCTGCTAGAGGGGCTCTGACCACCAGACCAGGATGCTAACGCGTTAGCTCCTCCTTGGTTGGCTTTAGCTGTTGTGCTAGCCAGCTGTCAACAGCCTTGGCGTTTAGCAAGCACTATTAGGCATAGAAGCAGGGGTTTCCCCCGAACTTTTTCATGTCAAGGACCCCCACCGTGGCACTTTATTGGCCCACATCATTTGAAAATATATGCCAGGGACCCCCATGGGAGAGGATTTTTCTCAGCTCTAGCAGTGTTTCTCAACACCTTTTCATTTCAAGGACCCCCCCCACCCTCCCTTTTGACCTGAATTAGGCTACCTTATTTAATGGCATGTCTATCTCTGGGAAACCCCAATGCATACCCTAAAATCAAGTTAATTTAACTCTTGGGATGTAAAAATGGAACCAAATGCTTGCATGTGTACACTTAGGGGTCCATTTGGTTCCAAACTTATCATTTGACTGGGGCAAGGACCATGGACCTCCCTCAAGGACCCCTGGGCGTCCCCAGACCCCACTTTGGGAACCACGGTTACTGCCAAGACCACGGGGTCCATTTGGTTGGATTTGTACAGTGTCAGAGTTACAGTCCCACAAGGGTCCATTTGGCCCCAAGCTATCGTTTAGCTGGGGACCCCCTGGAACTACCTCAAGGCCCCCTGGGGTCCACGGACCCCTGACTGGCATAGAGGTCACTGCCAAGACATCATGTTAACTGTTCTGTTTGCAGGAGAATGACCGATCACCATGAACTCTGAACTGGGGTGAGCCGTCTCACTGAATTGCATCTCTTTCTGGAGTCTATAAAAATGCAATCCATTATTATTATCATTATTATTATTATAGAAGCGCTTGTTTAGAAGCGCTGCATTTTGTGCCAATTCTAAACAGGCGGTGCACAGGGCCGTTCACAGTGCTTCCAAACTCCAGCACTTCACCTGCAGACAGAGAACTAAGTGACACAAAGTAGCTCATAACATGCAGTGATGTTGGTTTGCCTGCATCCTGCATCAACCAAAAATGCAATTTTTACTGAAAAGGGCGGATGGATTGTTATGAAACGAATGCACAGTTGATATTCATTTTAGCGGCCCGCTCCCTCTCGATACAAACCCATTATAACTTCATAATCGTACATTTTAACGATGATAAATTCGTCCAAAACTGTGCTCTTCTCATTTAGTTTTAAAATATTGTTTTAGACATTAGTCCCCACCCGCGTGGTGCCAAGGCTGCTACACTTTCAGAAACAATATATAAAAATATATATACTTTCCAACACAATGTAAAAAAAAATAAATGAAATTCCACGCCGCCTGCCCCCTCCCTCACATATTAGGAGGACAGTATCAGTCACCAGAAAAAAAGGATTGGGTGTTTTTGATGAATCTGCCATCAGGGTTGACAGTAAGGTCTCAGAGACACTTTCCTATCGGGCAAGTACAGGTCATGCTCTAGTTTGCCCTCAGGTCACAGCCCCCTAAAACATTGTTAATTGCCATTCATTTTAACTTGTCTAATGTTAGAGTTTTGTTTTTTCTTTTAAAGGATAAAACGGCACTGTAAAATAAAATGGTGCATTTATATAGCGTCTTTATCCAAGGTGCTTTACATAACTTGTGCATCACATTCACCCCATTCACACACACATTCATACACTGATGGCAGTGGAAACCATGCAAGGTACCTACTAGCACATCAGGAGCAATTAGGGGTTCAATGTCTTGCTCAAGGACACATTGACACTAACTCTGCGGGAGCCTGGGATCGAACCGGCAACCTTGCGGTTACCATCCGGTGACTCTACCCCTGAGCCCTGAGATTTGCCATAATTAATAGTAAAAAAAAAATCATGTTGGATTCCTCCTTAAACGCTGAACTTGTGTTGATTTTTACATCACAGACAGAGCCACAAACCCATTGAACCGAGACACCGACTGGGCCAGCATCCATGCATTCTGTGACCAGCTCAACAATGACTTGGAAGGGTGAGTGCACTGCCTGGGCATGTGTTAGAAACAGTTTTTTTGTTTGTTTTTTGGTTTTTATTTATATAAGTTTGATCCCATGATTTTGTAACCCAAATATTACATTTAGTTTGAAATTGTATTTAGTTTGAAATGCGGCCTTGCTGAGGCCAGACCACGCTATAGAGCTCCGTGGTCGATGTCGGAGCGCCGATTTCACCATTCGTTTTCCTCATATACTTGGTTTATATAAAGAGGATTACGCCATGGACGAAGCCAACTGGGGTCGTGACAAATCATGACGACACACACAATGTTTTGGGACAATCGAATAATTTGTGAGACGAAACACAAAAAGTGTTGCATGCTGCCGTTTTGTCTTCTTTCTGATTATTTGATCGGTCCAAAAATAATGTGTTTGTTGGTCATTATTTGTCACAAACAGAGTTGTCCAATGCAAACGTCTTTATATGAATACCGTAATTTCCGGACTATAAGCCGCTACTTTTTTCACATGCTTTTGACCCTGCGGCTTATACAACAGTGTGGCCAATCTATGGATTTTCCAGGTTCCAGGTGGTCCCCAGACTAAATGATAGAAAGTTGGTTAACCAGATGTAACTCTTTGAGAGCGTAAAAATGAAACCGTTTCATGTTTACACTCAAGAGTTATGATATTCACCATCTAAATTAGCAACGCTTAAGTCATAAGTCATGTTCATTTTGGTCTCCTTTTGATGTTTTGCCTCTTTTGTTTGCGAAAATCCATCCTGGAATTGTGAACAAAACCTATCTTTAGTTTTGGGGTCTGTGGGGTGAAGATGTTGTTAAATTGTGAAAAAGCTGAAAACCACTGCTATAACATGAAGCACCTGACAATAAGCCTGGTGCGACTTATAGTCAGGTGCGGCTTATACAAGGAAAAATCAGTATTTTGCCCCAAATTTAGCTGGTGCGGCTTATATTCAGGTGCGGCTTATAGTCCAGAAATTACGGTACTTTCTGAAAAGTCTACGAGGGACATGAACAGGGAATTCCACTTCTGGACACAGGCGCTCTGACATCACTGCGTTAGCCCTATAGGGACGGCAAAAGCATTTAGGTCACCGCGTGTGTGTTCACACTCACACAGCCATAAAGAAATCCCCCATAGTGCTCACTTACACTCTTACACGCTGCTTCTAGGTGAACTCAGCTACAGGGGCTTTGTGAATGATTACACCTTTTCAAGCAAGACTTGCGCAAGACTGGGGTTTGCAATCTGACCACTAAGTATAGTGAGCCTGAAAGGGTGAAAATTATTCATGACTTTGTGTTTACTACAGGCCTCAGCTGGCCACCAGGCTACTGGCTCACAAGATCCAGTCACCACAGGAATGGGAAGCAACGCAGGCCCTGCTGGTGAGTTGAGAAAACCACTTGTGACTTAAAAAACAGGGGCCCAGACTGCCCCACCAAACATGGTGGCATGCAGAACAACCCAAAGCTATTTCAAAGTGCTTATAATTAAAAAAATGATTTGAACCACTACTACGGCCAGTCAGACATTTAGCTTTATGCATGCTGCGTGTCTGTTGCAACTTCAACAACAACTGATGCTATTATTGATGCTTTACTTGCCTAATATAATTCCTGTAACCAAAAATGGCATAGGTGCGACTTCATGAAGATACCCATGCCATTTCTCTGCCATTTTCTGACACTCACACTTATAAACCCCACCCCTGGTCTTGAGATGGCTAAACCACTGCTGAATGTCAACACACTATTAACAGACATGGTGGAGAGACAATATCTTAGGTTTACAACTGACGATTATTTTCATAATCGATTCATCGGCCAATGAATTCATCAGGTTACGACACTCAACTATCACTTTAAAACATATATTTTATACATATTCTAAGTAACAAAAATACATTTGATGAGCTGCTGATTAGGCTGCTATTCATAACACACTCATGGTGTCTTTAGGCTTATTCTGACTGCATACATTTGAATATCTACGCGAGTCAGTTTAAAAGTAACGGCACTCTTATGAACTCAAATAATTAATTAATGATAATGTGCATGTACAACTATCATCAGATTGCAAGGGAAGAGAGATAGAACACTGCTACACCTAAGTTACACCTAACACTGCAGAAACCAAGTGCAAAAACTGCCATGATTAATTACAAAAACTCAAGGGATTAGTTGATGATCTGCTTAATCATTTACTAAATTAGGTGAGAACTAATAAAATTATCGATTCAATTACGATTCATTGATTAATTATTGCAGCTTTACAATATACAGCAAAAATGTGCGTTTTGGAGCAATGGAAATGGGTGAATGTGAACAACATAATAATCCCATAACCCCATTCTAAAATTATGGTGGGATAGGTGGAAACGGCCATAAAGGAGTGTAACGGACCCGAAATGGAACGGTGTGACAAACCTTTACTTTGAAGGGCTACAGTGCCCCACGGAGGGACAGGAAGTACTTTCCGGAAGTACCTGTTCATCAGTACTCTGTTGACGAGTCATAGGGAGCTCGGCGTCTGTGAGAGGGAGAGATGTTTGCTGCTCGGCACGCTGCCATACAAACACATTTTCAGACGGATGGACCGCGTCAATGCGCTTTAAATGGGCCAAAGGAGCTACCAAAAAACTTCTGGGAAACTCAAACAAACTGTGATTGAACATGATGTTGGATCGGATTGCCTTTAAAGGGACCAACAAGCCATTGTAAGTAGAGTACATGATTGACAGATGAAATGACAAAACAGAGACAAATGAAGATTTTGATTTTGGCTTTATTGTTTTTAATAGCGATTCCTTGGATTCTCAAACACTGAAGTGACCTGGACCTATTAGCACCTAGCTGGAGAGGGAACAAGGTGAATGCAAATTGTTGTTGTTGGGGCTATATTTGTACACTGCTGTTTTTCCTTTGTTTGGAGTTCTGATATACAATTTTATTGATGCTGTGGTTTTGATATGCTTTTATGGTTGGGAAATGTATCTATTTGTTTTTTTTTTGTGTTTTGCCTTATATTGATTGTTTGTTTGTGCTTGTTTTTTCTCATTAGTTTTCACGTTGATTTAATAAAGAAGTAAAGAATCATCAGTTGGGCTTCGCCAGCTAAGGGTTGCTACAGTGAAAACTTGTTCCCTCTCCAGCTAGGTGCTAATAGGTCCAGGTCACTTCAGTGTTTGAGAATCCAAGGAATCGAATGGCTTGTTGGTCCCTTTAAAGGCAATCCGATCCAACATCATGTTCAATCACAGTTTGTTTGAGTTTCCCAGAAGTTTTTTGGTAGCTCCTTTGGCCCATTTAAAGCGCATTGACGCGGTCCATCCGTCTGAAAATGTGTTTGTATGGCAGCGTGCCGAGCAGCAAACATCTCTCCCTCTCACAGACGCCGAGCTCCCTATGACTCGTCAACAGAGTACTGATGAACAGGTACTTCCGGAAAGTACTTCCTGTCCCTCCGTGGGGCACTGTAGCCCTTCAAAGTAAAGGTTTGTCACACCGTTCCATTTCGGGTCCGTTACAAGGAGTATATTCACAAAATTACAACCAGACCACTGTTTTTGGAAATGAACGACTGCAAATAAAGCTAAGAAAGCCTTCTGGGGTGGAATTATCCTTTAAAAATACTGTACCACTGGAAAGGATGTACAGCGGTTGGAGGTGGTTTCCACTCATCAATAAAATATATATTTTTAAAATATAAAAACATATTTTTAAACGGACACCTGTGCACCCTCTGTTTTAGCTGTAGTTCAGTACATTGTCGATTACGGATTCTAGCTTTCTTTGGAGAATAATTTTGAGCAGTGAGATGTTCGGTGGTTCTGTTTGAAATGATATCATAATAATTGCACGGCCGCCTTCTGTTCGCCTGTCCAGGTGCTGGAGACCTGCATGAAGAACTGTGGCAAGAGATTCCACAGCGAAGTGGGAAAGTTCCGCTTCCTAAATGAGCTCATCAAAGTCGTGTCGCCCAAGGTAAAGACTAGCGGATGGCTCGCATGAATCTATTCATCCCGACAGACGCACCGACGCACATGCACAAAATCCCTGACGATACACACTGCAACCACGTTCATAACTTCCCGTCACGTTATGTCCTACTGCTAACGCCATAAACTGTAACTATTACTAGGCCTGTATTTCACTGTGTAGTTGCTGAATTGAACACATTGATAAAGGTCCCTGCTGCATTGCCATTTGCCGCGGATGACTGTGTCGCGTCAAAGCAAACCGCAGCAGATGAAATGCGCAAGAATCATGACATAACTTTGCCCGTTCGCATCAGGTCTTCCGAAGTATTGGCTGAGAATGCGACCTTTAGTTACTTATAGGCCTCATATATAGGCCTAAAAAGCATTGCTTTGGAACTTGAGATTGTAGATCGACAATCATTTGTTGCTGATTCTGTGTGACAGTTTAAAACGATCCGTTAATCGTGATCTTCTTCCTGCTCGCTCCAGTATCTCGGCTCCCGCTCTCCAGAGCCGGTGAAGAAGAAGGTATTGGAGCTGATCTACAGCTGGACGCTGGGTCTGCCCGACGAATCCAAGATCACAGATGCCTACCAGATGCTGAAGAAACAAGGTAACACGGCTATATCTACGTAAGTAGCTGTTCGGGTTAAAGGTAATGGAGGCAACCTTATTGTGTACAAAACAGATTTGTTTAAAAACCGAATCTAACTCCACCTCACCTCCACTCTATTGGCTCATTCTGAAACTGCTAGAGACTGCTGTGCTCAAGGTTCAGGTTTCTTTTATTAGCCATTTCAACAAGTTGAATTGGAATTTGTCTTGCTCATAAGGGGGGGGGGGGGGGGATACCCAGACTGTACTGAGCGTGTCGCCAAGCAGTGCAGCGCCAACATCATACAGGCTGTGCTGTGATTGGCTAAAACGCTGCCTCAGCCCTCCCCCCACACATTAGCCACGCCTGTCCTGAGCCCGACACATGTTCTGTTTTCATGATTTGTTGTCAACGTTTGGACCGTTTGCAGGTCGAAGCAAGTGTTTGTCTGCAGGGAGACAGCTGCAGCATCAAAGTAGAAGCAACGTAGAGAGGAAAAAAACACCAAAAATATAGCATAATATAGCAATATATCTATTTTGATTTTCGGCTAAAAAAAACTGCCTCTTTTACCTTTTTAAAGGTACGACTGCTCAATCACCTTGGCCTACTAACGCGGCAAAATGAACCTACTAGGATACTCTGGAACTCATTTAGGGCAGTCTAATTTTGGTTAAAGGCACTTTGGTCCAGTGTTCCACGAAATGTACTGTATATCCTTGATATATATATACTATATATATAGTATATAAGTATATGATATATATACTTGACTCATTCCTCGCCTAGGAGCGAGATTAATTAATGATCACAATTTGCCTAGGGTGAGATTGGACGAGATTATATGGTTTGATTGTGATTTTTACTGGGATCAAGCTCAGATTGATGTCCGTCCGTCCATCCATCCATCTTCAACCATTTATCCGTAGTCAGGCCGCGGGGGCAACAGCTTCACCAGAGAGACGTGAATAATGCAAAACATCCTTGTTTTTGGAGGTCACAGCGTTTGGACAAATCTAACATACATCCCTTATAATGCCTCCTCGTTCTTGGGAAGTGCCGGTGGTGTCGTTTCAAATTGGGACCACTGCCCGGGCTGAAAACTGTGGCATAAGGTTTTAATCTGACGACCAGGATAGTTTCTTGTGTGTCTCCTCTCTCTCTCTCTCTCTCTCTCTCTCTCTCTCTCTCTCTCTCTCTCTCTCTCTCTCTCTCTCTCTCTCTCTCTCTCTCTCTCTCTCTCTCTCTCTCTCTCTCTCTCTCTCTCTCTCTCTCTCTCTCTCTCTCTCTCTCTCTCTCTCTCTCTCTCTCTCTCTCTCTCTCTCTCTCTCTCTCTCTCTCTCTCTCTCTCTCTCTCTCTCTCTCTCTCTCTCTCTCTCTCTCTCTCTCTGCCCTCCCCCCAGGTCTCCTGTCCCTCTAAACCAGTTGTTTTCAAAATACCAGGGCCCACTATTTATTCAGCATTTGAGCCACGGACCACCACGGACTTGATTTTAGCCACATAGGCGCCCAAAGCTAATCCTAACCCTAAAAGCAAAAGTAAAAAAAATATTTTGCTTTTGTCCACAATTCCAGGCTGGATTTGGGAAGCAAACAGTCAAACATGCAGATGACCATTAATCTCCTGCATTCTCTAGTTGTGTAAACTTGGACGAATTCAGATGATGAATATTTTAACTGCTGAGAGTGTAAACATGAAACCAAATGGACCCGCAAGGGTCCATTTGGTTTCATTTTTATGCTCTCAAAGAGTTGGTTAATCAACTATTCATCATTTTGACATCATTTACGCTCTCAAACATCTGGTTAATCAACTATTCATCATTTAGCTGGGGAACACTGGTCGAAAGACTCGAAAACCACTGCTCTACACCAGAGGTGTCCAAATGTTTTTTTCAAAGGTCACCGTATTAGAAAAGGGCCTTTTATATAATGTACCTTCAGAGCATAACTAAGTCATACATTATCAAGTGCCCATTTAACTACCGGTATCATCCAGATATAAATGGTCCTTTGTCAGTTGTGTTCTGTGTACAAAAAGTGTAACTCTACCTTCTTTTTTTTTAAACCCCGTGTCATGTTACCAAATCTAACCAGACTAGCGAGGTAACAAAACAAAACAAACAAAAAAAAGCAAGTAGTAGAAGAAGGAAGACTGACAAAATGTACTCTGGGAAATACCCTGTTTAAAAATACTTGAAACATTTCTCTGTTCCAATGGAGAAATATTCTGTTGTGATCACCACACCTCGCATTATACGAACTGCATTATATGAACTGCATCTTTTGAGCTGAATGTGTTGTTTGCCAATGGCCGTGTGGTCGCATCTTATTTGGGAAAAATTGAAAACAACAACAACAAAAAAAAAAAAAACTTGAAAAAAACTTTCACCCACACCCATTCTATTCCATGCATTCAAATGACATTATCTCAGAGTGTCTGAGTGAGTGAGTGAGTGAGTGAGTGAGTGAGTGAGTGAGTGAGTGAGTGAGATGTCCAGCAAGCCCCAGAATGGTGTGTTAAACCCTCTGCCTTCTCATCTTCTCTGTTTGAAACCCAGGCATCGTCAAACAAGACCCAGACCTTCCTCCTGACAAACTGCTGAACCCTCCCCCGCCTAGACCTAAGAATGCTATTTTTGAGGACGAGGAGAAGTCTAAGGTGAGGAGGATTTGGGGAAGAAAAAAAAAAAAAAAAAAAACACAAACCAAAGTGCTTTTTTCCTGCCTTTTCTGGCAGGCTATGGTAAAACCAATGGTTTTCAACCAGTGGTCCGGGCACCACCAGTGGTCCTTGAGAGGATTCCAGGTGGTCCCCAGCTAAATGACGGACAGTTGGTAACCACAAGGACCCTTATAGATCTGCAACTCCAAATGAAACCCGAATGGACCCTATTCGGTTTCATTTTACGCTCTCAGGAGTTAAATTATATTTAAACATCTGACTTGCTTAATCTTTGAGATTCTAAAGAATTGTTATTTTGACCAAGGTTTTGTCAGTTTAGCTCCTAAAATGTGTACAAAAACTTGAAAATCCTTGGTCTTGTGTCCGAGAGACGGAACTCAACATCAAATGTGGTCACCCGTGGCTAAAATGCAGAATAAATAGTGAGCCCTGGTATGAAAAAGGTTGAAAACCACTGATGAAACAATCCATTCTGTTTGGTTTTTGTTTGTTTATTTATTTTCCCCCCCAGATGCTGTCTCGTCTGTTGAACAGCACGCACCCAGAGGACCTGAAAGCGGCCAACAAGCTCATCAAAGAAATGGTCCAAGAGGTATATGGGTGCATTTGATTCTCTCCCTCGCTACACATGTCTGAACAAGTCGAAAGAGAACGATTCAGAACCGTCCTAAAGGCCCTGATACGTTAGCAATATTTTGATCAATATCAACTAACACTGTCAACATCAACGAGCAACACGATGAGACACATGGCAACAGGCAACACAACATTAAGGGAATTACACCCGTTTTTCCAAATGGACCCTAGCGGGTCCATTTGGTTCCATTTGTACGCTCTCAGAAAAAAAGGAGCATAAAAGAAAAAATATTGACATGCTTAAACACAACTTGATGATGCTAGAAGATGAATTGTTCTGTTTACAAAGAAATGTTATAGCACTAAGTGACGCCAAGGAGGGCTGAGATTGGAGGATTCTGAAATGTTGACCAGTAGAGGGCACTATAATGATCTGACTTTTCTGAACAACCAGGAGTTGATCATTTTCTATTGAAAGGTGAAAAGTCAATGTTGATAGTTGACGTTGCTTGTTGATGTTGCTCAAAACATTAGGACCAGAGGAGAGCAGAGAAGGTGTCGAAGCGCGTCAACGCCATCCAGGAGGTCAATGAGAGCGTCAGTCTGCTCACCCAACTGCTGGAGGACTACGACCGCAACGCTGCCACGCAGAGCAACGCAGAACTCATACAGGTTAGTAATGTCCACTCATACAGGTCCACTCATACAGGTTAGTAATGTCCACTCATATAGGTCCACTCATACAGGTTAGTAATGTCCACTCATACAGGGCAGTAATGTCCACCCATACAGGGCAGTAATGTCCACTCATACAGGTTAGTAATGTCCACTCATACAGGGCAGTAATGTCCACCCATACAGGGCAGTAATGTCCACTCATACAGGTTAGTAATGTCCACTCATACAGGTCAGTAATGTCCACTCATATAGGTCCACTCATACAGGTTAGTAATGTCCACTCAGTAATGTCCACTCATACAGGTCAGTAATGTCCACTCATACAGGGCAGTAATGTCCACTCATACAGGGCAGTAATGTCCACTCATACAGGTCAGTAATGTCCACTCATACAGGGCAGTAATGTCCTCTCATACAGGGCAGTAATGTCCACTCATACAGGTCAGTAATGTCCACTCATACAGGGCAGTAATGTCCACTCATACAGGTCAGTAATGTCCACTCATACAGGGCAGTAATGTCCACTCATACAGGTCAGTGACGGTCAGTAATGTCCACTCACACAGGGTAGTGACACTCGGTAGTTGGGGCGAGTTACACTCGTGGCCGAAAGTATTGGCAAGTACCGTAATTTCCGGACTATAGGCCGCTACTTTTTTCACATGCTTTTGACCCTGCGGCTTATACAACGGTGCGGCCAATCTATGGATTTTACAGGTGTTTTTTTTTAACAGGGGTTTTCAACAGGTGGTCCGGGGACCACCAGTGGTCCCTGAGAGGGTTCCAGATGGGCCCTCCAGACTAAATGATGGAAAGTTAGTTAACCAGATGTAACTCTTGCGGGTCCATTTGGTTTCATGTTTACACTCTCAAGAGTTATGATATTCACCATCTAAATTAGCACCACTTAATTAATAAGTCATGGTCATTTTGATCTCTATGTTTTGCCTGTTTTGTTTGCGAAAATCCATCCTGGAATTGTGGACAAAACCAAAAGAAGTCTTTAGCTTTGGGTTCTGTGGGGTGAAAATGTTGTCAAATGGTGGTGTGTAGCTCAAATGGTGAATAAATAGTGGGTCCTGGGATCAAAAAGGTTGAAAACCACTGCTCTAACATGAAGCTTATTGTCTGGTGCGGCTTATAGTCAGGTGCGGCTTATACATGGAAAAATCAGTATTTTGCCCCAAATTTAGCTGGTGCGGCTTATATTCGGGCGCGGCTTATAGTCCGGAAATTACGGTAGCCCTTTCTGGCGTGCATTGTGTGTTGAATGATCTGTGTGTGTGTGTGTGTGTGTGTGTGTGTGGTGTGTGTGTGTGTGTGTGTGTGTGTGTGTGTGTGTGTGTGTGTGTGTTGTGTGTGGTGTGTGTGTGTGTGTGTGTGTGTGTGTGTGTGTGTGTGTGTGTGTGTGTGTGTGTGTGTGTGTGTGTGTGTGTGTGTGTGTGTGTGTGTGTGTGTGTGTGTGTGTGTGTGCGCGCGCGCGTGCGTGTGTTCAGGACTTATACCAGCGCTGTGAGAAGATGAGACCTACACTGTTCAGGTTGGCCAGTGACACTGAGGACAACGACGAGGCTCTGGGTAAGGATTTTATTGTTATCTGACATTTCATGTCATGCTGTTGTCGTTGGCCTTCAAAATCAGTTACGGTAATTTATACACATGTCATGACAACGCTATTTCGTGTTGTGAACGAACTCCTTCAGTGACACGAAGTCTAGATTAAGCTTTATCGGTCTTAATCAATTGAGAGCTGAGGCAAGATTCCACAAATTATCTCCTAAATCATCATGGTTTTCTGAAAACAGCTGTTTCATTTCATTTGTATTTAAAAAAATGGCTGCTGTGAAAGAATATATTTTTGCTCTTTTGCAAACTTCTTTTTTTTTCTCCACGATTTTTCGAAACTTGTGGATCTATAAGCTTGCAGATACGCCTAAAGTCTAAAATAACGGTGTGCGTTTAAAAAGCTATGAGGTATCTCACTGGTCCGCAGGGAGCTTTTTTAGCTGTCTTTGCGCCAAACACGAGGATTACGTATACAGTATATGCCACAGCTTTCATATTTGAGACCCTTATTTTGAAGCGTCAGATCTCCAAACCGGATGTATGATGACTAGGGGTGGGACTCGGATTAAAAATTTTGATCTAATTAATTTGAAGCTTTGTAATTAATTAATCTCAATTAATCACATACCAATATTTGACCCAAGAAGCATTTTTTTTTGTCAATTAAAACAGGCTCGTGTAGCATGTGAGAGTTTTTCTAAATCAAAACTGTGTCGATACTGCAAGTTGGTTCACCAGATCAAAATTTGGTTAACTAGATCAAAAGTTGGTTAACCAGATGTAACTCTTTGAGAGCGTAAACATGAAACCAAATGGACCCTTGAGGGTCCATTTGGTTTCATGTTTACGCTCTCAAGAGTTAAAATATTCACCATCTGAATCAGACCAATTCTACACTACTAGATAATGTAGAAGATTAATGGTCATTTTGATCTGTATGTTTGACTTTGTTTCTGAAATCCAGCCTGGAATTGTGGACAAAAGCAAAAGAAATCTTTAGTTTTGGGTCTGTGTTGGGGCGATTAAAATGAGTTAATTTTGTTAATCGCGTTATTGTTTCTGTGATTAATTAATCTCAATTAATCAGTTAAAGTCCCAGCCCTATGACATTATCATGTTTCTGGTGTCTTGACCATTCTGCCCTCCAACCCTCTGTGTGGGGGAAAAAAACATCCGGGTCACGAGTCCCTGGAGGTTCCGCTGTCTCTCATTGAAATAGAAAAAAAAGAAAGGGAAAAAAAAACGGACATTAAGGGGTAGAATCTGAGATAATGCCATTTGAATGCATGCGATAGAATGGAGTGCGGGGGCATTTTTTTCCCCCAAAAAAATGGCAGCTCGAGGCGATTAAATGTATGAACTAAGGATAGGAGAGGCTGGATTGAAACCCGTCAGCTCTCTGCCCATACGGCACAGAACACAGACTTCGCATGCATGACTTTTTTTATTTTATTTTCATCTTCCACACAGCGGAGATCCTGCAGGCCAACGACAGCCTGACGCAGGTCATCAACCTGTACAAGCAGCAGGTGAAAGGAGAGGAGGTGAACGGCAACAGCACGGCCAACACACAAACACGCACAGGTGAGAGAGAGACAGGGCTGTAGGGAACAGAAGGTTTGTTCAAGCTTAGAGCGTGCCTCCGAGTGGCACGCTATGAGCATGTAGATCTGATATTTTTTGAAATATCGTTAAAACTTTACAGGGACAACATTTGTGACATTTTACAGTGGCGTGCACAGAGATTTTGAAGGACAGGTGCTCAAATGTTACTAGGAGGGCATGCCCTCCTAAAATTTTTGGGGTTTTGCGGGGTTAAAAACGCATAGATAACTGCATTTCAGCATCTACAAGTACAACTATTCAAACACATTAGGCTACTGCTATATAAAATGGTTTGAAGAAAATAAACACACAACAAGAGAATAATGGCTTCTTCTCCACTGACTGTATTTCAAACTCAAGTCCCTTAGAATAAGAGCAAATTCCCCTCTATCCCTCTAAAACAGGCCATGACTCCTGTGGACAACAGTGCCATCTTCTGACACAAAGTGGTAGTTTTTTTTTGTATTGCTACAGTGTTGAGACAAGCACTGTTTTCTCAAATGTATTATTTTTTTTAACAGAGTGCTTTTAAAAGGGCATGTTGGTCCAGAGAGGGCCACTTGGGGGTGCTCAAGCACCACTTGGCGTCTATCTGTGCACATTTTATTCCCGGAGAGAATTTTCTTTAGTTCCAGGGACAGCGTTTTGTATGCACATGTATGTTTTGTCAGTGCCAATGAAGCTCCCTTGAAGCTGATTTACAGTAGTTCCTGACACCAGATTATAGCTGCGTTTGGCTTCCGACCTGACACCTTGGAGAATCCTGACCCGAGTTTTGACACTAGACCAGTGATGCAGGCCCCAGAGCCCCCTGAAAACCTACCCCAGGAGTTTGCTTCCAGGAGGTCTCTCATGACCTTCGCGTTTCCCCCCCCCCTTTGCCCCCTCCCGAGCAACACGTCGCCGCAGTCCCTCCGTCCTTCCCAGAGTTCCCCACTCCCACCGACAACCTGAACGCTCCCTCCCACGAAACGGGCATCAGCCTCCTGGACGACGAGCTCATGTCACTGGGTAACCGAACGCGCACACACACACGCACACACACACACACACACATGTCGGAGCGTCTTAGCCATGGGTGTAGTGGAGGGGGGACGCGGGGGGGACGGCGTCCCTCCACTTCTCTAAAATATTTTTGGGGCAAAAGGAAAAAAAAAACATCAGCATGGTGAAATACATCTTAATGACATCATCAAGATGTGTTTCACCAGCTTAATGAGTTTCCTTTTTTCTGAGAGTGTACAAATGGAACCAAATGGACCCGCTAGGGTCCATTTGGTTCACATTTGTACACTCTCAGAAAAAAAATTGTAAAAATGGGTGGAATTTCCCTTTAAGAGGCATCCCCCCACTTCTAAAAGTTTCAGGACATATTTGCCCATATTTTGCTTTTTCTCCTCAATTCCAGGCTGGATTTGGCGAAACAATACAGTCAAACGTACAGATCAAAAATGAATCTTCTACATTCTCTACTCTCTAGTTGTGTAGACTTGGGGCTGATTCAGATGATGAATATTTTAACTCTTGAGAGTGTAAACATGAAACCAAATGGACCTGCAAGGGTCCATTTGGTGTTCCCCGGCCCACTGGTTTAAAAACCACTGTTTTAGACCCTGTGGTCTTTTAGAAAATATTACAAGGCGCTTGTAGATCTGCTATTTTACAAGGGGTACAGTTTAAAATGGTGTTTTTAAAAGCTTTATAATAACACAGATGCTTCCTCAGGTCACAGATTAGAACCCTGTAGGGTATTTGGGTAATGTTTGACCAATGTAGATTATGTTTGATTCATAATGACCTTTTTGCTATATACCATAATATGATGTATTATAGGGGTGTGACGATATAGTAACTGTATCAAAATATCGATTATTAAGATGTTTTAAGAATCGCTATCGGATCGTTCCCAAATACTAAGTACCGTATTGTCCCGAATATAAGATGACCCTGGTTATATGACGACTCCCATTTTGCAAGACTCATTTGTGTTAAAAGAGCCTTGGATGTCAAATGATATAGTTAGCGTGACCACCTCCAGACATGGCCAATGAGGGACAAGGGACCCCCTGTTGTGGGACACCGCGGGACACATGAGGGGGGGGGGGGGGTTCCGGTGAACATGTTTTAGTGCAAAATTAAAAGGTATGACAAACATACATAGAGCAGGGATCAAAGATTTCCGGCACGGTGCCGGAAATCAGGCTTGGGGGGAAAAAAAAAAAAAAAAACGAGACCAATGTTGCCAACTGCCAAAATCCAAAATGCAGTGGCACTTCGAAAATGCACTAGAAGGAGGAGCCTGAGCATTGGTTTAATGGTTTTCAACCCAACTCACCAGCAAAAAGCACTAGATTTTCTACCAGGAGTTTTTCAACGCTAGGGGGTCTGGAAAAAAAGCTAAACATAGTGACAAGTTCGCCAAGTTGGCAACACTGACAGAGACACGTGGAGATAGAGAGTGATCAGCGAACCGCGACATTTCAGCGTGTGAGGAGTCGGGACGCTGCAGTTCATGAAGCCAGGTGAAAATACCCTCACCATGATAGATAAAGGCATCAAAAATAAATGGCACTGGGCATGGCTAGATGAGACTGGGCGAGATGGGAAGGCATTTTGATTTTGCAGTTGGTGCAGGAAGCTAAGGGATCGAGTCAGGTGCTTGCTCTTCTGCACGCTGTGCTCACGAAGCTATTATATGGTCCTCAACTGGCGGTCCACGACCGGACGGCCGCACATCTCTGTCTGGACCCTTAAAAATGGTCGAAAGAGAAGGAAAGAAAAAAAAGGCGCCGCGTAATTCCCGGAATAATTGCATAAATAAATGCAAATATGCATGCCTCGCTTGATTTCACAATCCCCACATATTTTCGCATAAGGTTTATAAAGTTACAACCTCACCCATTTGGTCACTTTCACACAGAATCGCGGTGGGGGTAAGCGCGTCTAAAAAGTCTCTCTCTCTCTCTCTCTCCCTCTCTCTCTCTCTCTCTCTCTCTCTCTCTCCACCTAACAAAACGTCGTGCGCCGTGTGTGGGTGGGGGGGGGGGCGCCGCGCCGCGCCAGCCGCTGCTGGTTAAAGTTGTTGCGTGGCGGTGCTGTACACACATCCAGCTTATATTACTGTCGGGACTCGGTCGGAAGGGGTACTCACCCCAGGTAATGGCAATACTAATCAGTGTTCTTAAACTCCGTTGAACGGACAGTTGTTGTAAAGTTGACAGGTCTTGCACATGTGTCCAGTGCGTAGTCACCTCTATGTCTGGTTGAACTGATTTAGAAGCGTGATACTGAAATGATTGATTATTTACTCTATTAGAGAAATCAGTCATTTTACATGTATCTCAATCGCAGTTTGTGCAGGACCGGATCTAGGCATGGGGGGGCAACGCCACCCTAAATGCCCAGACTGCTCCACCAAACATGATGGCATGCAAAACAACCCAAATTTCAACGATAATTTTTCAGTCGCAGTTTGTGCAGGACCGGATCTAGGCATGGGGAGGGGGGCAACGCCACCCTAAATGCCCAGACTGCTCCACCAAACATGATGGCATGCAAAACAACCCAAATTTCAACGATATATATATATATATATATATATATATATATATATATATATATATATATATATATATATATATATATATATATATATATATATATATATGTGGGTTTGGAAAGTTCAGGCTCAGGATTTTTTTTTGCTTTAATCCCTGATAGAGGCAAAGTTATTGACTTTTTCATTTAATATTATAGGCAGCGCTGCTTGCTGGCATGATTGACATGATTGACTCGACTGTAATTAGCCTACTTAATTGGTTGCCCAGCCGTGTAACATTCCACAGTTTGAACATTTTAAAATATTGTAATATAACCTCAATCAGCATATTCTTTGAAATAATGTTTTTGCATTATAGAATACATGGTGCTCATTTTTCCAATCAAATAAACCGCTGGGAAAGCTCTAATAATTAGGCTAAGTGTACAAGCCAGCGCACATGTCTCTAAGCTGCGTGGAAAAAAGGACGACATTAGGCCTATCTATCTTTTCTATCTATTGTTTGATGAAAAAACGTGGCTATACCTATACCCAATGAAAATATAAAATATATAAATTATATACTGTATTGACTAGTTGGAATTAAAACAATCGCTTGAAAACTGAGTGAGGATGAGACATTTGAAATCTCAAAAAGTTTTTGTATCGGAGCGCATTGATGCGCTGTTGACGGTAACTAGAAAAGTCGGGCCGCCGCAAAGTCAGACCGAGCAAAAGTGCGGAAATCTCGGCCCAGGGACGTGGAAAGGTCGGCCAGGGCTGTGGAAAGGTCGGCCAAGGGCTGTGGAAATCTCGGCCAAAAAATCAACCAGACATGCATATCAACCATTATCAAGCCATATGCATGCAATAGACATGCATACCAGCCATTCCACAGACTTGGGCCGACCTCTCCACTATTTGGGCCGACTTTGCTGCGGCTAGACTTTTCCGGTGACCCTGTTGACAGACGCATGGATTCAGTATGGTGAGTGCTTGCTTAGGCTATAACTCGCAGTTAGCTCATCAACACATCAACACACTGAATGACTTTAGACCTATACGTTTAAGTCTTTAAGATAATAGGCCTATGCAGTCTGAGTTACTTAAAACAACCGCTGTAGGCCTACATAAGCTGTTTATGGCAGAATTAAACAAGTATTTTGAGGTGGAGGACTGCTGTCGCATTGTGACATGCGAGATGCTGAGGGCATGGGGCGCGTCGGCAGGAATGAGGTCTGCAAACGCATACGGTATAATATAATAATATAGTAATAGTATTAGGCCTAATATGTTTGCAAATAACAGCTCATGGACGCTTATTTGGACGAGAGCGGCAGCGCAGCAGCACGCCAGCACAGCGTCAGACTTTTTTTTCTCCCCCTCTCTTTTTTTCTCCTCCTCCGTCTTTTGACAGTTTTGCGGGACATTAGTCCCTTTTTGAGGGACGCGGGACAGAGGGTTGAATTTCGGGACTGTCCCGCGAGATCCGGGACAGGTGGGCACTATAGTATAAAGTCCCCAAATATATGATGACTCATTTTTTTAATATTTTGATTGAAAAAAAAAAAAAACACTCTTATAGTCAGGTCAATATTGTATTGTGTTTGTGCAATGTATTCAGCTCTTTTAAGAAGAAAAACACGTGTTCAAAATGTCCATCTACTGTATATTGCAGATCACTGCTTTTTACTTTTTTATATCTATTATTGTACATTTTCCTTAAAAAAAAAAAAAAAACGTGCAGTACACATATTTAAGAGAATTGCTAAATGATTACTGTAACAATTTTTTATTGTCCCTCTGGATTAAGAGAGTCTGCTAAACTTTTAAATTGTACATTGTTCAGTGCTTGACTGACTTAAACCACAGGTAATGGATGTTTGACCATTCACTTGCGGGACCAATATCAGAGATGACATGCCATATCGACAGAACTGCGACCTATTCATGTCACGGAAGGTCCAATTTTATTTGTAATTCTTGCTTCCTTTTTTTCCTTTTCTGGTTTTCTCCCAGGCTTGAGTGAAGGTACTCACACGTCCAACCCTGCCTCCCAGCCCGAAGACTCCACCGCATGGGACTCCTTCCAGGTGCCAGTGAGCAGTCATTAACTCCTTATCAGATTTACCACGACTTTTAGAGTCGATCGATTATTCTGTTGTCCGGCTATCACTGCAAAAGTCGTTTTAGGTTTTGCTTTGTTAACAAGCTCATTAACTCACTGCACACCAGCATGTCATGAAGTCCTTTAAGTGGTGTTTGCACTACAAAACCCAGAAAACACACACTTTGCAATTATAATTGGTAAATGATAAATTATATAAATTTAAATGCATTTATCTCCGAATGAGCCCTGGAAACAGTGAAATGTGAAAATACAGGCCGTTTTCTCAAATGTATTAAAAAAAAAAAAAAAAAAAAACGAAATGCAGCATCAACTCATTTTATTTTTAACCTTAACACCTTAACAGGGGCGGATTGGGCTTTGCCAAGGCCATCTGGACTTTGCCTTTGCCAGGCCAAATTGAGCCATTTTATAACATAGGGCTGAATTAAGGAAGTCTAACATGCCATTCCTGAATCCCCGAAGCATAGAAACGCTGCACAGGTACTTACTAATTTGGCTGGGACTGGCCTGCCCTGGACTTTTCTCAAATTAAATGAATACAATAATATTAATAAATCAAATAATAAATAAATAAAATTGACCCTGCCTGGTTGGTGTAGGTGTAGGACACCTTTTCTTTTTTGAAGGATAGAAAAACTAGTTTGCCTGGCAACCTGGCCTGCCCTGGAACCAAAAAAAAAGAAAAGAAAAGAAAAGGAAAAAACCTGTTCAGCCCACTAGAAGGTGCAGGCCACCGGGAAAACTCCAGACTCTCCAGATGGCCAATCCGCCCCTGCACCTTCAGCAGCTCAATATATTCTCCCCAAAAAATAGCAGTTGTTCACGGCGCATGAGCCGTGAACACCTGCTATTTTTTTCATTGAACGTTAAAACACCCACCCAGGTACAGGTACAGAAATGGTTCAACGTGTGTTCTTCTTCCTCTTGTCAAGCAGTCGTCGGACAGCATCGACGCAGACGTCCCGGCGGCTCCCAGCCTCCTCCTGAGCCCGGACCCTCCCTCGGGCTCCCAGCCCCTCTCCTCGGGGTCCACCCCCGGCAGCTCGGCCCTGGACGAACTGGACCTGCTGGGGAAGACCCTGCTGCAACAGTCCCTACCTCCAGAGAGCCTCCAGGTCAGACCCCTCAGTCCCTACCTGTTGAAGGAGGTTGAATCGAGAGTCAAAGAGCCGAACAGTTACTACATTCAGTATTTAGAGATTTGTTCACCGAGCTTGTTATTTTTTTAACTCTTGGTTTCGTGTTTACACTCTCAAGAGTTAAAATATTCATCATGTGAATGAGCCTACACAACTAGAGAATGTAGAAAATTAATGGTCATTTTGATCTGTATGTTTGATTGTTTTGCTTCCCCAAATCCAGCCTGGAAAATCTTTATTTTTGGGGTCTGTGGGGCTAAAATATCATCAAATGGTGGGCCATGCCTCAAATGCTGAATAATTAGTGGGCCCTGGTATGAGAGCTCTAGAGTATCTGAAATAGGCAGAGTAGCGACACTCGCGTTGACTCCAATGCTACGGTTGAACAGAGCCAGCTATTGGCTGAAAAAAAAAATGTGATAAGGGCTATTGGCTGAAAAACGCATGTTTGGAACTAACTATAGTTCCAAACAAACAGCAGGACTCCAGTGCAGGCAAAAAAGCACAAGATCAAAGCGTGTCGCCACTCTCTTTTTACACTTACTCTAGTTCTCCCAAAAGCCCCAAACTGAAACTAGGGTTTTTCTGACCCCAGGTGGCTCACTGGGGGGGACAGGGAGGAACTCCTTTTTATATGGTCGTCTCTGTAGTGGGGACGATTGGCCAAAAGAAAAGAACAATACAGTATTTGAACTTTGAGTGAAAACCTTTTAACCCATTGTGTCCTGATCAGATTCTAGTTTCCGATGCTAGATTCTAGTGCCTCATGCTAGATTCTAGTCCCCCACGGTAGATTCTATTTCCTCTCAGTAGACTGTAGTTTCTGAAGTTGGATTCCAGTTTCTGGCACTAGATTCGAGTTCCTGACACTAGATTCTAGTCCATGACACAAGGTTCTAGTTTGTGACACTAAATTCTAGACATATTTCACAGGAAGGACCCCGCAGAAATATCTATTATTTAGCTGCAGAACCTCATCTAAAAACATGTTGTTCTAGGGGATCCCCCAGAAGCAAAGATTTGAGTTAAAGATCTTTGCCTTCCAAAATAATGTTTTCAAAAATTTGCACCACATTTTCACAAATCTTTCAAAAAATAGCAGAACTACAAGCTCATATCGCGCCACTCGGTGGCGCGATATGAGCTTGTAGATCTGCTATTTTTCGACAGCTAAAACACCAAAAAACGCGTTCAGTTACACAAAGGATTAAAGCTCCTACGGTATTTTCTGGCGGTTCTTTCTTTCCAGGGACAAGCAGCCGTCCAAGCCGACGCTGCGCGACCTCCAGAGCATGTCGGGGTCGTCGGCGGTGACGCCCAGCCCCATCCCCTCCTTCGTCTCGGAGCCTCCTCCTCCTCCTCTTCCTCCTGCCGGCTCAACTCTCCTGGACTCTCAGCCCGGCGCGGCAGCCACGCTACTGGACACGTCTCCCCCCGTCCACTCCCAGCCTCCCCCTCCCCCTCCCCCTGAAGTCACCCTCACGGACGTGTTTGTGCCGCTGGAGTCCATCAAGCCCAGTAAGTTACTTGTACAGCAGTGGGTTTTTTTTTTTCAACCTTTTTCATCCCAGGGAGGGACCCACCATTTATTCAGGATTTGAGCCACGAGGCACAGACCACCATTTGAGGATATATATATATTTTTTAGCCCCACAGATTTATTTTTGCTTTTGTCCACAATTCCTGGATGGATTTTGGGGAAACGAAACAAGCAAAAACATGCAGTACATTACGAAATGGCTAATTCAGAAGATGGATATTTTAAACTCTTGAGAGTGTAAAAATTTTTACGTTCTCAAGAGTTACATCTTGTTAACCAACTTAGCTGGGGACCACCTGGAGCCCTCTCAGGGACCACTGGTGGTCCCCCGGACCACCTGTTGAAAACCCCTGCTGTACAGGTTTGCCTGTGAGTTTATAATGTAATTGCAGTTTTCCCTCTCTCTTTGTCTTTTTTTATATATAGTTTTCATCCCACGATTTTGTAACCCATTTTTCATCCAGTGCCAATTCCTAATGTGATCCTGGGCTCTACACACCCTCCACCAACCTGGGGAGGAGGCAGCGGAATGTCCTCATGCTTCCTTCAATGCATGAGGAGTCCAAGCTGCCTTCTTTTCACCTGACGGGGGAGAGTTTCCCTGGTTGGACGTAGCACGTGGAAGGAACACGTTATTCCAACCAGTTCCTGTCCCCTCCATCAGGCGCCCCGGCTGGCCAGGGGGAGGCAGTTTAGAGCCCAAGATTACTGCATGTTTTTGTGAGGGTATCTACCCTAGGGGACACGGGGAGAACATGCAAACTCCACACAGAAAGGCCCTTTCACCAACCCCGTCTCGGGTATGGGTACCGATGACGCGGAGCACCCACAGCAGCGTCCCTGCCCTGGCTTTAACAGACCACAAATGTAGCCTTTACTACGAAGGAGATGGCACATGTATAAGCTCTTCTTTTCCCATGGCATTGATGATATTCAGACACCGGCCATCTTGCCAGCACAGAGAGCTCATTCTCAAAATTATTACAGTTTGGGAGTACTCATTGGCTATCACTCAACAGCCCAAGGTGCACCACCTGTTTAGAATAAACAAGCGCTTCCGAACTCCAATACATCATCTGTAGGAAGTGACAGGAAGTGGCTCATAAAATGTCTGCGGCAAGTATGCCTTTTGTGAACGCATGCGGCGCACCGAAAATTGCTGATCTACAAGGTTCTGAAGAAGAGGGGGTCCCGCACACTGTCTTCACTTATAAATGCTTTTATTAAAGATGACAACGTTTCGGTCTACATGACCTTCATCAGGTATACCTTCATCAGGTGACCTTCATCAGGTATCCAGATACCTGATGAAGGTCATGTAGACCGAAACGTTGTCATCTTTAATAAAAGCATTTATAAGTGAAGACAGTGTGCGGGACCCCCTCTTCTTCAGAATACGTGCATTTGTTTGCTGGCTCCGACGCACCTGTCCCTGTAGGTGTGCACAAGGCTTTTTCTCTACAAAGTTTGATCTACAAGGTTAACAGCACAGCCCCTGCATGTTGTGAGCTTGTAGATCGTAGGCCTGCGGCCATCTGTTAAAAAAAGTAAGAAAAAGTAATTTCTTAATGTGAAATATCTACTGGTTGATGTAGAACAGGTTTTCAACCAGTGGTCCTTGATGGGGTTTCCAGGTGGTCCCCAGCTAAATGTGTGAGTTGGTAACCAACTGGACTATTATAGATCTTTAACTCTTGAGAGTGAAAATAAATTTATTTTCAGGGCAAAACCCCTCTTTGAAAAGGTATGACAGTGTTCTAGGAGTGATTATCATCGTTTTAATTTGAAGGATGTCCAATTTGACATACATAGGATAATGGCCCCCATTTAATACCATACTATATCTCAATATACAGTATGTAGCCTATCAACCTTTTATTTTGTATATTTCCACGTCATAAAATCAAAAGTCAGAAGTTTTACTTTTTTGCCACAAGGGGGCGAGAAACTGAGATACAGTACAAAATGGAACCAATGGATCTATTGGATCTCTCAGGGGTTTTCAACAGGTGGTCTGGGGACCACCAGTGGTCCCTGAGAGGGTTCCAGGTGGTCCCCAGCTAAGTTGTTTGAATAGATGTAACTCTTGAGAATGTAAAAATTTTTACGTTCTCAAGAGTTAAAATATTCATCATGTGAATTATCCCAATTCTACACAACTAGAAGATTAATGGTCATTTAGATCTGTATGTTGGACTGTTTGGTTTTCCAAATCCAGCCTGGAATTGTGGACAAAAGCAAAATAAATCTTTAGTTTTGGGGTCTGTGGGGCTAAACTGTCATCAAATGGTCGTCCGTGGCTCAAATTCTCAATAAATGGTGGGCCCTGGTATGAAAAAGGTTGAAAACCACTGGTCTATGTGATTCCAAAAATGCTAAAAAAAAAAAAAAATCATTTCCTTCATCGGGCAAGTCCCATACCTGTAACTTTTAGAAGCACAAATGGCCTCAGAATTCCCATACATTTTTTTTTTTTTTGCTTTTTCATTTCATTCCAGGTAGTCTGTTACCGGTGACGGTGTTCGACGGCCACAGTCTGCGGGTGCTCTTCCACTTTGCTCGGGACGCCCCTCCGTCGCGCTCGGACGTACTGGTGGTCATCATCTCCATGCTGTCGTCCGCGCCGCTCCCCGTCACCGGCATCAGCTTCACCAGCACCGCGCCCAAGGTGAGAGCCCCCCCCCCAACCCCCCCCCCCCCCCCCCCCCCCCAACCAGAATGTAACCCAGTGTAAAAACAGGATCTACGCATGGGCATTTAGGGGGCTCAATGCCCCCCCCTCCCCTAAATGCCCTGACTGCCCCACCAAACACGCTGGCACAGCAAAACAACCCAAGATATTTCAATTTAAAGCGCTTATAATTAAAATGATTTGAAACACTGCTACTGCTATAGTTGTGTCACCACTAAACCAACAGCATTTCATCATTGAAAACAGAAAACTCTCTGAGTCAGACCTTTAGCTTTATGCATGCTGCGTGTCTGTTGCAACTTCAACAATAACTGGTGTTATTATTTGATGTTTACTTGACGAATATAAGTCCTGTAGCTGAAAATGGTATGGGGGACGGCTTCATCCGTGGCTTCAAGCCGCCCCCCATACCATTTACTCCTGCCTCTCCAATTGGGGAAATGTTACATCCGCCCCCTGGTGTAAAATCTGCCATCACAACACAGTCGAGGCTCCTGACTGGAACCGGTGAGTGGCGGTGTGCAGGTCTCCTCGCTTTTAAAATTCTGCTGGTTAATTAACATGAGGTTGGAAGAGTTTTCAACGACAATTAGTGGTGAGGATGTGGAGGAGATTTTGTAAATTCTGGTGACAGGTCTGGTCTTTAATGGGTTGAAGGTAATATAAATGTAGGCAAATTCAGTGTGTGCAAAATCTGTGTTTGCACACCGAATCTATCTCCACCTCACCTCTAGCCTGGCTCAGCCCTGAATCAGCACCTTAAAAATACTACCTTATTTTTTCTTTGTGATTCAAGGACTGGCCTCGTCGCCTTTGGGGCCGTTTTTTCGTTTGGAGATCCATGCCCAGCACCTGATTGGCCAACAGCCCTGTCACTCACTTCGTTTCACTTTATTATTCTTTAAAGAAGCGTCAGGCTTTAGGTTTTATAAACATCATCATCCGACATATTTTACTGCTTTTGTTCACATGCTAGTAACGCTCGTCGGCTGTGTTTGTTTAGTTAGCAACGTCGTCTGCTTTCCCAATATTGATATGGGTTGGTATGAACCAATCACCGTGAAGACTGCTGCTTTGATCACGTCCATCCCAGAAACTGCTGTAGTAGAGAGGGACTTCAGTCTGAATAATGAAGTGAAACGGAATGACAATTCAGACTGAAGTCAGGCTACGCTACCTCACCTCCACTCTATTGGCTCATTCTAAAACTTCTGGGAGGCTGTGCTGTGATTGGCTGAAACCCCGTCTCACGCGCGCACGCACACACACACACGCACAGTAGCGTCGAATGTTCTAACAACCTGATTTGTTGACGACAACAAAAGTTGTCGTGGACTGTCTGTAGGGCAAAGCAAGTGTCTGTCTGCAGGGAAACAGCTGCAGCATCAAAGTAGAAGCGACCTAGAGGGGAAAAAGACAACAAATATAGCTATATACTGTGTATATTTAGGGCTCCATTTTCGTTACTGCTAAACCTCTTATCCCGTAACTTCTTTGCCTTTTTAAACTATTTAAAAAAACATTTTTCAGTGGGTCAAAAGGCCAGTCTACAAGCTCAACGTGTCAATACTGTAGATTGACATGTTGAAATATTCCAAAAAAGTTTTTCAAAATAGTAAAAGCAAAATAAGGGATTTGTGATAAGGGGTTTAGCATGTAACGGAAATGGAGACCATAGATTTTTGGCTGAAGTTTTTTTTTTTTTGGCTGAGTTGCTTACCGTAGATAATACAAATACCAAATAACAGCCCAGTACCTTATAAGTGCCCGGGGTCCAAATGGATTTTGCATAATAACAGCCCAGGCTACTATTTGGGATGTTACGGTATAATGGCGTTTTAAAGCTCCTGTCTGATGATAACCTGCCTACGCTGTGTGTATTGCTCTCTCCTTACAGTCCATGGCAGTGAAACTTCAGCCCCCGTCAGGAGACACGCTACCCGCCTTCAACCCCATCCTTCCTCCGGCTGCCATCACGCAGATCCTGCTCCTAGCAAACCCTCAAAAGGTACTTTTACATTTACAACACTCTGGGTGGGGGCCCAGCGATGGAGCTTGAAGCCCCACAGTCGAAACAACAAAAACACCCACCGAAAACCCAGGGTTTTTATAGTTGACTAAAACTAACAGGAAAAAAAAAAGATAACTAATTTTCTTCTTTAAATATCCGTTAGCTGAAACTAAATAAAAACTACAAATAAATAAATAAATAAATAAACTATAACTGCATTGTGGGTTCACAAAACGAACTAAATCTAAATGAAGTCATACTCAAAATACCTTTTTTTTTTTTTTTCGTACAGTATATGACTTTCAGACATTTATAATATAAACTTTTTCATGGCAGTTTTCAGCACCATACAGTACCACACAATACCAAACAAAGTACAAAAAACGTACAGTATGAAAAAAAAAAAACTGAAACTAAAACCAAATTAAAACTAACTAAAACTAAAACGTTTTTTTACAAAAATAAAAACTAAATAAAAACTAGCAAATGCGTCCTGAAGGCTAATTAAAACTAAATTAAAAAATAAAGACTAAGAACTAACTAAAACTAAATTAAAATGAAAACTATAACTATAATAACTATAATATCCCTGCCTATAACAGAGCTTTCGCCTTATCAAGCCTGTGATCGAACATAGTGGACGAGTCAGACTTAACGCTCTTTAGGACTATATACTTTAGTTTAGGACAAATAATTGCACTATTAAGTTAGGAGTGACGTAGATCTAAGGTAATGGCAGTGGTCAAGTATGTTTGACTGACGTATATTTTCAGCAGTCGTGTAAAATGTGGTAAAGTGCAAATAACATGGATTCCTAAAGATTTTTTAATACTTAATATAATATTGTCTATGTCCTTCAACTATTTCTAATGGTTTGAGCCTCAGTCAACACTGATATAACCAGCCCTTGTCATTTCTTTCTGGACAGTTTAGCTGCAGTAACCACAATGCCCTGAGGTGATGGGGGCGCTGATATGCAGGATATTTTATAGTAGTCATTATAATAATCATGCTAGATAAAACCAGACTTGTTCCATGTCAACTTGAAAAACCAACAATGGTGGACATACAAAAAGTGGAGATACAAATTAGGAACTGAAGCCTGAAGGAGAGGAGGAAATATATACGAAGCAGAGTGAATTGCTGACATCATTATGAGGTCATAATCAAACGAGCTGTTCCTGAGAGCAATTTACATTAAAGCAGTAAGATAATTTTATGGGAATGGAAAACACACATGGGAGCACCAAGAACACAAAAAAGAAAAACGTTGAATTCTTATTCTCCCTTTAAGTTTGCATCACTTCTTTATATTCATGCATCTGTAACTTTTTTTCCCTGTCCTCTCCTCTCTCCCTCCCTCCCCCAGGAGAAAGTGCAGCTTCAGTACGAGTTAACCTTCACCATGGGCGAGGAGGTGATCAACGAGAGCGGCGTTTTAGAACAGTTCCCGCCTCCGGAGACGTGGGGCGCTCTATAGCATCGCACACAGGAAGCACCACCATGACGGACTGTCTATCTCTATCTCTCTCTCTCAATCTCTCTTATCTCTGCTTACAGCGTCAGCTTCCCTCTGAAGAACATTTCCCTCTCTTCTCCCCTCATTTAGACCCGAGGACCCGACTGGACACGATGCCTTCTAATACAGTGGGTTTTCAACCTTAGAATTTGAGCCACGGACCTCCATGTGATGACATTTTTAGCCCCACAGACCCCCAAAACTAAAGATTCTCTTTTGCTTTTGCCCACAATTCCAGGCTGGATTTCTGGAGAAAACAAAACGGTCAAACATACAGATCTAAATGCCCATTAATTAATCTTGTACATCTCTCTAGTTGTGTAGACTTGGGGCTAATTCACATGATGAATATTTTAACTCTTGAGAGCGTAAACATGAAACCAAATGGACCCGCAAGGGTCCATTTGGTTTCATGTTTATGCTCTCAAAGAGTTGCATCGGGTTACCCTTGTTCCAATAGTTAGGGAAAGTTATGAAAATCAAGAAATCTCTTCACCAATGTGTTTCTAACAGTGTCTAATCAAATGTACCAAAATGTTGTTGAAATTCAACTCCAGTGGGAAACCCTCATGAAAAACGGATCCAAGTCGGGGTACTAGTCACAACTTATAGAAGGCAACACTTGCATGCTTTATGTAGCGTGTGACATGGCTAACAAGGGTTTTTTTTTTCATGATGCTGAATCCATTCCAAGCATTAGTTTTGCTCAGAAAACAACTACTTGGGCTAAAAAAAAAACAGACATACTCTCTGTAATTGCTTAGTCAGCACATTTGGACAAGCACTACGGCCATTTTCTGCCATGTGTGTGCGTGTGTGTGTGTGTGTGTGTGTGTGTGTGTGTGTGCGCGTGTGTGCGCGTGTGTAACTAATGGTTGGAATGGTTTTAGCATAATGAAAGCCCCTCTAGTTAGACATGTCACATGCTACACAAAGCATGATGACATTTTGCATGTTTTGCCTTCTATAGGTTGTGATTAGTACCTTTACTTTGACCTGTATGGGAGTTGAATTTCAAAATTTTACTACATGTTATTAGACACCATTTGGAAGACACAATGGTGAAGAAGTAAGAAACTTCTTCAGAGAATGACCTCCCAGATTGGTCAAATATCTGCTAAAATTCCCTAACTATAAATCAACGTGTAGATTCGTCCTCGGCTCTAAATGGGTTAACACTGCTGTACTGTACGACTCTCCTCCTACTCCACACTGCTGTTTTTTTTGTTTGTTTGTTTTGTTCTGTTTTTATTTAACCTCACTGTATTATTCTGTACGCTTTAATAATGATTGTTCATCTTTGATTTTATATCGATCTGTGTATCGTGTTTACGCTTTGCTAACGATTCCCTGAAGAATACGTCGATCCTCTAATAAAGAAAACGCAACCACGACGACAAAACGGAAAAAAACCTTTCGAACCGCTTCTGCCCTTTTAACAGGACCAGCCTAGATGTGTGTTTTTTTTTTTTTTTTTCGTTTGTTTTGTTTTGTTTTTAAAACTGACATCCTAAATGCAAAGAAGGAAGACAACTGTGTGTATGTATAATTCATTTAAAAAACAAAGTGAGGTTTGCTTGATTTAGCCGGGCAGAATGCCCAGCGGGCGTTTCTGTGATAAAAATGAAATCCAAAGGACCAATTAGGATCCCCTCGCCCCCTCTCTCCCCTCTCTCCAACTTTTTTTGCACGTTTAAACCCCTTCCCCTTGGAGGGTGCCAGGCAGCACGCCAAAAAAAATCAAGCGCACCAAAAAGTTGAGTATGCACTGGGAAAGGTTACTGCTGCTTGGGGAGGGAAGGAAAGACGTTTTGTTGGCGTGGAGACTTGTGTTAACTTCTTTTTTTCTGTTTTCCGTTTGCCTTGAGTTTATCTTGTGATTTTAGGAATAACACTGACAGTTCGCTTTTGGGCACACTGTAGAGTCTGTCGGCAGGAAGTTGTGGGATTGCTGGTTCTGCTCGGAAGTGATGCCACTTCCGTCTTTCTTATTTTTTTAATCTAGGAGCGAATGGGAACTTCCGGCTTGTTCCGGCTTATTTTTTTCGGTGGGCGGCAAGCTTTTCCTGTAAGCTCGCGGCCGAAAAAAATAAGCGGGAACTAGTCGGAAGTGTCCTTTGAAACCCATTAAAGAAAGAGAAAAGCGGAAATGCGTCACAGCCGTAGAAGAAGTAGTCTGCTGGCCTCTGCTCAGATGTAGAGCCACCCCGCAATACGTGTGATAAGTGTCCGTTTTCCAACGGACACTTCCGCTGATAGACTCCTCCTGCCTTAGAATGTGCCCGGGCTTTTTCTCCTCACAGCGCCTGATGAGCAAGCCCTACAGTATAGGGCTACCGACAGTTCCCCTCGACAGTTCCCCTCGACGGTTCCGACGATCTCGGTTTGATTTGCACAACGGGGCGGTTGAAACTTCAGTTCTCTCTCTCGCTCGCGGCGCCAGCCCTGGTAAAACATTCTGCCAGTCCCGCGCGTTCCCATTGGCACTTGAGTTTGCGTGGGTCTGCCATAATGTGCCTCTTCCTGCAGCATCACTTTGTCTCCGTGTGCTCCGCGACGGACTGGAAGGATGATCGGTTTACAAGCTACGACCGCCTGTCGTAGCTCCAGCTCGTACCAGAGAGATGCACACGACAAAGTAACACGCAGCATGTTGTCGAAATGTCGAGAGGGGGAGGGGAAAAAAGACAGATACACCTTTTAAGCGTATCGTAAATTCCGGACTATAAGCCGCACCTGAATATAAGCCGCACCAGCTAAATTTGGGGCAAAATACAGATTTTTCCATGTATAAGCTGCACCTGACTATAATCCGCACCAGACAACAAGCTTCATGTTAGAGCCTTTTTGATCCCAGGGCCCACTATTTATCGCCATTTGAGCTACAGACCACCATTTGACAACATTTTCACCCCACAGAACCCAAAACTAAAGATTTCTTTGGTTTTGTCTACAATTCCAGGATGGATTTTCGCAAAACAAAACAGGCAAAACATAGAGATCAAAATGACCATGACTTGTTAATTAATTGGTGCTAATTTAGATGGTGAATATCATAACTCTTGAGAGCGTAAAAATGAAACCATGTAACCATGTAACACCATGTAACAACCATGTAACATTTTTACGCTCTCAAAGAGTTACATCTGGTTAAAAAAGCCACCTGTAAAAATCCATAAATTGGCCGCATCGTTGTATACGCCACAGGGACCAAAGCATGTGAAAAAACTCAAAGTAGTGGCTTATAGTCCGGAAATTACGGTAGTCTTTGGCGATTGGTCCATTATGTATTGGCGGAGTTCTACCACCCCCACCACGGGATTTCTGGGAAATGTATGCCCGTCTTATCTCAAACGCGACAGGTTTAATTATTTTGTGTTCTGCGGTGCATGTTAGTCTCACTGAGTTTTGCTCCTCCTCCTCCTCCCCCTCCTCCTCCTCCACAGGCGCTCAGTCATGTTCCACTGCACTATACTAATCTTTACAGTATGAGACTGCTTTTGTAAATACCGGAAAAATGGCAGTTACTTCAGTTCATGTACATTTGGATCCCAGAGCAGAGGTCATAATAATAACACTGAAAATATATATGTATGTATCTAAGAAGAAAAAAAAAGGGGGTAATAAAAACTTTTCTGGGGAATTTACGGCATGGTTTTTGGAATTTTATTTCTCGTATTCAAGTTAGTCTCTTCAATGGGAATACTGTGCAACTCGGGACACCACTGGAGTTTTGTAAATAAATCCTTTTCATTTACACAAATGGACAGTAAGCCCCTCCCCAAACTGCTATGGTCCAATCACTGCTAAGCATAACATTTGATAGACAAACCTCTCCACCAATAGCTTTCCTATATGATAAAACATTTGTTTAAAAAGTAAATGTCTCACACACATTTTTTCCACGGCATAGGGCATGCCTTGTTGGTGGATTAGGAAGAGATTTTGAAGGTCTGGTTCCAAAAATGAGCCATTATTTAATGTGTAATGTCCTGGATATTTACATTGGAATGAATGAGCCGTGGCTGGATAGTGTCCTGCTCTTGGGTGGACACAGGAGAGAGGGGGCGGGGCTTACTGAAAGTTCTAGTACATCAGTTAAAGGTAATATAGCCAACATTATGTGTACAAAATCTGTGTGTGTAAACTGATTTGAATCGGAACGGCGCCTCACCTCCACGCTATTGGCTCGTCATGAAGCCGCTGGAGACTGCTGCGCTTTGATTGGCTGAAATGCCGCCTCACCCGCCACGTACAATCCCCTCCTCCCGCACTAGCAATGCCTTGCCATGAGCCCGATGAATAGGATTTGTTGACAATAAAAGTTGTGGGCCGTCTGCAGGGCAAAGCAAGTGTCTGTCTGCAGGGAAACAGCTGCAGCATAGAAGCAATGTTGAGGGGGAAAAGGCAAAAGCCATATACCAGTCTATATATTTTGTTTTTGCCTATAATGGTTTTAGTGTTTAGTAATGTCAGATCAGTCATGATCAGTCATTTGATATTGGTGAGAAACTCAATTGCCAAAATTAGCTCATATACCACTATCTTGGACATCTGTGTATTTTACAGGTAGTGATACGATGTTTTTCACGCAACATTATACATTTCCTGTTGCCTTATATGGCACGAAGTGAGCGTGAATGTTATTTTTCACGCCAACACCGGCAAAACGCTTGGGAGAGAGCCGGCAAAATGAGTTGCAGCAGCAATAACTACAGATGAAGACAGGTTTGTGGAACGGCATCCATCATGAAAATACACTATTGAATAACTACTCATTCAATAGTGTTTTTGCTTTTGCAATTGAGTAGTGATTTGTGTTGTAAAATGTAAAGAAATGGCCCGTTTCACTAGTTAATCACTACTGATATTACTAGATAATGCCTCACTACCTGGCTGCCTCACTATGGCTTTTTGGAAAGAACTACACAATTACTATACATTTATTGTTGATTTAGTACACAATGCATACACATTTACTGCTTTATCTCTACACAATCCCTATAGCTACCCGATTAATTCAACAATAAATGTATAGTGATCGTATAGTTCTTTCCAAAAAGCCATAGTGAGGCTGAAGTAATTAAGTACAACAGTATTACATTTTACTACACAAATCACTACTCAATCACAATAAAACGCTATTGAATGGATAGTGATACAATAGTGTTTGTTTTTTTTTTCATGAGGGATGTGGGATTCAGCTTACCAAAGATACAACCTTCTTTAGACACTTCATTTACACCTACAGGCATAACATTGGTTGTTAAACCGTTCCCTTACCCCTACGTACAATTTGGTTCAGAGTTGCAAATACAGGCCTTTGTCATTGAATTAGAATATTGTGTAAAAGTTCATTGTCTTCCACAATATGAATCAAAAAGTGACTTTCTCATTCTCATTCCATGATGCATCAAGTGAAGTATTTAAAACATTTAAACAGTTTCATTCCTTTTACGAAACTTCCTAAAAGGAATGAAACTTTTTAAGCACTATATTTCTACCACAATGAAACATATTAAAGATTCCTTTTCAGGCAAACATGTCCACCATAAGACACACCTAAATACCTTTAAATGGAGTTTATAGGTGTAAGTATGTAAGACTAATAACATAATAAAGTTTCTTATTGAGATTGCATTGGTTAAAAAACTCCGAAACTACAAAACATTTCAAAGTAAAAAAGTTCCAGCATGTATCTCCACAGTAAGCTGAATCTAAAAGTGTGAATGGACTTTCTACGTGAACGTGATTTTTTGACCCCCTTTGAAGCTGCCATTGACCCCATTATAAAATTCTCAAATTTCGAAGCCTTATATTTCTAAAACGATGAAACATTTCAAAGATTCCTCTTCAGGCAAAGATGTCCACCTTAAGATCAACGTTAATAGCCATAAATGGGGTTTCTAGGTGTAAGTATGTAGAACTAATAGCATAATAAAGTTTCTGTTATTGCCATAGAGAATGCATTGGACATTTAAGTGAAATAACTCAGAAACTACAAGACATTTCAAAGTAAAAAGTGAATGAAAGAGATACTATAGTTCATGGTTTTGGACGCCATAGTAGAATAGTAAGTCGTTTCGATTTATTAATGAAAATCACAAATAAAAAAACACATTGGGTTCAGGGTTTTAATTCTCCATTGATTGCATTAGATCACATCACAACGATGACAGTTCAACATCCGGGACTTGAACCCGGGCCTTCAAATTTCCAGGCAGAATGTCTATCCAGTGAGCCACTGGCCATGCCTGGTATGCTCAAGAAATGTCAAATAGAAAGTGACAGAAACAGCAGAGGCTTGCTTCCATTCTTTCCCAATATTCAAACATCTATATTATTCCATAGTATGTATAGTATAGTATTCTATAGTATGTATAGTATAGTATGCCGTTTTTCAACATTTTTTAGGATTTTCAAAAAAATGTCGAAATCGAGAATTTTCAACATACTACGGTATGTCTTTTTTCATCATTTTCGAGGGTTTTCGAAAAATGCCGAAATCGAAGAAAAACGACAGACTATAGTACATGGTCTCGGACAAAATGCTATATTATGCTATTTGAAATATTTTTTTAAGGATTTTCGGAAAAAATACCAAAATCTCGAAAAAAACGCAAAGGCTATAGCCTTACCGTTTTTCATCGTTTTGAGGATTTTTGAGTATTTTCAAAAAATGTCGAAACTGGGCAAAAATGCAAGGCTATAGCCTTACGGTCTTGCACAGCATGCTGTTTATCATCGATTTGAGGATTTTTTATGATTTTCGAAAAATGTGAAAATCTCAAAAAGAAAAAAAAAAAAAAAACCCAAAGGCTATAGCCTTACCGTTTTTCAATTTTTGAGGATTTTTGAAAAATGTCGGAACTGGGCAAAAACGCAAGGCTATAGCCCTACGGTCTTGCACAGCATGCTGTTTTTCATCATTTTTAGGATTTTTGAGGATTTTCGAAAAATGTCAAAATCTCGAAAAAACGCAAAGGCTATAGCCTTACCGTTTTTCATCGTTTTGAGGATTTTTGAGTATTTTTGAAAAATGTCGAAATAGGGCAAAAACGCAAGGCTAAAGCCTTACGGTCTTGCACAGCATGCTGTTTTTCATCGTTTTGAGGATTTTTGAGGATTTTCGAAAAATGTCAAAATCTCAAAAAAAAAAAAAAAAAATGCAAAGGCTATAGCCTTACCGTTTTTCAATTTTTGAGGATTTTTGAAAAATGTCGGAACTGGGCAAAAACGCAAGCCTATAGCCTTACGGTCTTGCACAGCATGCACTTTTTCATCATTTTTAGGAATTTTGAGGATTTTCAAAAAATGTCAAAATCTAAAAAAAAAAAATGCAAAGGCTATAGCCTTACCGTTTTTCATCGTTTTTAGGATTTTTGAGTATTTTTTGAAAAATGTCGAAACTGGGCACAGAATGCAAGGCTATAGCCTGACAGTCTTGCACAGCATGCTGTTTTTCATCGATTTGAGGATTTTTGAGGATTTTCGAAAAATGTCAAAATCTCAAAAAAACGCAAAGGCTATAGCCTTACCGTTTTTCAATTTTTGAGGATTTTTGAAAAATGTCGGAACTGGGCAAAAACGCAAGGCTATAGCCTTACGGTCTTGCACAGCATGCTCTTTTTCATCATTTTTAGGAATTTTGAGGATTTTCGAAAAATGTCAAAATCTAAAAAAAAAACAACGCAAAGGCTATAGCCTTACCGTTTTTCATCGTTTTTAGGATTTTTGAGTATTTTCGAAAAATGTCGAAACTGGGCAAAATGCAGTATAGCCTGACGGTCTTGCACAGCATGCTGTTTTTCAGCATTTTTGAGGATTTTTGAGGATTTTCGAAAAATGTCAAAATCTCACAAAAACACAAAGGCTATAGCCTTACCATTTTTCAATTTATTAGGATTTTTTGAAAAATGTTGGAACTGGGCAAAAACGCAAGGCTATAGCCTTACGGTCTTGCACAGCATGCTCTTTTTCATCATTTTTAGGATTTTTGAGGATTTTCGAAAAATGTCAAAATCTCGAAAAAACGCAAAGGCTATAGCCTTACCGTTTTTCATCGTTTTGAGGATTTTTGAGTATTTTCGAAAAATGTCGAAACTGGGCAAAAACGCAAGGCTATAGCCTTACGGTCTTGCACAGCATGCTGTTTTTCATCGATTTGAGGATTTTTGAGGATTTTCGAGAAAATGTCAAAATCTCACAATAACGCAAAGGCTATAGCCCTACACTTTTTTCAATTTTTGAGGATTTTTGAAAAATGTCGGAACTGGGCAATAACACAAGCCTATAGCCTTACGGTCTTGCACAGCATGCACTTTTTCATCATTTTTAGGAATTTTGAGGATTTTCGAAAAATGTCAAAATCTCGAAAAAACGCAAAGGCTATAGCCTTACCGTTTTTCATCATTTTGAGGTTTTTTGAGTATTTTAGAAAAATGTCGAAACTGGGCAAAAATGCAAGGCTATAGCCTTACGGTCTTGCACAGCCTGCTGTTTTTCATCGATTTGAGGATTTTTGAGGATTTTCGAGAAAATGTCAAAATCTCACAATAACGCAAAGGCTATAGCCCTACACTTTTTTCAATTTTTGAGGATTTTTGAAAAATGTCGGAACTGGGCAATAACACAAGCCTATAGCCTTACGGTCTTGCACAGCATGCACTTTTTCATCATTTTTAGGAATTTTGAGGATTTTTGGAAAAATGTCAAAATCTCGAAAAAACGCAAAGGCTATAGCCTTACCGTTTTTCATCGTTTTGAGGTTTTTTGAGTATTTTAGAAAAATGTCGAAACTGGGCAAAAATGCAAGGCTATAGCCTGACGGTCTTGCACAGCATGCTGTTTTTCATCGATTTGAGGATTTTTGAGGGTTTTCGAAAAATGTCAAAATCTCAACAAAACGCAAAGGCTATAGCCTTACCGTTTTAAAATTTTCTAGGATTTTTGAAAAATGTCGGAACAGGGCAAAAAATGCAAGTCTATAGCCTTACGGTCTTGCACAGCATGCTGTTTTTCATCATTTTTAGGATTTTTGAGGATTTTCGAAAAATGTCAAAATCTCGAAAAAACGCAAAGGCTATAGCCTTACTGTTTTCCATCGTTTTGAGGATTTTCGAGTATTTTCAAAAAATATCGAAAATGGTCAAAAACGCAAGCCTTACGGTCTTGCACAGCATGCTGTTTTTCATCGATTTGAGGATTTTTGAGGATTTTCGAAAATTGTCAAAATCTCAACAAAACGCAAAGGCTATAGCCTTACCGTTTTTCAATTTTTGAGGATTTTTGAAAAATGTCGGAACTGGGAAGAAACGCAAGGCTAGCCTTACGGTCTTGCACAGCATGCTGTTTTTCATATTTTTTTAGGATTTTTGAGGATTTTCGAAAAATGTCAAAATCTCGAAAAAACGCAAAGGCTATAGCCTTACCGTTTTTCATCGTTTTGAGGATCTTTGAGTATTTTCAAAAAATGACGAAACTGGGCAAAAACGCAAGGCTATAGCCTTACGGTCTTGCACAGCATGCTGTCTTTCATCGTTTTGAGGATTTTTGAGTATTTTCGAAAAATTTCGAAACTGGGCAAAAACGCAAGGCTATAGCCTTACGGTCTTGCACAGCATGCCGTTTTTCATCATTTCTGAGGATTTTTGAGGATTTTCGAAAAATGTCAAAATCTAAAAAAAAAACGCAAAGGCTATAGCCTTCCCGTTTTTCAATTTATGAGGAATTTTTGAAAAATGTTGGAACTGGGCAAAAACGCAAGGCTATAGCCTTACGGTCTTGCACACCATGCTGTTTTTCATCGATTTGAGGATTTTTGAGGATTTTCGAAAAATTTCAAAATCTCGAAAAAAACGCAAAGGCTATAGCCTTACCGTTTTTCATCGTTTTGAGGGTTTTTGAGTATTTTAGAAAAATGTCGCAACTGGGCAAAAATGCAAGGCTATAGCCTGACGGTCTTTCACAGCATGCTGTTTTTCACATTTTTTAGGATTTTTGAGGATTTTTGAAAAATGTCAAAATCTCGGGAAAAAAAAAGAAAAAAAGAAAAAAAACGCAAAGGCTATAGCCTTACCGTTTTTCATTGTTTTGAGGATCTTTCAGTAATTTCGAAAAATGTCAAAACTGGGCAAAAACGCAAGGCTATAGCCTTACAGTCTTGCACAGCATGCCGTTTTTCATCATTTTTGAGGATTTTCGAAAAATGTCAAAATCTAAAAAAAAAACGCAAAGGCTATAGCCTTCCCGTTTTTCAATTTATGAGGAATTTTTGAAAAATGTTGGAACTGGGCAAAAACGCAAGGCTATAGCCTTACGGTCTTGCACACCATGCTGTTTTTCATCGATTTGAGGATTTTTGAGGATTTTCGAAAAATGTCAAAATCTTAAAATAATGCAAAGGCTATAGCCTTACATTTTTTCAATTTTTGAGGATTTTTGAAAAAATGTCGGAACTGGGCAATAACACAAGCCTATAGCCTTACGGTCTTGCACAGCATGCACTTTTTCATCATTTTTAGGAATTTTGAGGATTTTCGAAAAATGTCAAAATCTCGAAAAAAACGCAAAGGCTATAGCCTTACCGTTTTTCATCGTTTTGAGGGTTTTTGAGTATTTTAGAAAAATGTCGCAACTGGGCAAAAAATGCAAGGCTATAGCCTGACGGTCTTTCACAGCATGCTGTTTTTCACAATTTTTAGGATTTTTGAGGATTTTTGAAAAATGTCAAAATCTCGGGAAAAAAAGAAAAAAAGAAAAAAACGCAAAGGCTATAGCCTTACCGTTTTTCATCGTTTTGAGGATCTTTCAGTAATTTCGAAAAATGTCAAAACTGGGCAAAAACGCAAGGCTATAGCCTTACGGTCTTGCACACCATGCTGTTTTTCATTGATTTGAGGATTTTTGTGGATTTTCGAAAAATGTCAAAATCTCAAAATAATGCAAAGGCTATAGCCTTACATTTTTTCAATTTTTGAGGATTTTTGAAAAATGTCGGAACTGGGCAATAACACAAGCCTATAGCCTTACGGTCTTGCACAGCATGCACTTTTTCATCATTTTTAGGAATTTTGAGGATTTTCGAAAAATGTCAAAATCTCGAAAAAACGCGAAGGCTATAGCCTTACCGTTTTTCATCGTTTTGAGGTTTTTTTTGTCTTTTAGGAAAATGTCGAAACTGGGCAAAAATGCAAGGCTATAGCCTGACGGTCTTTCACAGCATGCTGTTTTTCATCGATTTGAGGATTTTTTGAGGATTTTTCGAAAAAAATGTCAAAATCTCAAAAAAAAAAAACGCAAAGGCTATAGCCTTACATTTTTTCAATTTTTGAGGATTTTTGAAAAATGTCGGAACTGGGCAATAACACAAGCCTATAGCCTTACGGTCTTGCACAGCATGCACTTTTTCATCATTTTTAGGAATTTTGAGGATTTTCGAAAAATGTCAAAATCACGAAAAAACGCAAAGGCTATAGCCTTACCGTTTTTCATCGTTTTGAGGTTTTTGAAGTATTTACGAAAAATGTCGAAACTGGGCAAAAATGCAGGGCTATAGCCTTACGGTCTTGCACAGCATGCAGTTTTTCATCGATTTGAGGATTTTTGAGGATTTTCGAAAAATGTCAAAATCTCAAAAAAAAAAAAAAAAAGCAAAGGCTATAGCCTTACCGTTTATCAATTTTCTAGGATTTTTGAAAAATGTCGGAACTGGGCAAAAACGCATTCTATAGCCTTACGGTCTTGCACATCATGCTGTTTTTCATCATTTTTAGGATTTTTGAGGATTTTCGAAAAATGTCAAAATCTCAAAAAAACGCAAAGGCTAGAGCCTTACCGTTTTTCATCGTTTTGAGGTTTTTTGAGTATTTATGAAAAATGTCGAAACTGGGCAAAAACGCAAGGCTAAAGCCTTACGGTCTTGCACAGCATGCTGTTTTTCATCGTTTTGAGGATTTTTGAGGATTTTCGAAAAATATCAAAATCTCAAAAAAAAGAAAAAAAAGAAAAAAAGAAAAACGCAAAGGCTAGCCTTACCGTTTTTCAATTTTTGAGGATTTTTGAAAAATGTTGGAACTGGTAAAAACGCAAGCCTATGGCCTTACGGTCTTGCACAGCATGCACTTTTTCATAATTTTTAGGAATTTTAAGGATTTTCGAAAAATGTCAAATCTCGAAAAAACGCAAAGGCTATAGCCTTACCGTTTTTCATCGTTTTAAGGATTTTTTGAGTATTTTCGAAAAAGTCGAAACTGGGCAAAAACGCAAGGCTAAAGCCTTACGGTCTTGCACAGCATGCTGTTTTTCATCGATTTGAGGATTTTTGAGGATTTTCGAAAAAATTCAAAATCTCAAAAAAAAAAAAAAAAAAAAAAAAAAAAAAAAAAAACGCAAAGGATATAGCCTTACCGTTTTTCATTTTTTGAGAATTTTTGAAAAAACGTCGGAACTGGGCAAAAACGCAAGGCTATAGCCTTACGGTCTTGCACAGCATGCACTTTTTCATCATTTTTAGGATTTTTGAGGATTTTCGAAAAATGTCAAAATCTCGAAAAAACGCAAAGGCTATAGCCTTACCGTTTTCATCGTTTTGAGGATTTTTGAGTATTTTCGAAAAATGTCGAAACTGGGCAAAAACGCAAGGCTATAGCCTTACGGTCTTGCACAGCATGCTGTTTTTCATCGTTTTGAGGATTTTTGAGGATTTTCGAAAAATGTCAAAATCTCGAAAAAACGCAAAGGCTATAGCCTTACCGTTTTTCATCGTTTTGAGGATTTTTGAGTATTTTTGAAAAATGTCGAAACTGGGCAAAAACGCAAGGCTATAGCCTTACGGTCTTGCACAGCATGCTGTTTTCATCGATTTGAGGGATTTTTGAGGATTTTCGAGAAAATGTCAAAATCTCACAATAACGCAAAGGCTATAGCCCTACACTTTTTTCAATTTTTGAAGATTTTTGAAAAATGTCGGAACTGGGCAATAACACAAGCCTATAGCCTTACGGTCTTGCACAGCATGCACTTTTTCATCATTTTTAGGAATTTTGAGGATTTTCGAAAAATGTCAAAATCTCGAAAAAACGCAAAGGCTATAGCCTTAACCGTTTTTCATCGTTTTGAGGTTTTTTGAGTATTTTAGAAAATGTCGAAACTGGGCAAAAATGCAAGGCTATAGCCTTACGGTCTTGCACAGCCTGCTGTTTTTCATCGATTTGAGGATTTTTGAGGATTTTCGAGAAAATGTGTAAAATCTCACAATAACGCAAAGGCTATAGCCCTACACTTTTTCCAATTTTTGAGGATTTTTGAAAAATGTCGGAACTGGGCAATAACACAAGCCTATAGCCTTACGGTCTTGCACAGCATGCACTTTTTCATCATTTTTAGGAATTTTGAGGATTTTCGAAAAAATGTCAAAATCTCGAAAAAACGCAAAGGCTATAGCCTTACCGTTTTCATCGTTTTGAGGTTTTTTGAGTATTTTAGAAAAATGTCGAAACTGGGCAAAAATGCAAGGCTATAGCCTGACGGTCTTGCACAGCATGCTGTTTTTCATCGATTTGAGGATTTTTGAGGGTTTTCGAAAAATGTCAAAATCTCAACAAAACGCAAAGGCTATAGCCTTACCGTTTTAAAATTTTCTAGGATTTTTGAAAAATGTCGGAACAGGGCAAAAATGCAAGTGTATAGCCTTACGGTCTTGCACAGCATGCTGTTTTTCATCATTTTTAGGATTTTTGAGGATTTTTCGAAAAATGTCAAAATCTCGAAAAAACGCAAAGGCTATAGCCTTACTGTTTTCCATCGTTTTGAGGATTTTCGAGTATTTTCATCAAAAAATATCGAAAATGGTCAAAAACGCAAGCCTCACGGTCTTGCACAGCATGCTGTTTTTCATCGATTTGAGGATTTTTGAGGATTTTCGAAAATTGTCAAAATCTCAACAAAACGCAAAGGCTATAGCCTTACCGTTTTTCAATTTTTGAGGATTTTTGAAAAAATGTCGGAACTGGAAGAAACGCAAGGCTAGCCTTACGGTCTTGCACAGCATGCTGTCTTTCATATTTTTTAGGATTTTTGAGGATTTTCGAAAAATGTCAAAATCTCGAAAAAACGCAAAGGCTATAGCCTTACCGTTTTTCATTGTTTTGAGGATCTTTGAGTATTTTCAAAAAAATGTCGAAACTGGGCAAAAACGCAAGGCTATAGCCTTACGGTCTTGCACAGCATGCTGTCTTTCATCGTTTTGAGGATTTTTGAGTATTTTCGAAAAATTTCGAAACTGGGCAAAAACGCAAGGCTATAGCCTTACGGTCTTGCACAGCATGCCGTTTTTCATCATTTTTGAGGATTTTTGAGGATTTTCGAAAAATGTCAAAATCTAAAAAAAAAAACGCAAAGGCTATAGCCTTACCGTTTTTCAATTTATGAGGAATTTTTGAAAAATGTTGGAACTGGGCAAAAACGCAAGGCTATAGCCTTACGGTCTTGCACTCCATGCTGTTTTTCATTGATTTGAGGATTTTTGAGGATTTTCGAAAAATGTCAAAATCTCAAAATAATGCAAAGGCTATAGCCTTACATTTTTTCAATTTTTGAGGATTTTTGAAAAATGTCGGAACTGGGCAATAACACAAGCCTATAGCCTTACGGTCTTGCACAGCATGCACTTTTTCATCATTTTTAGGAATTTTGAGGATTTTCGAAAAATGTCAAAATCTCGAAAAAACGCAAAGGCTATAGCCTTACCGTTTTTCATCGTTTTGAGGTTTTTTGAGTCTTTTAGAAAAATGTCGAAACTGGGCAAAAATGCAAGGCTATAGCCTGACGGTCTTTCACAGCATGCTGTTTTTCACAATTTTTAGGATTTTTGAGGATTTTTGAAAAATGTCAAAATCTCAACAAAACGCAAAGGCTATAGCCTTACCGTTTTAAAATTTTCTAGGATTTTTGAAAAATGTCGGAACAGGGCAAAAATGCATTCTATAGCCTTACGGTCTTGCACATCATGCTGTTTTTCATCATTTTTAGGATTTTTGAGGATTTTCGAAAAATGTCAAAATCTCAAAAAAACGCAAAGGCTAGAGCCTTACCGTTTTTCATCGTTTTGAGGTTTTTTGAGTATTTACGAAAAATGTCGAAACTGGGCAAAAACGCAAGGCTAAAGCCTTACGGTCTTGCACAGCATGCTGTTTTTCATCGTTTTGAGGATTTTTGAGGATTTTCGAAAAATATCAAAATCTCAAAAAAAAGAAAAAAAGAAAAACGCAAAGGCTATAGCCTTACCGTTTTTCAATTTTTGAGGATTTTTGAAAAATGTTGGAACTGGGCAAAAACGCATTCTATAGCCTTACGGTCTTGCACATCATGCTGTTTTTCATCATTTTTAGGATTTTTGAGGATTTTCGAAAAATGTCAAAATCTCAAAAAAACGCAAAGGCTAGAGCCTTACCGTTTTTCATCGTTTTGAGGTTTTTTTGAGTATTTACGAAAAATGTCGAAACTGGGCAAAAACGCAAGGCTAAAGCCTTACGGTCTTGCACAGCATGCTGTTTTTCATCGTTTTGAGGATTTTGAGGATTTTCGAAAAATATCAAAATCTCAAAAAAAGAAAAAAAGAAAAACGCAAAGGCTATAGCCTTACCGTTTTTCAATTTTTGAGGATTTTGAAAAATGTTGGAACTGGGCAAAAACGCAAGCCTATAGCCTTACGGTCTTGCACAGCATGCACTTTTTCATCATTTTTAGGATTTTTGAGGATTTTTGAAAAATGTCAAAATCTCGAAAAAACGCAAAGGCTATAGCCTTACCGTTTTTCATTTTTTGAGGATTTTTGAGTATTTTTGAAAAATGTCGAAACTGGGCAAAAATGCAAGGCTATAGCCTTACGGTCTTGCACAGCATGCTGTTTTTCATCGTTTTTGAGGATTTTTGAGGATTTTGAAAAATGTCAAAATCTCAAAAAAAAAAAAAAAAAAAAAAAAAAAAAAAAATGCAAAGGCTATAGCCTTACCGTTTTAAATTTTTGAGGATTTTTGAAAAAATGTCGGAACTGGGCAAAAACGCAAGGTTATAGCCTTACGGTCTTCCACAGCATGCTGTTTTTTATCCTTTTTAGGATTTTTGAGGATTTTCGAAAAATGTCAAAATCTCGAAAAAACGCAAAGGCTATAGCCTTACCGTTTTTCATCGTTTTGAGGATCTTTGAGTATTTCAAAAAATGTTGAAACTGGGCAAAAGTCTTGCACAGCATGCTGTTTTTCATCGATTTGAGGATTTTCGAAAAATGTCAAAATCTCAACAAAACGCAAAGGCTATAGCCTTACCGTTTTTAAATTTTCTAGGATTTTTGAAAAATGTCGGAACTGGGCAAAAACGCAAGTCTATAGCCTTACGGTCTTGCACAGCATGCTGTTTTTCATCGATTTGAGGATTTTTGAGGATTTTCGAAAAAATTCAAAATCTCAACAAAACGCAAAGGCTATAGCCTTCCCGTTTTTCAATTTTTGAGGATTTTTGAAAAATGTCGGAACTGGGCCAAAACGCAAGCCTATAGCCTTACGGTCTTGCACAGCATGCTCTTTTTCATCATTTTTAGGATTTTTGAGGATTTTTGAAAAATGTCAAAATCTCGAAAAAACGCAAAGGCTATGGCCTTACCGTTTTTTCATCGTTTTGAGGATTTTCGAGTATTTTAAAAAAATATCGAAAATGGGCAAAAACGCAAGGCTAAAGCCTTACCGTTTTTCATCGTTTTAAGGATTTTTTGAGTAGCCTATTTTCGAAAAATGTCGAAACTGGGCAAAAATGCAAGGCTATAGCCTTACGGTCTTGCACAGCATGCTGTTTTTCATCGATTTGAGGATTTTTGAGGATTTTCAAAAAAATGTCAAAATCTCAAAAAAAAAAAAAAAAAATGCAAAGGCTATAGCCTTACCGTTTTCAATTTTTTTTTTTTTTGAAAAAAATGTCGGAACTGGGCAAAAACGCAAGGTTATAGCCTTACGGTCTTCCACAGCATGCTGTTCTTTATCCTTTTTAGGATTTTTGAGGATTTTCGAAAAATGTCAAAATCTCGAAAAAACGCAAAGGCTATAGCCTTACCATTTTTCATCGTTTTGAGGATCTTTGAGTATTTTCAAAAATGTCGAAACTGGGCAAAAGTCTTGCAGAGCATGCTGTTTTTCATCGATTTGAGGATTTTTGAGGATTTTCGAAAAATGTCAAAATCTCAAAAAAATGCAAAGGCTATAGCCTTACCGTTTTTTAAATTTTTGAGGATTTTTGAAAAATGTCGGAACTGGGCAAAACACAAGCCTATAGCCTTACGGTCTTGCACAGCATGCTGTTTTTCATCATTTTTAGGATTTTTGAGGATTTCGCAAAAATGTCAAAATCTCGAAAAAACGCAAAGTCTATAGTCTTATCGTTTTTCATCGTTTTGAGAAATTTTGAGGATTTTCAAAAAATGACCAAACCTGGCAAGAACGCAAGGCTATAGCCTGACAGTCTCGCACAGCATGCCATTCAATCCCTGCTCAATTACCTCCTTTTAGGAACGACTATAGTAAGTCGTATCTCATCATTTTGGAGGTTTGATTTTGTCATGAAAATCACGAAGAAAAAACATAAAAGTATCCCGGCGTTGATCCTCAGTTTAATGCAGAGCAGAATGAACACGGTGCAAGGTCCGTGACTTGAACACAGGCCTTGAGATTTTGAGGCAGGATCTTTATCCAGTGAGCTAATGTGCTTGCTCTGTGCACTCACAATATGCCAAGAAAGTGACAGAAACATCAGAGGCCTGCCTCTACTGCTTCCTAATATTCACACATCTAGAATAGTATTCCGTTTTTTCTCGATTTCAACATTTTTTGTGAAAATCCTCAAAAACAATGCAAAACTGCATAATATATTGATTGGGATACACTAAACACACTAGTTTTACTATCCAGGAGAGGGCAGCAGTGTACTGGAGCCTGTTCTTGAAGCAAGTTGGAGCTTTGACATGCTTTTTCAGACACTACATAGAAATCATTCCGTCTCTCTGTGACCCTGTGAACCACATCTATAGTGCACACTCTTATAAGTACTACTTTATCTCATCAACATGCAGAAAATGGTCTGTCCAGGCTGAGAACCAGACATTATAGTGGCATTACACTACCTCAAAAGCGGAGATTGTTAATTTGGCCACAAATCCAAGGAACTAAAAACTTCAGCATGTCCTGTGGTTTATTGTAAACTATTTGTGTGTATATGATAACAATGGATACATGTAGACCTGTAAGCACTAATCTATCAATCCCTGGGATATTTGTCAGGAAAAAAAAAGATGGTTGGATAATCATTACTTGTCATAGTAGCCTAAATGTCATAGTTGTACGCAATTTGTAAATGCAATGTTTTGAGATATTTCACAGCTCTGGGTCCCAGGCTGCCTCCTGTTGACTCAGATGTCATCATATATCACATAGTAACATTATTTAACATATTTATTGCTCTGTGTCTGTCCCATGTTTAATACTGCAGTATGAAATGTTCTTGTGAAATGTATTTGTATACCGACAGTCACATATGGAGAAAGAATCACTGCCTGAAATAGGACAATGTGCTGTAGATGATGTACAGTAAAACTCATTCAACCTGTACTCTATGTCTTGGCATTATTTGTGATTTGAGTCAAACTGTTTCCACTGTAATAAAACAGGAGATAAAAAAAGGGTAGTTGAATTGACCAGGCCCCAAGTTTGAGTTATAGTAACAGGTTCTATCTGAATTACCACGAGACTGGAAAGAAGGACTGTGGCAAGGATTTCCCCCAAGATTACAATTTTTATTTATGTCATTATACTCAAAATAAAACACTTTATGGTACAAACCTTTGTTAAAATAGTGTAAAACCATAAAAAGAATAGCAACTATAATAGTATTCCACCTACAGGGAAGTGGAGTGAGTCCAATCACCAGACCTCTGCACCTGAGCCTGAGTAGAAAAGAAAAAGGTTGTTCAGAGAACCAGGCAGTTTAAATGCACTTTAAAAAAGGTACAGTTTGAATGCACTTCTTGTGGGTTTGAAGGTTTAGAGTACAATAATGTTACAATTAGGGCTGTTGAAGGATTAAAAATTTTAATCAAATTAATCACAGCTTCAAAATTAATTTAATCATGATTAATCACCATTTGAACTATGTCCAAAATATGCATGTTTTTTTTTTTTTAAAGAAACAGAATCTGTGAAAAAAAAATAACTATTTATCTTTAAAATATGTATCAAAATGGGTGATCTACAAGCCCAAGTGCTTGTAGATCCTCCAGCTATACTCTATGGCTCTGGTTACAGGGAGACACACAGATATATGTCTCCGTAAAACCGTGCTCTACCCATTTCTTTCAAGTGAGAAAATGCTCAGTGGGTTGAGCCAGTGTGCATGAGTTAATTGAGTTAAAAAAAAATAATCAGACTAATCAACAGAATTAATTTACCGGGTAATCCCATTAATTGACTATTTTCAAACAGCCTTAGTTACAATTAAACAAGAACAATGTTACAAATAAACCAACTAATGCAACTCATTACAAAACAAACCAAGTTAACATTACCAACCAAACCAAACAAAACAGCAGTGGCAGTAAAGTCTATAAAAGAACACATATTTCACATTAATACCAGACACAACCTTCTAGATATATTAAAGGGAATTGCAACATTGTTTTCCTGACAGTGTACAAATGCAACCAAATGAACCCTAACAGGTTCATTTGGTTCCATTTGTACACTCAGAAAAAAAGAAGAGTCTAAAGAAATCCGTTAACATTCCACCATGATAATGGCTAACCTGCTATGACATCATCAATTTCTTTAGACCTCCATTTCTTGGAAACACAGAATGGGGGGGATCTTTTTAATCATGTCCACACAACATCTCTAAGGTATATTAATGACATATTAAAATGTTGAAAATGGATGGAGTTCCCCTTTAACAACCGTATACCTCTATCTGCATGAACATTTCATATATAGGCTCAACACAGGGGAAGGAACTAGGCCTAGGGTAAACAAACAGGATATATCAGGCAGGGCACATAACCACCACTTAGCATTACATCTATAGCCTATACACAGGTAAATATGTCACATACCCACAACTTGGAGGCATAGACCAAGGCTTGAGGGAAACCCTTCTTCTTCTTCTTGTCGGGTTTATTGGCGGCTGGCAGATCGGATGCTGCATTACCGCCACCTACTGGTGTCTTATATTCAGTCTCTAACTCTGAATAACAACACTAACAAATAAAAATAAAAACAACCCCATTACAACTTATATCACCCCCCATTAACCCACCCTTCCCATTGATCCCCTCCTTGTGACTTAGTCCATTCTACCCAGACTCGATGGTCTGAGAGGGCGCAAACCCTTCTCTCAAGGTCCTCTCCACTAATGTCCTCTATATGCAAAAATCTCCTGGCCGCGTCCAACACCATTTTGATTCTTTCAGATTTTCCCTGTATCTCGACAGCACAATTGATTACCATGGCGATAAATGCGAGGAACTGTCTTTTGTCCATACTTATCGTATTTCCATCCATGCTGCGTTCCGTTACACGTTCACCATTTTCCTCTCTTCCCTTCACTGCCTGAGCATATGTTACCCCATTGTTTCCTCTGATCCTCCTTGCTTTCTCTTCCTCCTGTATCCTTCTAGGACACTTCGCCGCCCCTGCAAAATGATTGCCCTTGCAATGAATGCACTCTGGTTCCTTCTCCTGCGAGATACAAGAACTATCACAGTCCTCCTCTCCACACCTCCCACACTTCCTACCCGATCTGCAAACTGCCGCAACATGTCCATACTGCTGGCAGCAAAAACATCTTAGCGGCCCCCTCTCAAATGGCCTGACCTTGTATGTAACATAATCAATATACATCCTCTCAGGGAGTTTTCCGTTAAAGGTTAGACATACTGATTGCGTAGGCTCAAACTTCCCATCTTTGAACCGTTGCATTCTCCTTGCTTTCTCAACTCTGACGTTATCCAGGAAGAGCTCCAAATCCATTTCCAGTGGCACCCCAGACACAACTCCCCTTCTCCTTCCACTTCCATTCATATCAAAACATGTTATCCTATGACCATCAAACTTTTCAGAGGCAATCGACATCACCTTTAGCATCTGCTTTTCTGACCTGCACTCAATGGCAACAATGCCGCTTCTCGTCACCCTTACAGATTCCACCTCTCCAATCCTTTTCCCCACAAACTTTGCCACATAATGCTGGTCCTTGAAAATCCCATCCACTTTCGAGACTGCTTTCATTCCAACCACAAACTTAGCCTTCTCAGTCGCTCTCGCAGTAGCCGCTCTCCCAAAGTCTGTCTCGGTCCGTTTCCTTTTGCTGTCATTTCCCCTTGCATCCTCATCGGTTTGAATCTCGCTCCCACTGCTCTCCGCCGCCATACTCCACCATGTGCGCACCTCCTTGAGGGAAACCCTAGTGCCAAGTGTGGCTTTTATAGTGGGACAAACAATTTAGGAAGCAGGAAAGGGAGGGCCTCTGCCTGTATCTTAACAGTAGCCCAAGAGGGACATTTCCCACCGGCTACACACTGATTAAATGTTGGCATAGCTGGAACATGATCAGTGGTGGGAAACTAAATGTTCAAATGTTTTAGTATCAATAGGAGTAAAAGTATGATATTGGAAATGGTCAAGTAAAGTGCAACCTTGAAATTATAGGCTACTCAAGTAGTCAATGTATAATAGACAGCTTAGTATGGAAGGTAATGGCAGTTGAAGAGGATCTGCAGGGGCGGCAGTGGCTCAGGGATAGAGTAACCGGATGGTAACCACAAGGTTGCCGGTTGGAATCCGGGCTCCCGCAGAGTTAGTGTTGAAGTGACCTTGAGCAAGACACTGAAACCCTAATTGCTCCTGATGTGCTAGTAGGTATCTTGCATGGTTTCCACTGCAATCAGTGGATGAATGTCCGTGAATGTGGTGAATGTGATGCACAAGCTATGTAAAGCGCCTTGGATAAAGGCGCTATAGAAATGCACCATTTACCATATAGAGGAGACTATATGACTGAAGGACACACTTCAGTGCTCAGGGAGAGTTTTAATGATTAAAGTGTGTGTGTATGTGTGTGTGTGTGTGTGTGTGTGTGTGTGTGTGTGTGTGTGTGTGTGTGTGTGTGTGTGTGTGTGTGTGTGTGTGTGTGTGTGTGTGTGTGTGTGTTTGTGTGTGTGCGTGTGTGTGTCTTTCTATACTTAATAATTGATCTATACTAATGTTCATAATATTGTACCTACTCTGTCTGTGTTGACAGAGCCGTGGGCAGTTCAGACGTCCACCATCAGCCAAACAAAACAAAAAATGAATAAATAAATAAATAATGATGGAAGACTGGTTTCTGAACTTCCCACATCCCTCCTATGAGACACAGACTGAGTAGGAAAAGTGGCATCATTTTTATCATAAACATTATGATAAATTAGTTAGGACACTTGTTATGATTATGAACACTTACTGCTCTTAAATGCATGTAGGAGAAGAAACAGACTAAGTTACGAGTACTATAGGAGGAAATGTTAATTGAACCTATACTTCACATCATCAGTATTTTCTTACAGGGGTAATAATAGCAGCGGATGATTTGCATAGAGAGCAGCCTTTATGTTTGAAGGACACACTCCAGTGCTCAGGGAGGGTTTATAGTTCTGTAAGTCCAGTCCTTGGTGAATGAAGCTTGTTCCTCGTGACAATGTCTATCAAAACCATGTGTTTGACCATCGTCTTCAGCTTGACATGTGCTTTCTGCATTCAAGGTAACTCTGTCACTGACACATTCATAAATCTACTATAACCTGATCTAAATGTTTGGCTTAGATTCAAAATATTTACCATAGGCCTACTGCCTAATGCTTATATATGTGTTGTTTGTTTGTTTGTTTGCTTGTTTGCAGGAATATGGGGCCAGGTCACTGTGACTCAGACTCCTTCAGTGAAATCTGTTAATGTAGGAGACACAGTTAGTCTAGCATGCAGGACGAGTACTGCTCCATCTACAGATAACAGTATTCCTTATTTGTCCTGGTACCAACAGAAAGCCGGAGAAGCTCCTAAACTCCTCATTTATCGAACAAGCTATCTTGGGACAGGAACTCCATCCAGGTTTAGTGGTAGTGGATCTGGGACTGACTTCACTCTGACCATCAGTGGAGTCCAGGCTGAAGACAGAGGTGTTTACTACTGTCAGAGTTATCGCAATAACCCTAGCGTGTTCACACAGTGATACAGAGTCGTACAAAAACCTCCCTCAATATAAGAGGAAGCGACTGGAGCTCAACAAGAGGAACATACTCTATAACAGCATGTCTGACAGTTAGCATCACATTCCCAACCATCTTAAGAGAAATGCAACTAGTAAAACAAGGATAATGATGTTTTACAGATTGAACTTTGTGTACTGGTACATCTGAACCTGGGATTGGATTCTACACTGGATTTTCCAAAGCTGTACAAGGATCCTGGATGAGACTGAACTTGGTTGTGTCTGCACACCCTGAATGTGTCTGCACACATGTTTTTTCTGTTTTTTTGTTTTACTGTTTTGATGGACAAAACCAAATGATGGACAACATGCTGCTGAGACCTCATGAATGTCCTGGAATTTATCACCAAAGTTTTGTTTTAAGGTGTTGGAGCACAATCAGAACATCTCAATCAAGATAATCCACAAGGAAATCCTGGTGCTCATGTTGTGTTTATAACTACAGTATAACTATATTTGCTGTGTGTTCTAGGCTATACACATAGAGATGACCTTTTAAATGATGAAGTATTTCACTGACTGTTGAACGCTGAACAGTCATATTTACAAAATAATAGAATCAGATCATGATAAATCTAAATGACAGGTATTCTGTACATGTTAGTAAGCCCTTATACAGTACTGTGCCATTCACTCCATTGTGAGTGAGTGCAGTGAAGTCATTCATGTAGAAAGGAGGTTTTTGTACGAGGGTTTAACCAGCATGGATCACTGTGGTGGACTTTCGGTGGAGGCACCAGACTCATCGTCAACAGTGAGTACTGATCCATTTTATAACATTTATCTTCACCGTTTCTTGAAGTGACCTGTGTTAGGATTTGTTCTGAAAGTGTGACTGAAAAGGAATTTGTTCCAAAAAATATTTCTGTTTTCTTTGAATGAAAATAGGATGAAATGCATGAATTGCTGCATGTGCTACAACTGATGTGCTACAACACGATTTATAATTAAGTTCAATTTATTATATTGCATTTATATGACATTACCTAATCTAATATAAAATCCATATCCAATCCATATATAGATAGCTTACTATTCTAAATTTGCTTGGAATTGAAATATTGAGTTAACCCATTTTGTGCGGCTTTCAGTCTAAGCATTATACTTTAGCTATTGGAAAATATCAGATACAAGCTCATCAAAGCCGCCACTTAGTGCTCTGTGAGCTTGTTGATCTGCTATTTTTGAAAAATTGTGACAATATGAAATCTTTGAATATTCTGGGCAGTGTTTTGCTTTAGGCTGTCCCTGGAACTACATATTTTCAAAAGGGGGTCAGCGGTCATACAGTATGGTTTTGGCTGTCCTTGACATGAAATATTGAGGACCACTTAGACGTCAGGATTTAGAAGCCATATTTGTAATCAGTTCTCAGATCAAAATGGATTCATTGATTTATCAGTGACCTAAAATATTACATTTACTGGTTTGTCATTATATAGCAGAAACAATACAGCCATGAGCAGCAGATGCATGTGTTACAGTAGATATACAGTTATTAAATTGTAACTTATGGCCTAACTATCTTATAACTTTGTTCATGTTGAATAGTATAATCACTGTTTGCCATTAACAGTCGAGACACAAATGTGGGTCACAAACCTCTTTTTTTGCGTATAATTAACCAGAGTTATTTTTCTTTTTTAAACAAGTTGCCAAAATAATGTCATGAATAAAAGTGATTAAAATAATTAGTAGTAGTAGTAATTAGTAGTAGTATTAGACCTGTACCTTTTGGGACAGATGCAATTTGGGAAACTTATTGTCATAGCACCCGTTTTAACTGTCTGTGTCCCTTTCGTGCCCATACTGTATGTAGAGATGTCTGCATCTGTCTGTCCGTCTGTGTCTGAAGAATGCTGCAAACTGACTGTGAAAAGTAGTCTAGTTAATTAAGTAATCGTGACTTGTGCATTTAGATTAAATTAGATATGATTAATTAGTTTAATGTGATTCTATGCAACAGTTTGATGCAAAAAGACAATTGAAGTTGATCATATCTATTATTTCCTGTGTACAGCGGGTCCAGCATCCAGGCCCTCGGTCTCTCTGCATCCTCCGTCATCTGAGCAGCTCTCTGCGGGGGACTCGACCACCCTGGCATGCCTGCTCAGCGGCTACAACCCCCCGGGTGCCCAGGTGAGCTGGCAGGTGGACGGGAAGGAGGCGACGGCCGGCGTCCTGACCTCAGAGGAGCTGGAGGAGAAGAACGGCCGTTACGGCCGCAGCAGCACCCTGACCCTGAGCAAGGCACTCTGGGAGCAGGGCGAGGTGTTCACCTGCCTGGTGAACCACCAAGGAAACACACAGCCCACTGAAATCACCAGGACACAGTGTGGGAAGTAGATAGACGTGCATCATGCACGCAGCGCTGCTGAAAACATAGAGCTTTATAGAACAGTAGAAAAGCCGAATCACATCACAAATGATAGTTTCTGTTATTGCTTTGTTTGTCATTAGTGCTTTAGGAAACTAATGACACTCATTGTCATTAGTTTTAACTGTCTGACAAAAACCATAAGGTTGCTGAAAACAATTCCAACATTTGCTCAATGCTTCTGAAAATTGATGCCCTCATAAATAAAAAGCAAATAAAAAGAAATGTTCATGAAGTCAGCTTTTTGTCAATTCATATTTATTTACAAACTTCATCTGATTGTATGACGACTTCTTCCACCTAAATGAAGTGTTAGTGTTTGGTTTATAGAAGGCAGAGAGGATGATAAACATGTTGAGCATGTGGGATGAGGTTGAAGAAAATTAAGATTAACCAACTACGTAAGCTGTTGTGAGTTTGATTGGATATAATCGCAGATCTGTGATTGTCACAATAAATTTGTAATGCCATAAATACCATATGATTTATATGGAATATGTTGGTAATTTGTTTAATATGCATTCAGTCATATACTGTACATCAAACATAGTGCAAATGTCCTCACTCATTGTTCTATAATGGGATTGAATAAAGCTTTAATTTAATTTCAGGTATAAACATACACATTATATTTAAGTTGTTGTTGGTGTGTGAACCTGTCACTCAGAACAAACATGGTGCAGCCATTTCTACATGAGTACCAACTCCCAACAGACACAGAGTGATGACAAACTATGCCAGGGGTGGCCAACCGGTCACAGACTAAGAGCCACGTTTTTCATTGTGTTACTGCAAAGCCACATCAAAGAGGATTCCAGGTGGTCCCCAGGCTAAATGTTGGAATGTTGGTTAGCCAGATGTAACTCTTTGAGAGCGTAAACATGAAACCAAATGGACCCTTGCGGGTCCATTTGGTTTCATGTTTACACTCTCAAGAGTTAAAATATTCATCATGTGAATTAGCCCAACGTCTACACAACTAGAGAATGTAGAAGATTAATGGTCATTTTGATCTGTATGTTGGACTGTTTTGTTTTCTCTGAAATCCAGCCTGGAATTGTTGACAAAAGTAAACAAAATCTTTAGCTTTGGGGTCTGTGGAGCTAAAATGTCATCAAATGGTAGCCCATGGCTCAAATTCTGAATAAATGGTGGGCCCTGGTATAAAAAAAGGTTTTTGATGGTTTCATGTGGAAGCCCCTTAAGAGCCACATGTAACCAGCTGAAGAGCCGCATGTGGCTCGCGAGCCTCAGGTTGGCCACCCCTGAACTATGCAGTATTAATAGGATGTTTCAGAGTGAGTCTCTGAGGGACAGTTGAACATCTGGGAACAGTGATGCTCCATTCTGGTCAGCAGCTCAAACCACTGCCCCATGACTATGCAAATCAAAGCACACTACCATGTCCTTATGGAAATCAATGACTAAAGGGGAAATACAGGCAGAATTCAACATTCTTCCTCAATCTGTTGAATGTGTTCTGTGCTCTGTTCTCTTTGCAGGAGAAATGAATTATGGCTTTATGTAGTAAATCACTTTTTAAAGGTTTTCCATCCATTATTCCTGATCAGAAGAACCATCGTCTGCTCAGAAGTTCAGATTAAGAAACGTATATCTGTATCATCATGAAGTCTCTTGTGGATCTGTTGTGCTCACAGGAGCAAAAACTAAGATGCAAATCTTTAGTTTCAGTCCCTCTGGGACGGATATGACAGGCTGGCAGTTTCTATTTCTATTCAGCAGATGTTTGCTGACTTTGCTATGATTCATAAATCATATTGTATTTGTTCCGTTGTACTTAATAGCATAAAGTGACACTCATTATATTTGACTGAATCATTTCACTCGACGTTAGACATCCTTGTTTTCACTTACCATCCAGAAATCCTATATTAGAATTTCTTTGCACTCTTATAAAAGTCATTAAAGGCCATGCATTGAGTCTATTTTTTATTTATGAATTCATGAACAAAACATAGGAACTCAATGTCAAACTCACTGTAGACCATGTAATGAATATAAAGATTTTGTAGAAATTAAATGTATTACCGGTAGTATCCTCTTTTATGTTTTTCCTCTTTAGATTTTTACTTTAAACTCACAATATTAATTACATTAGCTTCCAACAATTTGCCATAATGTGTTCATAATACATATAATGCTGAGTGTAGATTAAAGCATGCAGTACTATGTAATGTGTTTACTACATCTCATACATATAATGCTGTCTAGATTAAATCATGCAGTGCTATATAAACTCTGAAGGAATGAAACGTGATTTTGGTCCAAATGTTTGACAGAACAATGTTATCTAACTAATGTACAGTATACAGTATAGGTTATAGAGTTGAGCTGGATGTAATTCGTCCCCCTGCCCTTCTATTGAGACATTTAGATCATGTCCAAGGTCATATCTCACCTAGATGACATGAACTTAACCTGATGGTTAAGATTCATTTTATCCCCTGAGCAAACAGGCTGTCTCTATTAGATCAGGAATAATGACTAAATAGGGTTCAAATCAGTGGTGAAAGTGGTTTGGCGTTCTTCCCGGAGCTATCAGAAATAAGTGTCTGCGATGCCCCTGTGGACGCACAGCGCAAGCTTCTTGTCCTGAAAATTTGGGTGAGGTCAAACCCTCCCATAGCCCTAAAGCGCATAAAAACTGCATTTGGCACAGTACACCTAACCTAGAAACAATACAAACATATCAGGTTAAATCATTAGTCCAAATGTCTCTTGCACTGTGCAATGTCTTCATCTAAAGATAATAACTGTTTTCCCCATTAAAGCAAATTAAATTACAATTAAAATAAGCACACATTGAACATTCACTCTTGGAATAAAATGACTGCTTTTGGAAACCAAAGGATTTTGAGAATAGATCAGAACACAGCCTATTCTATTATTGTTAGGGGACCTTGACCTTGAAGTTGCTGGTGAGTCTTGCGGCAGAGCCGGTAGCTTAGCTGGGGTCTCTCTCAGTCCTGTGGCGGTGGTTTATCGGGGGTCCCGAAAAAAAAAATCTGCCGCTGGAGAACTTGTTTCATTGACGGTGCCATTACGCAGAGAATACACGCAATGTGTCATTAGCACTTGATAACATGTAGTTCTGCCACTGATATCACGAGAGACAGGGAAATAATTTACCAACTGCGACCGTTGCGTGACTGCTATAAAACGCCAAACGCTATACTACCTTAGTCATTTATTTACAGTACATATTGGCTTTGCTTTGGCCAAGATCTTTGCTCTGAAGCACGGCGACAGCGTGGAAGGCAACCAGGTGAGGCTGAAGGAATTTTATTTGTAAGGTTTCAATAATATAATTGGTAGCATTTTATACATCTGATAGCTATTAGGTAAGCAATCATGAATTTATCATTAGTAAAGCATGATTCATGCTTAGTATTTATAGCAGTAGTGTAACTCGCCAGCACCAGGCCCCGACGCAGGAAGCCATTCCCCCCACCTCCCTACCCCCCCCCCCCCCCCCCCCACACACACACACACGCGCGCTGTTCAATTACTTTACAAGATCAGGTTTGTAGCCTATCAGACAAAACTTTAATGAATCAGATTCAAACTGTTGCATACCTGACCCTGACCGTGAGAAAAGCAAAAATAAAACATTTTAAGCAATAGCAGCAGTTTATCAATAGCAATCCGCATGGAAAACAAACAAAACAAAACAAAACAAAAACACAATAATCAAGTAAAACACTAGATTAACACATTTCCTCCACAGTCTATAGCAAATAACAATCACTGTGCTTCTAAAAGCGTGTTTTTGATCGAATTGGCCTCAATTAAGAAATCAGCAGAATAGTGCGCAGCAGCGGCAGCACACAAAATAATTATGCTCAATTCATTCATATAAAATGCAGAACAACAATGTCCAGAGAGTCCATGCTTCGTTTCAAGTCTGAATAAATAGTGGGCCCTTGTAGGAAAATGGTTGAAAATCCACAGGTTTAAATAATCGGCCGATGAATCCATTATGAAAATAATCATTAATTGCAGCCCTAATGTTTACCCTGGAAATGCTTTGCCTCTGCGTGGCCACAGCACTCTTCATCACATCATGGCATGGACAGCGCATAAGAGGGGAAAAAGGAGAGAGGGAAAAAAAGATGTGAAAATCTGAATGAACATCTGCAATATACCAGCCGTTTTCCTCAGGCTCTGCTTAACTTATAGTCGAACCTTCCTGGACTTTTGCTCTGCAAAATCATCTACAGTTGTAAAATGGTGCATTTATATAGCGCCTTTATCCAAGGCACTTTACATAGCTTGTGGTTCAAAGTTCAAGGTTCTTTATTGTCACTCCAGTGTATGCCAGGACATATACAGGGATGAAATAACGTTTCCATTGTTCTCCTGTGCAATAAGACAGTAGACAGTGCAAGAAAAAGGACAAAAAACAAACAATACAATACAAGAAACAGTAATTGACGTAGTGCAACAGACTATAGCAGTAAAGTGCAACTGTACAGCATAAAGTGGTGTGAAGGTGCTAAGATACAACCAGGTATAATAATAAAGTGGCAAGTAGTGAAAGTTAAACAGACAGCTAGACAGGAACTAGACATGACATATATGCTACAACTAAACTATACAGCTAAGATAAGCAAGACACTGAACTCCTGATGTGCTTCACATGTGCATCACATTCACCCATTCACACACACATCCATCAACTGATGGCAGTGGAAACCATGCAAGGTACCTACTAGTTTCAACCAGTGGTCCTTGAAAGGGTTCCAGGTGGTCCCCTGCAGCTAAATGATGGAAAGTTGGTTAACCAGATGTAACTCTTTGAGCTAAAATATTTATCATCTGAATTTGCCCAGTATAGAGAATGTGTGGAAGAATGATCATTTTTAATCCATGTTGGATGGATGTGGATGTATTGTTTCCGAATTCCAGCCTGGAATTGTTTCTAAAAACAAAAGAAATCCTTTGTTTGGGGTCTGTGGGGTGAAAATGTCATCAAATGGTGGTCCGTGGCTCAAATGCTGAATAAATAGTGGCTATCAAAAAGTTTGAAAACCCCTGCTTTAACACCTTTATATATGAGGAGGAAACAGTAAAACAAAGCATTTTTTCTTTTCTCAACACAGGCGTGACCTCATTACATCTGCTAAATCAAGATCGTAAAGCCATACAGTTGGAACTGGCCAAACGTTCACACAGTCATCTTGTGATGGAAGGTTTGTCCCCTTTGCTACTGGAAGCCTGTTACTCTATGCTGAAAGCGGTGGCGCGTCATCCGGTGGGTACGACCAAAGCACACCAAACTCTTGTTCAGCATGTTCAGCTTGACACAAAACTAAGTGAACTAGAATATTCGCAATTTAAAAATTGCAAAGTGTGGTTGCCGTTGTCGCCTGCCCCCCCGCAGCATGTATAACACAAAGGAGAAATAAAAAGCGACTGATATAAGGAGAGAGACTGGCATTGATGTCATTACACTCCCCAGATGACTCCGCTCCAGCTCGCTCGCCGCTCACTCACTCACTCACTCGCACGTGTGGGCGCCCGCACATTTTACACATACTACACACTGCGGTGCAGTATGGGCTTCAGCCAGCAGGCGCCCTCGTTCCTTCCAACTACCGACCCCGTTGGCAACTACACCTTTTTACATACCGTTGTACAAAACGGTTTGTTCCAATGTTCGCATAAAACATGTGTGGGTACTGCGGTGCAGTATGGGTACTGCGGTGCAGTATGGGCTTCAGCCAGCAGGCGCCCTCATTCCCTCCAACTACCGACCCCGTTGGCAACCGTTGTACAAAACACATGCGCCCGCAGATGTGTTATACTGAGGTTTAGACATTCGGTGAATGATTTGTGGCACTTATTTGTGAAATAGGCCCCTCGCACTAACTTTGGAAGCCGATTACCTTAGTTTAAACAAAGTTGTCCTTTAATCTCATTAATATGTGTTTCTTTCTTTCTCCAGTGCTGTGTAAAGCACTTTGCTTCTTCTTTGACTAAAATTGGAACAATACAGCTTGAAATTGGAATGATACAGCTTACTAATCTCTGACTAATATTGGAACGATACAGTTTGAAATTGGAACGATACAGCTTACCAATGTCTGACTAAAATTGGAGCGATAGAGCTTGGAATTGAAATGATAGTTTAATAATCTCGAATTAAAAGTGGAACGATACAGCTTAAAATTGGAACGATACAGTTTAATAATCTCTGACTAATATTGGAATGATACAGTTTGAAATTGTCGCAATACAGTTTACTAATCTCTGACTAAAAATGGAACGATACAGTTTGTAATTGAAACAATATAGTGTACTATTCTCTGACTAAAATTGGAACGATACATCTTAAAATTGCTACACCTGCTTGTATAGCAAGCACCATGCAGCTCCAATGAGTGCTCCATCTCTGGTGTGTGTGTGTGTCTACATCAGTTCCCATTGTTGTACAACCAGAGGAATATAATTAAATTAAATCAACTATAATCATGACGAAATAACTTGATGTGATCAAGATCAAGTCATTTCATTCATTGATCATTTTCATTCATTTCAATTGTTTCAATTTTAGCATGCTTTTAATCTTTAGTAGGCCTACTTAATGTTTTACTCATCTTAAGTATCTTCGAATCAATTCATGAATTCATTTCTCTTAACTTAAAACAAACTTTTAGCTTGACCAATCATGTAAACAAAATGATTTAACTAAAAGTATCTTTTCAAACATAAATGCCAATTCAAACCACATAATGAAAACAAATATAACTCAAAACAATTGTAAATAACTCAAAATCAAATACATCAAATAATCAAACATTTCGGCCATCTTGCCACAGAGGGTGAAGATGGGAGTGGAGTGAATGAGAACTGTCATTATGTCTGAGTGGGTTGCCAGGTTTGTGAGAGATAAGCGGGTTGCCAGGTTGGTCAGAAGTAAGCGGTTGGCTGGGTTGGCTGGGTTACATATGGGCCAAAACGTAAAGTGGGCTGTTATAGCGCCACCATGAGGCCGCCCAATAAAAACTTTTGGCTCCCTGTTGGTGCCACCACCACCAACAACATGTGATTCAAATCTGGGGAGGTTTGGACATTCGGTGAATGATTTGTGGCACTTATTTGTGAAATAGGCCCCTCGCACTAACTTTGGAAGCCGATTACGGGCAAACGATACGCTTAATCAAAAATCTGTTTGGTCACTTTTATCGGATAGGTCCAGAGAGCAAGTGTGCCAATTTTTGTGAGATTTGACCAAAATATGTAGGAATAGGGGCAAAAAGTGTGTTTTGGAGAAAATTCAAAATGGCGCCTATAAAATTACTGGCGGAAATGGGCGTGGCCTATATGGAGAGATGCATCATGACCCAAGGAACGCTTGGAAAAAAGAATTTTAAATTTACAACCAACGGTTCAAGAGTTATGGGCCAAAACGTAAAGTGGGCTGTTATAGCGCCACCATAAGGCCGACCAATAACATTTTGAAATTAACTAATTTTAAAAAATATGTCCAACCACCTCCCCAAGTTTTTTTAACCATAGCACTTATGGTCTCAGAGGGAAAAATCGTTGAAGTTTACGTTTCGCGCTTTTCCATTCATTTCGATGGGGAAAAATATTCCACAAATTAATTAATATAAAATAAACTATAAGACATATCTCTTAGCAAAATACAAGCTCACGATTCTGATTTTTTCCGGTCAGTTTGACATATAGCTCAAGTGTGTACAGTCAAACCTGTGGGACTAGTAGCGGTCCAAAAAAAGTTGCTGGAAACAATAATAATAACTAGAAAGGCAGTTTCCACAGAAACTGCGAGGGGGCGCCAAACGTTTCAGTCTTGCGTATGAACAGTAGACGGCGTATTAAAGCTGACAAACAGTACAATGAGGAAAAACATGATGATTTGGTTTGAGGAAGTGAAAAAAGTTGAAAAAGTAAAAAGAAAAGTGAAAAAAAGTGAAAAAGTGAAAAGGAAACTGAAAAAGAAAGTGAAAAAACTAAAAAAGTGAAAAGGAAAGTGAAAAAAGTGAAAAAGAAACTGAAAAAGGAAGTGAAAAAAGTGAAAAAGTGAAAAGGAAACTGAAAAAGGAAGTGAAAAAAGTGAAAAAGTGAAAAGGAAACTGAAAAAGGAAGTGAAAAAAGTGAAAAAGTGAAAAGGAAACTGAAAAAGGAAGTGAAAAAAACTGAAAAAGTGAAAAGGAAACTGAAAAAGGAAGTGAAAAAACTGAAAAAGTGAAAAGGAAACTGAAAAAGGAAGTGAAAAAACTGAAAAAGTGAAAAGGAAAATGAAAAAAGGAAGTTAAAAAACGCGAGAAAGTGAAAAGCTTAAGAAAATAAAAGGTTGAATACAAGCATAAATCACTACATGAAGCTGAACAGTTTAAAGGTAGCATAAGTAATGCTAAGTATTGTGAAAATGCTAATAATGCTAAGTAATTCTAATAATGCTAAGTAATGCTAATGCTAAGTGTTGCTGACAATGCTAAGTATTGTGAAAATGCTAATAATGCTAACCAATGCTAACTATGGTTAATGATGCTAAGTAATGTCCAATGGTAAATATAGTTAATAAGGCTAAGTGATGCTAAGTAGTGCATTGAGGAGTTATGGCAGGAAATAGTATCGACCAATCAGAATAGGGGCGGGGCTAAGTTACACCAATCAACGTCAGGGACGGGTCAGGGACGCCATAGCGAGTCCATTGCTACCACCCATATGTCTCTATGACATAGCATTGAGGAGTTAAGGCAGGAAATGGTATCGACCAATCAGAATAGGGGCGGGGCTAAGTTACACCAATCAACGTCAGGGACGGGTCAGGGACGCCATAGCGAGTCCATTGCTACCACCCATATGTCTCTATGACATAGCATTGAGGAGTTATGGCAGGAAATAGTATCGACCAATCAGAATAGGGGCGGGGCTAAGTTACACCAATCAACGTCAGGGACGGGTCAGGGACGCCATAGCGAGTCCATTGCTACCACCCATATGTCTCTATGACATAGCATTGAGGAGTTAAGGCAGGAAATGGTATCGACCAATCAGAATAGGGGCGGGGCTAAGTTACACCAATCAACGTCAGGGACGGGTCAGGGACGCCATAGCGAGTCCATTGCTACCACCCATATGTCTCTATGACATAGCATTGAGGAGTTATGGCAGGAAATAGTATCGACCAATCAGAATAGGGGCGGGGCTAAGTTACACCAATCAACGTCAGGGACGGGTCAGGGACGCCATAGCGAGTCCATTGCTACCACCCATATGTCTCTATGACATAGCATTGAGGAGTTAAGGCAGGAAATGGTATCGACCAATCAGAATAGGGGCGGGGCTAAGTTACACCAATCAACGTCAGGGACGGGTCAGGGACGCCATAGCGAGTCCATTGCTACCACCCATATGTCTCTATGACATAGCATTGAGGAGTTATGGCAGGAAATAGTATCGACCAATCAGAATAGGGGCGGGGCTAAGTTACACCAATCAACGTCAGGGACTCAAATGGACCCTTACGGGTCCATTTGGTTCCATAGGATGTGTGTGTGAGTGTGTGTTGTTGGATACCCTCCTGTGTATAAAGCCTATTTGCAGATTTTGCAGATCTACAAGCTCACAAGGTCTTACAGACCAACTCATTGAGGTCTTATAACTCTAGTGGCAGCCAGCTAATTAGGGCTTAATCTGTTTCACCTGTTGTACCTGCATCAGTGCAGGCACTTTGGCTCCTTTGTTAAACAGAGAGTCAATGGGCAGGACTTGCCGCAAACAAATGCCTCTCACGCGAAAACGAAAACTCGTAAGCGATTACTTTTTTCGACGTGGGCGTCCCGACTCGATCAAGTATCTTGTGTGCGATCGTGGTATTGGTACGATAAAAGACGTGGTCATGGGAGCGATTTAAAAATCAGTGTTGGATAAGAAATGTCAAAAGTGAAATGCTGTTGGTTATAATGTAATTGATAGGGACACGGGAGCATACGTCGGGTCGCTCTGAGGCCCGTAGCTCTGGTTCTGAACGTGTCTGTGCTTTTTTGATGACATTGGGTGAAAGGCGAGAAGTTTGTCTACAAAATGTCCGAAAACCACGCGTGTAAAGCGAATATTGTGGCCGTGAGGACGATTTGTTCGGTCATGACCCGAACCTCGAGACACTGCATCTCCCACTCTGTTTCACTCTCTCACTGGGCGAGAGAGCCTCTAAGCTCCGCTAAATTTCTCGAACCATGCACACTTTGAACTGCGATAGCGGACAAACCGTGCAACATATTCGAATACGGTTTGAACGACCACAAAGTTGACCATTGTGTCACCGTTTTAAAGTTTAAATCATGTTTCTACGACAAAGTATGCCAGAGTAATGAGGCTGCAAAAGTGAGCCAAAAGTGGGCCAAATACCAATACATTGTCAATGGGGAATTATATTTTTAAATAAAGTTGAATATTTTAAAAAGTATACATTTTTTCAAAATATTGTTTTTACCGATAAAAACTCAAACCTAGCCGAACATTTTAAACTTTGAACGGAGTTTCAAAGTGAAAGTATGACGGAGTTATAAGAGCACAAAAAAGTCAACTGTAAAAAGTGTGTCATTTTTTCCATTAACCCTCACTATAAAATAACTAAAAAAAAACTGAAAAACTAAAAAACTAAAAAACTAAAAAAAACTATAAAAATATAAATTTAAGCAACCATCACTGCATAAAGTCGAACAGTTTAAAGTTTGAACTAAAATTCTAGCATAAAGTATGTGGAAGTAGTTAACAATCAAAAAAAGTGGCAGAATAAATAATAAATAAAAAAGAGCGGGAATAACTAGGAGGTGGCGCCTATTAGGCGCCCCCTCAATAATAATAAAAGGGCAACAATTACTATAGTCTGGTTGCCCTTTTCGGGCAACCACACTAATAAGTGAGTCCCAACCGTGTTTCCCTTCTGCAGCCATTGCAACAGTGCCAGAACCTCACCTCCTGACATGCTTTTATTTGTCTATCATTAAATGCTTTGAGTACAAAACATGAGCCATAGACTTTGGTTTAAAATCATCTTACCAGACCTTGTGCCTACCCAGTGCCCTTTCTTTCTTTCTTTCTTTCTTTCTTTCTTTCTTTCTTTCTTTCTTTCTTTCTTTCTTTCTTTCTTTCTTTCTTTCTTTCTTTCTTTTTTGAGTGTCACTAGTATAGACCCTCCTATGTTCAAATTTCTTTCTTTCTTTCTTTCTTTCTTTCTTTCTTTCTTTCTTTCTTTCTTTCTTTCTTTCTTTCTTTCTTTCTTTCTTTCTTTCGGGTCACTAGACCCTCCCATGTTCAGCTTTTTTTTTCTTTCTTTCTTTCTTTCTTTCTTTCTTTCTTTCTTTCTTTCTTTCTTTCTTTCTTTCTTTCTTTCTTTCTTTCTTTAGTGTCACTATAGACTAGGGCTGGGACGATATTGGTCCCTCACGATACGATATAGGTGGCGATATTAGGCCTTCGATAATGAATATATCACGATATTTGATATATTGCGGTATTTGCGATACATCAATATATTGCATGAAATTCATCAACGATATATCATGATACTGTAACTGCAGCTGAAAAACAAAAACAAAAACAATAAATGAATGAATAAAAACTAAAAGTCAAAAATCAGAACTTACTAATGTATATCCTCAGTTATTAATCTTAGCTTTTATTTGACTCAACAGATTTTGTTTTTATCTTGTGTTTGTTTTTTGGGAATGAAGCAGCTAAAGAAGTCATTTGACATTTTAGTTCTGTGACCCATTGCTCTGCAACATGAAATTGATATCACGATATTTGCTGAGGAATATGTGATATATATTGCGGGAGGAAGTATACGATATTATCACGATAACGATATTTCAGCACACCCCTACTATAGACCCTCCTAATTGTAGATGTTACCTGTTGTCACCAGGTGTTGACATTCATCATCACAGTGATCCTGCTGGCGTGGATCAAACATACCCATGACAGAAAGGCCAGAGAGGAAATGGTGAGCCAATCCCCATTTCATAACATACTGAGGTCCGGATGACTGAATACCATTCCAAAACACAATTGCATCTTGTGTTTCCAAAAGATAAAATTATCAGGATTTCACTGCAATGATGGTGGGACCTGAAATGCAGACCCATTTATGTGGTTGTCTTTGTATGATGACGTTTTTTTTTTTTTTCTTTTCTCCTAACCGCATATTGAATTCATGCATATTTCCTTTTATGACACAGAAGAATCTCCTTTTGAGTGTTTGATGAAAATTTTGGGAGTGAATTATGCCTTTGATCTGCTTCTTTTAGGCAACCATGATTGTGGCATATGGATTCGTGATGTGGCTGATTGGGGTGCGTTGTGGGTATTGGATAAAGGGTGTCATTGTCAGAATGCAAAGGTAACATGACACAAAGCTTTGTCCAGGAAACTATTTATGCCCCATTTTATATGCTTTATTATGGTTGTGGGCTGCGAAAACAGACAAGCTCACAATGGCTGTAGACTGTTTTCTCAATTTAATTAATTCAATGTTTGTTTTCTGCTTTTCTGCCTTTATTGAAAGTAGGAACTGAAGATGTGAAGGAAAGAGGGAGTGAGAGAAGGGACGAGACGTACAGCACACTCAGATCACAACCGCTTCAACCCCTATCCATCAATTGAATAGAGCATAATCACGAGTGATTACACGATCGAATACAACGAGTAGACGCAGATACTACAGATACTTGCCCGGCTACCCGCCGGGCAAGTAGATATTTTGTATTTATTGCGTCGGTTGATCACGGCTACTACTAGTAGTGTCTAGTAGTGCCGCGGAGCGCCGGAAGTTTTACTGAGGTTATGGTTAGGGTTAGTAACCGCATAAAGCACCGTCTAACCCTAACCCTATAGCCATTAATACCTAACCCTATAACCTCAGTAAAACTAGGCTATGCCTAAACCTAACCCCAACCCTAAATTTAACCTCAGTAAACTTATGCCTAAACCTAACCTAACCCTAACCTAGTAGTGAAAGTTAAACAGACAGCTAGACAGGAACTAGACATGACATATATGCTACAACTAAAACCTAAACCTAACCCCAACCCTAAATTTAAGTAAACTTATGCCTAAACCTAACCTAACCCTAACCTCAGTAAAACTTCCTATGCCCCGCCCTACTAGTAGCTGCCGTGATCCACCAATCAATACAAAATATCTATTTGCCCGGAGGGGAAGTTTCTGCATCTACTCGTTGTATTCGATCTTGTGATCACTCATGATTATGCTCTATCAATCGATGGATAGAGGTCGAAGCAGGTGCAGGTCATCATGAACAGGATTCGAACACGCAGGCCAAGGAAGGACCACAATGGAAGCAAGCCATAGCCTCTGCTCTTTTTTTCCGCAAACTGTTAGTAAAGTATCAATGATTGTTGTTGTTATTCAAATGTTTCAAGTCGATGTGACGTTTATAGAAACTAATCGGCCCATATTATATTGTTCATCATTTAACATCATCGATCGGCTGCAATTATACACCCTATAGCTACTGCATGCATTCATTTAACAGAAGTTGATGCACATTTAGAGATTGAAGATATTTTGATCAATGTTTGCCTGTTATCTCTCGTACCAATTCCACATCAATAAACCATGGAATTGTGGACAATTCTATTGTGGATATAATCTTTAGTATGGGGTTCTGAGAGTCTGGCTAAATGTCATTAACAAGTCCATTTGGTTCCATCTGTACACTCTCAGAGTTAACAGTGATTTTACAACAGGCTATACAAACTGAAGTCCCAGAGATGCCATTAAAGGAGGCAGGCAGTACAACTGACAGTATAGTTTTAAACCAGGCCATGCATATTCAATTATACAGTGTACTGTAGGCCTACATACTGTTGATTGCACAATGCTAGTGTCTGTTAGCAAGTCTCCAAGTAAATGTAAAACACATTTTGGATTGCATGTGGCAGCATCGTATTACCGAAATCGTTTCACTGTCAGTCACTGCAACAGAAAACAAATTATTAAATGGACAACAGGCCATTAGTGATCTGATAAGGCTGATAGGTGGACTGTGTGTGTAGGACAGCCAAACAGTATAGGAAATCTGACAGTGAGACATTGTAGTAGAGACAGACAGAAGAATAGCTAAGAGTCAGGCAGTGTATCAGGGCAGACATACTGTAAGAACGCTTATTTATTTTTATTTTTTTTAAGGGTTGAGGCTAATACATACTCTAAAAAGCCCTTTCACCCAAACTCACTTCACCCTGGAGTATATAAGGGCCTTAAGAGGGAGAAAGTAGCCTATAGGTCCTACTGAAGGACTTTGGGGTGACCGTTCTTCACGATTGAGGAGAGATGCGAAAGGGACGACCCTTCCTGTTACTGTTTTGTTCCATAATACAGACAGGCACCAAAAACGACTTTTAGCCTTCCTTCATTGTCCGTCTATGAACTTTACTGTGATGTTTTATTTCTTCTTCTCTTGGGAGAAAGGAAGTTGCCATACATGCAATACATGGCCAGTCACATGTGTTAACTTGTAACTTAACCAAGATCATTGAAAGAAAATAATTGAAAGCAGTAACCATATGATCGGAGTGTTTTTTTCCCAGGTTAATTCACACACATTTCATAAGCAAAGCATGGCATTTTGTGGGGATAAATCTCCAAAAGGATTTCCGCTGCATAGATAGTTAAAGTTTACAGTTTGTTTCCCTTTTGTGGATGTGAAATGACAGGCTATGAATGAATTGTAGGTTATGAATGTAATTGTTCTATCACTGCTGATTCTCTTCTTTTGGGACACCATTTGACTAAAACTAAAATGTTACTCAATGACACTATTGATTCTGTGCAGATAGTGCACGGTGTAAACAGTGGACTTGGAAAGGGAGGTAAACAGTAAAAAAAATCAACAATCTCATTAGTTCCATTTTCTCTGTGTTTTTTTGTGTGTCTTTTTTAAAGTGACGCAACCCCTCCTGTAGACATAGTTGTGTGTCCCTGGCTGGCTGTCTCCCTACCCTGTGTCCCTCATGAGCATGGAAACATTTATTTCATTTTATTTATTTTTTGTCATTGGAACGTCTATGGAGAAAATGAAAGTGAAGTTAACCTCTGACTCCTGCGCTGGTGACAATATGGCGGTCACTGTTGTAGGTAGTAGGTACTGCATTGTTGTTTTGCAAGGATTCGGGGGGGGGGACCTACTAGAACTACTGGAGCAATGTGACGAGGAAACCGAGTGTCATGTGGTTTCAGACCACATGGACAGCAGAGCAGGCAGCAAGCAGGATGCAGGAGACCGTACTATGGCAGCTCTGTGTGGTCTCTCTCACCCTCACTTATCTGGCTGATGCCACATCTCCATTGTAAGTAAACCTGTAGTACATTTTCGAGTAACTGCAGCATTGGTTTCATTTTACACTCCCCAATAGTTCAATTATTTGATACAATTCTGCATTGGTGACAGAACAGGCATTTGCTTGCTCTGTCGCTTAAGGGGGAGGGGGCGTGATCTTGTATTTTTTTTTTTTTTTTTCAATTTTTACATGTTTAAGAGGTGACAGTATGTAAATAGACCCCTTTGTGTGTGTGTTTTATGTGCAATGATGTCTTCCCTTTGTATTTAGGGTTTCTTCCTTGGGGGGCTGAACCTTTCCAGTTAAATGTGCCAATAAAAAAACTTCAATATAGTGACATCACATGCTCAGTCCCTCCCCTATAACCCCTCCCCCTTGGCGTGGCTTCAGTTCAGGTGGATCTCCACCCATCACCACCCACCAGGTAAACCAGGCATACTTAATAAACTGGTAGAGTGGAATCATAAAAATGACAGTTTAACACTGTACACTTTTTTGGGGGAAAAAAAAATACTTTTCACATAACATTAATACCTGATGATCATATTTTAGGGTAGAAAATTTCATGGCACTCCATCTTTAATAAAAAGTTTTTTGGGGGCACTAAAGTGAGTAGCGATCCCTTACCCTATTTTTCTTTTCCATGTTTATTGTTTCTACAGTTTTGGCACAGTACCATTGGAGGACGTGCGTTACCCCTTTTACTTATTAGTCCATAACAGGCTCATTGTGCATCACCTCCTTTATGGTGATGTTTATTATGTTTAGTTTAATGTTGAAATAGTCGTATTGATCTTGTCCAGGACGATCAGTGGATTAGTCATTGTGGTCAATGTTCACACGGGACCCAGTGAGTTGACCCTTATACTGTATATCAGCGATTCTCAACCTCTGTTCTGGGGCCCACTAGTGGGCTGTAAAGGTTTTTGTAAGTGGAGTATAGTGGACCCCAAATAGTTGTCAAAACGCAAATATCTTTCATAGAGACCTGAAGTTATTTGGGAAACATTGGCATGTTAATGTCTGGGATTCCCTGTTCTGATCTACGGACATAATGACCCCCTTTTACTCACACAGGCACACATTTCTCTTGAAGTTGTTATAGCAGCGGATTCTACCGCAAATCAATCAGTATTCCCGGTAGGTTGCTTATCAAGCCGAGTTCCTCGACCAGGCATGTTGGCTGCCAGCCGTGAGCCGTCTGACTTGATAAGCTACACCGCAAGCGTGGGGCGATGCAGTCTGTGTAAATGCACATTCGGCCACTTTATTGCGGAAGTTTTGGTCAATATACTCAGGTTTTCGTCTTCTCAGTGCAATCCTGTCAGTCGGCTCCCAGACAACATGCCTTGTCGATAAGAACGGCAAATAAGCAGCCTCCTGGGAGTAGTCACTTGATAACGGTCAAAGCAGTATGGGGTCTAATTTAGCATGTTTCTTCATGTTATTTTTAACGTTTGTGTTCTTTATTTACCTGCAGGGTATAGTAGCTGAGTGTTCACTTTCAGACACCGCTCTTTCAGTCCGCTCTTTCAGTCCGCTCTTTCAGACACCGCTCTGCATATAGAAACACAGTAGGCTACGGGGAATCGAACCAGCAACCTCCCAGCACTCCTCTAATTACTCTCCTCCTCTCCTCCTCTCTGTCTCTGTCTCTCTCTGTCTGCAGGCAGGTGATGTCTGCTCCTAGCGTGTTGCGTGTAGGAACTCCAGAAAACATTTTTGTGGAGTGTCAAGATTGTACAGGTGGAAACCATCAGGTCGTTGACATCAAAGTAATGGACTATCCATCTAAATCAAGGCTGTTGAAGTCCACACCTGTAAGCCTTAACGGCGACAACGACTTCCAAGCAATCGGACAAATTACGGTACAATAGAAACACTTTTTGTGCATTATTGTGGTACATTTTCATTTTCAAAATATTGTACTTTTTAGTCATTTTACTTGAGTATCATCTCTAATATTAGTTGAAAATGTTATATTATATAATATTTTTCCAATGAAAATATACTAAAAAAATAAGTCTTTACACAAATGAGTCTTGAAAAATGGGGGTCGTCTTATGAGCAGGACTGTTTTATATTTGGGACAATACGGTATAATATAATATAATATAATATAATGTAATGTAATGTAATGTAATGTAATGTAATGTAATGTAATGTAATGTAATGTAATGTAATATAATATAATATAATTAATATAACATTATACTGTTAAATAGTTGATCTACAAGCTCACAAGGTAAAATGCATTGACAAATTCTTACTTATTTAAAGATCCCATCGGATACATTTAAGAAGGATCCCAACTTGAAGCAGTATGTCTACCTTCAAGCTCATTTCCCTGGTCGACTGCTGGAGAAAGTGGTCATGGTGTCCTTCCAGTCTGGTTACATATTCATCCAGACAGATAAGACCATCTACACCCCCAATGCTAAAGGTCAGACTCAGCTATATTATTGTTAAAAATCATTTAGTATTGGCATTCATGTCTGTCTGTCTGCCTGCCCCGCCCCCCTACTCTCTGTTTCGCAGTTCATTTCAGGATGTTTGCTGTGACGCCTGCCATGGTGCCCATTCAGAAGGATAATTCCAACCAAACTGTGTCCATTTCTATTGAGATTGTGGTACAGTATTATCTGCCCCAGGGGCGGCTTTAGGCATGGGCCATATGGGCAGCCGCCCAGGGCGGCATCGTGAGGGGGGCGGCATAGCGATGCAAAAAAAAAGAGAGAGAAAAGAAACCCGCTATTCCTCTTATTGTCATTGCATGGATCTACAAGTATTGCGCCCACTTCCGCACATCAGCGCACAAAAAATGATAACGTCGTGCAATTCAGCGTGTGTGTATGTGTCCTGGCCCGGGGGGGTCCAGTTAATACGCTGGACCGATTGACTTCAATGTTAAATGCGCTCTCCATTGCGCTCTCCATATGATACTTTTGAGATTTGAAAAAGCAACAGTTCACTGGCGAATGTCGGCAACAGTATTTATGATACAGTAAATAAAAGCTTACCTCCCATGGTTTCTTGGGAAGTCCTAATTTTTTTTTTCCGGTTGAGAAAAGTCAACAGGGCCTTTTCAAATCTCAAAAGTTTAATATGGAACTCTATGGAAATATGGAGCGCATTCTTTCTGTCAGTGTCTTCGTGCAGCAGGTGCACTAATTAGTGGGGACTTTCCACAGTGGTTAAAGGAGAATTCCACACCAAAACATATTGGGAGCAATCTACCTTGATTCCTGTGACATGCATAATAATGCTCTTGATTCTTGTCATAGATGCCCCCTTTTCTACATTTCACCCTGAGGTCCCCTTCCCTCCAATGCAGTTTGCATTATAGCTACTTATTCATTGAATTAACTGAAACTATAATAGGCTATAAAGCATAAACTCAAATGCAATCAAGACTAATAATAATAATAATAATAATAATAATAATAATGCCACCCATGGAAGGCTACTTTTTGCCTGTGTGATTTATAGCCTACTTTGCTTCGAAGAGTTCAGTAATGCAAATGCATCTCAAGTTGATCATTAGATTATTGATATTATTATTATGAAAAAATAAAATAAAGGGAAAAAGAAATCACACCTGTGTGAAGAAGGTGGTGTCAAGGTGACATGCTCACTAGATGGTGATATCTACTCAGAAGGTTTAGGCCTATGTATTTCCTCAGACCCCCCCCCAAAAAAAATTAGAGAGAACATTGCTTGGTGTTTCATATCACCAAATGATAACAATATGGAAAAATGCACTCTAGGTTCTGTAGGTAGCTCTGTGTGTGTGTGTGTGTGGGGGGGGGGGCAATTTTTTGTATGGACGATGGTCTGTTTAGTCTTGAGTGGTGGAGTAGAGGTGGTCGTTGGGTTGATCCCGGAGGGGGTGTGTGTGTGTGTGTGTGTGTGTGTGGGGGGGGGGGGGGGGGGGGGGGGGGGGGGGCGCCAGCAGGGGATTTCGCCCAGGGAGTAAATCACTCTAGAACCGCCACTGATCTGCCCTGAAGGGTTGTTTTTTCTGTGTCCTTGTTAAACCTTGATTACCTTGTGCATTGGCAACATTTTTTCCATTTAGCATTTTCATGAACAACATAACATTCAACGATATACCAGCTGCAGTAAAAGGAAAACAAAAACGGCCCTAATGGGTGTAAGCATTTTCACTTCTAGCCCCGGCCCCTAACGTGGGGCAAGTAGGGCAATACGAGAGACAGAGATTTGTCAACAGCGACAGTGCACTTCTCCACTATGGCTCAGCCTGCCCCAAAGCGGGAGTTCTTAGACTTCTGCGAACACCCCAGAGAGTTTTTAAGTTTATGTGCTGATATTCATATCCAACAAATAAAAACTGAGTGACTCAACAACTGACAGCCACAGGCGACTATAAACCCACAGCACAGGTTAGTTTAAAAAACAGCAGCAAATTTTTCATCCAAAGTATATACATGAATGGTTAACAGACGCATTCCCTGTTTTTATGGCTTAGTTCTCATGAGAGCATTACCAATGCATACAATTAGACTTTAGAATGCTTGATTCAAAATTTAAGTAAATGCTTAACACTATAATGACTTGAATAATAGAAAGGCAGGCATGCTGGGGCATGCCTGCCTATTCTGTGGAGAACATTCGCCATGATGAGTAGCAGATCTGTAAGCCCAAGAAAAAGGATCAACAGAGGTTCACTGTTGTTTTCATTTGACAGACCCCTGACAACATCGTCTTGCCAGTGGAGACCGCAATTCTGAAGTCAGGGCTCCACTCTGGGAAATATCAGCTCCCCAAAATTGCCAGGTGTTTTTCTATTCTCCAAATTATGGTCGATCAAGCTATCCTGTCCAAAAAAAGTCCAAAGATGTGTGACATCTTTGCATCACAACATCCCTTTGTTAATGTTTTGTGTGTGCACGTGTGAGTGTGTGTGTGTGCGTGTGTGTGCGTGTGTGTGTGCGTGCAGTATTGGAGTGTGGAAGGTGGTGACCCGTTTCCAAAATAACCCTCAAGAGAGCTACTCGTCTGACTTTGAGGTCAAGGAATATGGTAAGAGTTTTTTATTTATTTAATGTTTGATATTCAAAACTTTAGAATCTATACAAGAACATGAGCAATATGAATATATGAATGAACAGTCAGCTGAATTCCACATCCCTGTTTCCACTAGTGCTTCCTAGTTTTGAAGTGAAACTGATCCCTGGCAGTGCTTTCTTTTACGTGGACAGTGATGAACTACAAATCGACATCCAAGCTAAGTATGTAAAATGACGAATGTCTCGGACTCTCGGTTAACTAATGGAAAAAAGTATATTTTTTCCCATACTCAAGTACACATTTAGCACATTGGGTGTGTTAAAAGTATAATTCCTCTTGATTCAACTCATGTCAATATTACATTTTTGCTAATAGAACATGAATTAATTTGTAATCTAACACATTTATGTGCTAGATTACTAGCACTCAGTGTACTCATTTCTGCTACTGAGTGAGAAATGTATTTAGTATAATATGAAAATATGCCCTTTTTACCTGAACATGCATTAATTGCATGTTGTACATGTTGTGCATGTTGTGCAATGTCTGACATAAGACATTACACATTAATCTAAAATACATGAACCACATAGATACTGTCACTGAACATATAACAGTCATAGAACACATAGTCACATATACCGTATTTCCGGACTATCAGGCGCACCTAAAAGCCTTTAATTTTCTCAAAAAATCCACACTGCGCCTTATAATCCAGTGCGCCTTATATATGGATCATTCGACTGCAGTAGCTTCTATTCTATGTTAACTGTAGTAGCTTCTATTCTCTGCGCCTTATAATCCAGTGCGCCTTATATATGGATCATTCGACTGCAGTAGCTTCTATTCTATGTTAACTGTAGTAGCTTCTATTCTCTGCGCCTTATAATCCGGTGCGCCTTATATATGAAAACAGTTCTAAAAGGTGCGCCTTATAATCCGGTGCGCCTTATAATCCGGTGCGCCTTATAGTGCGGAAAATACGGTACCCATAACAGAACTAGATACCACAATGTTACAACCCTCACAGACTCATGTACTCAGAACTAGGCCACAGGGAGTATGGTGGGGAGGTGGAGGAAATTTGAACACGCAGTGACTGCTTATAAAGAACACCTGATTGAATGTGGGTGTGAGTGACTTAGCTGACAGCCAATGACAGTGAGGGGAGTTGACATGGACAAATTGGCAATAACTATATTTGAAACGCATTAGCAATATATCCACGACAAGTACACCTTGAATTGCACTTACTGCAAGATCAAATTAAAAATATGAAAAGCAAAAATATATCGGAAATTACTCAATTTTAAAATGCATTAGCAATATATTCATAACAAGCTCACCTGAACTTTCATTTATTGTAAGATGTACTATAAATACAGTGATTTAGAATATATTTGGAATCATTATATTTGAAGCGCTTTAGTAATATATTCATGACAAGTTCACCTGAACTGTAAGATGTACTATAATTACAGTATTTAAGAATATATTTGAAACCATTACATTTAAAGCACCTTAGGAATATATTTATAACAATACATTTATTGTGAGATCAAAATAAAATGTGATCAGCAAAATATAGTAGCAATTACTATATTTGAAGTGAATTAGCAATATATTCATATAACAAGTTCTCCGGAGCATTTTTGGTGAATTGAAAAATATACTTATGGAGATGGAGAATCATCCAATCTCAGGTACTTTATCAATATATTGAGAACAAGTTCACCTGGAGATGTGTTTATTGTAAGCTATGATTCAATTATAATAATTCAAATATATTTGTAGATTGTATTTTTAAAATTCCATTCTTAGCATATTTTAAGTAAATATAAGTATCCCCTGGAGAAATAGGAGTGGCTAGAGCAGTTCCATTTCCCAGCATACACTGGGGTGCCAAGTCTGCGTTATTGTTCTGATTTGTGTTATTATTTGGATACTAAAATGTGTACTAGGCGGACGTTTATGTGTCATTGTGTTTAGTGGTGTTGTGGTATTTGTGATTTATGTTGTTTCATGTATTTTCTTAGTAAAACCATGAAAATGTAAATGTTTCTGTTTGATCAGTCTCTCTCCCCTTTCCCCATTCATATGTACAGTATGTACTGTATGTTGAAAAGGGTGTTCCCACAAAGAGTTGACATGGTATTGTGCTTAGTTTCAAAATAACAATATATTTCAAATATAATATCAGTATGCTTTGTACTTGGGATACATTTGGTGAATGTCATCAAATCGTGGCCCGTGGCTCAAATGCCGAAGAAATAGTGCGCCCTGGTGTCAAAAAGATTGAAAACCACTGCTTCTTATGAAAAACTTTGGAGTTGCCTACCGTACCATTCTTCCAGCCCACCCTAGTAGGGCTGGCTAAAAATCCGGCCCTGGCTGTGAGTGAATGGTACAGTAAGTTGTACAGTTGAACAACAGCCTGCTCTAGAGAGTGGAGGAGGAGTCGCGCAAGGCACGCGCCTGCAAAGAGTACAGGGCTAACAACAACAATGGACGCCAAGGCTAGACTAATACTGCATACGCGTCTTTCTGGAGACCATTAGGACAGCCTTTGAAAAAAACAACAACAACATATTTTCACCTACATTAGGATGTTAATTCCTCTTATTTGGAATATGGGAAGATATGAGTGGATTATTGATTATTATTGCAGCCTGTGGATCAGCCTCCAGCTTGGACTACATGGGCAAATACAGTGAAAATGCACCCTATCAGGTAGGTTACTATGGCAACAGGGGTCAAAGTACAGATAACGATCTTGGTCGACAGGCTATGTTAACTGTATTTTCTTCTCTTGACAAATGGCCATTGTTAGGCCAATATTAAAAGGGTGCCATTTCTTCTAATGACTGGCATAAGTGGCACTTGAATGATTTGAGGCATTTTTTTTAATGTTTTTTTTCTCATTCTAGTAGGAACGTGCATTAAAGTTTTTATGTAAATTGCCTACTGTGTTCATCATTTGATGCTTTTTGTCCTAAACAAGCCAATCTTGCAAACTTTGAAAGTGAATTGTATCCAATTAGGATGGAATGTGAAATATGGGACACATCCGTCGTGAGCACATGACTCTAGAGATAGTGTGTAACGAATTGTAGGATTTTAAGACATAAACTGCATGGGTAATACGAAAAAAAAGTGTTTTACAAAAATCAGTCTCCTGGTGGCGCTATAAAAAAGCTGAAATGAAAAATACAGGTCAAAGGTTCATCTTTGTCCTCCACGAGGGTACGGAGGAACGGTGCCAAAAAATAACTGATAACTAATATACGTTACCAGTTAAAATATAAATAATATACGGAGGTATATTAGTGGTGATTGAGGCCAAACTATTAGAAATAAGCTTGAGGGTCATATACAATATAATATTAGTATTAGAAACATTTTTTGGAATTACTGTATATGCTTTAATGGGTATATAGTGAACTAAATACAGTATACTTTGTTCAATGGTGCGTGTGTGCATGTATTTAGCTTGGTCTGTGCTTTATTGTGACCACATATATTTCTGTACTTCTGTTCTTTTAGGTATCTGTTTGGTAAGAACGTGGATGGGATGGCCTACGTGGTGTTTGGAGTATTTCACCAGGGTTCAAAGAAGAGTTTTCCTGCGTCTGCTCAGAGAGAGCCGGTCAGCATAATATTGTCAAATCATGTCATGTTTGTTAGCATTTTGTAGAACTCCTAAGGATTTTCTCTAATTCTTAAATCCATGGTCTCTTTTCTTTTTTTCTTTTTATGCTAATCTTACGTCTAAATTATCTGGTGAGAATAATCCAGTCCAATAATCCTCAAATTCTGGCCAAACCTGACGCGGCCCAACCAGGGCTTGACACTAACACTTGCCCGCTTGCCCGGGGCAAGTAAAAAAAATGGTGGGGCAAGTGAAGACTGCTACCTGGTTGCCCGATCGGGCAAGTGTGCAACATAGTGCACTATAACACAACACAAGATAAATTTGTCTTGAAGGCAGTCATTGCACTCTGCCTCTGTGTCCTTCCCTGCTTTCTAGTCATCCACAATTCCAGGCTGGATTTGGGAAACAAAACAGGCAAATTAACACATCAAAATTACCATTAATCTTCTACAGTGTAGACCTGGGCTAATTAAGATGATGAATTTTAACTCTTGAGAGTGTAAAAATAAAACCAAATGGACCCGCAAGGGTCCATTTGGTTTCATTTTTACGTTCTCAAGAGTTACATCTGGTTAACCAACTTAGGGGACCACCAACTTGGGGACCACCTGGAACCTGGGGGGCAAGTGACCATGACCTGAGGGCAAGTAGAACCTGACTTGCACTTGCCTGATGGGCAAGTGCCTCGGAGACCTTAGTGTCAACCCCTGCCAACCCAACGTTTTTGGTCTATAATGGCTGGACTGAGCCTTGGGCTCATTGAGAACATTTTTAGTGTTTTATATGTATTATGCATGCTTTTTAGGTGGTGAAAGGTGAAGGAAAGGCCGTTTTACTGAGGAGCCACATCACTGCCTCTTTCCCCCAAATCGAACAGCTGACGGAGAGCGACATCTATGTGTCTGTCAGTGTGCTGACAGAGAGTGGTAAGGAGAGAGAAAGAGAGAGAGAGAGAGAGAGAGAGAGAGAGAGAGAGAGAGAGAGAGAGAGAGAGAGAGAGAGAGAGAGAGAGAGAGAGAGAGAGAGAGAGAGAGAGAGAGAGAGAGGGCATGTGTGTCTGTGTCTGCCAATGTTTGGGCATATACTGTATGCTAATCAGTGTTGGGCAGTAACTACAAGTAATTAAATATCACATATTACTGTAATATTGATATTATTACCTTTTCTGGGGTGGCAAAAGTAAAGTAAAGATATTACTCTGCCAAAATATGTAATAAGTAATATGTTACTCTGTAAAAACATGCCTCGCATGCTTAATACTTTTGAGCTTGTTGCATGTTAAAATAGAACAGATTTACAAACTATCAACAGATACAGTAACAACAGAGATGCACTGTAGATCCTAATCCACCACAGCATTGTGAACACAGGACATAAACTACAAGTTATCACAGTTGTCACAAATTGTCACTAAACTAAAGTAATATTGTAAAATGTAATATATTATTCTTTGATTCTAGTAATAAGTAAAGTAATATTACTTTACTTAGGACCCGTTAGGTCATAAGTAAAGTCTACCTCCTCGCTGTGTCTAAGTCGCAGGGAGGGTGATCTTAAAGTCCTCTTTGTTGTTTGTAAATGGGAAAAACGTGTAGTCTCAATAGCATGTTGCCTTGCTCTTTCATCCAGGCAGTGAAATGGTGAAGACGAAGCTGAGAGGCATCCAGATAGTCACGTCTCCGTACACCATCCACTTCAAGAAGACACCCAAGTACTTCAAGCCGGGAATGTCCTTCGATGTTTCGGTGAAAGAATAACTCAGACTTACAGCACAAAGTCATTTTACTCACTTTTACAAAAAGAGGAATATTATTTTCAAATTCACCCATATAAACAGTGGTGTTCCTAGATTGTCTCCAACCAGACATACACCAACTTCTTTCGTACTTTGGGACACCCAGCCTTAAAGGGTTAGTTCACTTTTTTTTTAAAACTTATGTCCCCCCATATGGCGTTTTCCCTGGAACCTGTTTCAAGGACCCCTGGTAATCCTCCCAACTACTTTTAACATTTCATAACTTTTGAATCTGAGAACTTGCATGCATGGTTTGAATGGTTAGATGTTTGTCACAGACTGTACTGTACACTAGGTTGAGGTTATGAACCCTGATGGCTCTCCGGCCGAGCGCGTTCCTGTGGTGGTGGGTCCTGGGGACGTGCGTGGGCAAACGGGACGCAACGGCTTGGCCAAGGTCGCCATCAACACAATAGCAGGGGTCCCACAACTGGAAATCACAGTGAGTCTCTCAGTTAGGCTATTGGGTCATGTGCTTGTGTTTTTGCTTTGGTTTACTCTCTCTTTTTTGAAAGTAGTATTTTACCAGATCTCTCTCTCTCTCTCTCTCTCTCTCTCTCTCTCTCTCTCTCTCTCTCTCTCTCTCTCTCTCTCTCTCTCTCTCTCTCTCTCTCTCTCTCTCTCTCTCTCTCTCTCTCTCTCTCTCTCTCTCTCTCTCTCTCTCTGCATGTGAATACAGGCAAGGACTGCTGATACATATATTCGAGATGACAGGCAGGCATCCGCTACATATACTGTACTCCCATATATTTCCAAGAGCAACAACTACCTCCACATAGGTAAAAGAAAACAACAACAACAACAACAACAACAACAACAAAAAAATCATTTTTGTTTAAGCAGTAAACAATGCAGTAATTACTTATGTCATGTTATTGTTGCTATATCTCAGGTGTGGACTCAACTGAACTGAAATTAGGAGACAACATGAGAATCAACCTGAACTTTCCCAGTCATGCACCTACTGATCAAGACCTTACATACCTAGTGAGTTCAGCTGTGTTTGAGACCCCATATGTCCGTGTGCATTTATATGCTTTTCTGTTCTATACACAGTTTTTTCATTTATTTGGGGGGGGGGGGGGGGGGGGGGGGGGGGGGGGCAGTTTTCTGGAACAGGGGCCGTCGCCCCTGTTTCCCCATTCATTTTTCTCATAGACAAATCAAATCATTTCTAAGAAGAAAAACGAAACAAAATGGGTTGCATCTTGCCGTTTTTTTTCCTTCTTGCTAATTAGATATTGTATGCCGTAGTTAGCCTCATAGGATAAATGCCCAAGTCATTTTTTGGCAAAATTGAGATTCCTACAATTTCTCGAATAGATTAGCTGAAATTATGTTTTTTTCTTATTATCTCAAATTCGCCCAAAAATGACTTATATTAGGCATGTATCGTATGAGGCTAACACGGGCGGGACTGCGCAGCTCTATACGGCTCACCAGATTGACTGAGATGATGAACACAGTAGGCAATTTACATAAAAACTTTAATGCACGTTCCTACTAGAATGAGGGAAAAAAAAACATTAAAAAAAATGCCTCATCATGTGTACTTTCATTCATGTCTTCAGATCCTGAGCAGAGGCCGGATAATCATGGCCAAACGTTTCAGGAGAGAAGACCAGACCTTGGTGACTCTGACGCTGGTCATTACTAAGGACATGCTGCCCTCTTTCCGCATCGTAGCCTATTACCACATTGGAGCCAATGAAGTGGTGTCAGACTCCATTTGGGTGGATGTAAAGGATACCTGCATGGGTTCGGTGAGATACAAACACACGCGCACACATGTACGCAAAAATAACTCTCACTAATGATAGCAGAAATCAGTGGTTGTCTCAAATAGAGATTGAGATTGAGAAAACTTGGAGGTGTGGCAAAGCAAAGTTTTGACTTAAGTCATAAGACATGATAATTTAGACCAGTGGTTTTCAACCTTTTTGATACCAGGGCCCACCATTTATTCAGCATTTGAGCCATGGACCACCATTTGAGGACATTCTAGCCCCACAGACCCCAAAGCTAAAGATTTATTTTGCTTTTTTCCACAATTCCAGGCTGGATTTGGGAAACAAAACAGTCAAACATACAGATCAAAATGACCATTACTCTTCTACATTCTCTAGTTGTGTAGACTTGGGCTAATTCACTTGAAGCGTAAAAATGAAACCAAATGGACCCGTCAGGGTCCATTTGGCTTCATTTTTACGCTCTCAAGAGTTACATCTGGTAAAACAACTTAGCTGCGGACCACCTGGAACCCTTTCAAGGACCACTGGTGGTCCCCCGGACCACCGGTTGAAAACCCCTGCTTTAGACGATCAAAACAGGGCCCTTTATATCTAAATCCAGTGATTGGTTCCTAAACAACATATTTATTCTACCTCTCCTCCTGTCTTTCCCTGTCATTGTACCGTTCTAGTTGAAGCTGGAATCAGTCCGAAATGTGCCGTCGTTCGAGCCTCGTAAAATGTTTCATCTGAAGATCACAGGAGACCCAGGGGCCACGGTGGGACTGGTCGCGGTGGACAAAGGCATCTACGTCCTCAACAGCAAAAATCGTCTCACCCAGAAAAAGGTGGGAGCCGGAAGGTTCTTAAGATCTGAAGCTGATACAAACGTCTTGTGTTATAACAGTTTTCTGAATAACGTATGTTGCTAGGCCGCTTCCCAAGAACCCTTAACCAGTCGCGCCATTAGGGCTGAGCCCGATTGGCGTGGCTGTTGTGGCTGGCTCATGGCTGGGTGCTACACTTGCATATCTGCTATGTTTGGATTATTCCAAACTATAAAATGACATTTTAGCACTGGCAAGAAAGCAACTTGGTGGAGACATTCAGGTAGGCTAGATAAAAGATGTAAAACTAGTAAACAGTTGCTCGGTTTAGAGCAGTTAGAATGCATATCTGAACACATCAATACTATAACTAAGCAAATGTCTGTCTGTCTGTCTGAATGTCTGTCTGAAACGAGCATAACTCATCACTGGCTGCACCAATCGCTTTGATTTTTCACACAGTCATTGACCATAACATTTGGAAGAGACTGAGGAAGGCCTTTTTTCAAATTAACAAATTGTTGATTAATAATGAATTTATTGGTGCATTAGATTTCCCCATTCGGTTAACATTGGCAATTCCCTTTTCGGCCACAGGGAGAAATGCAAATAGCAAAACAAACACACACACACACACACACACACACACACACACACACACACACACACACACACACACACACACACACACACACACACACACACACACACACACACACACACACTTTCTGACTGGCCATTGCAGTTTCTGTGCAAAAGTGTGCATTAAAGCAATCCTTAATCAAAATACTTGCATCTTTGGTAATATCACATTACCCACACAGTACATCGTTTGGTGTTCATATATTCACAACGGGTAAGGTCCTAGTAGTGTAAATAAGCCACATATAGGAGTGCAGCAGTAGAGCGGAGCAATGTTTGTCGTGTGTAGCATATGCGGTAGCTCATCGTACAGATGCTCCACACCCTTTGCGGCCCATAGTCTAAAGCAGGGGTCAGCAACCTGCGGCTCAGGAGCTCCAGAACACAGCCCTAGTGGCTCCCTGGCTGTAGCATTATTACATACACACATTGGGGTGATCCACACCAAAATAATATAAACATTTCAGTCACCCAAAACGCGTTGCACTGTCTGACAGTTGCCAGTTAAAGTAGCACTTGTTGGCCATATCAAAAAAAGCCCAGCAGTTATCAGAGGTGGATCTTTCAATCTGAACCACCCATTTTCAAAGGTTTACTCAGTTTACTATGTCATTAATATACTTTTAGAGATGTTCTGTGGACTAGAAATGGGAGTTATTTTTCCTTTATTTTTTTTTAGAAACACAAAGGTTGTGTTTCACCATGTTAATGATTTTTCTTTGACAACCTTTTTTTTCTGAGAGTGTGCAAATGGAACCAAATGGACCCGCCAGGGTCCATTTGGTTCACATTTGCACACTCTCAGGAAAAAAATAAATAAATAAATAAATAAATGCGGCTCCAGACAGATTTTGAATTTAATTTTGGGTCGAAAGTGGCTCTTTCAACATCTTGGGTTGCCGACCCCTGGTCTAAAGGGATGCGAGCTCTGATTGGTTTAGAAACTTCAGATCAGCGTTTCAGGCTGAAACTTCAAAGTAAAATGCCATCCACTTCCTTATGTATCTCTTAATCACCATTACGTCTTCAGTCATGAATTGATGTTTTCTGTTCGTGTGTGAATCAGGTGTGGGACCTCGTGGAGAAGTCTGATACTGGCTGTACACCAGGTGCAGGAAAGGACAGTATGGGTGTGTTCTATGACAGTGGACTCTTGTTTGAGACCAACACTGCAGACGGGACTCCATACAGGCAAGGTAAGGCTGCTTACTCTGTCCCTATATTATATTGGTATATATATAGAGTGAGATTTATAGGAAATCTATTGTTGTCTCCACTCTCCACCAAGCCGAAGGCTGGTGGAGTATGCTTTGCACTCGGTCTGTGTGTGTGCGCGTGTGTGGTAATGCTAACCTATTAAACAAACTTTTTGTTGTTATTTTTACTGCAGTGGACACACCACACACACACACACACACACACACACACACACACACACACACACACACACACACACACACACACACACACACACACACACACACACACACACACACACCTTGTCCAAGGGTAAGACAGCGAAGTCCATTGATTGGATTCTTTGTCATTGCCAGCCTTTGTTGTGTAATGTGTTTTCCAGAATTAAAGTGTCCAGGCAGTGGCAGCGCAAAGAGGAAACGATCCACAACCATAACAGACCTTAGGCAAACCCTGGGTAACTATTAACCACTTTTATTACATGGCTTGGATGAATGCTCCAATCAGAAGCCAGCGTTTTGGTCATGTGAGTGGTCACATATGCCATAACGGACTGCTCCGCTCAACAACACACATCTGCATTATCAAGGTCCCCAAAGTGCAAACAGCTGTGTTCATACATTGAGCGACATTAGTTCCAGCACGCTGTTAGCGGGTCCATTTGGTTAGCTACACATTTGGTTGTTTACGTGCCATTGCCATTCAGGTGATGAAAATTTTAACTCCTGAGAGTTGAAATATTCATCGGCAGACTGCGGCAAACTGCATCAATGCTGAAAAATGTTTTACCGTTCCGTAGCGTCCAACAGGTTTTTCTCCATCTACGGATTGCCTGATTCCTTGTGGATGCAGCATTATAATACGACTTAATTCTTCTTTCTTTCTTTCTTTCTTTCTTTCTTTCTTTCTTTCTTTCTTTCTTTCTTTCTTTCTTTCTTTCTTTCTTTCCTATTTCCCACAGCAAAATGACAAAAACAGAAAACACGTGAAAACAAACAACTGCCTATAAATGAAATAAAAAACAACCTAAATAGCTAACTGCGAAGTGTAATACCTATAACCAATAGAATACCTAAAGCCTCTGAACACTTCTCAGATTTAAACTGCATCAATAGTGACATTATTTGTCCTCTCCCTCCCAGCGGGTCAGTACACTGATAAACTGCTGCACAGGTGTTGTGTGGACGGAATGAAAGACACCCCACTGTCACATGACTGCCAGCGTCGCAGCGAGTACATCCTGGAGGGTGCAGCATGCGCTGCAGCGTTCCTACACTGCTGCAACAACATGACGCAACAGCGAGCTGACAGGAAGGAGACATGTATCAACTGTCGCAGTAAGAGACCTCAGCGCTCCTTCGTGTCCTTCATAAATGTACAGAAATACTTCTATAGACCTGCGCAGTGACATCACCGCCCGGTTTCAAAGTGTTTCTTCCATTCATTTTTCTCATTTCGAAAATAATTTATATAAAGACGATTTTGCCACGGACAAAGCCAACTAGGGGCAGGTCAAATCATGATGATAAAGTCTCGGAGTATCGGAGGCACTTGCCCATCGGGCAAGTGCAAGTCAGGTTCTACTTGCCCTCAGCTCATGGTCTCCTGCCCCCTAAAATATATAGGGGGCAAGTAAATATACATTTCAGTAAATATACATTTCAGCACCACGGACAGAGGCACTACAGCTACCATAACAGAAAGCTTGTTTCAGCACCACGGACAGAGTCACTTCAGCTACCATAACAGAAAGCTCTTGAGAACGTAAATGGACCCTTGCGGGTCCATTTGGCTTCATTTTTAGGCTCTCAAGAGTTGAAATTCATCATCTTAATTAGCCCAGGTCTACACAACTAGAGAATGTAGAAGATTAGGTCATTTTGATGTGAAAGTTAAATTGCCTGTTTCCCAAATCCAGCCTGGAATTGTGGATATCTAGAAAGCAGGGAAAGACACAGAGGCAGAGTGCAATGACTGCCTTCAAGACAAATTTATCTTGTGTTGTGTTATAGTGCACTAAGTTGCACGCTTGCCCGATCGTTCAACCAGGTAGCAGTCTTCACTTGCCCCACCATTTTTTTTTTACTTGCCCCGGGCAAGTGGGCAAGTGTTAGTGTCAAGCTCTGCTAAACAAAAGTGTGTTCATTTATCCTACAGCAAGCTTAAGTTAGTTATTTACTCTTTATTTCTGGACTATAAGCCGCACCTGAATACTGTTTCATTCTTGCCTCTCCTATCAAGAATGGACGATTAAAGCAATACTCAAGCTGCTTACACTTTATTTAGGTCACAAAATAAAATCATAATAATAATAACTCGGCTGGCTTCGTCACTCTCATGTTTACTCTCTAGTGGTCTGGTGCAACACTCAAATTGGTCCGTGCGGAAACACGTAGCCAACTAACAATCCTATTGTTACATCCTTTTTCTTTTGTTTTTGAAGTGTAAACTCTTATTCAAATAGAAAACATGCAATAACATCAATAACTTCAATTAACCAAAAATAATATATCCTCATCTGTAAGTCAAGCTCTCAACAATAAACAGTAGTAAACATTATCATGTTCCTAAACAACAGAAAACAAATTATTCTCTGAGCATTTTCAAAATAGTGCAAAAAATAAAAAACAGAAATGTTTTTCACCAAAATATTCAAAGGCAAGAAATTGCAAATATGAAATGTTACTGAAATATTTTTCAAAAGGCACATTACTCAATAACCCTTTAGCAAATCCTTTTTTTTTTTCAAATCACTTTTGTTTCCCTCAAGTGCATTAGTCTTTCAACATGTCAATATTTTCTCAAATGCAATGTCATTCAACATGTCAATACAACACTTTTCCGTTTTTTTTTTTTTTTTTTTATCACAGATGACCATAACCCCAGTTTTTTTTTTTTCAATGTCCCCAAAGTCCAAACTTTGTCATCCTGTTTTCAGTCTATCAAAAGTCACAGTTCCACCACAGTGAGCACATTTTAGCACGTAAAGTCCTGCAAATACTTCGGCCTAACAACAGATCGGCCAGACCTGGTAATCACAGTCTGCTGTGTGTCACTCACCACTCCGTCCGGGGTTGTAACAGTGTCCGGTGCAGGGCGATTGTCAACAGTATCCGTACGGGCTGGCACACTGGGTACTGTGCCCTGGTCTCGCCTCAGATGACGTCGGTTCCGTCGTAGAACACCTCCGTTGTCCAGTCGCACAGAGTAGGACCTGTGGTCAACAGGTTCCACCACAGTAGCCCTCCTCCAGATCGTGTGTGGTTCAAATGGCTGAACTCTAACACGGTCTCCCTGTTTGAGTATGTCCATGTCCTTCGCTGTCCTGTCGTAGTATTTGGCTTGCTTCTCTTGTCTGTCAATCTGCTCCTGTGCTGTAGCTTTTACCTCAGGATGTAGAAGACTGTCCCGAGTTGGTAGTAGGGTTCTGGTTCTCCTGCACAGCAGTCTCTGAGCCGGGCTCGTAGTCAGGCCTTGAGTAGGTGTGTTGCGATGATCCAACATAGCCAAGTAGGGGTCCTGTCCCGCTGCCTTAGCTTTCTGCATCAGTCGTTTTGCTGTTTTCACCGCAGACTCAGCCTTCCCGTTGCTCTGTGGGTATCCGGGCGATGACGTTTTGTGCTCGAACTCCCACAGCTGACTGAAGCGCCGAAACTCGTCCGAAGAATACTGGGGCCCGTTATCGGAGAGAAAACAACATACGGTATCCCGTTGCGGGAAAAGTGGGCCTTCAGCTTCCTTATAACAGTACTTGACTTTGTATCAGGAAGATAGTCAACTTCCCAAAAGTTGGAATAGTAGTCAACTGTAATGAGATAGTTCTTGTTGTCAAAGGTAAACAAATCTGTACCGACTTTGGCCCATGGTCTACCTTGCACTTCATGTGGATGTAGTGTCTCTTTTTGTTGTTTTGGGTCAACTGACCTGCAAATGTCACACTTCATTATGAATGTCTTTATGTGTTCATTCATCCCCGGCCAGTAGACACATTCTCTCGCACGCCTGAGGCATGCCTCCACCCCCAGGTGAGAGGAGTGAATCCGCTGGGTGATGTCCCTTTGCAGTGAGTACGGGATGACTGCTCTCTCACCTTTGAAGATGATGCCATCCTGTACGCTCAGTTCATCCTGAAACGAGTAGTAGTGCACAATGTCCATGGGTGTGTCTTGCTTGCGTTTAGGCCATCCATTCTGAATGGTGTTGCTCAGTGTCTGTAGCGTTTCATCACTTTGTGTAGCAGAGCGGATTGTGCTCAGCCTCTCTTCAGAGATAGGTAAGTAGGCCACCATGTTGACTGTCTCAATCTCTGCTTCCACTGTGCCTGTCGATGAGCTCTCTGACAAGTATGCTCTGCTCAGTGTGTCTGCAAGCAACATGTAACGACCCGGAACATAAATGACATTAAAATCGTACCTCTGAAGCCTGAGCAGCATTCGTTGCAGTCTCTTTGGTGCACTTAATAGTGGCTTCTTGACAATGTTCTCCAGAGGTTTATGGTCACTCTGTATTGTCACTTTCCGACCATAAGTATATTGGTGGAATTTCTCCATGCCATAGACGATAGCCAAAAGTTCTTTTTCAATTTGGGCGTATCCCCTTTCAGTTGGTGTCAGTGCTCTGCTCCCAAATGCTACAGGTTTCCCTTCCTGAGTCAGTGCTGCTCCTAGCCCCGTTTCTGAAGCATCACACTGCAATGTCAGTTCCTCTAGTGGGTCATAGTACTTCAGTACTGGTGCTTTGGCTATATTCTCCTTCAGCCTGCTGAATGCTTTCTCGTGCATTTCTGTCCATTCCCACATATTCTCCTTGTGCGTGAGCTGTCTCAGTATCTCACAGTCATCTGATAGGTGTTTGTAGAATTTAGAGAGATAATTTACCATACCCATCAGTCTCTGCACACCTTTCACGTCAGTGGGTCTTGGCATGTCTCTCACGGCTCTGACTTTCTCGGGGTCAATTTTCAGTCCATCTGCTGTCAGCAGGTGTCCAATGTATGGCACTTCCTGCTGCCTCAACTTGAACTTCTCTGCATTCAGTTTGATATTTCTCTCTCTGCATCTGCTGAGAAACTGTCTCAACTTCTCATCGTGGTCTTTGTAGGCCATCTCTTGTGTGTCACCTTCTCCTGTGATCAACACATCATCCGCAATGAGGTAGACACCTGGAAGACCCTCCAGCGCTTGTGTCAGCTTCCGCTGGAAAATCTCAGGTGCCGGGCTGATTCCCATTGGCATCTTGAGCCACCTATATCTGCCAAACGGTGTAGCAAATGTAGTTAGATAGCTCGACTCCTCCTCCAGTTTCACGTGCCAAAATCCATGCTTGACATCGCAGACCGTGAACACCTTCGCTCTAGACAGGTCTGGGAGGATGTCATCAATTGTAGGAAGTGGGAAATGGCTCCTTTTTAGGGCTTTGTTCAGTGGTCTAGGATCGATGCATATTCTCGGCTTGCCATTAGGTTTCTGCACTGTGACAAGACTACTTATCCAGTCTGTGCTCCTCTCCACCGGTGTGATGATCTCTCTTCTCTGTAGATCTTGCAGCTCTAACCTGAGTGGAGTCATCATGGCAACAGGAACTCGTCGTTTGGGGAGTTTCACTGGCTCCACCCTCTCGTCGATCTCGATCCTGTATTCTCCTTCCAGGCAGCCGTCACCTGTGAACACATCACTGTATTCCTTCTTTATTTGCTGCATGGTGAGACCGTTCTGCGCTGGGGTCTCTTCAGTCACAATACTGTCAATGGCGAGTATGTTCTCATACTGTACTTTAATAAGTTTCATGGCTTCGCTCGCCTTTTTTCCCAGAAGCGGCTGTCTGCAGTCCTCATTGACCACCTCGAATTCCAGGCGGTACTGTTTTTGGTTCCTTGGATTTCTCACTTTCACTTTGCATTTTCCAAGTGGATGCAGTCTGGTCTTGTTGTACATTACTAGTACTGTCTTTGTGCTTTCCAGCTGAGTGTCAGGGCTCAAGAGGTTTACTGGAATGACATTACAGCTAGCTCCACAGTCTATTTGAAACTTGACCAGCTCCTTGCCGATCAACATCCCTGCGAAAAGCTGGCTGTTCTTGACTTTGTCATCTCTGGCCTCATCGCCACTCACTGTCATTATGTCTGCAGTGGTGATAGTCATAATGTCCTCATATTCCTCAGCATCCTGTTCAGACACATGGTGAACATGTTTCTTTCCTTTGTCTTTTTCTTTGTCTTTATCCTGTCTGGTTTTACATTTGGCAGCAAAGTGATTTTCCTTACCGCACTTCTTGCAGCGTTTTCCAAAGGCTGGACACTTGTTTTTGTCCCTTTCATGTGTATTTCCACAGAACTTGCATGAAACGGTGTTTGTGTCTCTATCCTGCCTTGATGTCTTTTTCATCATGTGCACCTCTTCAACCGTATGCCCTGCCAGAGTCCTACTATTTTCACGTGACAGTTCAGTAGCTCTGCACAACTGTAGGCATTTATCCAAAGTCAGGTTCTCCTCCCTGAGCAATCTCTCTCTCAGCCCAGAGTCAGTAATGCCACATACTATCCTATCACGTATGAGTGAGTCCTTTATCACTCCAAAGTTGCATGTGCTGGACAGCATTCTCAAATCCGTGACATATTTATCAATGGTTTCATCCTGACCTTGATTTCTCATGAAAAAACGATATCTTTCCACGGTTTCATTCACTTTGGGGTTGCAATGTCCATCAAATTTGTCAATCATGTCTTTTACCGTCCTCCTGGCTGCAGTCACATCACTCATTAGAGTTTCACACAGTTCCCGACCTGTCTCTCCAATCAGGTAGTAGAACAGTTTCACTTTCGTCGTTTCTTCTGCCTCCGGCAAAGAAAGCTCCAAGTACAGTGTAAACTCCTCTTTCCATGATTTCCATGACTTCGCAAGATTGCCCGAGTCCAAACACAATGTTGACGGGGGTTTCAGACCTTCCATTGCAGACCGACGTGACGAGCCTCTTCTCCTGCACTCTGCTTGTAGTTGTCAGCACGTAGTTAGTTGCACAGCAAAGTTCGTTTTTTACTGTTCTTTTGCTTCACTTATTTCCGCTGCCACCATGTTTCATTCTTGCCTCTCCTATCAAGAATGGACGATTAAAGCAATACTCAAGCTGCTTACACTTTATTTAGGTCACAAAATAAAATCATAATAATAATAACTCGGCTGGCTTCGTCACTCTCATGTTTACTCTCTAGTGGTCTGGTGCAACACTCAAATTGGTCCGTGCGGAAACACGTAGCCAACTAACAATCCTATTGTTACACACACCAGCCGAACCAGCTAAATTTGGGGGAAAATACAGATTTGTCCCTGTACAAGCCGCACCTGACTATAAGCCGCACCTGACAATAAGCTTCATGTTAGAGCACTGTTGGTGGCTGTTACCTGTAAAAAATCCATAGATTAGCCGCACCATTGTATAAGCCGCAGGGTCCAAAGCATGTGAAAAAAGTAGCGGCTTATAGTCCGGAAATTACGGTATTCTTTATTTCTGCTTTAAAATGACTTTCTTTCCTACCACATTACCACATAGGTGGCGACAATGATGATTATTTTGATGATGACGATTATGATGACGATGATGATGATAGTTACATGGAGAGCAATGAAGTTGTTTCCCGTTCCTATTTTCCTGAGAGCTGGTTATGGAAGGACGTTATACTGCCCGGCTGCAAACAAAACAATCCTCGCTGGTGAGGAAAAATTTAAAATCTACGCTGTACACATAGCTGATAGAAAACCCATGGAGTGTTTTGTCTTATGCTTTTAGTGAGACCTTTGACTGTATCACTCATCCAGTCAGTCAGTCACTCACTCACTCACTCACTCACTCACTCACCCACTCACTCACTCACTCAGGGACTCTCTTCTCTTTCAGTGAAACCACATTTGCAACTAAAGACGAATCACTACCAGAATCCATCACCACATGGAAGGTCACAGGCATTAGCCTGTCCAAGACGCATGGTGCGAACCGTCTCTTATTGCCTAGATATTAAAGCAAATAATTTCAAATATATTTCAAATTAAAGTGCTTACAATTAAAATGATTTGAAACACTAATACTGCTACTAACTAACTACAATTGCCACACCACTAAACTGACAGCATTTCATCATAGAAAACAGAAAACTCTCTAAATCAGACCTTTAGCTTTATGCATGCTGCGTGTCTGTTGCAACTTCAACAACAACTGATGTTATTATTGATGCTTTACTTGACTAATATAAGTCCTGTAATGGTATGGGTGCGACTTAAGCGCCACGGGTGATGAAGTCACCCCGTACTGCTTGCTCCACCCCCAATTGGGAAATGTTACTTCCACCCTGTGAAGTGTTTTTTAATGGCTTCTACTATTATGCCATCCTGTCTTTATACTGTTTCCTCTCCCCTGCAGGCATCTGTGTGGCTGATTCATTAGATGTAGTCGTTAAGAAGCCGTTCTTCATTGATCTCAGGCTGCCTCACACAGCTGTCCGCGGAGAGCAGCTGGAAATCAAGGCAATCCTCCACAACGATAAGCCTGATCCAGTTAAAGTAAGTTATTGGCTATTGGTAAGTTGTTTGGTTCTTCTTGTTTCAGGATACAGTATCGTTTCTCAAGACACAACTAGCAAATGCCTCTACTTAAGAGACTAAAAACAGCCCTTCATTATTTCCTTTTTGTTCAAAATGAGTCGTTTGTTGAGGAAACATTAGCGTGATAGACTTTACTTGGGAGCACAATGAGTCCTTCTCAAAACCACACCCTTTGGGGTGGGGTTTGTTCACTGTCCAATGACAATCCAGACACTTAGCAACTGTTGCTTTCCTGGTCTTCCCTCTTCCAACGTGCCTATTGGACGAGACCAGATTGGGGAGGGACTTAGTGAAGGGCTAATTGATCTTGTTAGACCTTATAGAGCAGGTCGGTATTTCTTTACCATTCTGTCGAGCACACGAGAACAGGAAAGGATTTTGAGTTTTGTATACAGCACCTGATGGAGATATGGCTAAAAGGGTCAAAACCTTCCACCAATAATAACAGATTGTTGGAGCTTAGAAACAGCCTGGGCACATTTTATCCTTTCCATGATTCTAACAAAGGCGTTGTTGTGTTGAATATTTTTAGGTTTCCCTTTTGGAGAATAAAGACGATGAACTTGAATCCCTACAGGTGCGCGTGGAGCTAGTTGAGACAGAAGACGTGTGCAGCGTGGCCTCTAGACTGGGAAAGTATCGTGTGGAGGTGAAAGTCGGGGCACACAGCTCCCAGACGGTGCCCTTTATCATTATTCCCATGAAGGACGGCGTACACCCCATCGAGGTCAAAGCCATGGTTAAAAACTCATATGTCAGCGATGGAATCAGGAAGTTGTTGCGAGTAGTGGTAAGCAAGACTAACTGCATTGTTGGCCAACATTTAGTTATAGACTTGATGGGGAAAATGTACATCTTCGACACTGCGATGCTCTCACTCTCAATTGCATGAAATGTTAGTAACCGTGTGTCACTGTTAAAGTTAATACAGGCAACTTTAGTGTGTGCGAACGCTGTGTTTGTAAACACATTTTATTAAAAACAGAATCTAACTCCGCTTCACCTCCACTCTATTGGCTCAATATGAAATTATGAAAGCTAAACTGCTGTGCTGTGATTGGCTAAACGTACGCTGCCTCTCCCCACACAACACCCCTCCCCCTCACAAATTAGCACCACCTTCCCTGAGCCTGAGAAATGTTTTGTGTTTTCATGATTTGTTGACAACAACAAAGTTCTGGAGTGTCTGCAGGACAAACCAAGTGTCTGTCTGCAGGAAAACAGCTGCGGCATCATAGTAGAAGCAACGTAGAGGGGGAAAAGGCGAAAATATAGCTATATCAGATTTTTGGCTAAAAAGTTTTCTATTAACTTTAATGTTGAATTGATCATTTAACCCTGTCATGTTGTTGACTAGCATTCATGCCATTTACTCTGACTTTGCAAGTTGGTCTGGATGCCCATAATGTAAATGGCACTATTTACATAGTTTAATTATTGTTTACTTACTAATTTATGCGTTTCAGCCTGAAGGAGAATTGATAATGGAAACAAAGCATATATCTCTGGACCCTGCAAAACACAGTGAGTTCAACGGAATAATCTTTACATACCAACTATTCGTATTTCTTGTGTTCCTTGCCTCTTCTATAGCAACATTAAAACTTTACCCATGTCATTTCAGATGGTAGACAAGTCATAGTTATCAACAATACAATTTCTATGGCAGAAGTAGTCGCAAGAACGTCTAGCAGAACCGAGATCTCAATAACAGGTGAGATGTCTGTCTGAGTACTCTGTATTGTGGTGCGGGAGGCATATGTTGGTTAGCCATACTAATACAGTTGCTCCTGACATTCGTGGCCGGTTACAAGTAACTAACCCGTGGCAGGTTGCAATTCACCTGTGGCACCCGACATGTGTGGAAGTTTAAGACCAGAGCCATGTTGCTCCCTATTAAATCACATTCATTCCATCAACTTCCGGTTAGAGTAAGCAATAAATCTCAGAATTTTAAGGACATTTTTTTTTCTTCTTTTTCTTCTTAGACCGTTTCATTATTAAAATATCTAGTATTCTATGACAACCATAGCAGCCGCAGCGACCCTTTAAAAATCATAGTCCTCCTCCACCACCTCCACATTTGACTCCACCAGTCCTCCCCTTTTCCTTAATCAGAGGCAGCTCCGTGAGGCTCTTCCTAATTGGCTAACAAATAATCCCGCCGGGAGTACTTGCTAGCCAATGACAAAGGTGATATGGATTTCTTCGGAGGCCGCCTGCAGCCGCTATAGAGGTGTCAAAAAGACGAGATTTTTTAAGCGAAGACTTCAGGAAAAACATAGAAATTATACAAAACTGTAATTATTATTTTGGCCATAAAATGACATATAGGAACATGGAAGTGACCAGGGCTGTCAGAATTCTGTCTCTAGATGGCACTGGTTAAAGGTAGGGTAAGTGATTTGAAATTCATTGTGTAGTACCAGCCTGGTGCACTAGGGGCGTCCAACAGTAGCTACACTATGTGAACCTGCTGCTCCATCCTGATTGGAGGAGAATTCACCCTCCACCTGGGGAACTTTTATTAGCTCCTCTGCTAACGTGGGGGAGGGGGAAACTCCATATGTGGTTTCCACACCTTATAATAGAGCATTTTAACAGAAAAAAAAAATTGGGGGGTGATATCTGACAAAAGTGAAATCACTTCCCCTACCTTTAAAGCTAACCCATATCTTTGTGAGAAGTTAGGTTTAGGGATCAGGTGTTGGGTATACGGTGTGGGACTAATACCTGTGTGCACTGTACTGTATAGGTGGACACCAGACAGGTGTGTTCGTAGAGAACGCCATCAGTGGGAACTCTATGGGCAGTCTCATCGTACAGCCCGGCGGCTTTGGTGAACAGAACATGATCAGGATGACGTTGCCTGTCATCGCGACCACATACCTGGACAAAACCAACAAGTGGGAAGATGTGGGTCATGACAAACGCAACGAAGCCCTTCGGCACATCAGAAAAGGTTGGAGCGGATGCAATTCATGTCTATTCATTCATAGCTATTTCCAGTGTTGGGAATATTACTATACCTTGTTTATGTATTACCGTATTGTCCCGAATATAAGACGACTCGCTTATAAGACGACCCTTATTTTTCAAGACCCATTTACAGAAAAAAGAACATTGAATGTCATATAGTATAGCCCCTGAATATAAGACTACTCCATTTTTGGGATATTTCCATTGGGAAAAAAAACATAGTCTTATATTCAGGCTAATAGGGTACTTATTACCTTCATTTTAAAGCAATATATTGTATTACAATATTGCTGTCTGAGCAAGTGTAATATATTAATATTACTATTACATATTACTATATGTAATAGTCTATATTAATCTATATTAGAAAAATGTTGTGCAAAATATATAATCAAATATTGTGTAGACCAGTGGCATACCTACAATAAAGAAAGCGCACTTCGCTATCTGGGGAATCCATATGAAATCAACGCGAAGAAATGTCCTCCTGAATAAATAATTTGATGACAAATTATAGAAAATAAGTAATTATTTAACTTCTGCAGTTGTCAAAAAAAATTCACAAGAACATTTTCAACGAGACAGATTGACAGAAAGTAATATTGAAAATAATGCAGAAAGAAAAGTATAATATATTAGATTGTTTTTTGTTAAGTAATATATTTATATTACAAGTTACTGCATTTTGGTAATATATTATGTAATATATTGAGTTACGTAGTGCACATGTCCCAACACTGGCTATTTCACAGGATAGGTCTATTAGTTTCCCATCTACTCAAAGTTCTGTGTTCCGTGTGTTACGGTTCTAAATTGTGCGCTAGCATTGCCGACACTTTGCCTCACTCTGACTAAAAAGGAATTGCAAATAAGACATGTGCTGCATGTACATTTACCTTTAAGACTTTAAGCATAAAGATATGTTTATTAATCATCATTCTTATGTCTCTGTAACAGTCATATAATCTCCTTGGGCTATATTGGTGCTTATGTGTGTTTTAGGGTATGAAAACCAGCTTGCCTTCCGTTTTAAAGATTGTTTTTCTGTGTGGAAGAAAAATAAGTGCAGCACTTGGTGAGTCCTCCTCCCCCAACACACACATTTTGGATAAAAGATAGATTTGATAGACCAGGGGTGTCAAACTCAGATACAGAGTGGGCCAAAATTTAAAACTGAACAAAGCCGCGGGCCAAGTTTGAACGAACTAACCTTTTAAAGGGGAATTCCACCCATTTTCAAATTTTTCAAAAAAATGGGTCTGAAAGAAAAATCATTAACATGGTGAAACACATCTTGGTGATGTCATGAGATGTATTTCACCATGTTAACGATTTTTTCAGACGTCAATTTTTAGGAAATACAGAATTGGGGGAACTTTTTTTTTTATCATGTCAACACAACATCTCTAAGGTATATTAATGACATATGAAAATTGGGTGGTCTTCCCATTTAATTTGATAATGTCTCAAGGGCCAAATGAAATTACACGAGTTTGACACCCATGTGATAGACAATGCTGCTAAACACAAATTCACGTCACTTCATATCTTCCTCCTACAGGCTAACAGCCTATGTTGTCAAGGTGTTCGCCATGGCTATGAAGTTGCAGGTGCCAGTGCAAGAAAATGTGATTTGTGACGCTGTCAAGTGGCTCATTCTCAACACACAACAGCCTAATGGGGTTTTCAAAGAAACCGGATATGTGTCTCACTACCAGATGCGGGTAGGCAATGTACTGCGTGCTGAGTCAACAGTTTGGAAGCAGCTGGTGCTTCACTGCAGGGGCGGATTGGCCATCTGGAGTACAGGGAGTTTTCCCGGTGGCCTGCGCCACCTAGTGGCCTGGACAAGATCCAAAATGCACTAGTGGCACTTCCAAAATGCACTAGAATGCACTAGAATGCGCTAGATGCTTGTCTGGAACATACAGATCAAAATGACCATTAATCTTCTACATTCTCTAGTTGTGTAGACTAAGTTGGGCTAATTCACATGATGAATATTTTAACTCTTGAGGGTGTAAAAATGAAACCAAATGGACCCGCAAGGGTCCATTTGGTTTCATTTTTACGCTCTCAAAGAGTTACATCTGGTTAACTAATGCAGTTGCTCCTGACATTTGTGGCGGTTACAAGTAACTAACCCGTGGCAGGTTGCAATTCACCTGTGGCACCCGACATTTGTGGAAGGTTAAGACCAGAGCCATGTTGCTCCCTATTAAATCTCATTCATTCCATCAACTTCCGGTTAGAGTAAGCAATAAATCTCAGAATTTTAAGGACATTTTTTTTTCTTCTTTTTCTTCTTAGACCGTTTCATTATTAAAATATCTAGTATTCTATGACAACCATAGCAGCCGCAGCGACCCTTTAAAAATCATAGTCCTCCTCCACCACTAGGTGGCCTGCGCACCTAGTGGCCTGGACAACATCCAAAATGCATTAGTGGCACTTCCAAAATGCACTAGAATGCACTAGAATGCGCTGCGTTAACCAGCTGCCCCCCACCCCCCCACCCCCACCCCAGGGTGGCCTGGCAAAGGCAAAATTGTCCCGGTGGGAAAATACGTGCCAATCCGCCCATGCTTCACTGCGACAGATATTTTGCTGTTCATTTCAATTGTTCAATATGGTGTCAACCAGAGTCTTGGAGAGAGAGAGTTGCGCCACCTCTGTTCACTTCTTCGGGCCAGTCCAGTGGCAGCTCCTGTACATAGACTTCTATTCTCATTCCAATGCAATTCAATTCAAAGTTTGCCCATATCAGTGTACTAGAGTGTGCCTTTTTTAAGATGAATAATTCTCTTCATATTTAGGGCGATGTCCATGGAATAGACGGTGACGCCTCAATGACTGCCTTTGTGCTCATCGCCATGCAGGAGGTGCGCAGTGTGTGTCAAGGCACTGTTAATGTAAGGAACACACACACACGCACACACACACACACACACACACACACACACACACACACACACACACACACACACACACACACACACACACACACACACACACACACACACACACACACAAAGCGCTTGAAATGAGTAACATTAGCAGTAGTCTTGGCTGTGGTTCTCTGTATATTTTCATTTTGTTGACATTTTCCATGTTACGATATGGCCTTACAGTACGTTTTAGCGGTGGGGGACCGCAGGCGATGCGCACACAAGCAGCGTTGCCCGATATCACCGCCGGCGGCGGTCATTACCGTAAATTCTCGCTTAGAATAGCATGCAAAATGAGTACCGTAAGCGACGTTGCTGTGGTGCGCTGAAAAAAAGTAGTGGGAACTAGGAACTAGGAACCAAACTGCGGCAAATGGTTTCGGATCGAGGGCAAAAAATGCAGCACTTGGCACTGATTGGTTATCCCCAGCCAAACGTCGCCCGATTCGGCCGAAAAGCTCACCAATTCTTATCTTTCCGGGCGACGTCGCCCGCCCACGTCGGCCGACTTTGCCCGTTCTGCTGTCGGCGGCTGCCATAGAGAAATAATGGATGTCGGGCGACGTCGCTTTTGTCATCGCCCGCCTTATCCCGCCGTTAAAACATAGGGTTATGGTCATATCGGGTGCCGATATGAGGCATGATGTATCTATCGGTCTGCGACTACTTCCTTCTAATATCTACAAGTTGGGATGTCCCGATGCCACTTTTTCATTTCCGATCCGATCCCGATACCACAATTTTTGTGTTAGCCGATACCGAATACCGATACCAGAGAAGCATATATATATATATAATAACATACAAACGAAAAAATACCTTTTATATGAAGTCACAAACTGGGAATGACATACTCCTCTCTCAAATGTGCACTTGGGAAACTCCAAAGCAAACTCCACATGACCCAACATTTTACTTAACCCTTTCCCTACCAGCATAATTAGGCTTAATACTGTAGCCAGACCAGCTAAATACCCTAATAAAGTACATATTTGAATGTCCAAATAAAAATGTGTGATATGACCACAAATGTCACAAATGTCTCATTTTAACCCTGCAAGTCTCCACTTTCCCCAGAAAAAAAGAAATATGCATATTTTATTTTATTATTCTCAAGGATTAACATTATTATTATTTTTTTCATTTACTTTCCTCACAACACTTCACAACATGTTGTGAGCTTGCAGAACTGCTATTTTCTGATATTTTCTGGTATTTGAACTTTTTCATGCACTATGTGTAAAGTACTTTATTATTATGAAACCTGGTTGCTTATTTCTCTCCAAACACCTGGCAACCAATGTCGCCAACTTGGCGCATTTGTCACTATATTTAGCTTTTTTTTCAGACCCCCCTAGCACCAAAATTATTGAAAAACTAGTACTTTTTTGAAAAACGAGTGCTTTTTTGCTGGTGAGTTGGTTTGAAAACCACTGCCCTAGCTCCTTCTAGTGCATTTTGGAAGTGCCACTAGTGTATTTTGGAAGTTGGCAACACTGCAAACACAGAACAGCAAATTATGTTCCCTGCTGCAAAGCCATGGCTGTGGCTTGCAGCCTGTCATCAGCATGGGAGTCCTGATACAAATTATTGGATTTATTGACCTTTGGATCTATTGGCAATCTTTTTTACATGTTTTTGATCTTTTGTGCTGTTATTTGGAGACACATAAGGTAAGGTAAAAAAAAAATCCCTTTGTTGCTTTGTTTGTTGTTGTTTTTGTTAGGGCTAGTTAGAGATCTATAAGGGTCAATTGTACTGATCCAGCTACATGAAACTTTGTGACAAGTTGGGGGAGGGCTCCCTCTGCTGGCGGAGGGCCCCCACTACACCTGGAAACACCCAGACCAGCCAAAAACACACAATACGTCAATTACGTCAGTGGGAGGCTTGGATTTAGCACCATTTTCACTGCAATTACGTCATTGGTAATTAAAGGGTTAACTGCCATGGTGTCAAGCCCTAACCCCTGTGTCTGATCACTGGTTAGACAGGCATACTTGCCAATATGTGACCCGATAACGACAAATAACCAATACTGATGCTTTTCCGATACCTACATTCAGTATCTGCCAGTACCGATATATGACAAAAAAGGGACAAAAAGAGCCGATCCGATACTTTGATATGTATCGGTATCGGGACACCTTCTCATACAGAATTGCACAGCTTCTATCTGACTTCAAAGTCACTTCTTTGTGTGTCCAGACGACAGACAGTGTAAACAAAGCAGTGGCGTACCTGGAGAAAAGAATGGCCAGCCTGTCTAACCCATATGCAGTCGCCATGACATCGTACGCCCTGGCCAACGAACAGGACAAGTTCACAGCGGAGAGAAAACAGTTTCTTTACACATTTGTATCAGGTGATTTGGAATAACAATTAGTTACCAGATATAAAAGTCTACACAACTAGAACATTAATGGTCATTTTGTTCTGTATGTTTTGCCTGTTTTTGTTTCCCAAATCCAGGCTAGAATTGTGGGCAAAAAGCCAAGAGAAATCTTTAATGTTTGGGGGGTCTGTGAGGATAAAATGTCCTCAAATGGTGGTCCGTGGCTCAAATGCTGAATAAATGGTGGGCCCTGGTATCAAAAAGGTTGAAAACCACTCTGGCCTACAGTATGCGCCTGTGTGTGTGTGTGTGTGTGTGTGTGTGTGTGTGTAGGTCATTCAGCGGTCATTCATTCTACTGTGTGTGTGTGTGTGTGTGTGTGTGTGTGTGTGTGTGTGTGTGTGTGTGTGTGTGTGTGTGTGTGTGTGTGTGTGTGTGTGTGTGTGTGTGTGTGTGTGTGTCATTCAGCGGTCATTCATTCTACTGTGTGTGTGTGTGTGTGTGTGTGTGTGTGTGTGTGTGTGTGTGTGTGTGTGTGTGTGTGTGTGCGCGTGTGCGTGTGCGCGTGTGCGTGTGCGTGTGCGTGCTCCTCAGACCTCAATCACTGGCCAGTTCCCAGGGGTTACGTCTACTCACTGGAGGCCACAGCCTATGCTCTTCTGGCCCTCGTCAAGGTCCAAGTGAGTGCATCCAATGGTTCCCAAATATTTCTGGATCAGGGCTAACGTGAAAATGAAATTCTTGTGCCTATTTATCCGTATTACAATAAAAAACAAAATGTTCAAGATTTGAAAGAACAATTGCATTACATTTAATTGTGATGTGATCAATAATATCATTGATACCTCACGCCTGAGTGGATGCAAAATCCTTGATTATCCTTGATTATGTAGGGATTACATTAGTATTGTATTGTGTCTTATCTTGCTTCTGGTTTCTACATTTTGGCTTTGACTTTCTTTTCATTCATTTCCACGAGCGAAGGCCTTTGAGGAGGCTGGCCGCGTTGTCAAATGGTTCAACAAACAGAGAAAGCACGGCGGAGGTTTCGGCTCCACTCAGGTAACACACATATGCATAACACGCACATTACAAACCTTCTCTCTGTTTTTCAGTTTGCAATACTCCCGTTTACTGATCTTTAGTTCTCCTTTATTCGGGTCACCAAGCCAAAGGCATGCGGAGGGAGTGTGTTTTGCATCAGTTTGTTTGGGTCATATTTTTTGCAGACTCATGGTGGTGATTTCATAATAGAACTTCACAATCTGTGCAGAACTTTGTATTCACACTTCCTAGAGGCCAAGGAAAAACCTGTTTCCTGCATTTTTCGCATCTGTCGTTGATAGTGATACTATAGGAGCCGATTTTTAGTTCTGCAGTTTTTCACGCAAACTGCCTTTATTGTCATGTTATCAATTTGGCGGATCTGTGTAATATATATCCACTCCATTAAAGGGGAATTCCACCCATTTTCAATATTTTTCTGAGAGCGTACAAATGCGAACCAAATGAACCCTAACGGGTTCATTTGGTTCCATTTGTACGCTCTCAGAAAAAAAGAAGCATCTAAAGAAATCCATTAACATGGTGAAAATACATCTTGATGATGTCATCAAGATGTTTCACCATGTTAGTGGTTTTCTTCAGACCTCCATTTCTTGGGAACGCAGAATGGGGGAACATTTTTTTTTTTATCATGTCCACCCAGCACCTTGAAGATACATCAATGACATAGTAAATTGTTGAAAATGGGTGGAGTTCCCCTTTAAGTAGCAAGGTTACTGTCTACTACCGTGTCTGTCCCTTGCATCAGTATAAGTCCGAGCATGAAAAGCTGCAACATGGTAACTGTGTCACATAGGCGTGCATAGGTAGACGTCAAGGGGGGTTTGAGCACCCCCCTAGTGGCCCTCTCTGGACCAACATGCCCTTTTTAAAAGAGCAAAAAGATGCTGAAATGCTGTTTTCTATGCGTTTTTAACCCACTAAAACTCACTAGAGTGCCCTCCTGGTTACATTTGAGCACCTGCCCTTGAAACTCTCTGTGCACGCCACTGCAGTGTCATTTCTCGACCGTTTCGGACACGGAAATGCTCACTGCAACCCTGGACAGCATGTTCCTGGAGGGATCTGGGTGTTGTGACAATAAAGCTGATTGTTCCAATGTCTCTCTCTCTGGATTCCCAACTCTTTCCAGGCCACCATGATAGTGTACCAGGCAGTGTCGGAGTATTGGGTCAATGCACACGAAGTAGAATATGATCTGGATGTGGAGATCTTGAGTCTTGGAAGAAGAAAGTCTGAAACTTTCAACATCAACCGCGACAACTTCTACACAACCAGGACGCCTAAGGTCAGACACACATGCACGCACGACACGCACGCATGTACACACACACACACACACACACACACACACACACACACACACACACACACACACACACACACACACACACACACACACACACACACCAGGGGCGGATATAACATGTCCCATTTAGGGGGGCAAGAGAACATGTTGGAGGGGCAAGAGAAAATGGAATGGTATGGGTGCGATGAAGTCGCACCCATACCATTTTCAGGACTTTTATTATGCAATTAAGCATCAATAACATCAGTTGTTGTTGAGGTTGCAACAGACACGCAGCATGCCCCCCCCCCCCCCCCCCCCCCCATGCCTAGATCCGTTCCTGACACACACACACACACACACACACACACACACACACACACACACACACACACACACACACACACACACACACTGGAGAAATCTAACTCTCTGTGTTGCAACTTTGGACAGATCAAGGATATAAACCACAACCTGCAAGTGACAGCCACAGGAAAAGGAG
>CM076965.1:59733182-59755682 GCA_039105355.1 Benthosema pterotum | reverse complement strand
TCGGGCCGCCGCGAAGTCGGACCAACCGAAATGTTGCGACATTGAGGGGTCAGAAACTGTGCGCGGGAAGGCTGTTCAGCCTGAAAGAGGGACAAACTGGAGTTTGAAATACATTGTTTTCAACGATGGCGGTGCAAATAAGAGCTATGTAAAGATCTGTTATAAAGCATTGCACAGTGACAACTAAAGTCTCTAATGTCTAGGCTGTAGGCCTACTACTAGTAGTAGGCTATAAAACATTCTAAAATAAAACAATGTATGTATAATCATCAAAGCTGGGTTGTTAATGTGTATGCTGTAGTAAATTACGTAAAATAAAGGGATTTATGAACATCAGGCTATTGCCTGATGTTTTTACTATATCCTATAGTATTACAAAACAATCTAAAATAAAGATAATATGAAGTCTATGTAGGAGAGCCGCCATTGGAATGATCCCATTTAGTGATCAGGGTTTGCAACAGCGTAACTCTGTCTATACTCAGGGTCCGACTTCGCGGCGGCCCGACTTCTCCGTACCCCATCCACGGACATTTACCATATGCGCATAGAAGACGTCCTCAAGACAGGTAGATATTCCTCTCTCTCATATTTTAATTGACTGAATTTAACGGTCGCCTTCACTTTCCTGCTACTCAAATTCCTTGGTCTGAATCAGATCTATATGGCCCAAGAGCCGAATCATCAGATCTGCATTACAGGAGCAGTGCTTTTAACATGTGGTTACTGTAATTTCCAGACTATAAGCCGGGCCTAGGGCATTAACCAAACACGTTTTTTGCTAGTCGAATCGACTACTTTGGTAGTCGAATAATTGTCGACTAGTCTATAGGGATATATATTTGTTTTTTAGCTTATAAAATGTGTGAAAAATCAGTATTTTGTCTCAAATTTAGCTGGTGCGGCTTATATTCAGGTGCGGCTTATAGTCCAGAAATTACGGTCTAATTATTATCATTATTAGCAGCAGCATTTCACTCTTTATGTGATATTCATGTTACAGGAACTGATATGAACGCACAGGGCCAGCGCCGTGCGTTTCTAGCGTTCCGACACTGCAGAGATTCTTTGAAATTGGCAAAAGATAAGACCTATCTGATCATGGGCAAATTTGAAGATATGTACAGTGATGGCCCAAGGTGAGTTTGTGTGTTGAACAGCGGTTCAACATTATACTGCATGGTTTTTACTGCATCTTCCTTTTAAAAATCGACTGCCCCACATTTTAGGGCTGCAACTAAGATTATTTTCATAATCGTTTCATCGGAAGATTATTTAACCGATTCATCGGATTATGCCTCCTATTTAGCTATCATCTTAAAGGGGGATTACACCCATTTTCCTTTTTTCAGACCTCCTTTTCTCGAAAACACAGAATGGGGGTGAACTTATTATTTATTTATTTTTATCATGTCCACACAACATCTCTAAGGTGTATTAATTAATGACATCAAAATGTTAAAAATGGGTGGAATTTGGTACACTGGAAAAACTATGGTTAAGTGGGAAAACGGGTGATGAGTTGAGAAACCGATTAATTGATTGATTGATTGATCGAGTGAACTAAAATAGTAATTGAATAATCGATGCGATTGCGATTCATCGATTAATCGTTGCAGCCCAAGTTTCTTTCATGTCACAATACTGAACAATAAATGATGTGAGTGTTCACTGTAGAATTACATTTACCAGTACTAATTTAGAGATTAACTGAATATACTTCCTCTCTTTTGTCCATAGCTACCAGTATGTGCTAGGTGAGAAGACATGGATAGAGTATTGGCCCACACCAGTAGAATGTCGCAGTGATGAACACAGACCTATCTGTTTGGGTTTAAACAGACTGGAGGACTACTTATCACTCACTGGATGTCCACAGTAGTGCAAAGCAATGTGCATCCCTTACCTAAATGTCTGCTATGGGGGAAGTTATATTTAAACTACTGATTTTGTATTGTGTACAAAATATACAGGATATCCTCATGTTTCTTCCATATGTTCATTAAAGCATTAAAACAGGTACAAAAGGATTCTTGAATACTAGGTATATGCAGGGGTTGACACTAAGGTCTCCGAGGCACTTGCCCATCGGGCAAGTGCAAGTCAGGTTCTACTTGCCCTCAGGTTTCATTTTTACACTCTCAAGAGTTAAAATTCATTTTTACACTCTCAAGAGTTAAAATTCATCATCTTAATTAGCCCAGGTCTACACTGTAGAAGATTAATGGTCATTTTGATGTGTATGTTAATTTGCCTGTTTTGTTTCCCAAATCCAGCCTTGAATTGTGGATAGCTAGAAAGCAGTGAAAGACACAGAGGCAGAGTGCAATGACTGCCTTCAAGACAAATTTATCTTGTGTTGTGTTATAGTGCACTAAGTCACACACTTGCTCGATCGGGCAACCAGGTAGCAGTCTTCACTTGCCCCACCATTTTTTTACTTGCCCCGGGCAAGTGGGCAAGTGTTAGTGTCAAGCCCTGTATATGCACTAGCCCTGATGTAGGAGTGGAAACATGTAGGGTTTTTATTATTAATAAAGTCGATAATAAAATGGCCAATAGTTGTTTGTTTCTCCTCATCCCTTTTTAAACTTTGAGTGCTCAGATCAGATTTTCACTATTGCAGGATTCTTGAATAGCTGGGCTGTTCACTTGAATCCGCAGCCCTGCCGATTCTGGAAGAAATATTCACACAGGATAGCAGTTAGGGGGATACAGGGATTTAAAAAAAAACATGGACATTTTATTATCGACTCAGGCTTAGTCGGACACACCACACATTTTTAAGTTGCTTCATTTAGTATTTAGATATTTGATATTCCTTTTTACTCGCTCACACACTTATAGAAACCCATTATGATATCTGATATTGTCCTTCTCATACGTGGTGTAATCCCCTGGTGTAAATCCCCTTTAGTCACAATATGCCAATCTAGACCTAATGTTACCCAATGACACCAATGCCAAGCAGATAGCGCATGCATGCAGTCTGCAATAAACGGCACAAAAAAAACTGCCCTAACCAAGTCCGACCTTATTGATTTTACCTTATTGATCAACTATTTAGGAGGGCAAATAGTCGAAAATCAAAGGTCATTCTCGTGGAACAGTTTCTGTGTGTGTTGGTGTCCACTGTGTGTGTGTGTGTGTGTGTGTGTGTGTGTGTGTGTGTGTGTGTGTGTGTGTGTGTGTGTGTGTGTGTGTGTGTGTGTGCGTGCGTGCGTGCGTGCGTGCGTGCGTGCGTGCGTGCGTGCGTGCGTGCGTGCGTGTGTGCGTGCGAGAGAGATTGATTTACTATGTTTTACAGTGAATGCTTGCTCAATGTTTACCAAATAATTTCACTGCTCTGGGTCTATTACTATTATGCATTGGTCAATGAATAAATCCAACTGGATTATGAAATCCAATCTGCAAATCTTGTGCTCCCTGAAGTGGCTTTTTTATGTAAGTGCGTACATCTGGAAATAAATTGATTGGTTGGATTAAATACTATATTAACTGTTTGCAAAAGCAGCCAGGTCTGAATCTTACTGGAGTTCTCCATATTTTGGGTCAGGCACGCCCAAACATATGTGATTCCAGATGACACACAGACATTTCTGCCTGGTTTAGGCCTAGGGCAGGGGTGGGCAAATGAGATACATAAAATATTGAGGGCCAAGACTAAAGGCTGAACTAAAGTCTGCGTAATATTAATTTAATTTCAAGATAAAAGTAAGAGTAAGACCAACCATTTTGACACCAGGGCCCTCTATCTATTCAGTATTTGAGCCACAGACCACCATTTGATGACATTTTAGCCCCACAGATCCCAAAACTTTCTTTTGTTTTTGTCCACAATTCCAGGCTGGATTTGGGAAACAAAACAGGATAACAAAAATGACCGTTCTCTTACATTCTCTGATTGAATGTGTAGACTTTGGGCTAATTCAGATGATGAATATTTTAACTCTTGAGAGTGTAAAAATGAAACCAAATGGACCCGCAAGGGTCCATTTGGTTTCATTTTTACGCTCTCAAAGAGTTACATCTGGTTAACCAACTTTCCATATTTAACTTGGAACTCTCTCAAGGACCACTGGTGGTCCGTGGTCCGGTCAGAGTCAGCCAAAGGGCCCCCTTTGGCCCCTGGGCCGCATAATGCCCAGCTTGTCGGCAAAAATGGGCCACTTTTAGGTAATTCACCTGGGAAACAAAAAAAAAGCAATGCCTGAGACTGAATTTGCGTTGTATGTTTAATATGACTGTCTTTAATATGTTTGTATTATGTAAAAAAGAAATAAAAAGTTTATTCCCCACAGCTTCTGAAACATCAGCTGTCAGTATATGAAGAATCCATAGTGGGAAACAAAATCCATTGTGCCAAAAACAAACAAACAAACAAACAAAAAATACTGAGTATTACACATAGAGCTGCGCAGTGATGTCACCGCCCCTGTTCCGGAAGTCTTTTCCCAATTCATTTTTCTCATAGACTTTTCGAAAATAATTTATATCAAGACGATTACGCCGCGGCCAAAGCCAACTCGAGTCGTGACGAATCATGATGACACACACAAACTTTTGGGACAATAAAATAATTTCTAAGATGAAAAACGAAACAAAAAGTCTTGTATCATGCCGTTTTCTACTTCTTCCTAATTATATATGACGATATTGTGTTTGTTGTCATGATTTGTCACGACCTGAGTTGGCTTTGGCCGCGGCGTAATCGTCTTGATATAAATTATTTTCGAAAAGTCTATGAGAAAAATGAATGGGGAAAAGACTCCTGGGTGCCCCCTTCTGGCCATTTTTGTGCAATTTGGGGGGAAAAAAAGAGAGGTTGACAGGCAGGAGGGGAGGCAGGCAGACAGACAGACTAGTGAGTCTGCCCACCATGGTGCATTGGTGCTGAATGAAGCCACTATAGTGCACTAATGCAGTTTCACAACAAAGCAGAGTATAGAGTTTAAATGGACAGGTAGAAGTTAAAAGGGAGGAGGCATCATAGGAAAACATGAGTTGACTGGGTGTGAAGAAGGTTCTAGAGTGGCCAAAAATAAGCCAAAGGGCCACATGCCCAGTTATGGTCTAATGACTGAGTGGCCTTGTCCACCCATACATCCAAACACAAAAGTCCCATCTGATTCATCATTAAATGACTTTATACTATAGCTGTCGAAAATACCACGTTAACTGCTGTTAACTAATTGTAGATCTTCTATTTTGATAAACATTTAAGACATAAATAGATCTATTTTTTCCCAGATTCTTTTTATTTTTAAAATGTTCAAATCCTTTTTTAAATGTTCAAATTCTGCACAGGAAAACAGGCATAATTTGGACATAGTTTGAATGGTGATTAAGCATGATTAAATTAATTTTGAGATTTACATTTAACACTGCTGTTAAATCTTTGCAGAAGAAACTGGCAAAGGATGAGTAATGTAAAAATTGAACCTATAGTTCACATAATAAGTGTTTTCTCATGGGGGTAATAATAGCAGCAGATGATTTGCATAGAGAGCAGCCTTTATGTTTGAAGGACACACTCCAGTGCTCAGGGAGGGTTTATAGTTCTGTAAGTCCAGTCCTTGGTGAATGAAGCTTGTTCCTCGTGACAATGTCTATCAAAACCATGTGTTTGACCATCGTCTTCAGCTTGACATGTGCTTTCTGCATTCAAGGTAACTCTGTCACTGACACATTCATAAATCTACTATAACCTGATCTAAATGTTTGGCTTAGATACAAGATATTTCCCATGCTACTTAGTGCTTATATGTGTTCTGATGTTTGTCTGTTTGTTTGTTTGCTTGTTTGCAGGAATATGGGGCCAGCAGATCACTGTGACTCAGACTCCTACAGTGAAATCTGTTAATGTAGGAGACTCTGTTAGTCTAGTATGCAGACCAAGTCCATATGAACATGACAGTAAACCTTATTTGTACTGGTACCAACAGAAACCTGGAGAAGCTCCTAAACTCGTCATTTATAAAACAGGCGAGCAAGTCAGCCGTCAGTCAGGAACTCCATCCAGGTTTAGTGGTAGTGGATCTTGGACTGACTTCACTCTGACCATCAGTGGAGTCCAGGCTGAAGACAAAGGTGTTTACTACTGTCAGAGTTTTCATTATTACAGTAGTAGTGACTTGAGAGTGTATACACAGTGATACAGAGTCGTACAAAAACCTCCCTCAATAAAAGAGGAAGCGACTGGAGCTCACAAGAGGGACATATACTGTATAACAGCATGACAATTGACATCACATTTTCAACCATCTTAAGTGCAATCCAACTGGTAATACAAGGATAATGATGTTTTATAGATTGGATTTTGATGGAGAGCTGGAGGAAATATACAAACTTGAAATTGGATTCTATATTGGATTTTCCAAAGCTACTAACTGCATGGATCCTGGATCAGACTGAATTTGGAATTCTGGACAAAACAGTTGAGGGTCTGTTTTATCAAGGAACACTAAAGGTTTTTACACGTTTTTAGATTGACAACAACTAAATGATGGACAACATGCTGCTGAGTTCTTTTACATTATGTACCTTTTACATTATGTTACCTTTTACATTATGTATTTCACAGATTGTGTGAACACTGAAGAGTCATATTTACAAAATAACAGAATCAGATCAGGAGGAATATAAATGGTATTGTTCTGTACATGTTAGTAAACCCTTATAGAGTACTGTACCGTTCACTCCATTGTGAGTGAGTGCAGTGAAGTCATTCATGTAGAAAGGAGGTTTTTGTACGAGGGTTTAACCAGCATGGATCACTGTGGTGGACTTTCGGTGGAGGCACCAGACTCATCGTCAACAGTGAGTACTGATCCATTTTATAACATTTATTTTCAACATTTCGGGAAGTTACCTGTGTTAGGATTTGTTCTAAAAGTGTGACTGAAAATGAATTTGTTCCAAAACCTTTTGTTTAGATGTTTATTTGAATAAAATTGAGATGGCATCTAATTACTATGTTACAAGTACAACACAGTGTTACAATTAAAGGAACTTAATTTCATATAAAATCCATACTACTCCAAATTACTTTGGAATTGACTTAATATTATAGTCGATGTGGAATTCTGAGCATTTTAAGCATTTTACTATGTCATTAATATACCTTGGTGCTGTGGAAATAATTATATCCTGTATTCTGTATTTCCTAGTACTGGAGAATCATTAAAACACAGCTTAAAACACAGCTTAATGTAATGACATCATCAAGATGTGTTACACAATTTCCATACGACATTTCCAAGGTATATTAATGGCATAGTAAAATGTAGAAAATAGGTGGGGTTCCACTTCTCAGTACATTGTACATTGCTGTAGCCTTATACATATTAACTATTTAGTAGGCTATTTTACTGGTCTGCCAGCAGAAACAATACATATGCAGTAGATGCATAAGACCATAATGAATTAAACTAAGGACTAATTTATAGTGTAATTAGTTCATTTACATTATGCTCTAAGTTACTATTTCCCAAACAGTGGGTGGGGACAAAATTGTGGGTCGCAAACCTATTTTTTGTGCAATACTAGAGTTTATTTCCATATTAATTTCATACTGAAATAATGACACGAAAATCTATAATTACTATGAAAGTAACATTTTGAGTTTTCTCACTTTGTGTAGTATTTTATTTGATGGTATGTTGGATTGCTATGCTAATTTGACATCTAAAAAGTCAATTGACAAATCGATTCTTTCGTGTCTACAGCGGGTCCAGCGTCCAGGCCCTCGGTCTCTCTGCATCCTCCGTCATCTGAGCAGCTCTCTGCGGGGGACTCGGCCACCCTGGCATGCCTGCTCAGCGGCTACAACCCCCCGGGTGCCCAGGTGAGCTGGCAGGTGGACGGGAAGGAGGCGACGGCCGGCGTCCTGACCTCAGAGGAGCTGGAGGAGAAGAACGGCCGTTACGGCCGCAGCAGCACCCTGACCCTGAGCAAGGCACTCTGGGAGCAGGGCGAGGTGTTCACCTGCCTGGTGAACCACCAAGGAAACACACAGACCACTGAAATCACCAGGACACAGTGTGGGAAGTAGATAGACGTGCATCATGCACCTATGCAGCGCTGCTGAAAACATAGAGCTTTATAGTACTGTAGAAAAGGCTAATCAAATAATTAGGAATCCGATATTAGATTTTGTCATTGTTTGTTTGTCAAGGAAACTAATGACACTCATTAGACTTCATCCATTGTTCAGAAACCAATGAAAACAGGATTGCTGCCAGTATTTGCCCTATATGCTTGTGAAAATTGAAAACCTTCATGAATAAAAAGCAAATAAAAAGAAATGTTTGTGAAGTCAGCTTTTTTTGTCAATTAATAGGCTATGTATTTACTTACTTACATCTGATTGTATGACTATTTCATCTACCTAAATGATGTGTTTTTATGTGATTTATAGAAGACAGATTGGATGATAAACATGTTAAGCGAGCATGTGGGATGTGGCAGAAGAAAATTCTGATAATTAACCAACTACATAAGCCCTACAGCTGTTGTGAGGTTGATGGCTATAATCGTAGATCTGCAATTTTCATAATAAATTTGAGATGCCAACATATAGAATATATATGTTGTGTATTTGCTTAATATGGACTCAGTCATATACATCACATTGGGTTGGTAACAGTGGGTTAGACTGTAAATGTCCTCATTGTCCAATAAAGGGATTGACAAAGCTGTAATCCTATTTCAGGTAGATACACAATAAATTAATTGCACACAATAGTCCTGGTTATATTCAAGTTGTTGTTGGTGTGTGAACCTGTCACTCAGAACAAACATGGTGGAGCCACTTCTACATGAGTACCAACTCCCAACAGACAGAGTGATGACAAACCATGCAGTATTAATAGGATGTTTCAGAGTGAGTCTCTGAGGGACAGTTGAACATCTGGGAACAGTGATGCTCCATTCTGGTCAGCAGCTCAAACCACTGCCCCATGACTATGCAAATCAAAGCACACTACCATGACCTTATGGAAATCAATGACTAAAGGGGAAATACAGGCAGAATTCAACATTCTTCCTCAATCTGTTGAATGTGTTCTGTGCTCTGTTCTCTTTGCAGGAGAAATGAATTATGCCTTTATGTAGTAAATCACTTTTTAAAGGTTTTCCATCCATTATTCCTGATCAGAAGAACCATCGTCTGCTCAGAAGTTCAGATTAAGAAACGTATATCTGTATCATCATGAAGTCTCTTGTGGATCTGTTGTGCTCACAGGAGCAGAAACTAAGATGCAAATCTTTAGTTTCAGTCCCTCTGGGACGGATATGACAGGATGGCAGTTTCAATTTCCATTCAGCAGATGTTTGCTAGAACAATTCACTTGACTTCAGACATTCTTGTTATTGCAAGTCATTTTCACTTGCATCTAAATAAATTACCCTATTGGCCTGAATATAAGACTACGTTTCCCCCCCCAATGGAAATATCCTAACAAATGGAGTCGTCTTATATTCGGGGGTTTATATACTATTTGACATTCAATGTTCTTTTTGTGTAAATGAGTCTTGAAAAATTGGGGTCGTCTTATAATCGAGTCGTCTTATATTCGGGACAACATTATTTTGCACTTTTATTAAAGTCATTAAAGGGGAAGTCAACCCATTTTCAACATTCTAATATGTCATTAGTATACCCTAGAGGTGTGTTGGGTGGACATGATAAAAACTTTCCCCCATTCTGCGTTCCCAAGAAATGGAGGTCTGAAGAAAACCACTAACATTGTGAAACATCTTGATGACATCATCAATAGATGTATTTTCACCATGGTAATGGATTTCTTTAGACGCTTCTCTTTTTTCTGAGAGCGTACAAATGGAACCAAATGAACCCTTTAGGGTTCATTTCGTTGCATTTGTACGCTCTTAGAAAAAATGTTGAAAATGGATGGAATTCCCCTTTAAGGCCAGGGTGGGTTGGTGGGGGGGTGGGGGGGAGTTCCAAAGGAAAAGCATTATGGCAGCCATCAAACGGATATTTGATGATACGAGTGAATGAGCAGAGGTGGATCTAGAAATTATGGTCCCCAGCGAAAGCCCCCCCATTCACCGGAGCATTTTTCATCCCGATAGAATGCATAGTGTCTGTGCACACACATATCAATTATGACATTATAGTCCTGCGATATTCACCTGCATTTTAGCAAGATTTACAACAAGCGACTGCTTAAAAATAATAAAGAGCTAAAACAACTAAGCCAAATGAAGGCAAACTGTTTAAACATTTGCAGTAATGTACCATATCATAATGGTTTGGGACTTTTAGAGTTATTTTATTGACACAAATGAATACCATTGTTAATGACAGTGACGAGGGCCATGTAATAATAACCACTGTTATTATTAATTAGTGTCATGTCGATGGAATTGTCGAATTTATTAATGAAATATAAAAACTCACTGTGAACCATGAAATTATTTTAGAGAAATTAAATTAATTTGCAACATTTTTTTGTGCTATTGATAGTATAGATTTTAAAACTCCCTGAATAATAATAATTGTATTTGCTTCCAACAATTTGCCATAATGTGTTGTTCATAATAATGCTAAGTCTAGATTAGACTAGACTATAATGTCTAATATATTGTACCTATTTGGTCCAAATGTTGGATATAATGTAACTAATGTACATTACACTCTAGAGCTGAGCAGTCCCACCCCTTTTATGACATCGCCCGCGTTCCAGAAATGGAATCCTCAATCATTTTGCTCATAGATTTTTCGAAAATGGTGATTACACCACGTATGGTGGTGACAAATCATGACAAACACAATATTATCATGCAAAGATGCAATCTAATTCGCGAGAAAAAAAAAACGGCAGGATACAACAGTTTTTGGTTTTGTTTGTTTTTGTTTCAATTTTCTTCTTAGAAATTATTTGATTGTCCCAAAACATTGTGTGCGTCGTCATGGTTTTGTCACGACCCGTTTGGCTTTGTCTGCAGCGTAATCATCTTTATATGAATGATTTTCAAAAAGTCTATGAGAAAAACGAAGGGGGAATCTGTTTCTGGAACCAGGGCGACGTCACAAGGTGGTGGGACTGCTCAGCTCTATAGGTTATACAGTTGAGGTTGTTGTATAATTTGTTTGGCTCTTCTATTGAGACATTTCGATCATATGTCAAAGGTCATGCCTCACCTGAGACATGACATGAACTTTGACCTGAAGATTAGGATTCATTTTATCCCCTGAGCAAGCAGGCAGTCTCTATTAGATCCAAATCCATGGCAGGGGAAAGTCACATATTCTGTAGTGTATTTAAATGTTTGCAAGTATTCTGCACTCTTGAGGCATATGCACATGTTCTATCTATCCTCAATTTTAAAACAACATAAATGTCTTTCCATTCGTGTTGCCTGTTGTCTCTTCCTCTACTAATGGGTATTAATATCAACTTTGAATTCTAAATACCAGACCAGTAGGGGGGGGTCACTTATACTGTAATGTATAAGAAGACCACCATTATACAGTATTTTAAATTGCTATTGTCTTTATGCTTTACATGCTGTATAGTTGTAGTATACATGTATACATGCTGGAGTAATTGAAGCATTAAAATCAAAATTCTATTTTTTCCATAACTCCATGAGATTGAAAATAAATATTGATATAATGAAGGTTGTCTCTCATTTTGTCTAAACTAAAAAATGTGAGTAGACATTTTCTCTTGAGAACAATAAACATCAAAATACATATTATATCTCAAATACATTCCTCAGCCCAGTAGCCTATGTTGCATGTTGGATTGTAATGTGATACTGCAGCCTATATTTTGACCCAGAAATGAAGGGCTTCAATTAAAAAGAACAGTAAGCAATGTTCCATCTAGTGGTGAATGATGCCCTGGTGCCTTTTTTAATGTGTTTACGTGGGTTTTGGAATCACCTTTTACTGAGTGATAGAGTGATGTGGACAGCTTCTCCAAATCCTCCTTGATATGAACTTGTATCTTCCTTAACCTGCAGCGCACTCCACTGGACAGACTGGGAAGTGTTGGTCTATGTTGGCTGTGTAGAGCAGTGGTTTTCAACCTTTTTGATCCCATTTATCAAGCATTTGAGCCACGGATCACCATTTGAGGACATTTTAGCCCCACAGACTCCAAAACTAAAGATTTATTTTGCTTCTGTCCATGACCGTTAATCTTATAGTTGTGTAGACCTAATTGGGGCTAATTCACATGATGAAAATTTTAACTCTTGAGAGTGTAAAAATGAAACCAAATGGACCCGCAAGGGTCCATTTGGTTTCATTTTTACGTTCTCAAGAGTTACATCTGGTTAAGCAATTCAGCTGGGGACCACCTGGAACCCTCTCAGGGACCACTGGAGGTCCCCGGACCACCTGTTGAAAACCCCTGGTGTAGAGGAATGCCTGACTTAAAAGAGAAAGAGGCAAGCACTTAATGGGGTAGTCCAGGCTTAATTTAAGAAATACCAGCACTCACATTGTTCTGTTTAGGATTGTTGACTGGCTCTTCAGTCTTTCTAGTGGTGAATGATGCTCTGGGTCCAGCTAATACTTCTATGATTGTATTTACATGGGTTTGTAACAACCTTGTACTGAATGAGACTGATATATGCATTTATATACCCTGACAAGCTCATGCCTACACCTTCTCCAAAACTTTATTGATATAGACTTGTGTTAACCTGTAGTGCACTCCGCTGGCCAGACCTGGCTATGTAGCAGATTGCTTATGACTTAATGTACTGTAACTAATGTCAATTTGTTATTTAACCTATAGATACATTACTCTGAACATTCATTTATGACGTCTATGTCCTTTCAGCCAAAGGAGTGCATTTTTGGCGCATAAAATGAATGTGCAAAAATGGAATGGATTCAGAATCCTGGAAACCCCCTAGAGTTTGACACATCATATGCTACTTTGACTGGCAGGGGGAAAATGGTGTCTAAATAGATTGAAATGGAGGGTATCATATTTTTAGGATGCACTAACACCATTATGTCCAGCTCTGAGGGTGTGAGTAAACACAAACCATGTGTATGAAGATGAGAGCGTCCTGTACTTCACTCCGACTGGCACAGACATTAAATGCCATTGATAATGAACAGACAATTTCTAGTGTTTGTGTGAAAAAGATGATGTACAATGATAAAAGCACCCCACACTTCACACAGGTGTAATTGTTTAATTAGCCTACACAATGCAACACATATTCACTGTCTTCACATAACATTGAAAATATATTGGAAAGAAAAAGATGAAAGATGGTGGACAGATTTAAGAAGTAATATCACTGAAATGCTGTACTGAAGCTGTTGAAACAAATGCTACCAAAACAGGGACATTATGCAGCTTTTTTTCTTTTCTAAACACTCAAGGATTCTTTACATGGTGACCATATGATGAGTAGTACGGATTAATTTAATATGAGGATGCAGTAAAAAATAGTATACAGTGCCTTAAAATTCAGTGGTGAGCAGGATTTTTAAGTTGATCTTTTTATTATTTGGTTTATTTTAAAGTTGTTGAATTCCCCTTGGCATGGTCACTTATGCTGCTGTTAAATATTTGCAGAAGAAACACAAAAATAATGAGTAATGTTCGTATATGAATGAACCTTTACTTCACATAATAAGTGTTTTCTCACAGGGGTAATAATAGCAGCAGATGATTTGCATAGAGAGCAGCCTTTATGTTTGAAGGACACACTCCAGTGCTCAGGGAGGGTTTATAGTTCTGTAAGTCCAGTCCTTGGTGAATGAAGCTTGTTCCTCGTGACAATGTCTATCAAAACCATGTGTTTGACCATCGTCTTCAGCTTGACATGTGCTTTCTGCATTCAAGGTAACTCTGTCACTGACACATTCATAAATATAGCTCTAAATGTTTGGCTTAGCTGCAAGATATTTTCCATAGTGCCTATTGCTTACCGGTATATATTTGTTTGTTTGTATGTTTGTTTGTTTGCAGGAATATGGGGCCAGATCACTGTGACTCAGACTCCTTCAATGAAATCTGTTAATATAGGAGACTCTGTTAGTCTAGCATGCAGAACGAGTGAGGCTCCTGCTGGCTGCGGGACACCTTGTTTTTCCTGGTACCAACAGAAACCTGGAGAAGCTCCTAAACTACTCATTTATTCCGTGAACAGTCGTCAGTCAGGAATTCCATCCAGGTTTAGTGGTAGTGGATCTGGAACTGACTTCACTCTGACCATCAATGGATTCCAGGCTGAAGACAATAATGTTTACTACTGCATGAGTCATTATAAGCATCAGGGTACATGGTGGTCTACACAGTGATACAGAGTCGTACAAAAACCTCCCTCAATGAAAGAGGAAACGACTCTAGCATCTCAACAAGGGGGACATACAGTATAACAGGATGGATTATTGACATTCACAAGTATTTGAAGCAAGAGTAATGGCAACTGGTAAAACAAGGACAGATTGACTTTTGATGGAGAACTGAATGAAAAGTGTATATGTGAACCTGGGATAGGTTTCTCCAAAGTACTTACTGTACTGTACACAAGTACTTACATACTGTACACAAGGAATACAGACCTATGTTTGCTATCGTAACAGGCTCACAGGATTTGGATATTGGTGCTGTGAATGTAGGATCAAATATGGATGTTCAGAGTTTCCAGTCGGCAAGAACCTTCCATACAGTTATGTGAAATAAATGATGAACAACATGCTGCTGAGGCCTCCAGGATTTCCTGGAATTTATCACCAAAGCTCTTTTATTTAGGTTTTGGAACAAAACAACGAGAAGATTAGCATGATGTTCTCAAAGAATATTCTCTAAATCAGATCATGAGAATTTGAGAAATATAAATGGTATTGTTCTGTACATGTTAGTAAGTCCTTATACCTGTAGAGTACTGTAGCGTTCACTCCATTGTGAGTGAGTGCAGTGAAGTCATTCATGTAGAAAGGAGGTTTTTGTACGAGGGTTTAACCAGCATGGATCACTGTGGTGGACTTTCGGTGGAGGCACCAGACTCATCGTCAACAGTGAGTACTGATCCATTTTATAACATTTATCTTTACCGTTTCTTGAAGTGACCTGTGTTAGGATTTGCTCTGAAAGTGTGACTGAAAAGGAATTTGTTCCTTTTCTGTTTATATAATCCTTTGAATGAAGTTCAGGTGAAATTCAGAAATGACTGTCTTACAACACAGTATTACAATTAAGGAAATTATTATATTGCATTTTCATTACATTACTATATAACATCAATACTGTACAGCCTACTCTAAATTAGTTTGAAATTGAAATATTATGAGTTAAAGGACAACTTGCTTAAATCAAGCAAGGTTTGTGTTTTAGGAAATTACCGTAGGTTGTTATTGGAGAAAGTAAAACATGATTTGTCTTTGTTTGTTACTTGTTCTTGTTTTTTCCCCCAAATATAAGTCAACTCAGTTTTTAGGATATTTTCATTAAAAAAAAAAACAATAACATTGTCTTATATGCAGGCCATTAGGGTATTAATCGATCATTGCTTAATCATTAACATCCACAGTCGATACAGAATGGATCACAAACCTATTTTTTGTGAATAAACAACCAGAGTTCTTTTTCTTTTATGAGCAATTGTCCAAAATAATTTCATGAATGAAAGTGAAATCATTAAAATAATTTAACTTTTCTCACTTGGTTTAATACAGTAGACCTGTACGTTCCCATTAGCCACTGCGGCCCTCTTGGGTCCAATGCAACTTGGAAAAGGTGTTGTCATAGCAGCCTATTTAACTGTCTGTGTCCCTTTTGTGTCCATACTGTCTATGGAGCTGTCTGCATCTGTCTGTCTGCCTGTGTCTGAAGAGTGCTGCAAACTGACTGTGAAAAGTAGACTGGTTAATATAAGCTGATTAGACCCACTGGCAGAGTCTGACCAGAGCCTTTTGTGGTGTTTCTGAACAACGGTGTGTCTCACAGACTAGAGGCACTGCGCTCCCTGTGCGGGTGTGGAACGTGTGTGTTGAGTTTGAAGTCAGTGGGGCAAACGTTTCTCGAGTTACAGTACAAGCATTATAACTGCACTCACCCACACACGCAGACAGAGATGTTGTGCATTTAGATTAAAAGGTTAGATGTGATTTTATGGTATAGTTTGAAGTACAAAGACAAATCAAATTGATCATATTGGTTATTCTCATTACAGCGGGCGTTTCATCCAGGCCCTCGGTCTCTCTGCATCCTCCGTCATCTGAGCAGCTCTCTGCGGGGGACTCGGCCACCCTGGCATGCCTGCTCAGCGGCTACAACCCCCCGGGTGCCCAGGTGAGCTGGCAGGTGGACGGGAAGGAGGCGACGGCCGGCGTCCTGACCTCAGAGGAGCTGGAGGAGAAGAACGGCCGTTACGGCCGCAGCAGCACCCTGACCCTGAGCAAGGCACTCTGGGAGCAGGGCGAGGTGTTCACCTGCCTGGTGAACCACCAAGGAAACACACAGCCCACTGAAATCACCAGGACACAGTGTGGGAAGTAGATAGACGTGCATCATGCACCCATGCAGCGCTGCTGAAAACATAGAGCTTTATAGAAAAGACAATTATATAGCATAATTATATAGCATAATAGCATAATCATTATAATGTTTTTTTAGTCACAGTTTGTTTGTCAAGGCTAATGGCACCCATTAGACTTTTCTCTGTTTTTCAGAAAACAATAAAAACTAAGACAAAAACAACAGGATTGCTGTTAAAATAATGCCAATAATTGCTTGATGCTTGTGAAAATTGATGGCCTTTATGAATAAAAAGCAAATAAAATGATGTTAGTCAAGCTTTTTTGTCATTTCATATTCATTCACAATATATTTAATTGATTGTGTGACAACTTCATCCACCCAAATGTTGTGTTAGGGTTTGGTTTATACAAGGCAGATAGGATGATAAGCAAGCATGTGGAATGAGGCGGAAGAAAATTAAGATAATTACCCAACCATGTAAGACCTACTGCTATCGTGAGTTTGATTGGCAATAATCGTAGATCTACGATTTTCACAATAGATTTGATATGCCATAGCGTTGATGCCATAGTTTACTGTATATGGAATACAATTTAATTCACAACGTATATGGAATACCAACTCCCAACAGACACAGAGTGATGACAAACCATGCAGTATTAATAGGATGTTTCAGAGTGAGTCTCTGAGGGACAGTTGAACATCTGGGAACAGTGATGCTCCATTCTGGTCAGCAGCTCAAACCACTGCCCCATGACTATGCAAATCAAAGCACACTACCATGACCTTATGGAAATCAATGACTAAAGGGGAAATACAGGCAGAATTCATGTAGTAAATCAAGGTTTTAAAGGTTTTCCATCCATTATTCCTGATCAGAAGAACCATCGTCTGCTCAGAAGTTCAGATTAAGAAACGTATATCTGTATCATCATGAAGTCTCTTGTGGATCTGTTGTGCTCACAGGAGCAGAAACTAAGATGCAAATCTTTAGTTTCAGTCCCTCTGGGACGGATATGACAGACTGGCAGTTTCAATTTCCATTCAGCAGATGTTTGCTGTAGACTTTTCTATGATTTATAAACGTACTTAATAGCATATACTGATACTGTCATTATATTTCACTGTGAATCAATTTACTTGACTTTAGACATTTTCACTTATATCCAGTGTTGTCAAGTAAAGATAATATACTGCATGCATCTGTATAACTTCATTTATAAGAAGTCTACACACATTTAGAGAATGAAGAAGACTTATTTTGATCACTGTTTCTCTGTTATCCATCCGATGGTACCAATTCCACATCACTAAACCATGGAATTGTGGACAAAATTGTGGCTAAATGTCATCAACGGGTCCATTTTGTTGCATTTGTACACTCTCTCAGTTAAATTAACAGTAATTTTACAATACAAGTCCCAGAGATGCCATTAAATGGTGTGTGAAAATGTTCTCTCATGGGGGTCCCCTGGTATATATTTTCAAATGGGGGTCTGCGGGGCAATGAGTATCATTTTAGGGGTCCTTGACACCTGCTGCTGGGATAACCATCCGTCTCCCCCGTGTACTGACTGTGGCCGCAGGAGACTTGAATGATGAATATAACAGCATGAAAATACTTCCAATTTAAGCCAGACATAGGCTATACCATTCCGTACATAATTTGCACAACACTAGTGTCAGTGTGTAAATAGCATGGTACTATACAGTCTCTCATGTCAGTTTACTTTCCGCAACTGATAAGCAATTCATGGAAATTGCCAAACAAACCTCACATTCTGTAAGTATTTGTACTTTGTACTTGAGTATTTTCAATTTCTATTATCTACTTCTCAAATATTGTAGCCTAGGTTTTGCTCCATATTTATTTGAAAACTTTAGTTACTACTTTAGATTGTTATTAACAAGGGACTTAAATCCTTTTGCGCCTGTGCATGCAAATCCCTCGACTCCTTCAAAACCACTCGCAAAGGGCAACAACGGACGGCTGTACTTTGAAAGTGCCCACAGTAAAGAGATACGACCCCCCCCACCAACCCCATTCCCCTCTTTGTTTTTTTTTTGCCTTTGGCTTTACAGAGGTCCATTCACAATTATCAGTTTTAGTAGTTTTACTTGAATTGTACAGTAAATACAAGCTGCATGAGCTGTTAATATAATTTCCATTCATTCATTCATCCATTTGAAAACTTGAACATGGGACATTGTGCACTATTTGATCCCATAATACTTTTATACTCAAGTAAGTTTTTGTATTTTGTAAATTATAATGGGGTAGACTATTTCTATATTGCAGTATTGATATTTTTACATATAGTCTAAGTAAATAATAATAAAAATAAATAAATACAAATAAGTACTTTTTCAACCACTGCTCACATCTGAGAAATCATTCTTGAAACCAGAAACCTGCTAAATTTAGCTCCATGCAGGTTTTTTTTAGGTCCCGTGTCGCCCTCTCGCGGTGGAGACGGTGCACTGCAAGCTCACGTGAAACCTATTAGGCCAAACAAAAACGCCCCCTTTGGGCGTAAACATTTTTCGCCTCTCCGCTCCGTCCCTGCTCTAGGGCAATTGGCACAGAGCCAAGAGCAGTCAGTCCGTCAGTCAGTCAGTGAGCCTAGTAGCGGCAGCAGCAGCATTACTAGACTAGTGACTTCTCTGTTTTATACTTTACATTTTTATTTACATTATTTACTTCTTCACTGGCTCACTATGGTGCAGACTTGCTGTAACAGAAGGACGCCTCACGCAGCTTCGCATGCAATTGTTTTTTACGCTGTTCCAGCATGGACCCATATAGACTGGGACCATATTACAAAAATGTGAACCCGAAGGCAAAACATGTTTTTATTTAGGGACTGTACGTTATTTACCGGGGGGGGGGGGCTGGTGCGCTGGAAGTCCGGAAAAAAAAAATAAATCATGCCCCCCCCCCCCACCTCAATTTTTTCCCCATGGCCCTCCCCCCACTTCAATGTTGTTTTCCCATGGCCCCCCCCCCCTACAGGTACAAAAATGTAATATGTAAAATTGATAGTAATAATAATAATATTATTATTAATACCGTATTTTTCGGGCCGTATTTTTACCGTATTTTTTCTTGTGCTTTGGACCCTGCGGCTTATTCAGCGGTGCGGCCAATGTATGGATGTTTACAGCTAAAGTCAGTCGAGCTGGTTGAAAAATAAGGAAATCTGCTGCACGTAGCCTTGGGATCAATGAATCAATGGTTAGACGGCGGACCAACGCGAGGAACGCCGTTGCGGCGGAGACGCCAGCTCCTCGGAACGACGGCGCGCGGTGGTGGTCCGCGTGGTGGTGGTCCGCGCGGTGGTGGTCCGCGCGCTGTCGTTCCGAGGAGCTGGCGCCACCAGCGCGCGCACCATCAAGGCAAGGAACATGCTGGAAACAACTTTTTATCAAGTCTGCCAGTGGATCCTTACTGCGTGGAAAAGTGTAAAAAAAAAAAAAAAAAAAAAAAAACATCCACGAACGGGTTTAGAAAGGCTGGCGGCGGCAGCAGCAGCAGCAGCAGCAGCAGCCGCCGCCGCGGCCGCGCGAGGAGGAGGAGGAGAGGTCCGTGGAGGCGGCAATAAAGACGCCTCGTCGAGCGTCTTAAACATTGAGAGGATTCCTGGTGGTCCCCAGCTAAATGGTGGACAGTTGGTTAACCAGATGTACGCTAGGCTACCCTTTTTCATGAACCAAATGGACCCGCAAGCGCTCATTTGGTTTCATGAAGTGATCGGAGTTTGCATATCTCCGGCTACACTCTATGGCCACTGGCCAGGCCTGGATGTAATATTTCTCAATCGGGGGTGCAGCCGAAAATGGCAGTTGGTTTAGTGGTGCCAAAATTGTAGTTAGTCAATGTTTAACTACCGCTATAAGCATTTGATTCGAAATATCTTTGAAGTTTTCATTGTTTGCATTCCGTCATGTTTGGTGGGGCAGTCAGGGCGTCTAGAGGGCATCCCCCCCCCATGTCTATGCCTAGATCCGTCCTTGGTCTATGGCTCTACCGTTAATTACATACAGCACGTGCAGTTCTGTAAAGGCAGATCATACCATTTTTAGGGATGACTACAGATGCACGCTTCAGTGCTAAAGTATGCACCCGGGACGCAAAGCGATGTGTTTCAGAGAAGTATTGCATTTTTTTTTTTATTTAAAAAAATAAAAAATAAAAACTTTTTTTCCCCATGGCCCTCCCCCGAACTCCGATAGTTTTTGCCATGGCCCTCCCCTCCACCTCATTTTTTTTCATCATGCCCCCCCCCCCCCTACGCACCAGCCCCCCCCCCCGGTAAATAACGTACAGTCCCTTACATACAACTGTTCTAGGGGTATTAAGGCGTGCTGAATCCAAATCTGCTGTATGTAATGCTCAAAAATGGCTGCTAAGCCTTCAAAATGGACCATTTAAACATGGCGGCCACCACCATAATGAAGCATAGTAAAATGATGTATGTTTGACTAAATAGGGTAGAAAATAGATTGAAATGTATGTTTTCATGGGGAGTACATTGACATTCATATTTTAGATCAATTTTAAAGGTACACTTTAATATAATTTATATTATGTAATGTAATTTGTTGGTGAATAATTGCTTCAATAATGGCCTAAATTAGTGTTTATGACTTAATGCATGCAGTAAACGCATGGACAGTCAGTCCCTATGATCTTCAATGTTCTGGCAGGTGTTGCCAATTAAGTTTCTTGAAACGGCACACTTCAATGTACATTATGTGTACTTTCTTGCAGCCGCAGCGTTGGCTGAAAGCAGCCTTGTGCAAATGCATGACGTGTTCTCGCTGCATGCTTTTGGCAATGGTGGCAAGGAAAGCAGCCGGGGTAGCAACTGACCATTCAGGATCATCCATGCCATTTCAGTAATGGGAGGAAGATCAGGGTGTGTTAAGTGAGCTTGATTCTATACAAGAGCTTGATAATGGGAACGCATGATGTGAAACTTTACTGCATCTGAGGTTGGTGGCATAGTCTCTTGCGGACGCCCCATACAAAACAACTTGACTCTTGCTTCATTGCATGCACCAACTTCAGGCACACCTCATCGAAGGCCAAGCACTTGTGATGTCAATGGAAAAGCCACCTGGCATTAGACCACTTGGTGAATATGTCAACATATGTCAACACTCTGCTCATTGTTGTATCAGGGGGGTTTGCTGGAGTGAATGACCATTGTCAAGTCATCTGATCCTGATGCCAGGATCTGTGCCAGTCTCATCTCAGTGCTGACCATGAGGAAGCTGACACATGGCTTGGTTTGCACTACATTCATGCTCAAATGAAACAGTTCTTAGTTGTGTCAGCACATGATAAAGATGTGCTTCTTTTACTTCTGGCATGCGATGGCAAGATGCAATGTAGGCCTGGGTCTCTACATTAAAGCTGGGACAGCAAAGGATAGTAAGTATCTCCAGTGCATGAAATTCAGAAGTTGCCTTCTGGTCAAGTTAATACTCTACTTGCCTCTCAAGCTGTAACAGTTTAGTGGCAGTGGTAAGAAAACAACCTAGCAGGTGTTCCAGCAACATCCCTCAGACGTCAGTAGCCTTGGAAAAGGTCTTCTTACGGAAGACATATGAGCTCAGCAGAGAAATTAATCTGTAAGATATATGGTGTTGGCAACACCTGCCAGAACACTGAAGATCATTGGGACTGACTGTCCATGTGTCTACTGCAGGGGTTTTCAACCTTTTTGACTCCAGGGACCACCATTTATTCAGCATTTGAGCCATGGACCACCATTTGATTACATGTTCACACCAATGACCTAAAAATAAAGAATTCTTTTTGGTTTTGTCCACAATTCCAGGCTGGATTTTTGCAAACAAAGCAGTGTAGACTTTAGAATTAAATTCAGATGATGAATGTTTTAACTCTTGAGAGTGTGAAAATTAAACCAAATGAACCCCCAAGGGTCCATTTGGTTTCATTTTTACATTCTCAAGAGTTACATCTGGCTAACCAACTTTCCATCAT
>CM076965.1:59673182-59728182 GCA_039105355.1 Benthosema pterotum | reverse complement strand
AGGGGTGGAGGTGGGATGCGAAAGCCTGTAGGACAGTGGCTTGTGTGCGGTGCTGCGTGGCAGGCTAACCGCGAAGGGTTCTGGGTGGCATTGGGTGGGTATATATAGAGTCAGGTAAATTGGTGTTGGGGCAGAGAATGCCACCAGTCGTGGTTTGAGTAATACTATCTCAGTTGTGAAACTAGCTTCCGAGATTCTATCAAATAGAGATGGTGTACATCCCAGGGGTTGACACTAAGGTCTCCGAGGCACTTGCCCATCGGCAAGTGCAAGTCAGGTTCTACTTGCCCTCAGGTCATGGTCACTTGCCCCCCCAGGTTCCAGGTGGTCCCCAGTTAAGTTGGTTAACCAGATGTAACTCTTGAGAACGTAAAAATGAAACCAAATGGACCCTTGCGGGTCCATTTGGTTTCATTTTTACACTCTCAAGAGTTAAAATTCATCATCTTAATTAGCCCAGGTCTACACAACTAGAGAATGTAGAAGATTAATGGTCATCTTGATGTGTATGTTAATTTGCCTGTTTTGTTTCCCAAATCCAGCCTGGAATTGTGGATGGCTAGAAAGCAGGGAAAGACACAGAGGCAGAGTGCAATGACTGCCTTCAAGACAAATTTATCTTGTGTTGTGTTATAGTGCACTAAGTTGCACACTTGCCCGATCGGGCAACCAGGTAGCAGTCTTCACTTGCCCCACCATTTTCTTTTACTTGCTTCGGGCAAGCGGGCAAGTGTTAGTGTCAAGCCCTGCATCCATATAGGGGATAGTTTTGTATTTTTGTTAATAGACTGTTAATAGACTATTAATGTCAATGTTTCTGCATTCACTTCACACAATTAAGCATAAACACATTTTTTTCTATCAACATACAGGTATCTCTCTCTCTCTTTCTCTCTCTCTGAATATTTTTCTCATTGTCTTTCTGACAATCTCTCATTGCCATCGTGAATGTAGGCTATACACACCACAACATCCCCTGCCAAACATGTCCTTTCTTTTCTGTGAAACCAAAACTTTCACACATACATGACATATAGTAAACCTCCCAAATATGCAGTTATTTGCCAGTTTTGTGTGTCTTTCTTTGCTTTGTAGCCGGTCTGGCCAGTTTGAGCGCTCACAGGCTTAAACGCAAGAGAGCGCACCTAATGATGCCCCGAAACCCCCCCTAAAGGCAATGGCTTATGGCCTAATTTAACAAACACACTAAACTGCATAAAATTATGCTAATGTACAAACATATACCTGCCTCTTTCCTACAACACGACAGTCACCTTTTAGTCACCGTTTTATGTTCTTTTTTTCAGGGTGGAGAAGTCGAAGTGGAAGTACATGCACACCTGGACCAGATACATTTTATGGAGAGGTATAGTGTTGACAAAAATGTTATTTACTTTGAGACATATTTTGGTCATCTGAAATGCTCTGAAAGGGGAATTCCACCCATTTTCAAAATTTTCCTGAGAGGATACAAATGTGAACCAAATGGACCTGTTGTACCCTGTCAGGAAAAAGGGGTCTGAAATAAAAAAATCATTAACATGGTGAAATACACCTTGACGATGTCATCAGATGTATTTCACCATGTTAATGATTTTTTCAGACCTCCATTTTTGAGGAAATACAGAATTGGGGCAGCTTTTTTTATCATGTCCACACAACATCTAATAAGGTATATTAATGACATATTAAAATGTTGAAAATGGGTGGAGTTCCCCTTTAAGTGTAAACAATTTTTGTCGACCAAGGCCTAGATTTTCGTCACCGCTAAACCCATTATCCCTTAACTTCTTTGCCTTTTTAAACTATTAAAAAAAAAAAAAAAAAACATTTTTCAATAGTTCAAATGGCCAGTCTACATGCTCACAACATGTCAATAGATTGGCACATTTAACTATACCCAAAAGTTTATTTTTTTTAAATAGTAACAAAGAGATAAGGGGTTTGGGATAAGGCGTTTATCATGTAACGAAAATGGAGCCCTAAATGTCCAGTAAATCTACAGTTGATCTTGTCTTGTCGTGTTTTGGTGGGTCTTGATAGCGTCGTAATGCCTGGTTTCACTCTTGGTTGCATTCTAGAAATAGCCGGTCGATCGAGGAACCTGAAGTGACTTCTCTTTTAGCTTTCTTGTCCACTAGGCCAGGGATGGGAAACTTTGACGATGAAGAGAGGGCCACTGCTATATTATATATATAATATATATATATATATATATATATATATATATATATATATATATATATATATATATATATATATATATATATATATATATATATATATATATATATATATATATATATATATGTTCAGTCCATTGCACATAATGTAGAAGCAAAAAACGGCTGATCCACAAGCCCTGACCTTGTAAATTGACCAGCTTTGCTATATTTGAATTGAAATCCTGAATCTTTTGCTATTTATTTATCACTGAAATCCCCAGTTTTTACTAGAAGTTCCATTTGTTGAAACATTAAGTAAAAACGGTTGACTAAAATATATTTAGTCGTAGTTCAAGTCATTATGGCTTATAATTCACACACAGCACAGCTGTTGGGATTTCTCTTATTTCTCTTATTTCTCTTATTTACAGTCTATTTTCAGTCATCCGATTTCTCGCAAATAGGTTTACACAGACAGTACGTACCTGAAATAAACCTCATGCACTGCTAATTTGGGGAACAGATTCTTCAGTGTGTGCTCATAGTTTCCATACTGTCAGTGTCGTATAATTCACCTTCCTTGTGACCTTTTGCCGTTAGTCTGTCTTTTGTAATTTCGCTAATCAGTCCCTATTGATGTATTTTTTCCTTCTTGTTTTCAGATGCGGACGATGCAGGAGCAGCAGGGTCTTCTAAACATGATTCTGAGTCAGCCATGATCTGCCGCACACCTTGGGCATGTGAAAAAAACGGAACAGTGAAAACGTTCCGTCGCAAATAGTAAATAAAGTGCGAGGGAGGGACCCTCTCTCTCTCTCATTATTTCACTAATAAAACGGAGCCACAGTTCCGGTTTTGCATTGTAATAGACGGGGAGGGGAGAGCAGCACGAACTGGGCTATAGGCTATTATGAGACAAAGTGGAGGCTCCGTGCAAAGGACTAGAGGCAAGAAGCAACGAGGACGAGAACCTAAAGTGAACCACGTACTTTCAGAAGGTAGTGGTAGTAGTAGTAGTAGTAGCAGCAGCGAGGGCCTTTCATGCACCAGGTAACATGATAAATGCCTCCACTACGCCTCCCGTTCCTGCACCCAGGAATAAAACACACCAAAGGATGAACGGCTCTTCTCCGGCTGCAGGTGAACATTCTATTGCCTAGAACAGGGGTTTTCAACTTTTTTCATCCCAGGGACAACCATTTATTCAGGATTTGAGCCACGGACCACCATTTGAGGATATTTTAGCCCCACAGACCCCAAATCTAAAGATTTGTTTTGCTTTTGTACACAATTCCAGGCTGGATTTGGGAAACAAAACAAGCAAAACATACATTCCAAAATGTAATTCCAGATGATGAATATTTTAACGTAAAAATATTCATCGTAAAAATGAAACCAAATGAAACCAAAAAATGAAACCAAATGGACCCGCAAGGGTCCATTTGGTTTCATTTTTTACGCTCTCAAGAGTTACATCTTGTTAACCAACTTAGCTGGGGACCACCTGGAACCTTCTCAAGGACCACTGGTGGTCCCCGGACCACCTGTTAAAAACCCCTGGCCTAGAACACTGTTACAAGTGATAATATGTCACTTTTTTAACTCTTTTGATTGTTTTCAGCCGGCTTTGATGATGTTTTTGTTTCATTGTAAATCTAATCTATATGTTCTTTTGATTATAGGCAACCCATCCAGCATTGGTGATGGCCCATCCCACACCTCTCCCGCGTAAGTGTCTGCCAATGCGTAATTATTTTAGGCGTCAACCACCCCGGTTTACTGCTAATTTCCGATGCTGAGATCATACGATACCCGATACCGATATATGCAGGCTTTCGTGGTGAACAGCACGTGCACCAAGGCCTGATCATGTGGTTTTAAACATATCTGCAAATGATAATAGTCATATTTTTCAAAAAAACTAAAATAGTAACATTTTTCCCGATATAGCGATATTTTCCAATATTCACTTTCAAAGCCTTTATCGGCCAATAATATCTGTATGGCTGATACATCTGCCCCTGTCAATCCCTTTTTTCCCCCAAACAAAATATTAAAGCAATATCTGTTTTATGTGTAATGTGTGTACTGTTTTTATGTGTATGTGTCTATGTACAGTATCTACTATAGTCCTAACAAACGCTGGGAAATTACATCAGGCCACAAAAGATCACAAGATCCACTGAATGTGTCAATACTGGCCATATTAATCCTATAAATCCTATAATCCTATAACTCCTATAAATTTACCCTTGCAGGTCCATTTGGTTTAATTTTTACACCCTCAAGAGTTAAAATATTCATCATGTGAATTAGCCCAACTTAGTCTACACAACTAGAGAATTTTGATCTATATGTTCCAGGCAAGCATCTAGCGCATTCTAGTGCATTTTGGAAGTGCCACTACTAGTGCATTTTGGATCTTGTCCAGCAGGCCACTAGGTGGCGCAGGCCACCGGGAAAACTCCCTGTACTCCAGATGGCCAATCCGCCCCTGTGTACCTTGGTCCTTTCAGTCCCTACTTTGCCTAACTTATACTCTTCATTCTTCTCTCTCTCTCCCTCCCTCCCTAGCCGTAAACCCAAAAGCAGCCACCCGTGGCTGACCCTGGTCCACCCAGGCCCGTGGAAGCTACTGCCCCCCGCAGCCCCCGTGACCCCTCCCGCGTCCTCCTGGTTTAAGCCCAGGGCCCCTCCTCGCAATCCGTTCGGGGAGGTCGCGGATGACGACGCGGGAGGAGAAGAAGAGACCGCCGAATCCACCGGCCAAACCCAACCCAACCCGCCAGAGGAAAACGCGCCGGACGACGACCCGCAAAACAAGCCGTCCGACGGTGATCCGGCTCCCGCGGGCTCACAGATAGAGGTGGGGGCGATTCACTTACCTCACGATACGATACAATATGGATATTTAACCCCATTGTGTACTGAATGCGTTTTGGTGTCAAGGGCGGATTGGCCATCTGGAGTACAGGGAGTTTTCCTGGTGGCCTGCGCCACCTAGTGGCCTGGACACGTTTTTTTTTTTTTTTAAAAGTCCAGGGCAGGCCATGCAGGGCGCCAGGCAAACTAGTGTTTCCATCCTTCAAAAAAGAAAAGGTGTCCTACACCAGAGCCTTCAAGTAGGAGAGTTGCCATATTCCCGTTCACTCCTGTGCGCCAGGGCACTGCCTCGCGCTGCTGGAGGCAGTGTTGGCAAATGCCAAGATGCCACTACTGGCACTTCCAAAATGCACTAGAATGTGCTAGATGCTTGCCTGGAACATACAGATCAAAATGACCATTAATCTTCTACATTCTCTAGTTGTGTAGACTAAGTTGGGCTAATTCACATGATGAATATTTTAACTCTTGAGGGTGTAAAGATTAAACCAAATGGACCCTGGCGGGTCCATTTGGTTTCATTCAGACAACTGGCTACGCAATTTCTGCGAAGCCTGTGGGCACGGCTACATTTTTAATTTTGATCATTTTTGGAAATCCCCCTCTCTCTACCGTGATCTAATTCACCCCAACCACGAGGGAATTAAAATCCTGACCAGGAATATCTCCAAGTACCTATCAAGTACATGACGCCAATCTACCCCCACACCAAACAGTCACGTATCATACTCCCTTTCTATTCCTGTTCTGATTTCGCACAGACCTATTACTTCTGCTCCATCAGTTTACAGTCGACCCCGAGGAGCCAACCTCTGTAATATTATTCCACTGAGTCCATCCCACCAGTTGCGTCCTCTCCAGCACTCTGTTGACCCTGCATCTATTAAACTAGCTTTACTTAACGCCCGCTCTATTACTAAGAAATCATTTATCCTCAATGACTTTTTCACAAACAACAACTTGGACATCTTTGCCATCACTGAAACATGGCAAAGAGCGGAGGATTTTACAGCGTTGATTGAACTGTGCCCGCAAAACTGTTCCTTTACCGCCATCTCCAGGCCACCAGGGTCAAACCCAGGTGGCGGGCTGGCAACAGTGTGTAGAGACTGCTTCTCCCCCCGAATGGTGAGCTCCGTTACATATAGCTCTTTTGAACTTTTAATAACGAAAATCGGCCGCACAAATCCTTTTTATTGCATTTTAGTTTATCGTCCACCTGTTTTAGCAATTCTTTTTTATCAGATTTTAGTGACCTTTTAACTTCTATTATTAAGTTTGATAAATTCATTTTGATGGGAGATTTTAATCAGCCGATTAATAAGAACACTGTTGAGGCAATTAATTTTCTTGCAATAACGGAATCTTTTAATCTTGTGCAACATGTTACAGGCCCCACACATGACAAAGGAAACACGCTCGATCTTGTTTTTAGCTTTGGTGTAAATATAGACAATATGACTATCGAGGACATGGCCATGACGGACCACAAATCTATCATTTTCAATGTGTCTTTTACCCCTGACTCTGTCGGCGGAATGCTTGTTAAACGCTCACGCATTATTAATGACCTGTCGGCTGAAAAGTTCATAGCTGCTTTTAACAACAATGCAATAGTGTCCGCTCATAACAATGACATTGATGTTTTAGTTCATTCTTTTAATTCACATTGTTCTGAAATTTTAGATGTAGTTGCTCCTTTTAAAACCCGTACTGTCCGCACTTTAAATAAGGCTCCATGGTTGAATGAGGACACTCGCCGTCTACAACGAGAGTGTAGGAAGGCCGAACGTAGGTGGAAGTCCTCTAACCTTGAGGCCCACCGCCAATCTCTCAAATCACTTTTAATGAGTTTTAATACTATGGTTAAAAATGTGAGAGCCGCCTATTTCTCTAGACTGATCACCTCCAGTAAGCGCAACCCCAAAATCCTGTTTGATACAATCAGTAACATTGTTTGTCCACCAGCACCCTCTCCTCACACCACCTCAGTAACTGACTGCAACAACTTCCTCCATTTCTTTATCAACAAGGTAGACAATATTAGGGCAGGCATCATCCCCTCTACTGTCATTGCCCAACCAGACACAAACCCCCGCCATCCTCCAATCCTGGACACATTTACGCCTATCTCCCTCCATCGCTTATCCCAGTTAGTCAGCAGCATGAAAACCTCTTCTAGCCCATTAGACATTATTCCAACCACTATTCTAAAAGACATTTTTACATCCATAGGTCCCTCTCTGTTAAATATAATCAATTTCTCACTGCTCTCCGGTCATGTCCCCACATACTTCAAAACTGCCACTGTTCAGCCACTCCTAAAAAAGCCTGGTTTAGATCCTGCACTTCCAAGTAGCTACCGCCCTATTTCCAAGCTCCCTTTTATTTCAAAGATTTTAGAAAAAGTAGTTGCAGAACAGCTTTTATCGGTTTTAGACGAGCACAACATTTTAGATAAGTTCCAATCAGGTTTTAGAAAAATGCACTCTACGGAGACGGCACTTTTAAGAGTATCAAACGATTTAATGATGGCATCGGATGATGGGAAAAGTTCAATTTTAGTCCTGCTGGACCTCAGTGCGGCATTTGACACAATTCACCATCCGATTTTAATCAAAAGACTTAGGGATCTAGTGGGCATCAGTGGGAAGGCCCTGGAATGGTTCTCCTCTTATCTTTCAGATAGACAATTTTCTGTAACTATGGGCCCCCATGTATCCGATTATACTCCCCTTAAGTCGGGGGTCCCTCAGGGTCCGTACTAGGCCCCACCCTCTTTGCACTTTATATGCTGCCTTTGGGACAACTTATTAGCACTTTTAAAAATGTATCTTATCACTTTTACGCAGATGACATTCAACTTTATTATTCTTTTAGCACCAAGTCTCCTGATGATTTTAATTTTGATATTTTACTTGACTGCATTGCTGCTATTAAGGCATGGATGTCGGATAATTTCCTCCAGCTAAATGAGGACAAAACGGAGGTACTCATTGTCGCACCTGAGGTCATTGTTCCCAAAGTAGTGAACTGCATCGGGCCCCTTCGACCTAATATACGCTCCAGCATCAGAAATCTCGGTGTTCAGTTTAATCAGACCATGCACTTTGACTCCCACATCACAGCAATAACCCGTACGTGTTTTTTCCATCTAAGAAATATTGCAAAACTCCGCTCAATTGTATCCCACACTGAATTAGAAATGGTTATTCATGCTTTTGTATCATCAAGGCTTGATTACTGCAACTCACTCTTCACCTGTCTAAATAAATCCAGCATTAACCGCCTCCAACTAATCCAAAATGCAGCAGCCAGACTACTTACCAGGTCCAGCAGATGGTGCCACATCACCCCAGTGCTGGCCGACCTGCACTGGCTTCCTGTAAGTTTTAGGGTCCAGTTTAAAGTCTTAGTCCTAACCTATAGAGCACTACATGGTCAGGCCCCGGGTTACCTCTCTGACTTGGTCCCACGGTACATGCCCAGCAGGCCCTTAGATCTGCCGACCAATTCACCATAGCTCCACCTTCTACCAAATTAAAAACCAAAGGTGACAGATCGTACCAAGCAGTTGCTGCTAGTCTTTGGAACGCACTGCCACTTTCTCTGAGGTTCTCACCATCAGCTGACATTTTTAAGAAAAACCTCAAAACATTTCTATTTGCACAAGCCTTTGCTGCTATCTGATGGTTCATGATTTTATTTTATTTCTATTATTATGATTTTATTATTATTACCCTTATTATTATTATTTGTCCTGATGTTTGTATCTTGTTTCTGTGAAGTGTATTGTTGTATACTTCTATTTTATTTCCTGTTTTTATTGCATACATGTAAAGCACTTTGTGAGATTTCTCTGCGAAAGGTGCTATATAAATAAAATTTACTTACTTACTTACTTACTTACATTTTTACGCTCTCAAAGAGTTACATCTGGTTAACTAGCTGCCCCCCCGCCCCTGTTTGGTGTTCAATTATGTTACACTTTAGCTATTGAAAAAATATCAGATCTACAAGCTCATATCGCGCCACCGAGTGGCGCGATATGAGCTTGTAGATCTGATTAAAAAAAAAAAATGCGAAAATGATGCACAAATATATTCTGCTTGACACCCGATTGTAGTTTCTAGTTTCTGTTTCTGATGCTAGTTTCTGACAGATTCTAGTTTTTCTGAAAAAAAAAAAAAAAAAAAAGAAAAAAAAAAAACTATGCTGCTGTGTCAGTGATGCTCAACATATTTCATGACAAGAACCCCAAGAATTATCTATATTTGGCTGCGGAGGATTCCCCATCTGAAAATGTGTTGTTCCTAGAAGCAACGGTTTTAATTCAAATATATCTTCTTCCCGAAAGAATATATTCAAAGAGTTGCTGCACATTTTCATGACTTTTCAAAAAATAGCAGAAATACAAGCACATAGCGCGCCACTCGGTGGCGTTCAGTACACTAAGGCTTAAGGTTCTGAATCGATTTAGATCAGCGTGCCCACACTTTTTTGACTTGAGAGCTACTTTCAAAATGACCAGCTCAACAAGATCTACACATCGTCACCTTCTTAAAATAATCGCATAAGTCATTTTTTTCAGGTTTTTCAGGAAACACAAAAAACTCCCCCAAAATTTTTTTGGGGGAGTTTTTTGTGTTTCCTGAAAAACCTGGAAAAAATGACTTATGCGATTATTTTAAGAAGGTGACGACATCAAAAATGTGATTGTTCCATTACTGAAAATCAATTTCAAGACCCCCTAGAAGGTTTGAGCTTTGAAATAGTGGTGATGGTGTGTACTTGCTGCTATAGCTTTTAAGAATAATGCACTAATAATGAAAAATGGAGGGGGAGAATTGGAAGGTTTTCTTGTATATGCTACTACTAATGTTTAAAAACAGTATTTGGGGTTTGAGTTGACAGTTTTTAATGTTGAGTTGCACCCAAAACTAAGAACTTTCACGCTTTTGTCCACAATTGGGAAAGAGAACTGGCAAAACATTGGTGAAAATAACAATTATTCTCCATTTTCTAATTGCGTGGACTCTTGAGAGTGTAAAACGAAACCAAATGGACGCGTAAGGGTCCAATCTCAAGAGTTACACATCTATGGGGACTGTCGTGATCTACCTACACGGTCTATGTGATCTACTGGTAGATCACATATGATATTATTATTATTATATATTGATATATTGATATAGCACATTTTTTTCCCAGAAATGACTGTGCTTTTATTATACTAGAACAAGGAGGATTCCACCCATTTTCAAGATTTTTTTTCTGAAAAAAAGATCCTAAAGAAAAATCATTAACAAACACAACATTGATGATGATGTCATCATCAAGTAAAATACAGAATAGTAAAATGTTGAAAATGGGCGGAATTCCGCTTTTAAAACAATTCTGAACAATATGGACCATGACAACTTCAATCATCTAGAACATCTTCAAGCAATTTTAAACAATATACTGTAGATAACAAAAAGTTCAATCATAGTCATCAATGCAGCCTGATAACATGAGCCAGTCTTTCTGACGTGAACACATGAATGAATAGACCTACCGTATTTTCCGCACTATAAGGCGCACCGGATTATAAAGCGCACCTTTTAGAATTGTTTTCATACATTATATAAGGCGCACCGGATTATAAGGAGCAGAGAATAGAAGCTACTACAGTTAACATAGAATAGAAGCTACTGCAGTCGAATGATCCATATATAAGGCTCACTGGATTATAAGGCGCAGTGTGGATTTTTGAGCAAATTAAAGGCTTTTAAGTGCGCCTGATAATCCGGAAAATATGGTACATAAATATATAAAGAATCGATTTTGAACCTGGCAATTCGATATGGATATCATTGCATTAAGAATTTCGATATATCGATTATTTTGTCCACTCTTACTCACAGAGCGACGAGGATGACGCGGGAGAAGAGAACGAATCCACCGAACAGAAGACCAACCCCGCTGGGGAAAAGACCCCAAACGACGATCCTCAAAACAAGCCATCCGACGGAGACCCAGCGGGCTCACAGAGCGACGGGGATGACGCGGCGTCTAAATCGGACGGAGAGGAGCCAACGGCGGCCGAAAAGCCCGTCCCGCCCAAGAGGCGAGGCTCCAGAGGTGGTACCCCGCGGCCCGCTTCGGAGGACTCCACTCCACAGCGGGACAACGAATCCACGGACCCCTCTGCCTCGTCCGGTACCGGCAGAACCGCCGATGACGCTTCTGACGCTTCGGACGCACCGCCGGACGCAAACACCGTTCGCGGCGTTCCCGAGTTGGAAGGTATAGCTAGCGGAATACCAGACTGGAAAGGAGCGGCTAAGAGTCTTGGAGCGGCGGTTGGTTTGGATGTAGCCGGCGTGGCTGGGGCGCTAGGAGTGGACCCTGATGACGCGGCCAGGGGACTGAATCCCTTCGAAGAGCCGGATTTTTCGGACGCAGCCGGCGCCGGACTCGGCATACCGCATCTAGGTGGAGAAAACGGCATGGGCGGACTCGGAGGAGGAGGATTAAATGGACTAGGAGAAGTTCCGGACCTGCCCGGAGCCGGAGCAGTGAAATCGCTCATGGCGTCGGACGCGTTGCCTTTAACAAAGAGCGCGTCTGTGCCAGCTATCTCCTCCGCCCTCCCTCAGAATCCTTTTACGTCCGACGCCCTGCCAGAAGAAGCAAGGGAGTCTTTTAGTAAGGTACTATGATCCTCCTATGTTACACACTCTGTAATAAAACATACAGTAGCATAATGATTGGCAGGAACTCCAAAGTTAATTCATGTAGCCCAGAAACATGATCATCACCATGCTCACCATAATCCAGTTCTGCGTGGGTCGCTACATTTACAGAAAATTGTACATAAACATTCTGATTTCAAATATGAAATACTCACACGTTTCTACCGTAGAAACAGCGTGCTGCGTTGTTTAATAAAAAGCATTTTTATCCGAGCTCCCTAGTGTTACTTCTCTGGGTTGGGGTAAGTTCGGTAAAGACAAAGATGCACCCCGGGAGCACATCCACCCTATTAGTTTGTATTGGCAGTGCGGTCAGCATGAACATATGCACACCCAATCAGGGCTTGACACTAACACTTGCCCGCTTGCCCGGGGCAAGTAAAAAAAAATGGTGGGGCAAGTGAAGACTGCTACCTGGTTGCCCGATTGGGCAAGTGTGCAACTTAGTGCACTGTAACACAACACAAGATAAATTTGTCTTGAAGGCAGTCATTGCACTCTGCCTCTGCTTTCTAGCTATCCACAATTCCAGGCTGGATTTGGGAAACAAAACAGGCAAATTAACATACAGATCAAAATGGCCATTAATCTTCTACATTCTCTAGTTGTGCAGACCTGGGCTAATTAAGATGATGAATTTTAACTCTTGAGAACGTTTTACGTTCTCAAGAGTTACATCTGCAAAATTTACAATATATTTTTGGGGGCAAGTGACCATGAGCCGAGGGCAAGTAGAACCTGACTTGCACTTGCCCGATGGGCAAGTGCCTCCGAGACCTTAGTGTCAACCCCTGCCCAATGTTCAGAATGCCACGCTCCTCCCCACAGTTAGTGGCGCATACAATTGAAAGCCAATGGCAGAAGAAAAGCTTGGATAAAAATGTTTTTTATTAAACAACGCAGCACGCTCCAATCCTAATTTCGGGCGCTGCAAGTGTCTAACACCCATAGAAACATATGTGAGTACTTTACTATTTGAAATCGGAATAAATATGAACACGTTTTTTTCTGTAACTGTAGCAATCCGCGGAACACTGGATTAAGTCACTGACTCACTGACTCACTGCATGCCGCTCGTGAAGTAGGAGCGTCTTGTGATGCATGGCTATGCAACAGTGTCAGCGACACTGTTTTGATTTGAGAGCTACTTCCGAATAATTAATTCCACAAGTTTTCCGCACTAAAGCGAATGGTTTATCACATTGCTGAAATTTGTTTTAAAATGTGCCTGAGGGGGCTTTGGAATAGTGGCGATATAGCACAACATGCAGCCAGTACATTTATATAAAGATGATCACAACGCGGACAATGGATATATTAACTCGGGTCGTGGTGAATCCTGACAACACACACAATGTTTTGGGACAATCAATCGATAATTAATTATTCTTACTTTTTTTTTTTTTTTTTTTTTTTTTTTTTACCACATCTACTTATTGAATTTTAATGAAACAAAACAAAAAGTAAAACTGTGAAAGAAAAAAGGGAACTGCATGAACAAAGAATTTGATGCACTTTCACAAGACAAAAAAAAAATAAAAAGAGAAAAAAAAGATATAAATGTGTTATCATGATTTGCCACGACCCCAGTTGGCTTTGTCTTTGGCTTTATAATAAATAATGTAATAATAATTTACATAACAATTTAATAAATAAATGTATTAATTAATAATAATTTAATAAATAAAGTCTATGAGGAAAATGAACAGGGAATTCACGGGCATTCAGTTGGTGTCGTAACCAGCCCACAGGATTGCTATTTGTTTGTCCTAGTTGTTGTTGGAACCAAAACCATGCGGGCCCGAATTTGAATGACACACTTCCTGTCAATATTTGTCACACAAGACAGGTCCTAACGCACACAGTCTACAAAGAAATTCAGGGGTTGACACTAAGGTCTCCGGGGCACTTGCCCATTGGGCAAGTGCAAGTCAGGTTCTACTTGCCCTCAGGTCATGGTCACTTGCCCCCCAAAAATACAGTATATTGTAAATTTTGCATTTAAGTTTGCTTCCTACTTGGGTGCTTTAAACCAGGGGTTTTCAACACGTGGTCCCTGAGAGGGTTCCAGGTGGTCCCCAGTTAAGTTGGTTAACCAGATGTAACTCTTGAGAACGTAAAAATGAAACCAAATGGACCCTTGCGGGTCCATTTGGTTTCATTTTTACACTCTCAAGAGTTAAAATTCGCAATGACCACCTTCAAGACAAATTTATCTTGTGTTGTGTTATAGTGTACTAAGTTGCACACTTGCCCGATCGGGCAACCAGCTAGCAGTCTTCACTTGCCCCACCATTTTTTTACTTGCCCCGGGCAAGCGGGCAAGTGTTAGTGTCAAGCCCTGGAAATTATTCCGCCCTCACTTGTACCATATCTTTCCAGAACTACTGATGAATAATACGCATGTTATGCACAGCAGGTTGAGCAGGTTTTGAAATGCCGCTAGTATTTCAAATCAACATATTATTTATTAGCCTGGGTTTGTAGCCTGATTCGCTGTGTTCCGCACCCTCTGAAATGTCACTTCGAAAATCGCTCTGGCCGGGAGCCTATCCTCACAGGTGGGCGGGGCATATGAACAGTTGAAATGCAGCCGAGGATTCTGATTGGTCTGTGGTTTGTTTGAGGGGAAAAAAATACTAGTTCACGTTTGTTTGAACTCCATCCAATCAGAAACAACGTGGCTACGTATGTAACAGGTGAGGTCATGGAACTGCAAGTCAAGCAGAGCTCTGGCCAGACAGATTTGCCAAGTGACATTTCAGATGTGTGGAACGCAGCGAATCAGGATGGAATCCAGCCATATTTGTTTTATTTTTTGCAAGTATTATATTCAAAGAATTGAGCTGCATTTTCACGATTTACCCAAAAATAGCAGGTGTACACGCCCCATAGCGCACCACTCTGTGGCGCGCTATGAGGCGTGTACACTGTACACCTGCTATTTTTACGAGTATTACTCGTCTAGGACTGGGCCTCCATGACGTCATCTCTGTGGTTTGTGTACTGTATGACATAAAGTTGCTTTTTATAAACTGTTTTCTTGCTGTTTTCAACAGGTCTGCAAAGAGAACCCTTTTGATCGAACACCCGGTATGCCTAAATCCCAGACGTTCCAGACCCCGCCGCCTAAACGGGCGACGGCCCCCGGGTACGGCTTCCCCCTCATCAAGAGGAAGGTTAGTTGGACATACAGTAGGTCTTATTAACAGCCATGAACTGTAATAACAACTATTTACTTGATGCATGCTATGATCACTGACACGACGAGCATCTGTCAAATTAGCAAACAATGTAGAAATTCCTTTGGTCCACTGGTGCAGAATTCAAAATGTAATTCCGTAAAAGAAAAGAAAAGTGTGTACTTCAAAGCAAAAGTAGTTATGTAGAGCAGAATGTCTGATTTCCACTTTTCGAAATGTATAAAAATCTCAAAAAACAAGTTCACCATGTGACGCATGATGAGCTGTTTTCAAACGGCCGAAATGTATAGGGCTGAAGTGCTTAATGTTTCCTGATGATAATCAAAATCTACAAGCTATAGCAAGCTGACTAAAGTTGCCAAATAAATGTAGTGGAAAAGTACATTTAATTTTCAAATATAGCGCATTAGAATTAAAATCACAGAATATTTGAAATTGTCAAGTAAAGTACAAATATGCTCATGCAAGCTCATGTAATTACCGGTAGTTACTTTCTACTGCTATGTAAAAGTAACCTGTAACCTGTTACAATCAACGAGGGTTAAGTCTTTTTTTTGCCAGCTATTTATATGATTGATTGATCGACACAACAAGGTATTGAGCTTTTTTTTAAACAAATAACTTATTTGCAGCCTCTTTGGAACAAATGGCAGCAATCTTTCCTATTGTGGTACAGAAACACTCAGATTTATGCTCTCTTAGAATGTAACAACAAAACCAAGGTTCTTACAAGGCAGATCACATATATTATGTGCCTGGAGCGCCCTCTGATGGATTAACCCAGTACTGCACTGACCTTAGAAATATGGTTAAAACTATATAATAAACCCGGCCACATAACTTCAAGAACCTGGGAGGTGTGGGACAGCCACAGGCGGGCACCACTCAGTCACAGGTGTGTGCCAGACACGTAAGCATGGGTCCTGTCACTTTCTTACATTAGCAATTGGTATTGTTAAGGTGGAGAAAATAATTCGCATGGTTAGGTTTCCAAACTTACGCTGGCCAGGTTTTTGTTTACAATCCTGTGCACCACCAAGCACTTGAATCTACCATTTTCGGTTACAGAACTATAGTCAGTTGTTGTTGTTGAAGTTGCTGCATGTATAAAGCCCAAAGGTCTGATGTGACTCAAAGAGTTTTCTGTTATGAATTGAATGATACAATGGTTGTTGGTTTAGTGGTGCCACAATTGTAGTTAGTCAGTAGCATAGTGTTTCAAATCTTTGTAATTATAAGCACTTGATTGTTGTTTTGCAGGCCATCATGTTTGGTGGGCAGTCAGGGCATCCTCACCCCCCCCCCCCCCCCCCCCCCCCCATGCCTAGATCCGACCATGAAATGAAACATAAAATTCAATGAGTTGTTATTGTAATATTGAAGGTAACAGCAAGGTGGGGCTTTTTGCCGTTCCCTCCAGGTGCAGACGGACTCTGTGGCTCCTGTGGGAGACCTGGAGGAGGAGATGGGTCAGCTGGACAGACAGGTGGAGACACTGGATCTGAAAGGCATGGAGCTGGAGAAGAAGCTGAGGAACAGCCAGAGAGGTCATTTAAGGAGATAGTATCTATCTGTGTTGTCCTTATTCGTGTCCTCCAGTAATCTGCCCATGTGACGACGGCTATTGGCTGAAAAAGCCCACGTGGCGACGGCTATTGGCTGAAAAAGCGCACGTGACCGCCGCCTAACAAGGAGGGATTCAAGTTCCGAACAAACCACTCTGGCCATCCACCTCCATTGACAACAGATTTGCCCGTTTGCAGTTAAATTGGCAAAATTTCGGCACCTTAGCACTTCTTAACACATTAACAGACCTCTCGTCACTCTAGTGACTAGAGTGACTTTAGAGGAATGGTCGAGACACCGGAAACGCGATGACATCATCATGCATGCGGTTTCAGAGACATAGCCTTCAAATTAAGTGTTTCAAACGTGAAAGCGATGGCATAGACACATAATACATAATAATATATACGTAATCCTTGCGTTCGGCGAATGTCCCATTAACTCCCATCGGAAAATGCAAAAACTCACATCAAGTCTTTTTCTCTTATTGAGGCTCATAATAACTATTAACATTATTGTAATGACTAATTAAATCAATTGGTGTACTGTACTGTACTGTATATGCGAAAGTGGCACCTTTGATATAAGAGAATAAACTTAGTATAAGATCCATAGCATTTCTTTGTAAAGTGAAACATATATAAAACATATAGTTTTGTGAAAACTACACTCTATACTACACACTTTATATTTCGCCTTATAACTCTGGAACTGTTCGTCGTACAATCAAAACTTCACTTTCCCTGGGTTGAAATACCAACTAAGCAATAATGTTTCTGTTTATTTTTGACTCGTTCACTCTTAGATGACGACGAGGAGAAGATGCTCATGGACTGGCTGACTATTATCCGGCAGAAACACGTCTTGGTGCGCAGAGACGCAGAGCTGCTTTATCTGTGAGTGCATTCCAATGGTGCTGATATTGTTAGACGGGAAAATCAAAAACTTAAGAAAACGTACACACATTCACACAATCTCAAGACTGGACCAGACCTAGTGTTAAGAGAGCAAATTCTGTTAATATAAAATAATAATAATTGAGCCCTTCTGCTATGCAATCTTTTTAGCATATTGCCCCCTAACAGAGTCCCTATGTACTCTTGTAGTCCACTGTGGCAGGGGTTTTCAACCTTTTTGACTCCAGGGACCACCATTTATTCAGCATTTGGGCCACGGACCACCATTTGATTACATTTTCACACCAAAGACGTAAAATTAAAGAATTCTTTCCCCCCCCCCCACAATTCCAGGCTGTATTTTGCCAACAAAACTTCTTAATTAAGTGGTGCTAATTCAGACGATGAATATTTTAACTCTTGAGAGTGTAAAAACGAAACCAAATGGACCCGCAAGGGTCCATTTGGTTTCGTTTTTACACTCTCAAGAGTTACATCTGGTTAACCAACTTTCCATCATTTAGCCTGGGGACCACCTGGAATCCTCTCAGGGACCACTGGTGGTCCCCGGACCACCTGTTGAAAACCCCTGCTCTGTGGTATTGGTGAGCTATTGATTGATTCTATAAGTTCTGTCTGTGAGGGTGCCTCCACACTTGGCTTGTCCACAGTCCGTGGTTTCGGCCGAGCTGCGACGTGACGTCCTGCGTTTTTGAATGAGTTTCAATAGGCACTTCCGGCTTGTTCCGGGTTTGCATTTTCGGCTGCAGGCAGCTTGTAGGAAAAGCCTACCACTGCCGGAAATGCAAGCAGGAACAAGCCGGAAGTGCGTATTGAAACTCATTCAAAAACGCAGGGCGTGACGTCACAGCTCGGCCGAAACCACGGACTGTGCACAAGCATAGTCTGTAGCAGCTTGGAAGGGTAAAATGACAGGAGTACGACTATTTCACTTTCCAGAAAGTCATTATGAGGGCGGATATTCATTTGCTATAGGTTAAAATAGCTCTACAACTCCAACATTCTACTCTATGCCTATTAGAGTTGTCCCCGACCACAGTTGTCTTTAAGTGGACTATTAGTCGAATTATTAAGTATTAGAAGTATTACTAAAACTTTTTTTTTGCCATGTACAACATGTATCATAACTAATGAAATAACATTTTGTGGCACCCTGTACATCATTTGGCTCTTGGGGAAATCTAATTAACTAACACTGACTAAATAACTAACCAACCAACCCTGCAACAGAGAATCACTCCATGTGTGGTTAATGTCTGAATTAACAATATAGACCAGAGTTCTCTAACTGATCAGGCCCAAAGCCCGGCCCGGCCCGACCAATTAGCATAGTTTTTAGGCCCGACCCGGCCCCATAATGGTCGGGTTTTGGTAGAATTTGAGCACTCTACACTGAGTAAAAGTGAAAATACCAATCAGCACCATCTTCACAAGAGGCAAATACACAGACAGACAGAACAGAACTATTATTTTTATCATAATAAAATAATTCAACATATAGCCTACTGATCTGAATACATTTTAGGCCTGAGCCTGACCCTAAAATGTCAGGTCGGGTCGGGCTTAGTCGGGTTCGGGCAGAGTTTGAGAAGTCTAATATAGACCTATTTTTAAACCTTTGTTAATTAGTATAAAATATTAGCCCAATCTCTAAGTCGAATCATTGAGATATATAATTAAATAAATCATAAATCGACTATTTACGAAGAGATTGGTAGTCGACTAAGACTCGTTCCGATCGATTATCCAACCAATGCCTATATTGTGAGTGATGTCAGAGTCTCTTCTATAACCTACTTTGTCATGCCCCCAGTACAAAGCAGAAACACTTGGAAGAACGACAGGCGGATGTAGAGTATGGACTCCGATGTCTCCTCAATAAGCCTGGTGAGTAATGTCACATCACATCTCTGCTGTCGGGAAGAAACAACCCCAAACTACAAACTTTTCATTTGGGGAGAATCATAATGTGGTCATTGTGTTGGTCAACATTACTTAGGAGAGTAATGTCTTTACTTTACTTATGACCCCTTCGAAAAAGCAAAAATATTACAGGAGAATCAAAGAATAATATATTACATATAACAATATTACTTCTCCAAGTCCCCCTCCTCCCATCCGCAAAAAGATGGGAGGAGATGAGATGTACAACACAATCTGTTTAGTGACAAACTGTAATTTGTGATAATTTGTGTATTTGAGTATGTCATTTGTGCAAAAGACTGCGGGGGATTAGGATCTACAAACTACTGTACTGTACAGTGCATCTCTGTGGTTGACTGTTGATAGCTTGTAAATCTGTTCTATTTTCACATGCAACAACAAGCTAAAACGTAATAAATAACTACGGATGTTTTAGCAGAGTAACATACTCTGCTAAATGTAACATTTCCCAATGGGGGAGGCACAAGACAATGGTATGGGTGCAGCTTCATCGCCTGTGACCCCTCACGCCACAGGCGATGAAGTCGCATCCATACCATTTTTGGTTACAGGGCTTTTATTGGGCAATTAAGCATCAATAATAACAGTTGTTGAATTTGCAACAGACACGCAGCATGCATAAAGCTAAAGGTCTGACTCGGAGAGTTTTCTGATTTCAATGATGAAATGCCGTTGGTTTAGTGGTGCCGCAACTGTAGTTACTTAGTCGCAATAGCAGTGTTTCAAATCATTTTAAGTATAAGCACTTTAATTTGAAATATCTTGGGTTGTTTTGCATGCCATTGTGTTTGGTGGGGCAGACTGGACATTTACGCCTGCCACTGGTACTAACACTGGTGACGCGGCATGTGTGTGCAATGTGTCTCCACAGAGAGCGACTGGAGTCAGGAGGATCGAGGTCGAGAGCAGCGGCTGATGGACGAACTGGTGACCATCATCGAACAGAGAAACCACATCATCAGCAGCTTGGATGAGGACAGACAAAGGTGGCGCGCAGGGGTGTAGTGGAGGGGGGACGTGGGGAGACGGCGTCTCCCCACTTCTCACATCTAAAAAATATTTTTTGGACAAAAGTATATAGGCTTGATGATATCATCAAGATGTTTCACCATGTTAATGAGTTTCCTTTTTTCCGAGAGTGTACAAATGGAACCAAATGGACCCGCTAGGGTCCATTTGGTTCACATTTGTACACTCTCAGAAAAAAATAAAATAAAACGGGTGGAATTCTCCTTTAAGAGGCCCCCCACTTCTAAAAGTACAACTACAACACTGGTGGCGCGGCTCGATTTGTTTTTCCAAATGAAAGAGTCCCTAATTCCGCCACTCCCGGTTGTTAGCTTGTAGCGCTGCTATTTTTGTTGAGGAGGGGAAAAGGAGAGAAACAATTACAGAGCCCTGGGGTTGGACTCCAGACAGCAGGGTTCGTGTGATTAAAATAGAGTAGTGCTTTTCAACCGTTTTCCATGCCAGGGCCCACTATTTATTCTGCATTTTAGCCACGGAGGACCACCATTTGATGTTGAGTCTAGTCTCTCGGACCCAAAACAGAGAATTTTCAAGTGTTTGTCCACAATTTTGCAGAGATAACTGGCAAAACGTTGGTCAAAATAACTCTTCTTCTACATTTTTCAATTGTGTAGATTAATGAAAATTAAGTAGTTGAGATGTTTTTAAATACAATTTAACTATTGAGACTGTAAAATGATACCAAAACCAAATGGACCATTACGGGTCCATTTGATTTTATTGTACGATCTCAAGCGTTACAGATCTATAAGGGTCCATTTGGTCATCACCATTCAAACTATGTTCCAGAATATGCCAGGTTTCCCTGTACAGGATTTGAACATTTAAAAAAGAATTAGTTTTTAAATATTTATCAAAATAGGTGATCTAAAGAGGTCTATAAGCCTCCAATGCTTAGATTCCTCAAGCCATAGATAGTCTATGGCTCTGGTTAAAGGGAGACACACAGCTATATGTCTCCGTAAAACTGCACTCTATATGTTTTTCTTCAATGTAAATTGCTCAGTGGGTTGAGTCAGTATGCACAATGCGTTAATTGCATTAAAGTTTTTAATCAGATTAATCAAAAAAATAATAATAATTAATGGCCCTTATTTTCAACAGCCTTAGATTAAAAACAAGAAAATGTGACTCATATCTTCTCTTGATTCCATTTTCAGCGAACGGGAGGAAGATCTGTTGTTCGAAGCCATGATGAAGCGGAAAGGTGAGAAACTCATATTTTTGTAAATACTTCTTCTGGCCCGAGTTGCCCAAATTCATGTTTCCTCATCTCTCTTTGTAGGCACTCGCATAAATCCATGTTTTAACCCATTGTGTCCTGTCTAGATTTCTAGTTTCTGAATAACATAATATTCAAAGGTTTGTACCACGTTTTCACGATTTTTCAAAAATAGCAGAGATACAAGCTCCACCGAGTGGCGCGCTATGAGCTTGTAGATCTGCTATTTTTCAATAGTTAAAACATAATGCTTAGAACACCAAAACGTGTTCAGTACACTAAGGGTAACTGCTGCTCCAAACTCCGTTCGGTCTATTTATCTGTACACTGTTGGTGACGAGTTCTGTTTTTCCCACATGTTCTACGACTGCACGTCTCCCCTTTAAGACCTCCAGAAAGAGGGCCTTAAAGAACTGAAGAAGTCCAGGGGGAAGTTCAAGCTCATGAAAGTGCTGAAGATGCTAAGCCAAAAGTCCGACACCGCCAAAGACCCAAAGGACAAGAAGAAGAGCTGAAAAGAATGATTCCACGAAGTCTGAATCATTAGCCTACAGGGACGTGCACACATAGACGTTAAATGGGAGGGGTTCAGCCCCTGCCCTTTACTTATGTAAAGCAACTGCACTTTGCCACTTGTTTCCATGCCATGCCTGGAGGAGAATTGTTTTTTTCCCCCCCAAAAGTCTCTTGAACTTGAACGCAGCATTTTTGCGTTTGAACAAGTTTGTTCAGAAATCTTTGGCCTACATCGCATCTCCACTAGTTACTGTATAAGGAGCGTTGGTTTGCACCACGGAAATAGTTGATATACAAGCTCTGGATGCGTCACAACTCTTCTATTCTTGCTATTTTTGTCCAGAAGTACCCTCTTGCGGTAGCCTGGCTCAGCCCTGAATCAGCACCTTAAAAAAATACTAGCTTATTTTTATTCCAGTGATTCAAGGACTGGCTTCCCTGCCTTTGGGGCCGTTTGTGCGGGTTGGAAATCCAACCCCAGCACCTGATTGGCCAACAGCCCTGTCACTCACTTCGACCCCAAACGTCGTCTGCTTTCCCAATATTCTTAGGGGTTCATATGAACCAATCACCGTTAAGACAGACGATTTGGTAACGCACATCCCAGGAACTGCTGTGGTAGAGAGGGTCTTCAGTCTGAATAATGAAGTGAAACAAAATAACAATTCAGACTGAGGTCAGCTAGGCTACTCTTGCGGGATTTCAGGACCTGTCTGACACTCTCTGCACATCCCTGTGTATCAATGCTATGCAGCAAACATATACAGTACATTACTTGTTAAATTACATTTGTAAATGTAAACAAATAAAATGATATGGAAGAAATATCTTTTTCAAAGTTTAAATTGAAGGTATTATTTGGTAAGCAGATTTTTCCATATACTGTACCTCTAGTACTGTATACCATAATTGAATGGCCTGCCGCCCTATACAATATAAGGTGTGGAATTCTGTGCCTTTATTTGACCAAAAGTAGGCTACTTACTATTAATATATGCATAAACACATTCAACCATATGATTCATTCTCTTTAATAACTCAGGTGTGGATGGATTTTAATTAGCTACTTTATGCATGGGCTGTTGGCAAAGCTTAAACTGCAATATATTTATCACTTCATCATATAGCATATGTTTTATAATAATCTAAAGCAGCGGTTTTCAACAGGTGGTCCGGGGACCGCCAGTGGTCCCTGAGAGGGTTCCAGGTGGTCCCCAGGCTAAATGATGGAAAGTTGGTTAACCAGATGTAACTCTTGAGAATGTAAAAATGAAACCAAATGGACCCTTGCGGGTCCATTTGGTTTCATTTTCACACTCTCTAGAGTTAAAATATTCATCTGAATTAGCACTATTTAATTAAGAAGTCTACACTGTTTTGTTTGCAAAATCCAGCCTGAAATTGTGGACAAAAAACCAAAAGAATTCTTTAGTTTTAAGCCTTGGGGGTGACATTGTCATCAAATGGTAGTTCGTGGCTCAAATGCTGAATAAATGGTGGTCCCTGATGTCAAAAAGGTTGAAAAGCCCTGATCTAAAGAAACAATTTTACTATTTGCCATTGGAGATGAAGTGGAGTAGAAGTGTAATGCACACCGGTAATAGGGCGGCTATTTGTAATAAAGTAGCTCACGTTTGTACTGTGTGTGCTTTGTACGTGCATTTACTAAATGGGAATTCTCACCACTGTTGTTTCTTTTCAACCTGAAGCTAGCTGTTAGTTCATAAAACATTGCACTCGTTGCCATTTGCTGTGTGATATATTAATGTATAAATGTGGTGGATAATTAATTTGTCAATATCTGTATATAATAAACCTGTACGTTGTGTGTATGTTGTATGTTCTGACTTGATTGATAATAATTAGGAAAAACAGTTTCTTCAGACGAGAACGGTCCCTGAGAGGATTCCAGGTGGTCCCCAGGTTAAATGATGGACAGTTGGTAACCAATTGGACCCTTATACTGTCTGTCTGTAACTCTAGAGAGCGTAAAATGAAACCAAATGGACCTGTGACCGTAAGAGTCCATTTGGTTTCATTGTACGCTCTCAAGAGTTAAATTATATTTAAACATCTGAATTGCTTAATTTTCAAGAATCTACACATTTAGAAAATGTAGAAGAATTGTTATTTTGACCAACATTTTGCCAGTTTATCTCCTAAATGTTTGGTTGCAGAGCGAGCGGAACTACTGAGCAGAGTCTTCCCCTGTGTGAGTATCACCCGGACAATCATTGTGGTTGCACATTCTCACCGGAAGTCGCTCGTTCTTTCTTTCCGCTCGTGTTCGAGGCCGCCGTTTTGTCAACAACTAGAATAAAACTTAAGAGTATTGTCTAAACTAAGCTACGAATACAAGTTAATTCGAGTTATTTATACGGCTTAAAACAGCAACATGTCGGACAATGAAGATAAGTAAGTAACCGGCAGCGACCACGAGTTTAACAGGATGGTGTTGTTTTTTATTGTATCGACGGCATAACGTGGTGTCGATCAGGCGCATGTTGAGCTTTACATGACCAGGGCTGTAAGATACTGCTTTAACACTAATATAACAGTAATCATTATTATTAAAGGGGAAGTCCGCCCATTTTCAACATTTTACTATGTCATTGATGCACCTTCGAGGTGTTGAGTGGACATGATAAAAAAAAAAAAAAAAAAAGTTCCCCCATTCTGTGTTGCCAAGAAACGGAGGTCTGAAGAAAACCACTAACATGGTGAAACATCTTGATGACATCATCAAGATGTATTTTCATTATGTTGATGGATTTCTTTAGGCACTTTCTTTAGGCACTTTTTTTCTGAGACCGGTCTCAGAAAAAATGTTGAAAATGGGTGGAATTCCCCTTTTAATAATAAAAGGCCGGCGTGGTTTGATGTACAATACACTGTACACATTTCATTCTGATGAATTGAAAATGGAGGACACTGATGTAAACAAGTGTTTTAGTGCTTTATTCTCTTGTGTACAGATCACAAAGAACTTAAAATGAAAGCTAAGAACCTAAGAAGTGGAATATCTATCAGGGTTGACACTAAGGTCTCCGAGGTACTTGCCCATCGGGCAAGTGCAAGTCAGGTTCTACTTACCCTCAGGTCATGGTCACTTGCCTCCCCAAAAATATATTGTAAATTTTGCTTTTAAGTTTACTTCCTTCTTGGGTGCTTTCAACAGGTGGTCCAGGGACCACCAGTGGTCCCTGAGAGGGTTCCAGGTGGTCCCCAGCTAAGTTGGTTAACCAGATGTAACTCTTAAGAGCGTAAAAATGAAACCAAATGGACCCTTGCGGGTCCATTTGGTTTCATTTTTACACTCTCAAGAGTTAAAAATCATCATCTTAATTAGCCCATAGTGGTCACAGACCCAGTGGTCCCTGACCCCAGCAAAATGATAGTTTGGAACCAAATGAACCTGGGAGAGAGATAGGTAAAGATAGCTAGAAAGCAGGGAAAGACACAGAGGCAGAGTGCAATGACTGCCTTCAAGACAAATTTATCTTGTGTTGTGTTATAGTGCACACTTGCCCGATCGGGCAACCAGGTAGCAGTCTTCACTTGCCCCACCATTTTTTTTACTTGCCCCGGGCAAGTGGGCAAGTGTTAGTGTCAAGCCCTGATCTATGTAAATAAACTATATATAGATAGATAGTGAGAGAGAGACAGAGAGATTGTATACACTCTAGTCTATAGCAGTGGTTTTCAAACGTTTTGATACCAGGGCCCACTATTTATTCAGCATTTGAGCCACGGCCCACAACTCCAGGCTGGATTTTTTGCAAACAAAGCAGGCAAACATACATAGTATATAGTAAATCAAAAATAACCATTCTTCCACATTCTCTAATTGCATATACTTCTTCATAACAGGTCCTAATTTAGATGCTAAATATTTTAAATCTTGACAGTGTAAACATGAAACCAAATGGACCTGCAAGGGTCCATTTGGTTCATTTTTACACTCTTCATGAGTTTACACTCTACACTCTTCATGAGTTACAAGTTAACCAACTTAGCTAGAGACCACCTGGAACCCTCTCAAGGACCACTGGTGGTCCCCAGAGGACTGGTTGAAAACCACTGCTATTGCGCTAGTGTCAACGGTTAATGTTTATGTAAAATGAAAAAAAATCTAAATCGGTCCCATTTGTCACTCAGTCGCTTTGGTCGCGATCCGAGGGCCAGGGGTCGTGGCTGATTCTAACAGTTAATGTTTCTCCGTCTGAAACTGTAGCTTCGACGATGGAGATTTCGACGACGCCGAAGAGGACGAAGGGCTGGATGACCTGGAAAACGCAGAAGATGTGAGTTTGTCTCCCGGGCCTCGAAGGGCTGTGAAATCACACACATTTCATGGACCTCTACTCTGGTCCATAGCTCTACTACTACTGATTCTACGATGAAGGCAGAATCATATAACACAGATATAATCCTCTCGTGGCCCTCCTGTGTCAGTCGATTCAAGCAATAGTTCATCAATGATGAGTTAGGACCTTGTATTGAACTGCACTTCCCCAATATTTTAAACCCATTTTCAACATTCTAATATGTCACTAGTATACCCTAGAGGTGCTGGGTGGACATGATAAAAAAGTTCCCCCATTCTGTGTTCCCAAGAAATGGAGGTCTGAAGAAAACCACTAACATGGTGAAACATCTTGATTACATCATCAAGATGTATTTTCACCATGTTAATGGATTTCTTTAGACGCTTCTTTTTTCTGAGAGCGTACAAATGGAACCAAATGAACCAAATGTTAGGGTTCATTTGGTTGCATTTGTACGCTCTCAGAAAAAATGTTGAAAATGAGTGGAATTCAACCAACCACGTTGAATACTTGGCGACGGTGGTTCAGTGGTAGAGTGGCGGGATGACAACCACAAGGTTGCCAGTTCGAAACTGGGCACCCACGCTTGCTCCCAATGTGCTGGTCGGTACCTTGCATGGTTTCTTCCGCTATTGTTGGGTGAGTGGGATCCACAATCTATGTAAAGCGCCTTGGATAATGGCACTATTTAAATGCACCATTTAAATGTTACAACCAATCAATCTGTTGTTAACTGCATTGTAGTGGCATAACATGTTGACTGTTGTGTTTATCATGACTCAATTTGTCATGAAAACAGCAGCACATAATGGCCTGAGCATTTATTCTGCGGAGTTGGCCTGCTCTACCAGAGAAAACAGTCCTCATCTAGTCAGTCCGCACTCTGAAGTCGATTCCAGAGCAATTTGTTCTTCCAGAGTTGTTATATGCACTGTAGCCTAGTGGTTGATTTGGCAGAAATTTCAAAATAGGGGCACTGCCAGGTTAGAAGTGGTGATTAAGTATGCTATACTATTGTGCTGTCTTGTGACCACTATCTAGTATTTATTGTCATCGTCACTATTTGCGTTTCGCATTTCAGGTGTTGATCTATCCAGGAGTCATTGGATCTTTTTTATTTTTTGTTGTGGATAGCCTTTATTTTTTGAAATTATTATATTTGCTGGACTTTATTGATCGATTTACAGGTTATTGATCAGTATACAGACTGACAGGAATTGGGGAGAGAGGCCTGGGCTGGCCTAGTGGTTCAGGCACCTCAGACTGGTCATGTAACACGACAGTACGTCTTGGGTTCGAGTCTCGATCTCGAAGATTTTAGAATATATCTAGTTTTTATTTGTTATCCAAACGTATTCATATTATTCATAGTTTTAGTCATCATAGCTTATAATTTTTATTTCATTTTTATCCGTGGAAAAAAAAATCTTTCCCTCTGGTTTTAGTTGACGAAATCAATGCTGATCTCGCAGAGAGTTAAGCACAATAGAGGCAACTTTAGTGTTCTGGACCGTCTGCAGGACGAAGCAAGTGTCTGTGTGTAGTAAAGCATCGTAGAGGAGGAAAAGGCAAAAAACAAAGCCACTGTAGAGTATATATCGATTTTGATTTGGGGCTAAAAAGGTGCTTCCATTACCTCTAAATATTTCAAATGCTTTTTTCCCCTCTCTTCACCCGGTGGTTTCCAGGAGGACCAGGAGAACGTGCAGATCCTGCCAGCAGGAGAGGGATCGCAGGCCAACCAGAAGAGGATCACCACACAGTACATGACCAAATACGAGAGGGCCAGAGTGCTCGGGACCAGAGCCCTGCAGATAGCGTGAGTGGCAATTCTCTGCTGTAAACCACTAACCAGGGCTTGACTCTAACACTTGCCCGCTTGCCCTGGGCAAGTAAAAAAAAAAAATGGTCGGGCAAGTGAAGACTGCTACCTGGTTGCCCGATCGGGCAAGTGTGCAACTTAGTGCGCTATAACACAACACAAGATAAATTTGTCTTGGGGCTTGGAGTCTAAGACTCCATGGCGGTAAGAGAAAATATTTGTACATGAATGTTCATTCAAAAGAAAGTTAAGTTTGCACTTCATCTTTGTCCAGTAAGAACCACCCTATTATCTGTTGGAGGGAGGAGAATCGAATGAAGACAGAAGAAATTATCCTTTTTTATTTATATATATTGTTTCACCCCTCAAAAAATTATCAATTAATCGGATTATGACGCTTATCCGTTTGCTTCATCGCAGTTCAACATTGATTTGATGAACCTCTCTCTTCTCTCCTCTTTCTCCTAGGATGTGTGCCCCAGTTATGGTGGAGCTAGAAGGGGAAACCGATCCTCTGCAAATTGCTATGAAGGAGCTCAAGTAAGTAACTTGTTTAAAATAAATATCCCATTTCTTTTCATGTCAAACTGTTGTATAACCAAAGGTACTGGCGAACATAAAAACACACGCTTTGCCACTGGTGGCTGGCCTGAGTGGAACGACTGCCCTATAGTCTACTTACCCATAGAGGCCCATTATTTTTTATGATTTTATGTTACTACTACTGAGGTTTTATGTTAGAACCTGCTAACACATGCTAACTTACATATGTTGAGAATGTTCATAATTGGTATAATACGTGACCATGCCATTAACGACTTATATAAGGCAGTTTTTTTTACATTGCTGGAGACAAATATTCAACTTTTCTAATATAAAACCTTGTGGTATTCCACATATCCAGCTTGACAATCTGTAACAAAACAAAGGAATGTGGGATTGTATTCATGTTGTCATTTAAAGTATATATAAGCAATAAATTTCAGATTTTTTTTCTTCTTTATATTAGATTGTTTCATTATTCTTATTATTTTATTACAGGGAGGAGGTTACTCTTCCATTTCTCTCCTCTGTAAAACATAGATGCCTAATATGTATGACAACCATAGGAGCCACATTGGCCCTTTAAAAATCCTAGTCCTCCACCACCTCCACATTTGACTTCACCAGTCCTCCCTTTTTCCTTAATCAGAGGCAGCTCAGCGAGGCTCTTCCTGATTGGCTAATACATGGTCAGGTCGGGTTTGTTAGCCAATGACAAAGCTTATAGGGATTTCTTTGGAGGCGTCCTGCAGCCACTAGAGGCGTCAAAAAGACACAGAGATTTTTGGAGAAAATTAAAAGAAGACTTCATGAAAAACATAAAAAATATTATTTTACTGTTACCAAGTGATCATCATTGACTTTTTTATTTTTATTTTTTCACCACCGTTAACACTGTGACTCATTCTTTGCTACTCTTTTTTTCCCCCCCCACCCGTACAGGTGCAGAAAGATCCCCATCATCATCCGACGGTACCTTCCCGATGGCAGCTACGAGGACTGGGGCTGCGATGAGCTCATCATTACAGACTAAACCCAACCCCCAGGTCCAAATCTACACCCTGTCAGAGTCAGGTTAGACTGCACTGAGGACGGAGGGACACACACACACACACACACACACACACACACACACACACACACACACACACACACACACACACACACACACACACACACACACACACGCTGCCTCCACATCATGTTCTGGAGATTGATCTGACCATTAACCTTTGTATTGGTCCCTGGATTTGATTTGATTGAGTCCAATTTGGTCCTGTATACACCCGTTCAGTTTGATTTACACACTATGCACGCCTAGCTACTTCTGGACTGGTAACGTTATTGTTTTGTTTTTACATCATAGAGAGCCGTGCTCTGGTTTCCTTTGTCTTTGATTGTGTTGTATCTGCGCAGCCAGAATTAGATTTTTTTTCATATATCTTATGCCTAGGTTACTGCCAAACCCCTTATCCCTTAACTTCTTTGCTAATGATTAAAAAAAACATTTTTCAATAGTTTAAATGGCCAGGGATGAGGGGTTTAGCATGTGATGAGAAATGGAGCCCTTAGTCCTCCTGGAGTTATTCAAGGTGTAACTACAACTTGCTTCCACAAGGGGGAGATGAAGTTGAAAGTCAGACATTTGCTTTACAAAAAATAAGTTTCTTGTAATGTAATTCTAGTTTTGCGACACAAGAACAGATACTTGTAATGAAGCTGTTTTACTGTTGTGAATAAATGGTTTTGTATAAAAAAAAAAACGTCACTCCTGTCCCTTGAAATGTAATACGAGGCAAATGTTTTCATTACGAAATGCAGCTGACCATGAGGAAGAATGATTTTAAACTTGGTTTCTATCAAACCAGCTTGTGATGTTGGGAAGCAGGCACAACGAGATCACCCCGACGTTATTAGTTTGACTGAACCGATTTTGGTTCAGAGCATGCCATTAGGACAGGGGTTTTCAACAGGTGGTCCGGGGACCACCAGTGGTCCTTGAGAGGGTTCCAGGTGGTCCCCAGGCTAAATGATGGAAGGTTGGTAAACCAGATGTAACTCTTGAGAATGTAAAAATGAAACCAAATGGACCCTTGCGGGTCCATTTGGTTTCATTTTCTCACACTCAAGAGTTAAAATATTCATCATCTGAATTAGCACTATTTCATTAAGAAGTTACACTGTTTTGTTTGCAAAATCCAGCCTGGAATTGTGAACAAAACCAAAAGAATTCTTTAGTTTCTAAAGAGTTAATGACATAACTAAAGAGTTCTTTAGTATATGTCATCAAATGGTGGTCCGTGGCTCAAATGCTGAATAAATGGTGGTTCCTGGTGTCAAAAAGGTTGAAAACCCCTGCATTAGAATAAACTCCTGAAGAAGATTGGCATCCATTTAACTGTTGTTGCTGATGAGTGAAGACTGCAACTATCATCATGTTCCACGCCTCTGTCCCCAGACACGCACGCACACACACACACACACACACACACACACACACACACACACACACACACACACACACACACACTGTAGGCAAACAGGCACCTCATTGTTTCAGGGAAATGGGTTGTTACCTTGGTGACAAGAAGCCTGATGCAGGATGGGAGATAGGGTTGGAAGGGTTGCTACTATGAGAGAATTAACACGTTTGTAAATAAAAGGAATCTAGACAATGACACTGGGTGGGTTTATTAGTGAATATACTGTTACTGTGCCTCGTTATAAGATGAAACCTTTGCTGTGACGGTCTAAAGTTGTTGCTTCGGGGCTACATAATCATTGTTATGTGTCATATTTAGGGTTAGGGTCACAGATGGCTCACTTGTCAGTGGACAAGTGAGAAAAACTATGTTTAATTAAGCGGGAAACATCCACGATAACCACAGTGATTAGTTGCCAATCAGATTAATCGATTACTAAATTAGTTGACAACTCAATAAATTGTCGATTAGATTACGATTCATCGATTAATTAACCATTAGGCTCAATAGAGATGCGCAGTGACGTCACCGCCCCTGTTCCACTAGTGGATTCCCCATTCATTTTTCTCATAGACTTTTCGAAAATAATTTATATCAAGACGATGACGCCGCGGACAAAGCCAACTCGAGTCGTGACGAATCATGATGACACACACAAACCTTTGGGACAGTAAAATAATTTCTAAGATGAAAAACGAAACAAAAAGTCTTGTATCATGCCGTTTTCTACTTCTTCCTAATTATATTTTATATGACGATATTGTGTTTGTTGTCATGATTTGTCACGACCCGAGTTGGCTTTGGCCACGGCGCAATCGTGTTTTTATTAGCCATTTTCAAAAAGTCAATGAGGAATCCACTAGTGGAACAGGCCTGGTGACGTCACTGCGCAGGTCTATTGTAACAAAATAATTTATAGAAAATCCTCTGTTGTGAATTTGTGCAAATGAATGAGATCCAAAGACAACTTAAGGTGTCTACTTTAAGGGAAAAATAAAATGAGTTGATGTCTTTCAGTTTTTGTTTTTGTTTTTTATACATTTGAGGAAACGGCCTGTATTTTCACATTCCACTGTTTCCAGGACTCATTCTGAGATAAATGCATTTATTTTACAGTTATCAGTTATATCATTTATAGTAAAATGTGTGAGGTGTTTTCTGGGTTTTGTAGTGCCAACACCACTTAAAGGACTTCATGATCTGGTGTGTGCAGTGAGTTAATGAAATTATTAATAAAACGAAACCTAAAACAACTTTTGGAGTGATAAGCAGACTGAATTGATTGAATAATCAATCACTCCAAAAGTCGAGGTAAATCTGTTAAGGAGTTAATTAATCAAGTTAATTAATCCGTACACTGGTAGTTTGGTATCATTTTTTTTAACCCATTGTGTCCTGACCCTCGATTCGAGTTTCCGACACCAGATTATACAGTAGTTCCTTACACCAGATTATAGCTGCAGCAACATTTTGGCTTTTGATGCTAGATTCTACAGTTTCTGTCACTAGATTCTAGTTATTGACACTAAATTATAGTTTCTGATGCTAGGATCTACTTTTTGACACTAGAATCTAGTTTCTGACGCTAGAATCGAGATTTTGACACTAGATTCTATAGTCTCTGACACTAGATTCTAGTTTTTCTGAAAAATCTGTGTTCCTGTGTCAGTGATGCTAATTATTTCAAGCCAAGGACCACCAGAATTATTCATATTTGGCTGCAGACCCCCATCTGAAAACATGTTGTTCTAGGGATCCCCCAGAAGCAAAAATTTGAGTTAAAAATGTTTGCTTCCAAAATAACGTATTCAGAGATTTGCAGCACATTTTCACAATTTTTCAAAAATAGCAGAACTACAAGCTCATATCGCGCCACTCGGTGGCGCGATATGAGCTTGTAGATCTGCTATTTTTCAACAGATAAAACACCAAAATGCGTTCAGTACACAAAGGGTGAATTGGCCTAAAATATTGTGTACAATTGTGCATGCATTCCTGAATCCATTTGCCGAACAGCTGTCACAGTATTGAGCAATATCCTTTCTAGGGCATTCTTGTGACACACTACCATTAACTTTCTATAGGCCTCTAAGGCAAATACTGTCAAACTAGGGGGTTTTCATGATTCTGAATTCATTCCAAGCATTAATTTTGCACACACAAAAACACTCCTTGGGCTAAAATCCCAAATGTTCTCAGAATGTGCTGACCTCATCGCATTTTTTTTCTTCCATGACGTCCATGGCTGTTTTTAGCCCAAAACTAATAATGCTTGGAATTAGGGATGCACATGATATGGAAATGCTTGGCCGATACCAACTCCCATGTTTGAAAGAATAATTTACCCCTTTGTGCACTGAACACCACTGTTTTGGTGTGTTAGCTGTTGAAAAATAGCAGATCTACAAGCTCATATCGCGCCACCGAGTGGCGCGATATGAGCTTGTAGTTCTGCTATTTTTGAAAAATTGTGAAAATGTGGTGCAAATCTTTGAATACATTATTTTGAAAGCAAACATTTTTAACTCAAATCTTTGCTTCTGCGGGGATCCCCAGAACAACATGTTTTTAGATGAGGTTCTGCAGCTAAATAATAGATATTTCTGGGGGTCCTTCCTATGAAATATGTCAAGCATCACTGACACAGAAAGAGATTTTTCCAGAAAAAACTAGAATCTCGCGCCAGGGACTAGAATTCAGTGTCACAAACTAGAATTTAGTGTCATGGACTAGAATCTAGTGTCAGGAACTAGAATCTAGTGTCAGAAACTGGAATCTAACTTCAGAAACTACAGTCTACTGAGAGGAACTAGAATCTACTGTGGGGGACTAGAATCTGGCACGAGGAACTAGAATCTGATCAAGACACAATGGGTTAACTGATATACGCTTATTTCTTTTATTTCCTACTTTTCTACCAGGGAAAGTATACACCTTACAATACCATAAATGTCCAGAATCTACAGCTTGGACTTAGACTTCCGATGGCCATCGTACCATCAATGCTTATCAACAGCAGATAGACATCGGCTTTAATGTAAGTTTTATTTGCCAATACTGATATTGGGTGCAATTCCCGATCGCTGTGGTGTAGCCAGGTATGGTGTAGGTCCTCTCATTGGCTGCATGGCAGCGAATCGGGTCTGGGGCCTTGAGGTAGGCCCAAAAGCCTATACCACCAGGCCTGGGCCTACCAAATAATTACCCATAATAATTAAAACCAGTCATCAAGAGCTTCAACTCATGATGAACAAAGCCGGGGAGTACAGTAACATTTTTAATTGGGGGGGTCAGGTAATTTCTGGACCTTTTGACTTGCAGGTTTTAATTATTCTGGGTAATTATTTGGTAAACTCAGGCCCAGGGCTGGTGGTATAGGCTTTCGGCCTACCTCAAGGCCCCAGACCTGATTTGCTGCCATGCAGCCAGTGAGAAGACTTACACCAGGGGTTTTCAACAGGTGGTCCGGGGACCACCAGTGGTCCTTGAGAGGGTTCCAGGTGGTCCCCAGCTAAGTTGTTTAACCAGATGTAACTCTTGAGAACGTAAAAATGAAACCAAATGGACCCTGGCGGGTCCATTTGGTTTCATTTTTACGCTCTCAAGAGTTAAAATATTCATCATCTGAATTAGCTCCAAGTCTACACAACTAGAAGATGGACAAAAGCAAAGAAATCTTTAGTTTTGGGGTCTGTGAGGCTAAAATGTTCTCAAATAGTGGTCCGTGGCTCAAATGCTGAATAAATGGTGGGCCCTGGGATCAAAAAGGTTGAAAACCCCTGCTATACACCATACCTGGCTACACCACAGCGATCGGGAATTGCACCCATTGGCTGTTAACATTCAGTATCGGCCAAAACCGGTACGTGGACTGATATATCGGTGCGTCACTACTTGGAATGGATTCAGAATGATGGCAACCCCCTAGCTTGACCTATAGATTGACACGTTCAGCATATAAGAATACACGTTACTCACAAGAAACCCCGATTAAAACAAAGGTTCGATGCAACCGGTCGGCAAAAGAATTCATGATGTCTTATACAATAGCCTGTGGTGTTTCCAGTCGTTTGCGGTTATAGAATCCGGTAGTCGTTTTTGTTTTTCCCACGGCTCATGGGGTCTTATTGGTTTGTTATCAGTAGCTCTGGTCTTGCAGATCTTTTGATAAGGAGTGCCCCCAGGGACTCCATCCGCATCACGGCTCCTTTGATGGTGCACAGCGGTCAACGCATGTGACCCTCAGAGCGATGCAGATATAGTCGAGGACACTAGTTACTAGTGTAGATACAAAGCAGTCAAACATACAGATCAAAACGATTAATCTTCTACATTCTCTAGTTGTGTAGACTTTGGGCTAATTCAGATGATGAATATTTTAACTCTTGAGAGCGTAAACATGAAACCAAGAGTTACACCTGGTTAACCAACTTTCCATCATTTAGCCTGGGGACCACATGGAACTCTCTCAGGGACCACTGGTGGTCCCCGGACCACCTGTTGAAAACTCCTGCTATAGCGCCACCAAGAGGCCACAGCCTGACCCTGACCTGTTGGAGACCTGTGCCCAGAAGGGCACTTTTTCTAGTTTCGGAATCTTTTAATCCCATTGCAGGTCCAACCTGAGAAGGAAGCTGTGTGTGTGTGTGTGTGTGTGTGTGTGTGTGTGGTGTGTGTGTGTGTGTGTGTGTGTGTGTGTGTGTGTGTGTGTGTGTGTGTGTGTGTGTGTGTGTGTGTGTGTGTGTGTGTGTGTGTGTGTGTGTGTGTGTGCGCGCCGTGCGTTTTACAGAGGAGGAGAAGGGAGGAGCAGGGGCGGATGTAACATTGCCCAATTGGGGGGTAGGAGAAAATGGTATGGGTGCGGCTTCACCCATACCATTTTCGGTTACAGTCGCACCCATACCATTTTCGGTTACAGGACTTTTATTAGTCAAGTATAAGCATCAATAATAACATCAGTTGTTGTTGAAGTTGCAACAGACACGCAGCATGCATAAAGCTAAAGGTCTGACTCAGAGAGTTTTCTGTTTTCAATGATGAAATGCTGTTGGTTTAGTGGCGCCACGACCGTAGTTAGTCAGTAACAGTAGGAGTGTTTCAAATCATTTTAAATATAAGCACTTTCATTTGAAACATCTTGGGTTGTTTTGCATGCCGCTATGTTTGGTACAGGGGCAGTCAGGGCATTTAGGGACGCATTTTTGCCCCCCCATGCCCATGCCTAGATCCGCCCCTGAGGAGGAATATCCTAGCATTGGGGGGTGGGTGGGCACTAGTGGGGGGTTGTGTGTGTGTGCGCCTGCTACAGCTACCCTAGTATGAGAGTCCCTTTGTATCCCGGTGAAGCTACAGGCCAGCCCAGTTCTGACTGGGTATGCTCCCACATTGCCCCTGATTCTCTCCCCCTCCCCTCGGGCCAACCTTTTCAATGGCTCTCTTTGTCTTACCCCCCCAAAGTATCACACAGCCGATTAAATAGGGGGAATTAGGAGTCAGGCTTAACCCCGCAACTCAGTGGCGGACTGGGCGAACAAATCGGCCCAAAACCACAACCAGCGTGAGATGGACCTATTCTACCTGGTATAGTTGGTTAACCGGATGCAACTCTTTGAGAGCGTAAATACTCTCAAGAGTTGAAATGTTCATCTAAATTGGCCAGAGACTAAATTACAAAATCAAAATGACCATTCATCTTCTACATTTTGTAATGTAGAAGATGAATGGTCATTTTGATCTGTATGTTTGACTGTTTTGTTTCCCCAAATCCAGCCTGGAATTATGGACCAAAAAGGAAAAATAAATCTTTTAGTTTTGGGAGTTTAGGGGCCAAATTGTCGTCAAATGGTCGTCCTCCGTGGCTCAAAATTCTGAATGAATAGTGGGCCCGACGTGCATGCATGCATGCACGTCGCGTGTGCACAAATGTCACACAAGTGCACGAGCATGCATGGATTTGTGTGGAACACAGTCCAGCGTGACGTCATGATATAGTGTGTCTAATGTACAGTATATTGCTCTGCCAAAGCACGCCTCATTGCTTATTACAGAAATGAGCTTGTTGTTGCATGAGGTGAAAATAGAACTGATCCACAAGATATCAGCCGATAACAGCAGAGATGTGCAGTAGTTTGGAGATCCTAATCCACCGCAGCATTCTGTCACACATGACCTACACTACCAGTTGTCTCTAAACTGATTGTGTTGTGCATCTCTGGAGTTTGTTTTTTTTGCCGACATATCCAGTTGGTAGCTGGATGATGATGGTTGTTGAGGGGGTGCCGTGATTTTTGTATTTTTTTCCCCAATTTTGTACATGTTTAAGAGGTGACGGTATGTAAATAGTCCCCTTGGTGTGTTTTTTATGTGCAGTGATGTCTTCCTTTTGTAGGGTTTCTTCCTGGGGCTGAACCTTTCCAGTTCCAACGTGCCAATGAAAAAAACCTCAATATAGTGACATCACGTGTTCAGCCCCTCCCCTAACTCCTCCCCCTTTATCAGGCAACTAAAGCTGTGGGCGTGGCTTCAGTTCAGGTGGATCTCCACCCATCACCACCCACCAGGCAAACCAGACATACGGTACTTAATGAGCTGGTGGGGTGGAATCATAAAAATGACAGTTTAACAAACACTGGACACTTTTGGTGGAAAAATCTTACTTTTCATAAAACATTAATACCTGACAAAGTGAATTATCCATTAGATTGAATAGATTATACAGAGAATGTGTTCATTTTCCTCATTGCTAGGACTATTATAATTACTGTATATTCATATAATCAGGAAGACAATTTCGTACTTGTTTGAGAAGTTGGACAATCAATTGCTCTAGGCCAGTAAAGCATCAATAATAACATCAGTTGTTGTTGAAGTTGCAACAGACACGCAGCATGCATAAAGCTAAAGGTCTGACTCAGAGAGTTTTTTGTTTTCAGTGATGAAATGCTGTTGGTTTAGTGGTGACACAACTGTAGTTAGTTAGTAGCAGTAGTAGTGTTGCAAATCATTTTAAATATAAGCACTTTAATTTGAAATATCTTTGAAATTTGGGTTGTGTGCATGCCATCATGTTTGCTGGGGCAGTCTGGGCATTTAAGGGGAGACTGCCCCCCTCATGCCCATGCCTAGATCCGCCCCTGATGGTGTTCTGAATGATCTAGCTCTAGGAGACGGACTTTGTACAAAAGCAAAGAGAGTACAGCTTTATTTAGCGTGAGAGAAGGTCATTAGTCATCAACATACCTACGGTTTCATTCCTGCTATTATTTACACGTTTCACCAGGAAGTTATAAGCACGTAAGATACAAAATAGAAACAAACAACAACAATTACAACAGTCAAAAAAAATGTGTTCTTTCTGGTGGAGAGAATCAGTCAGTCAGCGCAACACAAACACAACACAGGCAAATATAAATAACGAATGTAATATTCATAGCAACCGACATATTTTTTTTTGTTGCCCAAACAGCAATTAGGACATGGAAAAAGGCACAGAGTTAATTGTGATCACGAACTGTAATCCTTGACAAACTAGGAATGCTTCACAAGGAGTGTCAACCGCAGACCATGAAGCATATGGCGTGGGGCAGGGGCGTTTTCGCCATTAGGCAGACTAGGCAGTTGCCTAGGGGAGCCATTAGGGGAGGGGGCAACCTCCAGACATGGCGGATAAATATGGATAAATACATTATAGGCTGCTTGTCCTCAGTACAGCAATTATAACATGTAATGTGTTTTTTTTAGTTGAAAAATAGTTCATAATTTTATCCCTTGTGGGGGCCATTTTACAGGAGATTTTCCCTGGAGCCCCCCCTTACCAAATGGACCCATAAGGGTCCATTTGGTAAGGGGGGGCTCCAGGGAAAATCTTGCCTAGGGCTCCAAATTACTTAGAAACTCCACTGGTGTGGGGTATTGTCAAATAACTATACTCAACATTACAGTAACACACACGTCAATACATACGAATAAGGGCAATTTACTTAAGACGTATTCGTGCACATTACAAGATGGAGGATGTCCTATAGCCATAATTACACTTTGTCTCAAGAAATGTGGCGAAGATTCTTTTTTTTTCTGGGTGCCAACATAATAAAAGTCCAGGCCCGAATCAGGTGCTATATATATATATCGATATATCAACATTTATGGCTGAATGTCAAAGCAATGACAAGTTTAAATCTAAATCCTATAACATACTGTAAACATTTGTCTTATTTTGACATAACTTAGTAATAGAACTTGCAGTAAACGCCACCCTCTCCCCACTTTCCAGACCGGCCCATTGATCATTCCAATGTAAATATAACTTTGGACATTACAAATTAAATACTGGTTCGTTTTTAGACCCTGCTCATCAAAATCTCTTCCAAAGTCCATCAACAAGGCCTGCCCTATGCGGTCGAAACAGTGACATTTATTTTATTTTTTTAAAACAATGCTTTATCATATAGGAAAACCATTTGTTGGAAAGGTTTGTCTATCGCATGTTATGCTTATCTGTGGTTGGACTAGTGTTGCGGAAGACCAAGACCTAGAGAGGTCAAGCCAATTTTTGATTGTTCTGTAGTAATAGTACAACATGACACATTACAGAGACTTTAGTTGTTATTGCACAATACTAATTCATCGCGCCATCCAGCACTGAACTCGAGACCGAGACGAGACAATCTCAAGTCTCGAGAACTACAACATTAGATTGGACCATAGATGTTTAGGGAGGTGCAGCTTACTGCAAGGTCTATTGCTGTTTGTGTTGTAGGAATGGAATTAGGACAAAAGCATGGCTGGTATTCAATGTGACTCAACACATGAATTACAAATGCAATACTTTCCTGATACTCAATCAATATCAAGTGTATCGCTCATGTAATGGCGGGCTAGAGAGAGACTCGAATGAATGAATTCACAACTACTATAATACCTACAAATCTGGCACTGTAGATTGAATGCACTATATAATATGCACACATTTCTTTTGTATCTCACATAAAATAAATGAAAAGGCAGTGGTGCTGGATTTGTGAATTAAGTGAAAATATTGTGAAAAGGCACTTGACAGAATTTTACAATACAGCAACTTGTTAGAACGGAAAGGAATGTATAATGAAGATGTATTCTGAGCTACAGACAGACAGTCATTTATGTCAGTGAAAACGGATTATCTGTACACGTATAAATAAAATTGTCCGTCGTCATGAAAGTGCTTCATGAATTTACACCCAAATACTCATTTGAACAAAGCCCCCACACACACTTCAGTGCCGTGCTATTGTAAAAATATCCGACGTACTAAGGTGAAAACAAATACGACGTGCTTCGAAGAAAACATTTTGACAGCTTAAAAAAGAAGACTAAGATGTGCTACAAAAGGTAGTTTGACTGTCACGTTGGGGAGAAAACATCTCAGAATCGGATTCTTTTCTCAAAGTGTGAAGATTTTGGCCTCGAAACTTTGGTACATTTCAAGAAAATCAAACGTCTCCCAAATTATACCTTAATTGGACCTCACCTGTACACACGAGCGCACGCGCGCGCGCGCACACACACACACACACACACACACACACACACACAAATAAACATTTTCATTTACATTAACATTCAGTAAGATATCCTGATATTAGTCGATAATTATGTCATAATGAAAATTATTTTCTCAAAATAAAAAGAATACTTCTTCGAGGTTTGATGGCATTTCTGGTCCATGAGCCCTCATGTGTAAAATAAAACAATATGTAATAAGAGAAAGAGAGAGAGCATATCGTGAGAGGACACCACAATATTTTTCTACGGACATTGGAACAATGCACTCATTTCCATGGCAACCAATACTAACGTGTTTGCTATCCCATAAAACTCTCCTGAGATGTGATATGGGACACACATAGCCAAGCCGTTTTGGCACTGTGTTCTTCCGACATCGTCTTAACTTAAAACCAGGTTATACGAGATGATTTTGGCTTGCTCCCAGTAGTTGTCCAAATCCCAGTGCGAGGTTCTGAAATGGAAGTATACAGTACACTCATTGACTGTGCAGGGACATGCAGAGAGTGTTAGAGGGGCAGGGGTTGAAAAAGCCAGTAAGAGGGCACTTTTGGCCAATAAACAACAACAACAACAACAACAAAAAACGGCACTCTTTAGCTCTGTAGCAATTCTCCTGAGTGGCATTTTGCATTTCTTTCACCGCAAGTAGTAAATGCAGCCTTCGTGGTCTGGAAAAGGGCAGTTGTTTTACAGATTGGTAAAAAGGGCAAGGGGGCTGATGTCTATGTGTGCACGTCCCTGGACTATACTGTTCTGTGAAACCCCAAATAGTCCGCCACGGTCCAGAAGCTCCATCCTTGGGGCCATTAGCAGTCGTTTGAAATGGAAGACCTAGAAAAGGATCTCTTTCCCTCTATTTGCCCAGTGCCTGCCTGCCTCACTCCCTCTTCCCCATATACTGTATGTACTGCTACCCCTAACCACCACTGTTGTTATTTAACCGAGGTTCGGGGGTCTAGCATGTTGTGGGGGGGCCGCTGAACCTGCCCTAGTGCCCCCTATAAGTCCTGGCGTCCAGGGGCAAGGGTCGAAATTCCAGCTGAAGACACTTTTGGACAAAAATAGCAGATCTACAAGCTTGAAGACCAGCTATTGGCTGGTATGCTCGAATGTTATGGTGTAGCCAAGTATGGTGTAGGTCTTCTCATTGGCTACATGGCAGAAAATCAGGTCTGGGGCCTTGTAGTAGGCCAAAAGCCTCCACCACCAGACCTGGGCCTGGGCTTACATGTTCATCATGAGTTGAAGCTGTTGATGGCTGGTTTTAATTATTACGGGTAATTATTTGGTAAGGCTTTTGGCCTACCGCAAGGCCCCAGCACTGATTGGCTGCCATGCAGCCAACGAGAAGACTTACACCATACCTGGCTACACCATAGCGTTCGAGAATACCAGCCATCATCGGGGGCGCGACTCAGCACTTTTCAAGTTAGTGGAGATGCGGCGTAACAACATGGATTTCTAAACAAAAAAAAACACATTTGTTCAGAGCAAAAAATTCTGCGTTCAAGTCGAAGACACTGGGCGCTGCCTTCCGGGCATGGCACGGAAAAGAGGAGGTTGCATGTTTGCATTTGTTTTCGCCAGAAGTAAATCCCTGCATTTGGCAGTTGTTTTTTTCACGGACGGGTAAAAAGGTCTATGTGAGGTCTATGTGGGCGCCACGTCCCTCCGTCTGGTCAAGGGCGCGACAGGGTGGTGTACACGGGCTGTTCCCAGTGGTGCGGCGGGCTGTGCGACTGCGAGGGGACGCCGCCGCCCACGCCCGTGCCGCACACCGACGGGTCGGTGATGGCCGTGTACAAGGGCCTCTGGGACGGGCCCATGTAGGAGAACGCCGAGGAGTAGGCGCCGGAGTGGGCGGCGGCGGCGTAGTACGACCCTGCCGCTGAGTCGGCGTACTCGGCGAACTGCGCCCTCGAGGCGGCCGCCGCCTGCAGCGAGGGGAAGGCGGAGCTGTAGTGGGGCAGGCTGAGGGGCGTGTAGGAGGTGACATGGGGGGAGCCTGCCGCCTGCGTCGCTTCCGCGAACTGACCGACGCCGGCGGCCGTTTCGCTCTTGACCTTGGAGGAGGAGGAGGACGAGGAGGAGGAGGCAGCGGACGACGGGTCGGCGGCGGAGCTCTGCTTGGTCTGCCAGGCCAGCACCGCCGAGGAGATCCCGTACGCGTACGGAGAGGAGGAGGAGGCGGACGGCGATGACGACGGGTGATGGTGGTGGTGGTGGTGGCTGGGGTGGTGGTGGTGGTGGTGGTGGTGGTGGCCGTTAGGCGGCAGGTACTGGTCGAACTCGTTGACGTCGAAGGGCTCCATGTTGGCCATCACCTCGTGGCTCATCTCGCCGATGTCCACGTTGCCGAAGTCGATGTGGGGCTTGTTGCTGCTGTTGTTGTTGGCGGCGGCGGTCCCCCCGGAACTCCCTCCGGCCCCCTCCGCCCCTCCTCCGCCGGACACCATGGAGCCGCCGACGCGGGCGGACGCGCTTCCTCCTCCGCCTCCGCCGCTTCCGTCCCGCTTTCCCTCGGAGAGCGACGCCTTCCCGGAGTGGAGCTCGGTTTTGGGGGTGGTGGGAGGGGTGGGCGGGCTGTGGCTCTGGCCTGGTCAGACGCGATGAGAGAGACGAGAGAGAGGGAGAGAGAGAGATTTAGTGTTTTGTTAGACCAGGGGTCGGCAACCCAAGATGTTGAAAGAGCCGTTTTCAACCCAAAAAATAAATTCAAAATCTGTCTGGAGCCGCAAAAAATGTAAGCCTAATAAGCCGTTAACGGGGAATTCCACCCATTTTCAATGTTTGTTTTTTTTTTTTTTTTCTGAGAGTGGACAAATGTGAACCAAATGGACCCTGGCGGGTCCATTTGGTTCCATTTGTCCACTCTCAGAAAAAAAAGGTCTTAAAGTAAAAATCATGGTGAAACCATGGTGAAACACAGTCTTGTCAAGCTGTGTTTCACCATGTTAATGTTTTTTTTTTTTTTTTTTCCAGACCTCATTTTCTAAGAAACACATCATTTTTATCATGTCCACTCATCTCAAAGACATACTGTATTAATGATCTTGTAAACTGAAAATGGGTAGTTCAGGCATGGCCAACAAGCGCTACGTTAACTGGTGATGTAACTGTCAGACAGCGCATGGCGTGTTGGGTTCTGTCAGTGACTGAAATGTTTATATTATGTTGGCGGATCACCCCAGTGTGTATGTAATAATGCTACAGCCAGGGAGCCACTAGGGCTGTGTTCTAGAGCCCAGTGTGTATGTAATAATGCTACAGCCACTGAGCCACTAGGGCTGTGTTCTAGAGCCCAGTGTGTATGTAATAAAGCTACAGCCAGGGAGCCACTAGGGCTGTGTTCTAGAGCCCCAGTGTGTGTATGTAATAATGCTACAGCCAGGAGCCACTAGGGCTGTGTTCTAGAGCCCAGTGTGTATGTAATAATGCTACAGCCACTGAGCCACTAGGGCTGTGTTCTAGAGCCCAGTGTGTATGTAATAATGCTACAGCCAGGGAGCCACTAGGGCTGTGTTCTAGAGCCCCAGTGTGTGTATGTAATAATGCTACAGCCAGGGAGCCACTAGGGCTGTGTTCTAGAGCCCAGTGTGTATGTAATAATGCTACAGCCAGGGAGCCACTAGGGCTGTGTTCTAGAGCCCAGTGTGTATGTAATAATGCTACAGCCAGGGAGCCACTAGGGCTGTGTTCTAGAGCCACATGCGGCTCCTGAGCCGCAGGTTGCTGACCTCTGGCCTAGATTATAGGGGAGCATGTCCTGGTAGGGGAAAAACATGCAGTGAATGATTCTCTCTTCAGCCGCCTTATACCTGAAGCGTGAGGGTGGTGTCCGCCGTCCGCCAGGGGCGACCCGGTCCTGCCGCTGTGGGCCACCTCCAGGTGGAGACCCTTGTAGCCGTGACTACTTCCACCGCCGCCGCCGTTCTCGCCCTCGGAGTGGCCGTCGGCCTCGCTGCCGGAGCCCGAGCCGGGCTTGCCGTTCTTGCGCCGCCGCGGCTGGTACTTGTACTCGGGGTAGTCCTTCTTGTGCTGCTTCCGCAGCCGCTCGGCCTCCTCGATGAACGGACGCTTGTCGCTCTCGTTGAGGAGCCTTAAAGTATATATATATAAGAAATAAATGTCAGAATTTGAATGGCATTTTTTTCCCTTCTTTACTGTATCTCAGACTGTTTCTTTATCCTGAAAATTTCCTGAAAATATAGTCCTCCACCGCCTCCACATTTGACTCCACCGGTCCTCCCTTTTCCCTTAATCAGAGGCTCTTCCTCATTGGCTAAGAAATAGTCAGCTCAGGCTCTTCCTGATTGGCTATTGGATTACTTTGGAGGCCTCCTGCAGCCCCTGGAGGTGTAAAAGTTTTATGTGTTTGATTAGTCAAGAGTTCATTGGCACTCAAATCTACTCTTCCTCACCAGCCCCGACCCCCCAACACACACGCACACACACACACACACACACACACACACACACACACACACACACACACACACACACACACACACACACACACACACACACACACACACACACACACACACACACACACAATAAGAAGTCTTACTGGCAGCAGAAGCAAACTCCATATATGGAGTTCTAATCAAAGTATCCAGGTATAGGAAGTATATACAGCATAGGAGCCGTACATCAGACTCTCTGATGTACGATGATAACCGTGCCCCTCACTTCACACAGGTGTGATTTTTTTTAAAGGATTACATATTTAGCCCTTCCTGCCCTCTCCCACTGGATGCACAGCTGCCTACAAAGTAACCCTTGCCAAGGCCAAGACCTTGTCTGCAGGACAGTTTAATGCAATTATAAAGTATAGGCCAAACATGCATCCATGTCTTCAGGCACGAACATATATCCATACTACTACTACTACTACTACTACCGCCGACTGGCATGAGAAGAGCCTGACCTTTCTCCATTTTCCCAGTTCATCATGTTTCGGGGCCAATTAACCCATCCTGGCTGAGCCCCCAAAGGGTCACGACTTCATCTTCATGAATACGCCAGCCTTTTACAAGGTTAATACATTAACCCTTTCTGGACCTTTCTGTTTGGCAAATGGGTGCCTGCTATGGGGGAGGCAGGATGAAATCATGTGAGCGAGCAGGCGATGGGGTCAGTGTCAGATGAGTTTTGACCGGCCACGTATGTGTCTTATCCGGCAACACTCGTCGAAGCCACAGATGATGCCTGTTGGACCAACATGTGGCCCTCAAAATATGGTTAAAATAAAGGAAAGACCGGTATATACGTAGTGAATTACATTCGGCCATTCACACACACATTCACAACAACCACAACAGGAGCAATTTGTGTGTTTTGCCAAGGACACTTCAACATGTAGACAGCAGGAGCCGGGATTCGAACCACCGACATTAGACGACCCGCTCTACAAACAATAAACACCCTTTTATTTTGTCTAATAAGAACCTAAAAAATTAACCTTGGTTAAAAAACAAAAAACAAAGTTGTTCTTTATGGGCTGTGGCTCCCAAAACAGGTTGAGAACACTGCTGTATAACTACTGGCTTATTGGTTTCACAACACAGCCAATGTAAAGAAATGCCACACCATACCGAGGTAGCTTACTGTAATGTTTATTATGTTATGGCTTTATTATGTTAAACTGGCTTTATTATGTTAAATGACATAAGATGCATTGTTTGAACGAATGGATCGAGTGAACAATAAGCGTGTCACTTCTACCAGCAAAAACAGGCTTTCTACATATGTTTTTTTTTTTTTAAACTATGAATTCCTATATCACAAAAAAAGTGTTTTTCAACCTTTTTCATACCAGGCACCACTATTTATTCAGCATTTTAGCCACAAACTACCTTTGATGTTTACCGTAGTTTAATCTCTTCGACCCAAAAGCAAGGATTTTCAAGTTTTTGTCTACACTTTAGTAGAGATAACTGGTCAAAGTAACAATTATTCTACATTTTCTAGTCATGTAGATTTTAGAAATTATTAGAGAATTAAGTAATTCAAATGTTTAAATATAATTTAACCCTTGAGAGAGTAAGATTAAACCAAACGGACCCGTGAGGCTCCATTTGGTTTCATTTTATGGTCTCAAGAGTTCCATTTGGTTACGAAGTGTCCACCATTTAGCTGGGGACTGCACATTTCTTCCTACATAATAATTCAAATGACTGAGTCATTATAAGAGTATGTAAGCAAAGGTGAAATTCTAGGTGAGGTGAGTGGACGTTTGCAAGGAAACCTATTGGCCAACACTTCAGAGTTATGCTACCAGTTGTTGATGGAAAAAACCCTCATGTCATTACCGCTATAATAATCTCGAGTCATAAAACTGAGCCGAGGGGGCTTTTTTTTTAAACACAGCAATTCCCTCTGGGGCCATTTTCTCCAACTTAAAGCCAGAGAATTAAGTGGTCTATGAAATTAGCCTGGATTCAGAAACATGTGACATGTGTGACGCACGCGCGCCCCTTATATGTAATGTAAACATGCTCTCGAAACAAGGGTTTCTGAACTGGGAGAACTGACATGCATTGCTTTAGGACTTTTAATTCCACTAGCATAAAAATAAGAAAGGGTCTATCACCAGCACTCTTCCACACTGACGATGGATCTAATTTGCACATTGGACTTCTCTTCGTTTAACCCTATCGGTACTTTATGACATTTCTCTACGGTACATACTCCTCTGGAGGCGATGAAGCCACACCCATACCATTTTTTGGCTACAGGACTTTTATTAGGCAATTAAGCATCAATAATAACATCAGTTGTTGTTGAAGTTGCAACAGACACGCTGCATGCATAAAGCTAAAGGTCTGACTCAGAGAGTTTTCTGTTTTCAATGATGAAATGCTGTTGGTTTAGTGGCACCACAACTGTAGTTAGTCTGCGGCAGTAGTAGTGTTTCAAATCATTTTAAATATAAGCACTTTAATTTGAAAAATCTTGGGTTGTTTTGCATGCCATCGTGTTTGGTGGGGCAGTCAGGGCATTTAGAGGGGCATTGCCCCCCCGCGCGTCCCATGCCCATGCCTAGATCCGCCCCTGGGGGCAGGTTGTTTGTTCAGACTCACCTCCACAGCTTGCCCAGCGTCTTGCTGAGCTCGGCGTTGTGCAGGTGCGGGTACTGGTCGGCCAGCTTGCGGCGGGCCGCCTGCGCCCACACCATGAAGGCGTTCATGGGCCGCTTGACGTGCGGCTTGCTCTTGCTGCCCGTGGTGACGCGCACCGGCATGGGCACGAGGGTCCAGTCGTAGCCGTCGAGCACCTGGCTCACCGCCTCGCGGATGCCGATGGGGAAGCGCTCGTCCTCCTCGTCCGACTTGGCGCCGCCGCTCGCCGCGCCGCCGCCGCCGCCGGAAGGCGAGCGATCGCCTCCGACCAGGCAGCCCACCAGCTGGGACTGATGATGATGATGCTGCTGGTGGAGATGGTGGTGGTGGCCAGGAAGAGGCGAGTCTCCGCCGCCGGCCGGACCAGAGGAGTGACCCCCGGGTGACAGGGAGTGGCTGTCATCCGAGACCCCCGGACTCAAGTCCACTTCCGATAAACTCTGCTCCTCTCCAGACATTGTTTGCTCGCTCAAAAGAAAACACCCCTTCCAGGCGTGTGTAGTAGATTGAGTTGATTTTTTATGCAGACGATACACCTATATATATATATATGTAGGTAGCCTGGGGGTGGGGCAAGTCCCAATGATATGATCGATTAAGAATGGTGCACGCTACTTCTTTCCCTTAAAAAATGAAGGAAACCTTTAGATTTTCTCTGCTCCGGAGGTCTCCCTTCTTTATGATAACATAAACTGCCAGTCAGTCTCCACTCTCAGCCTCCGTTCCAGAACTCTGTTAGGGTTCGACATCAAAGGTATTTCCATCCGGGTTGTTGTGGGTATCATACGCACGGCACGGCAACACCACCTCGGATCCAAGTTTTAACACTTTCGCTGTGCTTCGCTTTATCCTTCGAAGATCTCCTCAAGTTGGTCTGCCAGCATGTCGGGCAAACGTTCTGAAACAAAACAAAGTGGGCACGTTACAATAGGCTGAACAAGGCAAGAAGATATATAGCATATAGATTTATGTTGCAAATATGATTAAAGGGTCCCTTTTTGCAAAAACGGTGTTGATGACATCAGACACTGGGGCTCACTGTTAAAATCTAAAACATCTAAAACCACATATTATGTAAACTTAACAAAACCGCAGAAAGTGTTCTAAATCTTTTAAATGTCATCAATTAAAGGACCACTTCACCACTGTTCAAGCTATCTTCATGTAATGAGTCCTCGGTTGTTGTGAAGACTTGGGCTTATTCAGATTACAGTAAACTCTTGGGAGTGTAAACATGAAAAACATGATAAACCAAGTTGGTTTCATTTTACGCTCTAAAAGAGTTACATCTTGTCATTTAGCTGGGGACAACATGGAACTCTCTCAAGGACTACTAGTGGTCCCCGGACCACTGTTGTATATAAAAATAAGAACGTTCTGGTAGGCCTACAGCATGCTCTGCTACATCTCTGATGAATGCGGATCATTAAAGCCGGCCTTCCCATTCACAGGGGGTAACAATTTAGGTTAAAAAACCGTAGCCTACTGGGCTGAGCCGAGCCTGGTGCCACTGTTATGCTAGGGCTGCCATGTGCTCTCGCTAACAAGCTACTGTTTAAGGTTTGGCAGTTATTCCAAGCTCCCCAGAGAGAAAGTGCTGGAATAATATGAGCTTTTGCAGCACACAGGCCGTCAATTTATAACTCCGGACCCCTCTTGGATAAACACGGGCTGGCGCTGGAAATATAAACCGCGCGCGTGCGTCTGTGTGTGGGTGCCGTGTGTGTGTGTCTGTGTGTGAATTAGACACAGCTAGACACAGGCCGGTTGTTAAACGTATATATAGAGGCCATGTCTATTGGGGGACAAAATGTGACGTTGTTGTGCCAATTAAATTAACACCTCTCAGTGACCTTGGGAAAAAAAAGTTTAAATTGACCGAACTCTCGAAGTGAACCACGTATACTACTCAGGAGCGGATGTAACATTTCCCAATTGGGGGGGGCAGGAGAAAATGGCATGGGGACGGCTTCATCGCCCGTGTCGCTTCGCGCCACGGGCGATGAAGCCGCACTCATACCATTTTTGGTTACAGGACTTATATTAGGCAAGTAGCCTAAAGCATCAATAATAACATCAGTTGTTGTTAAAGTTACAACAGACACGCAGCATGCATAAAGCTAAAGGTCTGACTCAGAGAGTTTTCTGTTTTCAATGATGAAATGCTGTTGGTTTAGTGGTGCCACAGCTAGTTAGTTAGTAGCAGTAGTAGTGTTTCAAATCATTTTAAATATAAGCACTTTAATTTGAAATATCTTGGGTTGTTTTGCATGCCATCGTGTTTGCCTAGATCCGCCCCTGATAGTACCACAGGCTCCTTGTTACTACTACTACGGCTACTTGTTTGCTTGCATAGGCCTGTCGATATTATTATGCTATAGGCCTACGCAAAATAGCCTAGTCATTCATTGCTTTAATTGTCTTTAGAGAGAATTAAACTGTCCATTTAACAGTACATTTATAAATAGACACACACACACACACACACACACACACACACACACACACAACACACACACACACACACACAAACACACACACACACACACACACACACACACACACCACCTGCATATCTTCACATCTTCCCCTCTTGTCCCTTCATATTGCAGAAACAATTTTGCTCGACAACTAACAGGCAGGCACACTTTCATAATGACAGACATGTCCCTTTTCTCATAAAACAGCTTAATGTTATGTAAGCGACCAAGTAGTAGAGCTTAGGCCTATACGAGATTTCATGGGATAGGAAGGGAGTGTCGGCAACCCAAGATGTTGAAAGAGCCATTTCCGACCCAAAATTAAATTCAAAATCTGTCTGGAGCCGCATTTTATTATTTTTTTCCTGAGAGTGTGCAAATGTGAACCAAATGAACAAGGTCCTCAAAGAAAAATCATTAACATGGTGAAACACAACCTTTCTTCAGAAATGGAGTTTCTAAAGTTTTACAGAACTCCATTTCTAGTCCACACAACATCTCTAATGTATATTAATGGCATAGTAAAGTAAACTGAGTAAATCTTTGAAAATGGGTGGTTCAGATTGAAAGCTCCACCTCTGATAACTGCTGGGCTTTTTTGACATGGCCAAGTGCTACTTCAACTGGCAACTGTCAGACAGCACAAACCGATTTGGGTGACTGAAATGTTTATATTATTTTGGTGTGGATCACCCCAGTGTGTGTATGTAATAATGCTACAGCCACTGAGCCACTAGGGCTGTGTTCTCTTGTGTCTGCATTCTGCAAAACACACTGCTGTCTATATTTTCATCGACTGCATTCGCCGTGACATTTTATTATAATGACTTGACCGGGAAATCTTTCTGTCATATCAATATCGCGTGACAGTGCTACGGTGTTTGGCGCCCTCACCCCCTCTCGACAGTTACAAAAATTAACAACCAATGAATTAATCCGAATCAAATTAGAGAATGGCATAGTTCTACTACAGGGGTTTTCAACAAGTGGTCCGGGGACCACCAGTGGTCCTTGAGAGGGTTCCAGGTGGTCCCCAGCTAAGTTGTTTTAACCAAATGTAACTCCTGAGAACGTAAAAATGAAACCAAATGGACCCTGGCGGGTCCATTTGGTTTCATTTTCACACTCTCAAGAGTTAACATATCCATCATGCGAATTAGTCCAAATCTAAAAAACTAGAAGATTAATTTGGTCATGGACAGAACAGAAGCAAAATAAATCTTTAGTTTTGGGGTCTGTGGGTCTAAAACATATATCCTCAATTGGTGGTCCGTGGCTCAAATGCTGAATAAATGGTGGGCCCTGGGATGAAAAAGGTTGAAAACCACTGTTCTACTACACATAAGCTCATGCACAGGCAGCATGCAGTCAAGGCAATGGCAAGCAGTAGCCTATGCAGGCACTTATTTTTTTAGAAAACCCAGTTCCAGTCGAGATTTTACTGTCAATATAGACTATAGAGATGTTGTGTGGATATGATAAAATAAAAGCTCCCCTCATTCTGTATTCCCTATAGAAATGGAGGTCTGAAAAAATCATTAACATGGGCTATAGTGAATTACAACTTGACATCAAGTTGTGTTTGACAGTGTTAATGATTTTTCTTTTAGGCCTTTAAAAAATCCCCTTTAACCATAGGCCTATAGGGCTATAGGCCTAGGTAATATTGCAATATTGACAACACGAAAATAAAATCCTTGCAGGCAACTGCGAAACATGCCCAGAATAGGCTAAAGCTGCGTGAAAAAATAAATTAATCAAATAAATAAATATGTAAGCAAATAGCCTACTAGGCTAAATTGCTTGATTAGATTTCGCGCATGAAAACACAAGGGCCTGGTGCAGAATTCGAACCAGATCTAAAGGAATGTAAATCATTGTCTATATGGCCTATACAATTCACTATAATTTTATTACCGGTAAAACTATCACGGTTGTTATTCAAAATCACACCAATAGGCCTAAGCATATAGGCCCTTAAAGGACAATTCCACCCATTTTCAACAATTTAATGTACAGTCTACCTTAGAGGTGCTGTGTCTGTGTTTCCTAGAAGGAAGGTCTGAAAAAAGTATATTGAAAAACCCTTTCGGGACGGGAATCCATATTTGGATTCTGTACAGTATGTAGCCTACAGTATTCCAGATTTTTTTTTTTATGCTGATGTATAAATATTTCATTTTTTTCAGAAACCTTGGGTTAATGACACGGTAAATAAAATATTGAAAATGAGTGGAATTCCCCTTTAAGGCGTCTCCTTGCCGTGGGTCTTTCCGGACATATAAACCAGGGGTTTTCAACAGGTGGTCCGGGTAACACCAGTGGTCCATGAGAGCAGCATGGTTTCATTTTATTACACTCTCAAGAGTTAAAATATTCATCTTCTGAATTAGCCATTTTGGAATGTAGGTCTATGTTTTGCTTGTTTTGTTTCCCAAATCCAGCCTGGAATTGTGGACAAAAGCAAAATAAATCTTTAGATTTAGTGTCTGTGGGGCTAAAGTACGCTATCCTCAAATGGCGGTCCGTGGCTCAAATCCTGAATAAATGGTGGTCCCTGAGATGAAAAAGGTTAAAAACCCCTGATAGCCTATATAAACGCTAAAACGAAACAGAAGTTACTAGACATTGTGGAACATTATATCGAGAATCCTGCACGGCAGACAAAACAAGAGAGGACAAAATGCTTAAGCGCCTTACTTCCAGAAAACGAGAAACGAGGTCGATGATGATGATCGCCCCGCTTTGGCGTGCAAGAAACGATCCGTGTGTTGGTTCCGTGAGTTTGACGCTCCGCTCCGCCGCGGCCCCCCTCTCTCTCTCTGCACGGCCCTGCTCTATGAATGCCTGCTCTGTGCTCCTGACAAGAGCTTAAAGGGCCCCTTGTATGAGGCAGGGGAGAGAGAGAGAGAGAGAGAGAGAGAGAGAGAGAGAGAGAGAGAGAGAGAGGGAGAGAGAGAGAGAGAGAAGAGAGAGAGAGAGAGAGAGAGGGAGAGAGAGGGGAGAGAGAGAGGGAGAGGGAGAGGGAGAGGGAGAGAGAGAGGGAGAGAGAGAGAGAGAGGGAGAGGATCTCTGCGATGGCTGTTCTTTTTTTATCCCTGCTCTTTCTCCTGCTTAGCTCTCTTCCTCTCTCTTCTCCTCTCTCTCTCTCTCTCTCTCCTCCTCTCTCTCTAGTCTCTACTCTCTCTCGCTCTCTCTCTCTCACTCTCTCACTCTCTCTCTCCTCCTCTCTCTTCTCATCTCTCCTCTTCTCTCTCGCTCTCTCTCTTTCATCCCCCTCTCTCTCTCTCTCCTCTCTCTCTCTCTCTCTCCTCTCTGCTCTCCTCTCTCTCCCTCTGCTTCTCTCGTCTCTGTCTCTCTCTCTGATGATGATGAAGATGATGATGATGATAATTGTGATGATCAGCTGATGTTCTGATGCCATCCATATCCATCCATCCATCCATCCACCCACCCCCCCATAATCCATCCACTCCACCCACCCATCCACCATCCATCCATCCATCCCTCCATCCATCCATCCATCCATCCATCTATCCACCCACCACCCCCCCACCCACCCACCCCACCCACCCATCCATCCATCCATCCATCCTCCACCCATCCATCCATCCATCCATCCGTCCATCCATCTTAGAGCCGGGTGTGTGCACATGCATGGGAACTGCATGGGCATGCAGCAGTTCCAACCAGAGAGCTCTCCAGACTTCCCTCTTCTCCCTCTCTCTCCTCTCTCCCTGACTTTCGTCTGTAATTTCTATAGTTCGATTGCTCGGATCCATCATACATTGAATATAATATAACCCTTTTTTTTGTTACTTCATACTAAACGGGTGTATTTTATCCAATGTAATCTATTTAGCCTAATAAAAAAACACATCTCATCAGAATACATGGAAGTATAGTGCAATGGGGGGTGGGGCGGGTGGGGGGGGTACTATTATGTGGATATTATCTTATTTTTTCTTTTTTTTTCTTCTTTCTTATTATTATTATTATTATTATTCTTTTTTTAATCCTTAAACAAGAGGAATTAAGTTGGGAAATTCTCATTTGGTCCTGACCTATATGAGTTTGGTCCAGTGAAGAATAAATAAATAAATAAATAAATAAATTTCAATTTTGAACGAATGAATGAATGCATGGGATTTTTTTCTATCACCCTATCAATGGTATAACATTGAGGAACTTGAAACTGCTAAAATATAATCATCCGGGTGAAAATCATGTTTAGTGTATAGGGTTAAAGTGTGGCTGATTTATTTTACAGCCATAACCCCTCTTGAAAATGTGATGGAGTGCTGCATCTCAACGGCGCCATGCCTGCAATATGTCGTGTTTTTATTTTATTTTATTTTATTTTATTTTATTTTATTTTATTTTATTTTATTTTATTTTATTTTATTTTATTTTATTTTATTTTAATTTGTTTTGAATGCCGTGCACGTATACTCGTGTGCGAGCTAACTAGGCTCGGGGGAAAAAAATCTCA
>CM076965.1:59663182-59668182 GCA_039105355.1 Benthosema pterotum | reverse complement strand
TTGATTTATTTTGTGCAAAACGGGAACGGTCATATAGTAATCATGGGTTCTGGTTCTGGCAAACACATTCCTATGGGGGAATTCCTGAGTTCTCATAATGGGATGGAATCTGATCAACGGATATGTGGAGAGAGAGAGAGAGAGAGAGAGAGAGAGAGAGAGAAGAGAGAGAGGGAGAGAGAGAGGAGAGAGAGAGAGAGAGAGAGAGAGTGAGAGAGAGAGAGAGAGCGAGAAGCAGACTTTCAGAAACAACTTTAAAATATAAACAATCTTTTGCACTTTTCTATTTAAAAAACCTTCTGGTTTTAGCAGTTTTTATCTCTTCTTCTCTCTTCTCTCTCTCTCTTCTCTCTCTCTCTCTCTCTCTCTCTCTCTCTCTTCTCTCTCCTCTCTCTCTCTCTCTCTTCTCTCTCTCTTCTCTCTCTCTCTCTCTCTCTCCCCTTGCACCTGCATATATGGATGGAACAGGTGCACAGAAAATCTCCTGTTTTGAAGCAGATCACTCAGGCTTGCAAGAGTAACTGCTGGGCTGTGTTTCAAGTTGCGTGCGTGGTGTGCGCATGCGTGCACACACCTGACCAGCTCCAGGGTGGCGTTTTTAGACACTTAGAAAAAGTACTTAAAAGCACCGAAACGTTTGCTTTTTCAACCAGCGCTTTGAGCACGGAGTACTTTATTATGAGCAAATAAATGAAATAATGATTTTCTAAAATCTAAAGTCTCGTCTAAGGATTACTTGCTTCGTGCCGGGGGGCACCGGGCGATCCCAGGCTAATAAGCCTCATATGGATGAATACATTCTAGTTGTCCTCTACCACTAGAATTGAACATTTAAAACACATAATATGCTCTTTTAGTTTAAAAATAGTTCATATTTTTATCCCTTGGGTTAAAATATCCCTGTGTCAGGGATGACGTCACAGGAGGTAAGATTTTTCCTGGAGCCCCCCCTTACCAAATGGACCCTTGGGCCATTTGGTAAGGGGGGGGGGGGGGGGGCTCCAGGGAAAATCTTACCTGGGGCTCCAAATTGCTAGAAACACCACTGCTCCAGGGGGAAGTTTGAGCAGGCTGGTTTACAGGAAAGAAATTTAAAAATGGGTTGCATATTTGTTTTGCAGTTTTGTTCGACTTTGAAAAAACAGGCATACACAGATTCATTTTTAGAAAAGGAGAAATGGCTTGGTACAGACCCATAGTCTACTTATATTGTGGCACTCTTGTGATGTTCAGGGAGTACGTGTTGACATGCTGGCCCTTTAATGTGACAATCAGCCAGTCATGGATGATTGCTGATTTGAACCCAGGTAGCTCAGCTGTGGAGGTGGGACTTGGTTAAAACGTTTCAACATGGTAGAGAAGACATTTGTTTGTTGAATCAGCATATGGAGAACAAGGAATTGGCGATGGAACACACAAATATAAAGGAGAAGTTGAGTGAGTTGTAAAACTATAGATCCTCAAAGCAATAGGTGGAATGTGTTTCTATAAGCATGATGTCTATTTGATATGATGGATTTAAGCTATGGATTGTATTGGAATATGTAATTTTGCATGTAGTTTATTGGAACCTGTGTAATGTTATTAAGACGGATAATGGATGTTATCTGTCTGATTTATGATGCATTTTTATGTATTACTTCTTCAGTTCTACGGTGATGTATCAATAAAGCAACTTCAAATCATCAGTTCAGACTTCAACTTTTCATGGCCAGCTGGTCTGTTACGTGGCTCATTAGCCCTTTTGATTCATGTGTGTTCCATTTCTGATATGTGTTTTCAATTTTGCACTTCATTGTGCTGAAATATGTGCATGGTAGCATGTGCAGGAAAGGCTTGGTTGTGTGTGACGGTATGTGTGTGTGTGGCTGTGTGTACCAATATGAAAACATAGGTTCCATTTTGGGAACAGTGATTAGATACGATGGCAAAGAGTCATCATGGAAAAGGAGTGTCAGGGTTTAGCGTTTTGTCTGTGGTGTTTTCAGTTTTGTGTGTGCGGTTTTGGGAATGCTGCTAAGTTGTGAGAAATGCATGGTAACGATTGTCAAAGTGGTAAGATTTTAAAAAAAGTGTAGAAATTATAGCCATTTAAAAATGTATATATAGACATACTATAGGATTCTAATAGAATCCCATAGGATTTTCTTACAGGATTCCTTTAAGATCTCATAAGAGCCTATAGGATTCTTATTGGAGTCCTATTGGATTCCTATTGGAAATTCAGGATCTGTTCCAAAATCTGACTTTTCTATTAGAATCCTATAGGATTTTTTTTTTCGACTAGGGAGAGCTGAAGTGGTGAATGCATGTTTTGAAATATCAAAAATATTAGTAACTAAAGTTTTCAGATAAACTTGTAGTGGAGTAAAATGCGATAGTGTCGGTAGTAAATGTACTAGAAATTGCTTTGGAAGTACATGTACTAGGAAGTATGTACTTCCAAGTATAGTTCCTTTCCACTGCTGACTTTAATTCATAAGGAGTGAACTTTGATCAAGTCATTAAGCCGCCGTAATTCAATAAGAGACTCCTCCCTGATAGAGGCCAATGCTATCGGTTACGACCCTCAGTTAAAATGTCAAGCGGCTCTTCAAAAGGGTTAATAAAAAAATAAATTGGCATTCCACAAGACCTCTCTATACCTCCCCTAACCCGACCTCTCTCTTCTTGACACCAATTTTTTTTTTTCCCTCTCCCTCTCTCCGTCTCTCTTTTAATAAATCGATGCAGCTGCGTTACGTTTAAATAGGTCCCCCCCCACTCGGGGGTCTGACTCCGGCTATGAATCCGTGTCTTTGTGCTAGTGTATACGCCACACTGGATTTCCTACTCTTTTGTGTTGCAAGGCTTGTCTAGTTGTCTTTCTCGGCAGTGTTGCCAACTGCCAAAATCCAAAATGCACTAGTGGCACTTCTAAAATGCACTAGAATGCGCTAGACTACAGTGTTGGGAATATTACTATACCTTGTTAATGTATTACTTATTGTTATTACCTTCATTTTAAAGCAATATATTGTATTACAATATTACTGTCTGAGCAAGTGTAATATAGTAATATTACTATTACATATTACTTAAAAGAAAATGTTGTACAAAATATATAATTAAATATTTAGAGTCACTATTAATCAAATTTGTGTTAGGCCAGTGGCATAGCTACAATAAAGAAAGCGCATTGGCTATCTGGGAAATCCATATGAAATCAACTTGAAAAAATGTCCTCCTGAATAAATAATTTGATGACAAATTATAGAAAATAAGTAATTATTTAACTTCTGCAGTTGTCCAATATAATTTCACAATAACATTTTAACGAAATAGATTGACAGAAGTAATATTGAAAGTAATGCAGTAATGCAGAAAGAAAAGTATAACATATTAGATTGTTTTGGTTCAGTAATATATTTATATTACAAAGTTACTGCATTTTGGTAATATATTATGTAATATATTGAGTTACGTAGTGCACATGTCCCAACACTGGCGCTAGATGCATTAATCTTCTACATTCTCTAGTTGTGTAGACTTGGGCTAATTCACATGATGGATTTTAACTCTGAGAGCGTAAAAATGAAACCAAATGGACCCGCAAGGGTTTGGTCCATTTTTACGCTCTCAAAGAGTTACATCTTACAACTGTCCATCATTAAGCCTGGGGACCACTATAGTTTAAATCCACTGTCATAGGAGGAAAAATGGTGAAAAATGGGGGATTTATCTCTGGCGCCTGTCGATCAATTTCGCCCCAACTTCACCAAGCAAAAAGCACTAGATTTTCTGTCAGGAGCTTTTCACTAATTTTGGCACTATAGGGGGGTCTGAACAAAAGCTAAATATGGTGACAAATGCGCCAAGTTGGCATCACTGTTTCTCGGGGATGGTGGTTGTGGAATGGTTTAGAACTGGCATACTTATTTATGCTGTGCATGTTGTGGGAGGTGTTAGAAATTGGACTGGCCCCCGCTACAGCTGGGCCGTCTGTGAGTGCGTTAATTGTTCGTGAAATATGAATTGTTCGTGACATGATTTGAATTTGAAACGTGGGCGTTGCATGCACTGTAGGCCTGCTGGGTATGTATGTATTTACATACAAATTACACGCACACATAAACACATAGTATGAGTGAGTGCTCCCGTTTGTGTACATACTGTACATGGGGTGGGTTGATTCACTTGCCTCACGATATCGATATCGATATCGAATATCGATATTCAGGGTGCCAAACCGATTTCTGTGTTCGTGTTCTTAATGTTCTGATTTGATTTGATGTATTGGATATTTTTTTGCTTTTATCATCCTAGAAACAATTTTAAAACATTTCTTAACAATATGGACCATGGGAAGTACAACCAACTACCACTTTTAAAGCAATTTGAAACAATCATACACTTCAATGTAGCCAGATAACTGTCAGTCAGTCTGTCTGACTTGAACAAATTAATGAATGCCTAAAATATATTTTTTTTAAATCGATATTGAGCCTGCCTGGCGATATGATATTGATATATCATGGCATTAAGAAATCACGATATATTGGCATATCGATTGTTTTGCTCACCCCTAATACTGTACATGCATGCATGCATCATGTTGAAACAGTTTTAAACATCACTCACTTTAATGCAATACATACTGTACATACAACATACTTACGTGTGTTGTGTGTGTGTGTTGTGTGTGTGTGTGTGTGTGTGTGTGTGTGTGTGTGTGTGTGTGTGTGGTGTGTTGTGTGTGTGTGTGTGTGTGTGGTTGCTGCAGCATTGCTTGCTTAATGAATAGGCCATTGTACGCCTTGCTTCATATCTCCACTGGTCAGCCGAAGGGAAGAATCTGTTACTCCAATTGTGTGAGGGGAACATCTAAAGGAAATTGATATGGGGAGGTTTGTTGGGGGGGAGAGAGAGGGTCCAGGTGAGAGGCAGAGAGGGGGGAAAGGGGGTGATTTAGTTACCTATGTGGTCTTGGCTGATCCCCATGGTATTCCATATAAGCATAT
>CM076965.1:59614573-59662682 GCA_039105355.1 Benthosema pterotum | reverse complement strand
GGCTATAGCCTTACGGTCTTGCACAGCATGCTGTTTTTCATCGTTTTGAGGATTTTTGAGGATTTTTGAAAAATGTCAAAATCTCGAAAAAAACGCAAAGGCTATAGCCTTACCGTTTTTCATCGTTTTGAGGATTTATGAGGGTTTTCGAAAAATGTCAAAAATGGGCAAAAACTCAAGGCTATAGCTTTACGGTCTTGCACAGCATGCTATTTTTCATCGTTTGAGGATTTTTGAGGATTTTCGAAAAATGTCAAAATCTCGAAAAAACGCAAAGGCTATATATAGCCTTACCGTTTTTCAGCGTTTTGAGGATTTTTCGAAAAATGTCGAAAATGGGCAAAAACGCAAGGCTATAGCCTTACGGTCTTGCACAGCATGCTATTTTTCATCGTTTTGAGGATTTTTGAGTATTTTCGAAAAATGTTGAAAACTGGGCAAAAACGCAAGGCTATAGCTTTACGGTCTTGCACAGCATGCTGTTTTTTCATCGTTTTGAGGATTTTTGAGGATTTTCGAAAAATGTCAAAATCTCGAAAAAACGCAAAGGCTATAGCCTTACCGTTTTTCATCGTTTTGAGGATTTATGAGGGTTTTCGAAAAATGTCGAAAATGGGCCAAAAACTCAAGGCTATAGCTTTACGGTCTTGCACAGCATGCTATTCTTCATCGTTTTGAGGATTTTTGAGGATTTTCTAAAAATGCCAAAATCTCGAAAAAACGCAAAAGCTATAGCCTTACCGTTTTTCATCGTTTTGAGGATGTTTGAAAAATATCAAAATCTAGGAAAAATGATATCCTATAGATAAAAAATCACTTTCTTTCTGTTTAAATGTTGTTAGTTAAAGGCAAATGAAGACTATACAAGCAGGGGTACCAAGTAGCTCACTGGGGATAGGCTACAGACAAGTGGCTTTGATCTGAGGTCAGGAGTTCAAACCCAGCTCAAGGACCTCCTTTTAGGAACGAAACTTCCTAAAAGGAATGAAACTTTTAAGCAAAATATTTATACCACAATGAAAAATATTAAAGATTCCCTTTCAGGCAAACATGTCTACCATAAGACAAACCTAAATACCTTTAAATGGAGTTTCTAGGTGTAAGTATGTAAGACTAATAACATAATAAAGTTTCTCATTGAGATTGCATTGGGCGTTTAAGTTAAATAACTCCGAAACTACAAAACATTTCAAAGTAAAAAAGTTCCAGCATGTATCTCCACAGTAAGCTGAATCTAAAAAAGTGTGAATCAACTTTCTACGTGAACGTGATTTTTTGACCCCCTTTGAAGCTGCCATTGACCCCATTATAAAATTCTCAAATTTCGAAGCCTTATATTTCTAAAGCGATGAAACATTTCAAAGATTCCTCTTCAGGCAAAGATGTCCACCTTAAGATCAACGTTAATAGCCATAAATGGGGTTTCTAGGTGTGAGTATGTAGAACTAATAGCATAATAAAGTTTCTGTTATTGCCATAGAGAATGCATTGGACATTTAAGTGAAATAACTCAGAAACTACAAGACATTTCAAAGTAAAAAGTGAAATGAAAGAGGTACTATAGTTCATGGTTTTGGACGCCATAGTACGGTAGAATAGTGCGGTATGTCGTTTTGATTTTTTAATGAAAATTACAAACAAAAAACAACACTAGCGTTCATGGTTATTAATTCACCGTTGATTGCATTAGATCACAACGACAACAGCTCAACATCCGGGACTTGAACCCAGGCCTTCAAATTTCCAGCAGACTCTCTATCCAGTGAGCCACTGTGCTTGACTGCTATGCTCGAGAAATGTCAAATAAAAAGTGACAGAAATAGCAGAGACTTGCTTCCATTCTTTCCAATATTCAATCATCTATATTCTATAGTATGCCAATATTCGACATTTTTGAGGATTTTCAAAAAAACGTCGAAATCGAGAATTTTGAACATACTACAGTATGACGTTTTTCATCATTTTTAAAGGTTTTCGAAAAATGCCGAAATCGAAGAAAAACGTCAGACTATAGTACATGGTCTCGGACAACATGCTATAGTATGCCATTTGAAATCATTTTTGAGGATTTTCGGAAAATACCAAAATCTCGAAAAAACGCAAAGGCTATAGCCTTACCGTTTTTCATCGTTTTGAGGATTTTTGAGGACTTTAAAAAATGTCGAAACTGGGCAAAAATGCAAGGCTATAGCCTTACGGTCTTGCACAGCATGCTGTTTTTCATCGTTTTGAGGATTTTTGAGGATTTTCAAAAAATGTCAAAATCTCGAAAAAACGCAAAGGCTATAGCCTTACCGTTTTTCACCGTTTTGAGGATTTTTGAGGATTTTCGAAAAATGTCGAAAATGGGCAAAAACGCAAGGCTATAGCCTTACGGTCTTGCACAGCATGCTATTTTTCATCGTTTTGAGGATTTTTGAGGATTTTCGAAAAATGCCAAAATCTCGAAAAAACGCAAAAGCTATAGCCTTACCGTTTTCCTCGTTTTGAGGATTTTTGAGTATTTTCGAAAAATGTTGAAAACTGGGCAAAAAACGCAGGCTATAGCCTTACGGTCTTGCACAGCATGCTGTTTTTCATCGTTTTGAGGATTTTTGAGGATTTTCGAAAAATGTCAAAATCTCGAAAAAACGCAAAGGCTATAGCCTTACCGTTTTTCATCGTTTTGAGGATTTATGAGGGTTTTCGAAAAATGTCGAAAATGGGCAAAAACTCAAGGCTATAGCTTTACGGTCTTGCACAGCATGCTATTTTTCATCGTTTTGAGGATTTTTGAGGATTTTCGAAAAATGTCAAAATCTCGAAAAAAACGCAAAGGCTATATATAGCCTTACCGTTTTTTCAGCGTTTTGAGGATTTTCGAAAAATGTCGAAAATGGGCAAAAACGCAAGGCTATAGCCTTACGGTCTTGCACAGCATGCTATTTTTCATCGTTTTTGAGGATTTTTTGAGGATTTTCGAAAAATGCCAAAATCTCGAAAAAACGCAAAAGCTATAGCCTTACCGTTTTCCTCGTTTTGAGGATTTTTGAGTATTTTCGAAAAATGTTGAAACTGGGCAAAAACGCAAGGCTATAGCTTTACGGTCTTGCACAGCATGCTAATTTTCATCGTTTGAGGATTTTTGAGGATTTTCTAAAAATGCCAAAATCTCGAAAAAACGCAAAAGCTATAGCCTTACCGTTTTTTCATCGTTTTGAGGATTTATGAGGGTTTTCGAAAAATGTTGAAAATGGGCAAAAACGCAAGGCTATAGCTTTACGGTCTTGCACACCATGCTGTTTTTCATCGTTTTGAGGATTTTCGAAAAATGTCAAAGTCGAGAATTTTCGCAAACTATAGTATGTCATTTTTTGGGTCATTTTCGAGGATTTTAGAAAAATGCCGAAATGGAAGAAAAACCACAAGCTATAATATATGATCTCAGACAACATGCCGTTTTTCATCATTTTTGAGGATGTTTGAAAAATATCAAAATCTAGGAAAAATGACATCCTATAGATAAAAAATCACTTTCTTTCTGTTTAAATGTTGTTAGTTAAAGGCAAATGAAGACTATACAAGCAGGTAGGTACCAAGTAGCTCACTGGGATAGGCTACAGACAAGTGGCTTTGATCTGAGGTCAGGAGTTCAAACCCAGCTCAAGGACCTCCTTTTAGGAACGAAACTTCCTAAAAGGAATGAAACTTTTTAAGCAAAATATTTATACCACAATGAAAAATATTAAAGATTCCCTTTCAGGCAAACATGTCTACCATAAGACAAACCTAAATACCTTTAAATGGAGTTTCTAGGTGTAAGTATGTAAGACTAATAACATAATAAAGTTTCTCATTGAGATTGCATTGGGCGTTTAAGTTAAATAACTCCGAAACTACAAAACATTTCAAAGTAAAAAAGTTCCAGCATGTATCCCCATTGTAAGCTGAATCTAAAAAAGTGTGAATCAACTTTCTACGTGAACGTGATTTTTTGACCCCCTTTGAAGCTGCCATTGACCCCATTATAAAATTCTCAAATTTCGAAGCCTTATATTTCTAAAACGATGAAATATTTCAAAGATTCCTCTTCAGGCAAAGATGTCCACCTTAAGATCAACGTTAATAGCCATAAATGGGGTTTCTAGGTGTGAGTATGTAGAACTAATAGCATAATAAAGTTTCTGTTATTGCCATAGAGAATGCATTGGACATTTAAGTGAAATAACTCAGAAACTACAAGACATTTCAAAGTAAAAAGTGAATGAAAGAGGTACTATAGTTCATGGTTTTGGACGCCATAGTACGGTAGAATAGTGCGGTATGTCGTTTTGATTTTTTAATGAAAATTACAAACAAAAAACAACACTAGCGTTCATGGTTATAATTCACCGTTGATTGCATTAGATCACAACGACAACAGCTCAACATCCGGGACTTGAACCCAGGCCTTCAAATTTCCAGGCAGACTCTCTATCCAGTGAGCCACTGTGCTTGACTGCTATGCTCGAGAAATGTCAAATAAAAAGTGACAGAAATAGCAGAGACTTGCTTCCATTCTTTCCAATATTCAATCATCTATATTCTATAGTATGCCAATATTCGACATTTTTGAGGATTTTCAAAAAAACGTCGAAATCGAGAATTTTGAACATACTACAGTATGACGTTTTTCATCATTTTTAAAGGTTTTCGAAAAATGCCGAAATCGAAGAAAAACGTCAGACTATAGTACATGGTCTCGGACAACATGCTATAGTATGCCATTTGAAATCATTTTTGAGGATTTTCGGAAAATACCAAAATCTCGAGAAAACGCAAAGGCTATAGCCTTACCGTTTTTCATCGTTTTGAGGATTTTTGAGGACTTTAAAAAAATGTCGAAACTGGGCAAAAATGCAAGGCTATAGCCTTACGGTCTTGCACAGCATGCTGTTTTTCATCGTTTTGAGGATTTTTGAGGATTTTCAAAAAATGTCAAAATCTCGAAAAAACGCAAAAGCTATAGCCTTACTGTTTTCCTCGTTTTGAGGATTTTTGAGTATTTTCGAAAAATGTTGAAACTGGGCAAAAATGCAAGGCTATAGCCTTACGGTCTTGCACAGCATGCTGTTTTTCATCGTTTTGAGGATTTTTGAGGATTTTCGAAAAAATGTCAAAATCTCGAAAAAACGCAAAGGCTATAGCCTTACCGTTTTTCATCGTTTTGAGGATTTATGAGGGTTTTCGAAAAATGTCGAAAATGGGCAAAAACTCAAGGCTATAGCTTTACGGTCTTGCACAGCATGCTATTTTTCATCGTTTTGAGGATTTTGAGGATTTTCGAAAAATGTCAAAATCTCGAAAAAACGCAAAGGCTATATATAGCCTTACCGTTTTTCAGCGTTTTGAGGATTTTCGAAAAATGTCGAAAATGGGCAAAAACGCAAGGCTATAGCCTTACGGTCTTGCACAGCATGCTATTTTTCATCGTTTTGAGGATTTTTGAGGATTTTCGAAAAATGCCAAAATCTCGAAAAAACGCAAAAGCTATAGCCTTACCGTTTTTCATCGTTTTGAGGATTTTTGAGTATTTTCGAAAAATGTCGAAACTGGGCAAAAACGCAAGGCTATAGCCTTACGGTCTTGCACAGCATGCTGTTTTTCATCGTTTTGAGGATTTTTGAGGATTTTCGAAAAATGTCAAAATCTCGAAAAAACGCAAAGGCTATAGCCTTACCGTTTTTCATCGTTTTGAGGATTTTTGAGGATTTTCGAAAAATGTCGAAAATGGGCAAAAACTCAAGGCTATAGCTTTACGGTCTTGCACAGCATGCTATTTTTCATCGTTTTGAGGATTTTTGAGGATTTTCTAAAAATGCCAAAATCTCGAAAAAACGCAAAAGCTATAGCCTTACCGTTTTTCATCGTTTTGAGGATTTATGAGGGTTTTCGAAAAATGTCGAAAATGGGCAAAAACGCAAGGCTATAGCTTTACGGTCTTGCACAGCATGCTGTTTTTCATCGTTTTGAGGATTTTTGAGGATTTTCGAAAAATGTCAAAATCTCGAAAAAACGCAAAGGCTATAGCCTTACCGTTTTTCATCGTTTTGAGGATTTATGAGGGTTTTCGAAAAATGTCGAAAATGGGCAAAAACGCAAGGCTATAGCCTTACGGTCTTGCACAGCATGCTATTTTTCATCGTTTTGAGGATTTTTGAGGATTTTCGAAAAATGCCAAAATCTCGAAAAAACGCAAAAGCTATAGCCTTACCGTTTTTCATCGTTTTGAGGATTTATGAGGGTTTTCGAAAAATGTCGAAAATGGGCAAAAACGCAAGGCTATAGCTTTACGGTCTTGCACACCATGCTGTTTTTCATCGTTTTGAGGATTTTCGAAAAATGTCAAAGTCGAGAATTTTCGCAAACTATAGTATGTCATTTTTTGGGTCATTTTCGAGGATTTTAGAAAAATGCCGAAATGGAAGAAAAACCACAAGCTATAATATATGATCTCAGACAACATGCCGTTTTTCATCATTTTTGAGGATGTTTGAAAAATATCAAAATCTAGGAAAAATGACATCCTATAGATAAAAAATCACTTTCTTTCTGTTTAAATGTTGTTAGTTAAACGCAAATGAAGACTATACAAGTAGGGATACCAAGTAGCTCACTGGGATAGGCTACAGACAAATGGCTTTGATCTGAGGTCAGGAGTTCAAACCCCGCTCAAGGACCTCCTTTTAGGAACGAAACTTCCTAAAAGGAATGAAACTTTTTAAGCAAAATATTTATACCACAATGAAAAATATTAAAGATTCCCTTTCAGGCAAACATGTCTACCATAAGACAAACCTAAATACCTTTAAATGGAGTTTCTAGGTGTAAGTATGTAAGACTAATAACATAATAAAGTTTCTCATTGAGATTGCATTGGGCGTTTAAGTTAAATAACTCCGAAACTACAAAACATTTCAAAGTAAAAAAGTTCCAGCATGTATCTCCACAGTAAGCTGAATCTAAAAAAGTGTGATTCAACTTTCTACGTGAACGTGATTTTTTTGACCCCCTTTGAAGCTGCCATTGACCCCATTATAAAATTCTCAAATTTCGAAGCCTTATATTTCTAAAGCGATGAAACATTTCAAAGATTCCTCTTCAGGCAAAGATGTCCATCTTAAGATCAATGTTAATAGCCATAAATGGGGTTTCTAGGTGTAAGTATGTAGAACTAATAGCATAATAAAGTTTCTGTTATTGCCATAGAGAATGCATTGGACATTTAAGTGAAATAACTCAGAAACTACAAGACATTTCAAAGTAAAAAGTGAATGAAAGAGGTACTATAGTAATAGTTCATGGTTTTGGACGCCATAGTACGGTAGAATAGTACAGTAAGTCGTTTCGATTTTTTAATGAAAATTACAAACAAAAAACAACACTAGCGTTCATGGTTATAATTCACCGGTGATTGCATTAGATCACAACGATAACAGCTCAACATCCGGGACTTGAACCCAGGCCTTCAAATTTCCAGGCAGACTCTCTATCCAGTGAGCCACTGTGCTTGACTGCTATTCTCGAGAAATGTCAAATAGAAAGTGACAGAAATAGCAGAGACTTGCTTCCATTCTTTCCAATATTCAATCATCTATATTCTATAGTATGCCGATATTCGACATTTTTGAGGATTTTCAAAAAAATGTCGAAATCGAGAATTTTGAACATACTACAGTATGACGTTTTTCATCATTTTCAAAGGTTTTTGAAAAATGCCGAAATCGAAGAAAAACGACAGACTATAGTACATGGTCTCGGACAACATGCTATAGTATGCCATTTGAAATCATTTTTGAGGATTTTCGGAAAATACCAAAATCTCGAGAAAACGCAAAGGCTATAACCTTACCGTTTTTCATCGTTTTGAGGATTTTTGAGGACTTTAAAAAATGTCAAAACTGGGCAAAAATGCAAGGCTATAGCCTTACGGTCTTGCACAGCATGCTGTTTTTCATCGTTTTGAGGATTTTTGAGGATTTTCGAAAAATGTCAAAATCTCGAAAAAACGCAAAGGCTATAGCCTTACCGTTTTCCATCGTTTTAAGGATTTTTGAGTATTTTCGAAAAATGTTGAAACTGGGCAAAAACGCAAGGCTATAGCCTTACGGTCTTGCACAGCATGCTGTTTTTCATCGTTTTGAGGATTTTTGAGGATTTTCGAAAAATGTCAAAATCTCGAAAAAACGCAAAGGCTATAGCCTTACCGTTTTTCATCGTTTTGAGGATTTATGAGGGTTTTCGAAAAATGTCGAAAATGGGCAAAAACTCAAGGCTATAGCTTTACGGTCTTGCACAGCATGCTATTTTTCATCGTTTTGAGGATTTTTGAGGATTTTCTAAAAATGCCAAAATCTCGAAAAAACGCAAAAGCTATAGCCTTACCGTTTTTCATCGTTTTGAGGATTTATGAGGGTTTTCGAAAAATGTCGAAAATGGCAAAAACGCAAGGCTATAGCTTTACGGTCTTGCACACCATGCTGTTTTTCATCGTTTTGAGGATTTTCGAAAAATGTCAAAGTCGAGAATTTTCGCAAACTATAGGTATGTAATTTTTTGGGTCATTTTCGAGGATTTTAGAAAAATGCCGAAATGGAAGAAAAACCACAAGCTATAATATATGATCTCAGACAACATGCAATAGTATGCCGTTTTTCATCATTTTTGAGGATTTGAAAAATATCAAAATCTAGGAAAAATGACATCCTATAGATAAAAAATCACTTTCTGTTTAAATGTTGTTAGTTAAAGGCAAATGAAGACTGTACAAGCAGGGGTACCAAGTAGCTCACTGGGATAGGCTACAGACAAATGGCTTTGATCTGAGGTCAGGAGTTCAAACCCCGGTCAAGGACCTCCTTTTAGGAACGAAACTTCCTAAAAGGAATGAAACTTTTTAAGCAAAATATTTATACCACAATGAAAAATATTAAAGATTCCCTTTCAGGCAAACATGTCTACCATAAGACAAACCTAAATACCTTTAAATGGAGTTTCTAGGTGTAAGTATGTAAGACTAATAACATAATAAAGTTTGTCATTGAGATTGCATTGGGCGTTTAAGTTAAATAACTCCGAAACTACAAAACATTTCAAAGTAAAAAAGTTCCAGCATGTATCCCCACAGTAAGCTGAATCTAAAAAAGTGTGAATCAACTTTCTACGTGAACGTGATTTTTTGACCCCCTTTGAAGCTGCCATTGACCCCATTATAAAATATTCTCAAATTTCGAAGCCTTATATTTCTAAAACGATGAAATATTTCAAAGATTCCTCTTCAGGCAAAGATGTCCACCTTAAGATCAACGTTAATAGCCATAAATGGGGTTTCTAGGTGTGAGTATGTAGAACTAATAGCATAATAAAGTTTCTGTTATTGCCATAGAGAATGCATTGGACATTTAAGTGAAATAACTCAGAAACTACAAGACATTTCAAAGTAAAAAGTGAATGAAAGAGATACTATAGTTCATGGTTTTGGACGTAGAATAGTAAGTCGTTTCGATTTTTTAATGAAAATTACAAATAAAAAACAACACTAGCGTTCATGGTTATAATTCGCCGTTGATTGCATTAGATCACAACGATAACAGCTCAACATCCGGGACTTGAACCCGGGCCTTCAAATTTCCAGGCAGAATCTTTATCCAGTGAGCCACTGTGCTTGACTGCTATGCTCGAGAAATGTCAAATAGAAAGTGACAGAAATAGCAGAGACTTGCTTCCATTCTTTCCCAATATTCAAACATCTATATTCTATAGTATGCCGATATTCGACATTTTTGAGGATTTTCAAAAAAATGTCGAAATCGAGAATTTTGAACATACTACAGTATGTCGTTTTTCATCATTTTCAAAGGTTTTCGAAAAATGCCGAAATCGAAGAAAAACGACAGACTATAGTACATGGTCTCGGACAACATGCTATAGTATGCCATTTGAAATCATTTTTGAGGATTTTCGGAAAATCCGAAAAACTCGAAAAAACGCAAAGGCTATAGCCTTACCGTTTTTCATCGTTTTGAGGATTTTTGAGGACTTTAAAAAATGTCGAAACTGGGCAAAAATGCAAGGCTATAGCCTTACGGTCTTGCACAGCATGCTGTTTTTCATCGTTTTGAGGATTTTTGAGGATTTTCAAAAAATGTCAAAATCTCGAAAAAACGCAAAGGCTATAGCCTTACCGTTTTTCAGCATTTTGAGGATTTTTGAGTATTTTCGAAAAATGTTGAAACTGGGCAAAAACGCAAGGCTATAGCTTTACGGTCTTGCACAGCATGCTGTTTTTCATCGTTTTGAGGATTTTTGAGGATTTTCGAAAAATGTCAAAATCTCGAAAAAACGCAAAGGCTATAGCCTTACCGTTTTTCATCGTTTTGAGGATTTATGGGGGTTTTCGAAAAAATGTCGAAAATGGGCAAAAACTCAAGGCTATATATATCAAAATCTAGGAAAAATGACATCCTATAGATAAAAAATCATTTTCTTTCTGTTTAAATGTTGTTAGTTAAAGGCAAATGAAGACTGTACAACCAGGGGTACCAAGTAGCTCACTGGGATAGGCTACAGACAAATGGCTCTGATCTGAGGTCAGGAGTTCAAACCCCGCTCAAGGACCTCCTTTTAGGAACGAAACTTCCTAAAAGGAATGAAACTTTTTAAGCAAAATATTTATACCACAATAAAAAATATTAAAGATTCCCTTTCAGGCAACTACAAAACATTTCAAAGAAAAAAGTTCCAGCATGTATCTCCACAGTAAGCTGAATCTAAAAAAGTGTGAATCAACTTTCTACGTGAACGTGATTTTTTGAAGCTTGAAGCATTGGACATTTAAGTGAAATAACTCAGAAACTACAAGACATTTCAAAGTAAAAAGTGAATAAAAGAGATACTATAGTTCATGGTTTTGGACGCCATAGTACGGTAGAATAGTAAGTCGTTTCGATTTTTTAATGAAAATTACAAATAAAAAACTTCAAAATGCCAAAATCTCGAAAAAACGCAAAGGCTATAGCCTTACCGTTTTCCTCGTTTTGAGGATTTTTGAGTATTTTCGAAAAATGTCGAAACTGGGCAAAAACGCAAGGCTATAGCTTTACGGTCTTGCACAGCATGCTGTTTTTCATCGTTTTGAGGATTTTTGAGGATTTTCGAAAAATGTCGAAAATGGGCAAAAACGCAAGGCTATAGCTTTACGGTCTTGCACACCATGCTGTAATTTCATCCTTTTGAGGATTTTCGAAAAATGTCAAAGTCGAGAATTTTCGACATACTATAGTATGTCGTTTTTTGGGTCATTTTCAAGGATTTTAGAAAAATGCTGAAATGGAAGAAAAACCACAAGCTATAATACATGATCTCAGACAACATGCAATAGTATGCCGTTTTTCATCATTTTTGAGGATGTTTGAAAAATATCAAAATCTAGGAAAAATGACATCCTATAGATAAAAAATCACTTTTTCTGTTTAAATGTTGTTAGTTAAAGGCAAATGAAGACTGTACAACCAGGGGTACCAAGTAGCTCACTGGGATAGGCTGCAGACAAATGGCTCTGATCTGAGGTCAGGAGTTCAAACCCTGCTCAAGGACCTCCTTTTAGGAACGAAACTTCCTAAAAGGAATGAAACTTTTTAAGCAAAATATTTATACCACAATGAAAAATATTAAAGATTCCTTTTCAGGCAAACATGTCCACCATAAGACAAACCTAAATACCTTTAAATGGAGTTTCTAGGTGTAAGTATGTAACACTAATAACATAATAAAGTTTGTCATTGAGATTGCATTGGGCGTTTAAGTTAAATAACTCCGAAACTACAAAACATTTCAAAGTAAAAAAGTTCCAGCATGTATCTCCACAGTAAGCTGAATCTAAAAAAGTGTGAATGGACTTTCTACGTGAACGTGATTTTCTGACCCCCTTTGAAGCTGCCATTGACCCCATTATAAAATTCTAAAATTTCGAAGCCTTATATTTCTAAAGCGATGAAACATTTCAAAGATTCCTCTTCAGGCAAAGATGTCCATCTTAAGATCAATGTTAATAGCCATAAATGGGGTTTCTAGGTGTAAGTATGTAGAACTAATAGCATAATAAAGTTTCTGTTATTGCCATAGAGAATGCATTGGACATTTAAGTGAGATAACTCAGAAACTAAAAGACATTTCAAAGTAAAAAAGTGAATGAAAGAGATACTATAGTTCATGATTTTGGACGCCATAGTACAGTAGAATAGTAAGTCGTTTCGTTTTTTAATGAAAATCACAAATAAAAAACAACCCTAGCGGTCATGGTTTTAATTCATCATTGATTGCATTAGATCACAATGACAACAGTTCAACATCCGGGACTTGAACCCGGGCCTTCAAATTTCCAGGCAGAATGTCTATCCCGTGAGCCACTGTGCTTGCCTGGTATGCTCAAGAAATGTCGAATAGAAAGTGACAGAAACAGCGGAGGCTTGCTTCCAATCTTTCCCAATATTCATCTATATTCTATAGTATGCCGTTTTTCAACATTTTTGAGGATTTACAAAAAAAATGTCGAAATCGAGAATTTTCAACATACTACAGTATGTCGTTTTTCATCGTTTTCGAGGGTTTTCGAAAAATGCCGAAATCGAAGAAAAACAACAGACTTTAGTACATGGTCTCGGACAACATGCTATAGTATGCCATTTGAAATCATTTTTTAAGGATTTTTGGAAAATACCAAAATCTCGAAAAAACGCAAAGGCTATAGCCTTACCGTTTTTCATCGTTTTGAGGATTTTTGAGGATTTTCAAAAAATGTCGAAAATGGGCAAAAACGCAAGGCTATAGCCTTACGGTCTTGCACAGCATGCCTTTTTTCATCGTTTTGAGGAATTTTGAGGATTTTCGAAAAATGTCAAAATCTCGAAAAAACGCAAAGGCTGTAGCCTTACCGTTTTTCATCGTTTTAAGGATTTTTGAGTATTTTCGAAAAATGTCGAAACTGGGCAAAAACGCAAGGCTATAGCCTTACGGTCTTGCACAGCATGCCTTTCAATCCCTGCTCAAGTACCTCCTTTTAGGAACGACTATAGTAAGTCGTATCTCATGATTTTGGAGGTTTGATTTTGTAATGAAAATCACAAAGAAAAAACATAAAAGTATACCTGCGTTGATCTGTTTAATGCAGAGCAGAATTAACACGGTGCATGGTCCGTGACTTGAACACAGGCCTTGAGATTTTGAGGCAGGATCTTTATCCAGTGAGCTAATGTGCTTGCTCTGAGTGCTCACAAAATAAGAAAGTGACAGAAACATCAGAGGCCTGCCTCTACTGCTTCCTAATATTCATACATCTAGAATAGTATTACGTTTTTTCTCGATTTCAACATTTTTTTTGAAAATCCTCAAAAACAATGCAAAACTGCATAATATATTGATTGGGATACACTAAACATACTCCTTTTGCTATCCAGGAGAGGGCAGCAGTGTACTGGAGACTGTTCTTGAAGCAAGTTGGACATGCTTTTTCAGAAACTACATAGAAATCCTTCTGTCTCTCTGTGACCCTGATAAGCACATCTATGCTGTACACTCTTATAAGTAATGATAAATGCTTCAGAGGTCTACTTTATCTCATCAACATGCAGCAAATGGTCTGCCCAGACTGAGATATTACACTACCTCAAAAGCTGAGATTCTTAATTTGGCCAAGCAAATCCAAGGCACTAAATAACTTTAGCATGTCCTGTGGTTTATTTCAAACAGTTTGTGTCTATATGAGAACAATGGATGTAGACCTGTAAGCACTAATCTATCAATCTATCTCTCTCTCTCTCTCTCTCTCTCTCCCCCCCTCTCCCTCTGTCTCTATACTTTGTGTAATGTTCATATGTTCCATTTTTTTCTACTCGGTCTGTGTGAAGGGCCATGGGCAGTTCAGATCTCCACCATCATCAATGGGAAATCCAAGCTAATTCCTAAAAAGTTGCAATAAAAAAAAATGTAAACCATCATTCTCACCATGATAGCCTACGCATATTTTAATATAATATAATTTAATTTATATTATATTAATTTAATATAAAAATAAAAGTGAATAAATAGACAAATGAATAAACAAACAAATGAATATCAAATTCATTCATCAAATGAAATCAATAAATAACACTCACTGCTCTTAAATGTATGTAGAAGAAACAGAGGAAGTTACTACTAGGAGTAATAACTGAACCTACAGTTCATATATTAAGTGTTTTCTCATGGGGGTAATAACAGCAGCAGATGATTTGCATAGAGAGCAGCCTTTATGTTTGAAGGACACACTCCAGTGCTCAGGGAGGGTTTATAGTTCTGTAAGTCCAGTCCTTGGTGAATGAAGCTTGTTCCTCGTGACAATGTCTATCAAAACCATGTGTTTGACCATCGTCTTCAGCTTGACATGTGCTTTCTGCATTCAAGGTAACTCTGTCACTGACACATTCATAAATCTACTATAACCTGATCTAAATGTTTGGTTAACTACAAGACATTTTCCATACTGCATAGTGCTTATATGTTTGTTTGTTTGTTTGCAGGAATATGGGGCCAGATCACTGTGACTCAGACTCCTTCAGTGAAATCTGTTAATGTAGGAGACTCTGTTAGTCTAGCATGCAGAACGAGTGAGGCTCCTTATACATATTCTGGCAGTATTCGTTATTTGGCCTGGTACCAACAGAAAGCTGGAGAAGCTCCTAAACTCCTCATTTATCGAACAAGCACTCTTCAGTCAGGAACTCCATCCAGGTTTAGTGGTAGTGGATCTGGAACTGACTTCACTCTGACCATCAGTGGAGTCCAGGCTGAAGACAAAGGTGTTTACTACTGTCAGAGTTATCATTATTACAGCAGCGGTGATGTGAATGTGTATACACAGTGATACAGAGTCGTACAAAAACCTCCCTCAATGAAAGAGGAAGCGACTGGAGCTCAACAAGAGGGACATATACTGTATAACAGCATGTCTGACAGTTAGCACCACATTCCCAACCATCTTAAGAGAAATGCAACTGGTAAAACAAGGATAATAATGTTTTACAGATTGAATTTTGTGTACATCTGAACCTGGGATTTGATTCTACACTGGATTTTCCAAAGCTGTACAAGGATCCTGGATGAGACTGAACTTGGATAAAACAGTAGAGAATCTGTTTTCATCAAGGAATCCTAAATGTGTCTGCACACATGTTTTTCTGTTTTCTGTTTTTTTTTTTTTTTTTTCTTTTTTTTTCTACTGTTTTGATGGACAACAACCAAATGATGGACAACCTGCTGCTGAGACCTCCTGAATGTCCTGGAATTTACCACCAAAGTTTTGTTTTAAGGTCTTGGGACATAACATCTCAATGGACATAATCCACAAGGAACTCCTGGTGTTCATGGTGTTGTGTTTATAACTATAACTATAACTATGTGTGCGGTGTGTTAAAGGCTATACACATAGTGTACATAATGTAAAATGACCTTTTACATTTTGAAGTATTCAGTGACTGTGTGAACAGTGAACAGTCATAAAACAAAATATTAAAATCAGATCATGATAAATGTAAATGACAGGTATTGTTCTGTACATGTTAGTAAACCCTTATAGAGTACTGTGGCGTTCACTCCATTGTGAGTGAGTGCAGTGAAGTCATTCATGTAGAAAGGAGGTTTTTGTACGAGGGTTTAACCAGCATGGATCACTGTGGTGGACTTTCGGTGGAGGCACCAGACTCATCTTCAACAGTGAGTACTGATCCATTTTATGACATTTATCTTCACCGTTTCTTGAAGTGACCAGTGTTAGGATTTGTTCTGAAAGTGTGACTGAAAAGGAATTTGTTCCAAAAATATTTCTGTTTTCTTTGAATGAAAAAAAGGATGAAATGCATGAATTGCTGCATGTGCTACAACTGGTACAACACGATTTAAAATTAAGTTCAATTTATTATATTGCATTTATATGACATTACTTAATCTAATATAAAATCCATATCCAATCCATATATAGATAGCTTACTATTCTAAATTTGCTTGAAATTGAAATATTGAGTTAATTTTGTGCAGCTTTCAGTGTTCTAAGCATTATACTTTAGCTTATATTGCATTTATACGACATTACTTAATCTAATATAAAATCCATATCCAATCCATATATAGATAGCTTACTATTCTAAATTTGCTTGAAATTGAAATATTGAGTTAACCCATTTTGTGCAGCTTTCAGTGTTCTAAGCATTGTACTTTAGCTATTGGAAAATATCAGATATAAGCTCATCAAAGCCGCCACTTAGTGCTCTGTGAGCTTGTTGATCTGCTATTTTTGAAAAACCGTGACAATTTGAAATCTTTGAATATCATGGGCAGTGTTTTGCTTTAGGGTGTTTTGCTCCTGGAACTACATATTTTCAAATGGGGGTCAGTGGTCATGATTTTGGCTGTCCTTGATATGAAATATTGAGGACAACTTATACGTCAGGATTTAGAAGCCATTTGTAATCAGTTCTCAGATCAAAATGGATTCATCGATTTATCAGTGACCTAAAATATTACATTTACTGGTTTGTCATTGTATAGCAGAAACAATACAGCCATGAGCAGCAGATGCATGTGTTACAGTAGATATACAGTAATTAAACTGTATCTTGGTCTAACTTATGGCCTAACTATCTTATAATTTTGTTCAAATTCAACAGTATACTTAATCAGTGTTTGCCATTAACAGTCGAGACACAAATGTGGGTCACAAACCTCTTTTTTGCGTATAATTAACCAGAGTTATTTTTCTTTTTTAAACAAGTTCCCAAAATAATGTCATGAATAAAAGTGATTAAAATAATTAGTAGTAGTAGTAATTAGTAGTAGTATTAGACCTGTACCTTTTGGGACAGATTAAATTTGGGAAACGTATTGTCATAGCATCCGTTTTAACTGTCTGTGTCCCTTTTGTGTCCATACTGTATGTGGAGATGTCTGCATCTGTCTGTCTGTCTGTGTCTGAAGAGTGCTGCGAACTGACTGTGAAAGTAGACTGGTTAATTAAGTAATCGTGACTTGTGCATTTAGATTGAATTAGATGTAATTAATTAGTTCAATGTGTGTTCTATGCAACAGTTTGATGCAAAAAGTCAATTGAAGTTGATCAGATAATTTATTTCCTGTCTACAGCGGGTCCAGTGTCCATGCCCTCGGTCTCTCTGCATCCTCCGTCATCTGAGCAGCTCTCTGCGGGGGACTCGGCCACCCTGGCATGCCTGCTCAGCGGCTACAACCCCCCGGGTGCCCAGGTGAGCTGGCAGGTGGACGGGAAGGAGGTGACGGCCGGCGTCCTGACCTCAGAGGAGCTGGAGGAGAAGAACGGCCGTTACGGCCGCAGCAGCACCCTGACCCTGAGCAAGGCACTCTGGGAGCAGGGCGAGGTGTTCACCTGCCTGGTGAACCACCAAGGAAACACACAGCCCACTGAAATCACCAGGACACAGTGTGGGAAGTAGATAGATGTGCATCATGCACGCATGCAGCGCTGATGAAAACATAGAGCTTTTTACAACTATAGAAACGCCTAATAAAATCATTATGATGGTAGCTTTTGCCATTGTTTGTTTGTCTAGGAAACTAATGACACTCATTAGACTTTCTCTAACAATGCCAATATTAGCTGGATGCCTGTGAAAATTGATGACCTTTATAAATAAAAAGCAAATGAAAAGAAATGTTCATGAAATCAGCTTTTTGTCAATTCATATTTACAAACGTCATCTGATTGTATTACGACTTATAGGGTTTGATTTATAGAAGGCAGATAAACATGTTAATTGAGCATGTGGGATGACTATAATATACTTTGATTGACTATAATAATGTATAATATATATATAATAATAATTGCATACGTCTGCGATTTTCTTCAATAAATTTGAGATGCCATAGTGGTTTATATGGAATACGTTGTGCATTGTGCTTAATATGCATTCGATAATATACATCATAGTTCAGCAGCTAATTGTTCTATAATGTGATTACAAAGCTGAAGTTCATTTCAAGTAGATAAACATCCACAATGTATTCAATTTGTTCTTGGTGTGTGAACCTGTCACTCAGAACAAACATGGTGTAGCCACTTCTACATGAGTACCAACTCCCAACAGACACAGAGTGATGACAAACCATGCAGTATTAATAGGATGTTTCAGAGTGAGTCTCTGAGGGACAGTTGAACATCTGGGAACAGTGATGCTCCATTCTGGTCAGCAGCTCAAACCACTGCCCCATGACTATGCAAATCAAAGCACACTACCATGACCTTATGGAAATCAATGACTAAAGGGGAAATACAGGCAGAATTCAACATTCTTCCTCAATCTGTTGAATGTGTTCTGTGCTCTGTTCTCTTTGCAGGAGAAATGAATTATGCCTTTATGTAGTAAATCACTTTTTAAAGGTTTTCCATCCATTATTTCTGATCAGAAGAACCATCGTCTGCTCAGAAGTTCAGATTAAGAAACGTATATCTGTATCATCATGAAGTCTCTTGTGGATCTGTTGTGCTCACATGAGCAGAAACTAAGATGCAAATCTTTAGTTTCAGTCCCTCTGGGACAGATATGACAGGCTGGCAGTTTCAATTTCCATTCAGCAGATGTTTGCTGTAGATTTTTCATGATTTATCAATCTGCATCAGCATCAAAAAAAGTTAATTGTGGAATACTGGACATACTGTACAGAATCCAAAAATGGATCAACGTTTGCCTGTTATCGCTTCGGGTACTAATTCTACACCAATAAACCATGGACTTGTGATCCAAATCTTATCCAACGATATCAAAAATAATCTTTAGTATGTTCTTCCGAGAGTCTAGCTAAATGTCATTAACAAGTCCATTTGGTTCCATTTGTACATTAATTTAATAGTGATTTTACAATACAAATTGAGGTCCTGGAGATGCAATTAAATGAGGTGTGTGTGAAAATGTTCTCTTATGGGGGTCCCCTGTCATATATTTTCTGCAGGATAATGATGAGTATCATTTTAGGGGTCCTTGACATAGAAACAGGTTATAAACCCACTGCCCTACAGTGTCACCAACACCTGCTGCTGGGATAACCATCGTCTCCCCCATGTACTGACTGTGGTCTCCAGAAGACAGTAGCATGTCACCTGGACACAGAGCCAGGTCTGATCAGCATTGATCTGTACTATAGAGATCAACTATATGTATATGTATTGTGTATTAGTCTGTCAGTCCAGGTGTACAGGTGGAAATTTGGTCCAGAGGCTTGTTGTCGGCTACCCAACTGCAATTTAGCCATTTAGCAGATGCTCTTAATCCAGAGTGACTTACAATAGTAAAAGATTACAATTTAAGCAGAATTTACAATAAACTTTACATTATACAATGTAGGCCTAAGCACTAAAACACGGTAATATAAGACATCCTATATAAGTCACTGCTGCAAGTAGTGTGGGTTGGTATGTAATACAAGTGCTATATGGGCTGAGATGGAGTCTGAAGAGATGTGTTTTCAGACTGCGGTGTAAGATATGGAGTGAATCTGTGGTACTGATTGCACTGAGAAGTGCATTCCATAGTTTTGGAGCCAGGAGGGAGAAGAGCTTGGGGCGCGTGGAGCGTTGGCCAGGCGTACTCGACTACAGAGTAGCACAGCTAGAGGCTCCTTTAGGAGGAGACAAAAACAGATTGACTTCTCCTGTAATGATTCTTATGTGCCTCTTTGGTACCAGTCTACTGCCCCCAAGTGACACAGTAGTAGAAGGTATTGTGAGCAGCTTTCCTTGGAGTTAGAGGATGTGTGGCTAGACTCAGACTTAGTTGGAACCATTCTAGGCCTACTATCAGAGTTTTTATTTATATTTTATGGTAGCCTATAGTGTGAAACAGATTTGTGGAATTTACTCACACAGGACCTCTGCAGGCAAGAAGCACACGAGCCAGTGCAATGTAGGCTACTACAGTCTAGTAGGCTACATTCAGCATATGGTGTTTACGTATTCATCTAAATCAGTAAAGGTTTTATTGAAGTCTGGTTTTACCAAGTGCATATCATACGATGGCACAACAGAGAAACAGGATATGTAACATCATGATGCTACTCTGCTATTTACTATATAAAGTCATCATGTCCATAGATAGTTCAGCAACTAATCTTCTGTCACAGCCATATATGGCCGGTAACATCAGTTGGGAGGCCAACGTAAGCTGGAAGGAAATTAGTTAAAGGGGAAGTCCACCCATTTTCAATATTCTAATGTCAACCCTAGAGGTGCTGGGTGGACATGATAAAAAAAGTTCCCCCATTGTGTTCCCAAGAAATGGAGGTCTGAAGAAAACCACTTGGTGAAACATGTTGATGACATCATCAAGATGTATTTTCACCATGTTAATGGATTTCTTTAGACGCTCCTTTTTTCTGAGAAAATGGGTGGAATTCCGCTTTAAGGTGACGATTGGGAGGACACCAGGGAGGGTACGGGTTTAAAGTTTCGAACCTCTGTGGCCAATAATTTGGTCCAGGCATACACTTTTTTGCGCAGCATGGACAAATATGAAAGCCTGAGTGGGTATCAGTCTTAGCTAAGGAGTAAGGGAACTTACTTACACTAAACACACTACTTTTGCTATCCAGGAGAGGGCAGCAGTGTACTGGAGCCTGCTCTTGAAGCGAGTTGGAGCTTTGACCTGCTTTTTCAGATAATCATTATGTCTCTCTGTGACCCTGAGAACCACATCTATGGTGTACACTCTTGATAAATGCTTCAGAGGTCTACTTTATCTCATCAACATGCAGCAAATGGTCTGCAGGCTGAGAACCAGACATTATAGTGATATTACACTATACCTCAAAAGCGGAGACTGTTAATTTGGCCACAAATCCAAAGAACTAAAAACTTCAGCATGTCCTGTGGTTTATTGCAAACTATTTGTGTGTATATGATAATGGATACATGTAGACCTGTAAGCACTAATCTCAATCCATGGGATATTTGTCAGGAAAATAAGATGGTTGGATGTCATACTTGTACGCAATTTGTAAATGCAATGTGTTGAGATACTTCACTGCTCTGGGTCCCAGGCTGCCTCCTGTTGACTCAGATGTCATCATATATCACATAGTAACATTATTTAACAAATGTATTGCTCTGTGTCTGTCCCATGTTTAATACTGCAGTAGTGTTGAAATGTTCTTGTGAAATGTATTTGTATACTGACAGTCACATATGGAGAGAGAATCACTGCCTGAAACAGGACAATGTGCTGTAGACACACATTCAACCTGTACTGTATGTCTATACATTATTTGTGATCTCTGAGTCAAACTGTTATAAACTGTAATAAAACACAAGATAAAAAGGGTAGTTGAATTGACCAGGCCCCAAGTTTGAGTTATAGTAACAGGTTCTATCTGAATTACCATGAGACTGGAAGAAAGGACTGCGGCAAGGATTTCCCCCAAGATTATAATTTTTTATTGTCAATATGTCAATATATTCAAAATAAAAAAAAATACAAAATGTTGTTAAAATAGCATAAAACCATTAAAAAAAATGGTATTACACCTACAGAGTGAGTCCGATCACCAGGCCTCTGCACCTATAGCCTGAGCAGAAAAGAAAAAACGTTGTTCAGAGAACCGGGCAGTTTATATGCACTTTAAAAAGGTAGAGTTTGGATGCACTTCTTGTTTGTTTGAATGTTTAGAGTACAATAATGTTACAATTAACCAAAAACAATGTTACAAATAAACCAACTAATGCAACTCATTACAAACAAACCAAGTTCAACACATTACCAACCAAACCAAACAGCAGTGGCAGTCAGGTCTATAAAAGAAAACAAATATTTCACATTACCAGACACAACCTTCTAGATATATTAAAGGGGAATTCCACCCATTTCAATATCTTTTTCTGAGAGTGTACAAATGCAACCAAATCAACCCTGACGGGTTCATTTGGTTCCATTTGTACACGCTCAGAAAAGGAGAAGCGTCTAAAGAAATCCATTAACATGGTGAAATAGGCCTACATCTTGCTGATGTCATCAGGATACATTTCACCATGATAATGGCTAACTCGCTATGACATCATCAATTTCTTTAGACCTCCATTTCTTGGAAACACAGAATGGGGGGACCTTTTTTTATCATGTCCACACAACATCTAAGGTATATTAATGACATATTAAAATGGGTGGAGTTCCCCTTTACCCAACCGTATACCTCTATCTGCATGAACATTTCACATAGATAGGCTCAACACAGGGGAAGGAACTAGGCCTAGGGCCAAACAGGATATATCAGGCAGGGCATACAACCACCATTTTGCATTACATCTATAAACACAGGTAAATATGTCACGTACCCACAACTTGGAGGCATGGACCAAGGTTTGAGGGAAAGCCTAGTGCCAAGTGTGGCTTTTATAGTGGAACAAAAAATTTAGGAAGCAGGAGAGGGAGGGGCTCTGTCTATATCTTAACAGTAGCACAAGAGGGACATTTCCCACCGGCTACACACTGGTTAAATGTTGGCATAGCAGGAACATGATCAGTGGTGGGAAACTAAATGTTCAAATGTTTTAGTATCAATAGGGGTAAAAGTATTGGTCAAGTAAAGTACAACTATCTTGAAATTATAGGCTACTCAAGTAGAGTCAATGCAATAGACAGCTTAGTATAGTAATGGCAGTTGAAGATGATTTGCATATAGAGGAGACTATGACTGAAGGACACACTTAAGTGCTCAGGGAGAGTTTTAATGATTAAAGTGTGTGTGTGTGTGTGTGTGTGTGTGTGTGTGTGTGTGTGTGTGTGTGTGTGTGTGTGTGTGTGTGTGTGTGTGTGTGTGTGTGTGTGTGTGTGTGTGTGTGTGTGTGTCTTTCTATACTTAATAATTGATCTATACTAATGTTCATAATATTTTATCTACTTATCTACTGTGGACAGTTCAGACGTCCACCATCAGCCATGGGAAATCCATGCTAATAGAAACGGCAGGCTTTCTATTCCTGAAAAGTTGCAATAAAAAATGTAAACCCTCCTTCTCACCATAATACACATATTTTTTTCAAAAAATAAATAAAATAAAACAAAAAACAATGATGGAAGAAAAGATGGTTTCTGAACTTCCCACATCCCTCCTATGAGACACAGACCGAGTAGGAAAAAAGTGGCATCATTTTTATCATGAACGTTATGATAAATTAGTTATGAACACTTACTGCTCTTAAATGCATGTAGAAGAAACAGAGAAAGTTACGAGTACTAGGAGGAAATGTTAGTACATAATTGAACCTACACTTCACATAATAAGTGTTTTCTCATGGTTGTAATAATAGCAGCAGGTGATTTGCATAGAGAGCAGCCTTTATGTTTGAAGGACACACTCCAGTGCTCAGGGAGGGTTTATAGTTCTGTAAGTCCAGTCCTTGGTGAATGAAGCTTGTTCCTCGTGACAATGTCTATCAAAACCATGTGTTTGACCATCGTCTTCAGCTTGACATGTGCTTTCTGCATTCAAGGTAACTCTGTCACTGACACATTCAGGAATCTACTATAACCAGCTGATCTAAATGTTTGGCTTAGCTATAAGATAATTTCCATACTGCCTAGTGCTTATGTTTGTTTGTTTGTTTGTTTGTTTGTTTGCAGGAATATGGGGCCAGGGGGGTATTTCACGAAAGGTGGATTAGAAAATCGGGGATTTAAGCCAAATCCACGCTTTTTATATCCTGGTCTTTAGAGCCTGGTTCATTCTGTTCCACCAAAGCCAAGCGAGGCTCAAAATGTGCGGATTTAACGAGCCACGATCATATAGCCTCGCTTGCTGGCTCGTGCACGTACTGCTTGAAAAGCCTTGATGAGGATTGTAGATTCATTGAGCGTGACCAATCATGTGCGACACCAGCAAGCGCCGAGCCCATAGATATATATAAGAAAGGCTTCTTATATATTTCTATGGCCGTGGCTTTCACGGCAGAAACGCAGCAGCAGCTGATGATGATCTCGAAGGCGATCATTAATAAAGGACAATACGAGCGCGATTAATAAGGCCAGGGACATGGCATGGCGATCGGATCCGATCAATGGCAATATTTTGCAAGAAGTTGCATAAGTTGTCAAAAATAAAAGTTGAAGACCATATTCATGATATCATATCTCCGAAATGGGGAGGGTGAGCTGCTGTTTAAAACGCGGCTATATCGGGCTATAAGCTGAAATAGTTCACTGATTGCATTGTGCTCCCCGAACGAAGTGTGTAGCCTAAATAAGGTATATGCTATTATGCGTCTCTCTCTCTCTCTCTCTCTCTCTCTCTCTCTCTCTCTCTCTCTCTCTCTCTCTCTCTCCCTCCCTCTCATGGACCACTGGTGGTCCCCGGACCACTCGATGAAAACCTCTGATCTCTCTATCCATCACATTTTGGTAGACTGTTCAGTATTTAATATTAACTTTTGATATACAGAACAAGCCTGAGGGGTATAACATGAAAGCAATGTGAAATAAAGCACAAAAACATACTACAGAATGGTAAGTGCCTGCAGCCTCAATATTAGCCTAAATGTAAGTGAAGGTGGATAAATCACTTCTGTGTTGCTATTATTTTTAAACATAAAAAATTAAAATCTACGACTGCACTGGTGGGGGTCCCTCCACACAGAAGTGCACCCCTGTGGAGCTAATCAAGTTGAGTCCATATACAACCACAGGTGTTGAAATAACGTGTGTAAAAAGTCATTGGATTGGCCTAATAAACAGCAAAGACATGAGGATTAGGTTAAACCTGACTGTTAGCCTGGTCCGGAGCAGGCTAAGTGCATAGCATTAGTTTCCATGGGAACTAAGGTGGCATTGCTTTCATGAAACCAAATCAAGCCTCAACATATCCAGGTTAGCTGGTGATGGGATAAAAAATAGACCTTCACCATAAACACCCATACTTTTCAGAGTGTGCCATGGGCCGGCAGGCCGCTTCAAGGTCACAGCCCTCTGAATATTATGCCTGACAAAATAGATAACAGGCAGAGATCTCTCCAGCAACCGACACGCACGCTTGCTGTTCCTTCTGGGGCGCCCCGACACCTGATGTGGAACGAATCTCATTCGTGAAATAACAGGCCAGTATTATTCTGATTTTATGTGTTCAAATGTTGTTCCTATCTGTGAGTCAAGTAATAAACAATGCCAGAATTTGCTAAATTGGAAAGCTGCCTACAGTCTTATTGAGTACTGGTTTAACTGTATACTTCAGGTTCTGGTCTGGTACTGCTACTCTCTGGGTATACCCCACCGGTCTTTAGGTTGTTGAGCACCCAGACGGTCTGGGAACGACGCATTAAATGGTGACCCCGACCTGTGAGCAACCTGTCCGGTGGCCAGAGACCAGATACAGAACAACACACGTCCTTGAAGGACTTCCCCGGTCGTTTCCCTACAGGACTTGGCTATACACTTTTGGGATCCCAAACAAGATGCATACGTTCTATGCTTAGTTCATTTAGTGAAGTGTACAGTCTAAAGTTGTATGTATGGAAACGCTATTTACCAAAACTTACATACAGGGGAAAACAGGAGTACCCAGTAAATTATAATGCTATAGATGTATACAGGCCAGTGGGTGCTGAACGACTAAGTGGGAACAACACTTGAATATCAGGTATGAATGAATGCATGAAGACCACCTGGGGAGTGGCAGTCGACTATAAAGAATAGAAAAGAAAATGTGTTTAACATGAGATGTCGTGTCAAGGGACACTGGACAAAGAAGAAAAGAGAGAATAGAAAAGAAAATGTGTTTAACATGAGATGTCGTGTCAAGGGACACTGGACAAAGAAGAAAAGAGAGAATAGAAAAGAAAATGTGTTTAACATGAGATGTCGTGTCAAGGGACACTGGACAAAGAAGAAAAGAGAGAATAGAAAAGAAAATGTGTTTAACATGAGATGTCGTGTCAAGGGACACTGGACAAAGAAGAAAAGAGAGAATAGAAAAGAAAATGTGTTTAACATGAGATGTCGTGTCAAGGGACACTGGACAAAGAAGAAAAGAGAAAATAGAAAAGAAAATGTGTTTAACATGAGATGTCGTGTCAAGGGACACTGGACAAAGAAGAAAAGAGAAAATAGAAAAGAAAATGTGTTTAACATGAGATGTCGTGTCAAGGGACACTGGACAAAGTCCGCAGAGTTTGCGGCCACGTGGAGAAAAGAGAAAATAGAAAAAAAAGTGTATGAATGTATGTGTATGTATGTAGGCCTACGTGTGTATGTGTACGTATGGGTATGTATGTGGTATATATGTGAAAATGCCAATAACAAAAGAGGAAAGCATTGCTATGCAACACAACTCTCACACTGTGAGAGCAGAGAGAGCGGGGACTTACTAGAGGGACAAAGGCTAATTTTAGACACTACTCAGAGCGGCAGATACGAGGTCTCTGTTTGACTTGGAATCTGGCGTCTTGACCAGACTCCACACCACGAACTGAGCCACTAAACACCTTCTATAGAAACTATTGAAAAGAAGAAAAAGAAAAAAAAAAAAAAAACAACAACATACAAGCCACACACAGGAGTCAGATGAGGTCATTAGGAAAAAAAGGAAAAAGGAGAGAATAGAGAGGAGGCAAGGACAATTACAAAGGAAACACGTAATGTAGGTGTGTGCAGCCATGTATGTGTATGTGTATATATATATATATATATATCCTATCTCGTATATGTATGTATTTACTGCTTGTGTATGATGTACATGTACGTATGTATGTATATATGTATATATATATATATATATAGAGAGAGAGAGAGAGATAGGCTGCATGTAATGCCGTCCCACCGGGAGACATATAAATGATGTATCACCACCTGACCCGATACTGCTCTGTGTCCACAGTAACTACCATATAGCTTGCGGCTGGCAACCTTGCCTCCTGTGGCTACGGGCCAACGGCAGGGAGATCTGGGAAAACACACCACTGGGCCTAGACGCCCCTAGTCAATCCCACTAGTGGGGTAAGTGGAAAAGGCTGAATGAGTGCTTGATTTAGAAAATGCAGGAGTGAATGAACCAGGCGCACCCACTTATATTATAGGACTGTGACATGTACGGTCCCATAAATGACCTCTTGACTGTCCGCTCACCCGGCCTGCTCTCGGGGTCATATATGTAATTGTACAGCCACAACTCACATAGTCTTGTTGTGGGGAGGGTGTTGTGAGACACTGATTTGGTTACCAAACTGCGTTATGCCTCTCTGCCACCAAGTGTGGAAGAAGTGAGACTGGCCTCTGAACGCAGTGCGGCGTTTAAGTCCTGTGCATGCAGGCAAAAGTTAACGGGGTGGACTGGGGTGGATGGACATGGCAGTTTGCATTGAGATATACAATACACAGGGCAGTGCGTATTGAAACCCACAGTACACTTACAGTCACTTGTGTGGAGGATCGACTATTGGAAAAAAAGGAAAAAACCTACCCCCATCCATTCACTTGGCCTGCATTCAAACACCAACAACACTTAATTTGACGAAATAATTTAGAAAAGAAACACCTGAACTTTTACTGAGGCATACTCCCCCGAAATTTACACATAGCAAGTTTCCAGTGAGATAACATTAGAGAAAAAAAAGAGAGAGAGAGGGACAAGGACCAGCCCGACACTGGAGTAGACCATTTTTTTTTTTTTTTCTTTTTTCTAACCCCAAACATGGAAACAGACATCCACTCTGTTCGAGCAGACAAAAAAGTTGCTAGCAGAATGGCAAGATAAAGAAGACTTGACCTTGACGCCTCACCCAACTGAGTTTAGCCGAGCACAGAATGCCTCTGATACACAAAAAAAAGAAAAAACGTCACACGGCTATAAACCGAGATCAGATAGAACGGCTGTATGCCCTCGAAGGCAGAAAAAGAAGACACTCTTTTCGACCGGTATACTAAAGGCCGCGAGGGAACGTAATCGACTTGTCTCTCTAATTTATCACAACTTTTTGTTGACTGCCCCTGATAACAAGAACAACGCACAGCCTGTCCCAGACAATCTTGTCAATCTAAAACCAGAACCAGGCGCCAAAGCAGATACAATGTCGACGCTCAGCGTTAACAATAAGACAACACCAATCTCTGAAAATAACACAATGTCTCTCCTTGCCCCAAAGATTAAAACTAAGGCCCAACAGGATTGTGACCTGCCCCGGGCAGGCCAGCTACAACAATTATACCCTGAATTAGCACCATTAGCCAGCCCAATGCCAACCACTACAGAAACAACTGAGAAGCCCCCCGGGCCGCTACTATATGCCAACCCTGTCATGATGAAACCATTTGAAGCCACACTCACCAACCTACAGTGGGACGGCATTACTCTCACAAACCCTGTGAAAATACCAATCACAAATAATAGAGGAGTGGCCCTTCAGAGCGAACACGCGCACGGCACGCGGGTCCAGGTCCTTACAAACATCCCAAAACTGGACAGGCAAATACATCACCAACAACAAGCCCTGCAGCGTACCTCAGCAGCCTACAAGAGACCAAAAAAAATGTGCAGGAAATTTATCAAAATCAACATAGGATCCCGGCAGCGGATTTAAACAAAGAGTTACTCCATATAACAAAACAAACGTAACACACAAATACCAGAAATATCAATTACAATACAGGTATGGCAAGGATAATTAGTCCATTTACAGACCAGACTCAGAGCAAAACAATAACTAATCAGAGATTATTCTACGGCAAGATCATTGTTAATGGGCTGGTCTGAAATTTGAAAAAAAAAAAGAAAAAAAAAAAAAAAAAAAAAGACTGAAGAGAATCTGTGTCCTAGAATCAACAGCGTTCCAAAGAATAGATCCTCTACTCTTGCCTTATCGAAAAGCTGTAGGGTATATATAAATATTCCGCTTGGCGAGGAGCATAAGAATGAATATCTGGATTACAGAAAGAATTGAAACCATTTGAAAGCGTATGAAAGTCGTAAGTGGTCCTTATACAAAAATATAAATATCTGCAGGGATTTTATCGGCAAGACAGAATGTTTAGTTTCTAAAAAAGAGGAGCAGATGGTTCGACTCAATACGAGAAGGACTTAAGTGCTAACAATTGTGTTTAAAGTAAAACAATTATTTTGAAGAATAGATAAATAGAGGGTCAACCCATATCATGCTACAATAGGATAGGTAAGGAAAAAAAAAAAAAAAAAAAAAAACTCAAACTAGTGTAAAAAAAAAAAACACCTATTTTTTTTCCCAATTTAAGCTATCATCAATTATGATACCTAATAACATTGAGGCAACCTGATTGATTTTCGTGCCATTGCCGACAGACTTGCATTCTCCCCTGAACACCTGCTACTATTAGTACAAAATAAAATTAATTATCTACCTTCAGTGGTAGCTTATTTGTCTGAAACCAATCCACAGGAGCCTAGATAAGTTTCCATTTGCTCCTATAATTAGCTGGACAAAATTCTCATGTGACTTTATAAGGTACCCGAGCAAAAAACACTTATATATATATAAAAATTAAGGCGGTCAACATTAACTACTTAATCGTGAGTTAACTCAGCCACAAGTTAACTCGACCAATTTCATTAGTGCGCAAAAAAAAAAAAAAAAAAAAAAAAAGCCAAGTGGTTCGATTGCGCCAAAGGCAGAGGCATAATTGTTAAACATCTTAAGTTAAGTTAAAAAATAAGTCTACACAATTGGAGAACGGAGAAAGGACTCTAACAAATTTGCAGGTTTGCTCTAGTGGTTCCAACATCAATACAGCTTGGAATTGTGGATGAAAATAAACGTCACCAAATGTGGTCTGTGGCAGTCACTGATTTAATTGTTGGTACTTTTAAGATCTAGAGTAGTGTAGGGCATATATGTCAAACTCAAGGCTGCGGGTTCAAAGCAGGCCCGTAAAAAAAATCTTCTTAGGCCCGCAGGAAGACATTTAATTACTATCAGAACTAATACCCGTGTGTTGAAACACCGGCTGGCGCACAACATGGCACACTGGGCATTGCACCGACGTCCTTGGTAGGATATTAGGGTAGGGTTATCCAAGACATTCCAATTAGAAATGACCGCATTCACTCTGCAATGACGTAGGAGTAAGATGCGCAATGACATGACAAAGACTCATTAGCTCTGCAATGACGCATGAGTAGATGCAATGACACGACAAAGACTTACTAGCTCTACAGTCTGCACTAACGTAGAGACACAATGACGCAGACCAACACTAAGTGTATAAAATGAATTACTGCATACAGAGGTATGTCCCCATTTCCCCATACACGATATTTGACATAGTTTATCAGCATGACCACTTGGACAGTCATCATGTGAATAAGTGAGTTAATTATAATTTGACTGAACCATAACTACAGTTTTCACATTATGCAGTGAAATGGGAAGTGAAGGTGTAGAAACACACTGAAATACTTAAGTTGAGGGAGAATTATCTAATAATTACTCTTAACTAATGTACAGTATCTACACAAATATCCAGTGTACAGTATCCAACTAAATGGGCACCTATTCGCATATTACAACGTATTAGCCTCAAGCGAGAAACAAAACATTGCATTAGTGCATACTAAATAAACGCAAAATGACAATATATATATATATATATATATATATAAAAAAGAAAGATTATGCAATAAATATATTCCTGTACCTGAGGACCTCAAGTGTTGCTCTTGTGCTCAAGAGCGCTTCGACTAAAATTTGATTGGGACATCAACAAGAGCTCATCGATATGTCGTAGGCTTTTAACTGATACTGACCCTAGACACGGTATAGGGTGGTACAGATAACACCTAATAAACAGCAATTCCACAAAAGAAAAGAACAGTCTACACCCTACCCACCACCATCCAGACCAACATGCTAACTAGAAAAAAAATGTAAAATGCACTAATTTTGGCAGTCAGTCATGGTGTCGATTTCCAATTCAACCCTGTGATCATGTGCAATTAGGAGGGGGTGTATACGCCCCAAAACATGTTTTTGGCATTGGCCACGCCTTGCACTGTTGTGGCGCCCCTATGTGATTAATTTGTTGATAATATGTGCGCAAAATATTAAGCGTTGGAGGAGTAGGATACCAAACTTAGTTACCTAGAGAAAAGATTAATAATCCGAAATAAAGTGTTACAATTACAACAGTCTGGTTATCACACTAACTAGTGGAAATACAAATTTTGCCAGGTACAGGCTATGAACATTAACAAACAGGTGTGGTAGTCAAGGAGGGGCAGAGGTAAAATGACATAGTGACACAGTTCCACAACAAAGTACTGTAGTACAGATCCATCAGACATCAATACCAGTGTTGCACAGAAATATTGCAAGGTACATCAGGTATGTACAACAATGTAACAGGGAAGAAATAGCAACAGGGAGACATTGTCAAAATTATATTATCCGACTGTGTCTCATTCAAAAAAGAAACAACAACAACAGCAGGACAATACTTGACTTCACATGTTACAGCCTACTGGGCTGTCCATTCAAAGACTGCCGCACATCCTGCTCCACTCAAGAGACATTGTTGCTGTTACTGGAATCCACCATCCAGTGCAGCGACACAAACAATGAACTGTTCCGAGTGTTTGGGGGACACTCATCAGAGGCAACTGACAAGCCAACAACGAACTGACCAGGCCACAGACAACCAGCACACAGTGATGAAGTCAAAGAACTGTTCCAGTGTTTGGGGAGACGCTCACTCAGACAGACTGAAATGACCACACCACTTAAGGTCATGGGGCTGTGGTGCAACGCCTGCACTACCTCTGCCCACACACAAGGCCGGAGTCATTTGAAGTCAAGTATTGGACCCGCCACAGTTGAAGTTTCAGTAATTCAGGTCAAACAAACAATCAAATAAGGCAAGAATGCAAATTTATGAGCAACATTGGTACAACCATCAACTAACAATTGGCCTCCCCTATAGGAAAAGGACTTATGTTCCCCCCCTCCCACCCGCAAAAGAACATCATGTGTGTAGACCGCTGTGGTGGGTTAGGATCTACAAACTTACTGCCATGTCGGTTATCTGTTGACAGCTGGTAAACCTGTGCTTTTCACATACAACACCAAACACGTTTGTTGTAGGTAATGAGGCGTGATCTGATGGAGTTATATTACCCACTTTTGACAGAATAAAATCATTAGGGTATTATTACCGTATGCAATTTGTTACTGCCCAAATCTGGTTACTAACACCATAGTGAAGTTAAATGAAGTAAAAATAAATAAATAAATACTAATTGAACACTACAAAGACACAGTTGAACCGACCAATTATAATTCTAGAACCAAAACAAAAATATATTTTCAAATGTTATCTCATCGCACAGGTTGAGTGGTGGTGGAATTAACTAAACTCAGTAATTGAGCTACATGCATAGCCTAGTGTATAGCCTAGTGACAAACTTAAAAGATAACCTTTAGTCTGCTAATGCACACTGCTACAATCAATAGCATAATCAGTGGGTCATATAGGCCATAAAAGGACCATATTGATATTGGAACGTCTCAAAATAATGACACTTTGCTAATCAAAACAATGAATACATAACACCAATGCCAGAAGTAATTAATTAAGGTAATTCAAAAGTGTCCAAATAATTACGCTTCAAGGAAAATCACCAAAATGCAGTAGCAATAGTAAAATACAGCCTCAGTACAGGGAAATTAAAGTGCTACTACAAATAGCCCCAAAGTCAACTGACAAGATGCCAAATGAAACGATAAAGACAAATTCAAACTAACAAAGCAACTGTGGCTGCAACTAAAGAAGAAAGCAATTACTATTCATTATACTGTACACAATACAATGTATCTCATCAAGTTAAGGTTTCGTGTGTATACCTTAATCATCCCTGCTCATGCATTCCATTTCTGCTAATAACAATAGTTCAGGCCCGGGGCACATGAATGAACATCAACCGGAAGTGAACATCTACTTACTATTATGAAATACAATATGACATCACGTCCATGACACATTACCCACACTGCCACGATAATGCATAAAACGATAGTAGCAGACACACATCTCAAGACACTCAGCTAAATCTGAAAGGCATTTACCTGGTACAGGAAGATATGACCAAGACACAGGGTGACTGCTAAGTTGGTTGAATTATACTCTTGATTTAAACTATAGTGGCGTTTGACTTGCAAAATAAATTAGATAATTAATTATCCTGAAAATAAATACATTTCGTATTACCACTACTAGCTACGAGGAGTACATGTTGGACAACTAATGATTTGTTTAGATAAGAGAGATTTTACATTACTAGTGAGGGATACCATTACTTACATATAGGCACAGTGAGCAGCACAAGATAGTACAACGTTGTTTAGCATTTTTTTCATCACTCGATCATCAACGATGCCACATGCCTCCAAATCATTGACCAAGTTAGTATAGCCAAAATAAATTTTATGATGTCAAAGCTTGTACCATACACAGACCCTCGGGCCTAATTGGAGTCGAACACATTGACGCACATTTTCTCCACTGTTGTGGGGTCACGTTATCAAGTGAATTGCAAGTCTACCGACTCTTCTGAATCGTTTACACTTGACTCTAGGTTTTGGCAGTTTATCGGTTTTACAAAAAAAAAAAAAAAAAAACGGGTCACTCATATATTTCCATTTTTGATAGGTAGGTCATGCTGTTTTAGGGTATCAAGTTGGTTGTAGTTTGACTGTATGGCATCCTCATATTGCAGTAGGGTGTGTGGGGACAACTATGTGATATCCTGGGCAGGAGGCCTTGGTGTAGGGAGAAGGACGGTTAAGAAATATCATGCGTTTGTCCTGTCATTCCTAGTCCCAACACTCTGTCAGGTGATCAGGTGTGCTTCATTAGTCTGGACTCGGTGTATAGAGGGTGTGCAATCAAAATATGTATTTCATCTAATAAGGAATCCCATTAAGTATGGAAAAAGGTAAACTTTTTGGTTGATAAAATAACAGGGGGAAAATATAAGAAGTGATAAGGTTTCAACCACAAAGGTGGGGTACTATGGATAAGGCAGTGCAACTCACCAGCGAATACACCCCAGTGATTGTGACGGGCGAGAGTGACAGAAAACTACAGAAATTACAGAAATTAGGAATTACAGAAAATACAGAACTAATGTAATACAAACCACAAAATACTGCTTCAGCAGAGTACCAATGGCAATAACAAAAAAATGAAAAAATCAAATATAACATTAAAATTGCCCAACATCAATACAGAACGGGTCTTAAAATCGCACAGGAAACTACATTGTTCAAACTTATGTGACCAAATTCCCCTAACACGGTGAGTGGTACATCCAAATGTGGACGGGGAGCAAGGAGATAATGTATAAATGTCGAATCTAAAGTAACCATAACAATGTTTACCCCACAGGAACAGGTCTACAGACAAGGAGGGAGGTCTAAAAAGTCCAAAGTGTTTAGCAAACCAAAGCCATATTGTAGAGTACATAATATGATGTCATGTCAACTTTGGATTGTCTTAACAAAGAGGGAAAGTAAGAGGACAAATAGAATGGTGGGTAATAACAGAATATCAAGGAGGAGTGTCCAATTCATAACTGTAACACATTTCCCACAGGAGCGGAGAATGTTTGGATGTAGGGACAATTTTCCAAATGTGCATGTGTGGTGTGCTGATCTTATTCCGGGATGAGGTCAAAGTATTAAACTAACAGTTTCACAGTACAGTGGCTCAAGAGACCCCCAGTTGCGAGGTAAGCGACATCTACAGCCCGTATCCGAAGGTTACTAATGTGAATTACAGGGCAAGGTGGAGGACACGTTCCAGATTATATCTAGGAAAGACGAGGATGGTTTGTCAGAAATCAAGAATAATGTTAATTTTTCAGTTCTAATAACTTTTTGATCGTTGGTGATTCTGTCTGTGTCAATCAAACCCGATGCCAATGAAATAACTCACTAACAGACTAATAAAAAACCCAATTAGAGTGTTTGTATAGATTGATTATACATGCTATGGCTCCTCTTAAGTGAAAACTACCCAACGCAGTGCAGATGGCCAGGAAAACAACTATACACTGATTTTAACTTCATACATCCATATAGTAGTGGCACATTGGACTAAAACATTCTCTTGACAATAAGCAGGGGTTCAACCCAACTGAATGGGAATCAAAGCCCATTAGTATTGATTACATATATTCAGTTTGATATCCAGGAGGGTGAACAATTCACTAATTTAACAATAAACATCAGCCCAACAAATCTAGTTTTGGATTGTACTTAACACAGAAGACAAAAGCACGGCCTTTCCCCCACTAACAGGACTATATGAGGGGTTAACCAGACAGTAAGGGCATTAACATCAAGGAGGGAGAGAGGAAAAATTCATGCAATAAAATGGAATAAATAGAGAGAGGATATACACTCATTTCGATAGGCCAAATTGTCTCAGAATAGATATCTCGAAGGTCAGGCCACTGCAGGGAGCACCATATCTATGTTTACATTCCAAAACAACAAAAAAAAAAAAGCAACCACCAAATTATCTGCACTATTAGCAAGACAGAACAGAGAGACACACAACAGGTCCCTAATCACCCTCGCAGGCCCCGCTAGTAGATCCGTAGTGTAGGGAGACACAAGGGGGGTAAAATTCAGGGCTATGATTTTTGTCGGGGGGGGGGGGGGGGGTTAGAGAGCCAGGACATGAGTTTCCGGATACACAATGATAGTATATTACCAGCCCGGTAGGGTAGTACATCCACCTAGAAGAAGAAAAGACACCCCCCCGCCAACACTGCATTTGCCCCAAGAAGAAAAGCCCCCCACACACACACCCAACACTACACACAAGAACACACACACCCCCCACAAAGACCCAACACTACACACAAGAACACAAACACACCCCCACATACACCCAAAGAAGACAAGGAAGCAACAGCAAGGTCGTAGAAAATAGACTGGGGGAACCACACACGCCACCACCATAACATCAAATAAGGCTAAGGGGATTAAGTGTGATTAAAAAGAAAAGTGAGTAAGTAGTTATTATTTATAGTAAATAATAACTAGGGGGGGGAAACAATTTGAATATATATATTATATACACAATTTGAATATGTTTTTTGGGGAGGTTTAGACACCAGTTAATTTGGGAATTAAGACAAAATTTAGGCCTTCCAATTATGGTGGCGGGTTGGATCTGAACTCAGGCTACTGACTATTGACTATCCAGTGATCAACGCCGCCCCATCATGGTCCAGAGGACAAGGAACAGGAGCGCATCACAACTCACGGCTTTATGGATAAGCCTATACGATGTTGAGAAATTGTTCAATTCGGCCTTGATTATATATATTGGTCCGATGTCCAAAGACTAGGACAACCACCCCACTGGGGACACTTTTGCCCAAATTGAGGACAGGGATATATGGGACCCTTAAAATTTCCCATATTCAATTACGAATGTCTGACAGTGTCCAGAGGCGGGGCATGGCCGAATGGTATGGATAGGGCCTGGCATCCCACATCCATAGTCTCAGGTTTTCCCCACTAAAAGAACAAGAAAGTAAAAACAAAAAAAGTGGTTTTCCCTGTATCACATGCTCCGCTGAGGTCAACTGGCAGGCAGGAGTAAAAATGAATGATGATGTTCTATGTACACATAACTGTATAGCAGAATGTACACACTTAAATGTTACTGCTGATGTTAATCATTATATCAATGAACTGATTGGAATGATCTAGGAGTGCCTATGTAACCTAAATATATAGCACAGTGAGATGAGTGGTGCGAATAGACTACGCCCACAATGACTGTGGAGAAGAAAAAAAAAGACATGTAATGACAATCATGATGTAATCAACGTTTAATTTAACTATTTTAATATACTGATTCCATTGTCATTATTTTCCGGTAATCAACGTTTAGTTTACCTGTTTGATATACTAATTCCATTGTCGTTATTTTCTCGTAATCAACTTTGGTTAACTGTGCCATAGTGGCCTACTGATTCTACTATTGTTATTAATTATAATCAATGGTTAGCTAACTGAGAGAGTATTGATAGTATCGTTATTCCCCAGTGTAGTTCTTTATTAGCTCTTTATCATTAGTTCTTTATTATCATTATTTTTATTTTTATTTTTTGTTGACTAAAATACATACAAACCATTGTGAACTCAAGGTTTGGGAATGAGTCATTACTAATCAATGGATAGATTAAAAGTGAAAAGATGAAATTGTAGCTGCAATTTAGTAGGCCTATAGGGAGACTTACTACACCTGCAATCCATGTGTATGTAAGTCTAGATGATTTGTACAATCATTAGTCAGAATAATGTCAAATAGCATGAATCCCGGTGATTGGGAAAAAAAGAAAGTGTATTGTGAGGCTGTTCCCACCTGGAATGCCTGCTACTTGGTCTACTGGCATGGTCAACATTGTCATGGTCCAGTGGCAGACAGTCCAGTGTCTTCCCCAACCCTACGCTAATTAGCTTAGGCCTGAATCAACCAGCTTAACACCTCAAGGGGCGCCCTAACCTGGCACGACGGTCGCGGTCGGATTTTTTACCTGCTGATAGTGTAGTGGTCATTGCATGTGAATTTATGACCAAGGAGGGGTGATGGGATAAAAAATAGACCTTCACCATAAACACCCATACTTTTCAGAGTGTGCCATGGGCCGGCAGGCCGCTTCAAGGTCACAGCCCTCTGAATATTATGCCTGACAAAATAGATAACAGGCAGAGATCTCTCCAGCAACCGACACGCACGCTTGCTGTTCCTTCTGGGGCGCCCCGACACCTGATGTGGAACGAATCTCATTCGTGAAATAACAGGCCAGTATTATTCTGATTTTATGTGTTCAAATGTTGTTCCTATCTGTGAGTCAAGTAATAAACAATGCCAGAATTTGCTAAATTGGAAAGCTGCCTACAGTCTTATTGAGTACTGGTTTAACTGTATACTTCAGGTTCTGGTCTGGTACTGCTACTCTCTGGGTATACCCCACCGGTCTTTAGGTTGTTGAGCACCCAGACGGTCTGGGAACGACCCAGGTTAGCTGGTCAAGTTAATCTGGCAAGATTAACCAGTTTTCATGAAACCGAATGAACGCTAATCCAGGATATAATAAACCGGGATATCAGTTAAATCCTGGCTTTTCCCCTAATCCACCTTTCGTGAAATAGGCCCCAGGTCACTGTGACTCAGATTCCTTCAGTGAAATCTGTTAATGTAGGAGACACAGTTAGTCTAGCATGCAGAACAAGTACTGCTCCATATGACGATGATTGTTTATCCTGGTACCAACAGAAACCTGGAGAAGCTCCTAAACTCCTCACTTATCGAATAAACCGTCGTCAGTCAGGAATTCCATCCAGGTTTAGTGGTAGTGGATCTGGGACTGACTTCACTCTGACCATCAGTGGAGTCCAGGCTGAAGACAAAGGTGTTTACTACTGTCAGAGTTATAATTATTATGGCGGTGGCAGACCCAGTGTGTATACACAGTGATACAGAGTCGTACAAAAACCTCCCTCCATACAAGAGGAAGCGACTGGAGCTCAACAAGAGGGACATATACTGTATAACAGCATGTCTGACAGTTAGCATCACATTCCCAACCATCTTAAGAGAAATGCAACTGGTAAAACAAGGATGATGACAAGAGTGTACAGATTGAACTTTGTGTATATCTGAACCTGGGATTTGATTCTATACTGGATTTTCCAAAGCTGCACAAGGATCCTGGATGAGACTGAACTTGGTTGTCAGGATAAACCAGTAGAGAATCTGTTTAAGGTGTTGGAGGACAATCAGAACATCTCAATCAACATAATCCACAAGGAAATCCTGGTGTTCATGTTGTGTTTATAACTACAGTATAACTATATTTGCTGTGTGTTCTAGGCTATACACATAGATATGACATGGCCTTTTAAATGATGAAGTATTTCACTGACTGTGTGAACACTGAACAGTCATATTTACAAAATAATAGAATCAGATCATGATAAATACAAATGATAGGTATTGTTCTGTACATGTTAGTAAACCCTTATAGAGTACTGTACCGTTCACTCCATTGTGAGTGAGTGCAGTGAAGTCATTCATGTAGAAAGGAGGTTTTTGTACGAGGGTTTAACCAGCATGGATCACTGTGGTGGACTTTCGGTGGAGGCACCAGACTCATCTTCAACAGTGAGTACTGACCCATTTTATAACATTTATCTTCAACGTTTCTTGAAGTGACCTGTGTTAGGATTTGTTCTGAAAGTGTGACTGAAAAGGAATTTGTTTATATATTTATTTGCATGAAATTAGGATGAAATGCATGAATTGTGTGCTACAACACAATTTATAATTAAGTTCAATTTATTATATTGCATTTATATGACATTACTTAATCTAATATAAAATCCATATCCAATCCATATATAGATAGCTTACTATTCTAAATTTGCTTGAAATTGAAATATTGAGTTAACCAATTTTGTGCAGCTTTCAGTGTTCTAAGCATTGTACTTTAGCTATTGGAAAATATCAGATATAAGCTCATCAAAGCCGCCACTTAGTGCTCTGTGAGCTTGTTGATCTGCTATTTTTGAAAAACTGTGACAATTTGAAATCTTTGAATATCATGGGCAGTGTTTTGCTTTAGGGTGTTTTGCTCCTGGAACTACATATTTTCAAATGGGGGTCAGTGGTCATGATTTTGGCTGTCCTTGACATGAAATATTGAGGACAACTTATACGTCAGGATTTAGAAGCCATTTGTAATCAGTTCTCAGATCAAAATGGATTCATCGATTTATCAGTGACCTAAAATATTACATTTACTGGTTTGTCATTATATAGCAGAAACAATACAGCCATGAGCAGCAGATGTATGTGTTACAGTAGATATACAGTAATTAAACTGTAACTTATGGCCTAACTATCTTATAATTTTGTTCAAATTCAACAGTATACTTAATCAGTGTTTGCCATTAACAGTCGAGACACAAATGTGGGTCACAAACCTCTTTTTTTGCGTATAATTAACCAGAGTTATTTTTCTTTTTTAAACAAGATCCCAAAATAATGTCATGAATAAAAGTGATTAAAATAATTAGTAGTAGTAGTAATTAGTAGTAGTATTAGACCTGTACCTTTTTGGGACAGATGCAATTTGGGAAACGTATTGTCATAGCACCTGTTTTAACTGTCTGTGTCCCATTTGTGTCCATACTGTATGTGGAGACGTCTGCATCTGTCTGTCTGTCTGTGTCTGAAGAGTGCTGCAAACTCACTGTGAAAAGTAGACTAATTAAGTAATCATGACTTGTGCATTTAGATTAAATTAGATGTGATTAATTAGTTCGATGTGATTCTATGCAACAGTTTGATGCAAAAAGTCAATTGAAGTTGATCAGATCATATATTTCCTGTGTACAGCGGGTCCAGCGTCCAGGCCCTCAGTCTCTCTGCATCCTCCGTCATCTGAGCAGCTCTCTGCGGGGGACTCGGCCACCCTGGCATGCCTGCTCAGCGGCTACAACCCCCCGGGTGCCCAGGTGAGCTGGCTGGTGGACGGGAAGGAGGCGACGGCCGGCGTCCTGACCTCAGAGGAGCTGGAGGAGAAGAACGGCCGTTACGGCCGCAGCAGCACCCTGACCCTGAGCAAGGCACTCTGGGAGCAGGGCGAGGTGTTCACCTGCCTGGTGAACCACCAAGGAAACACACAGCCCACTGAAATCACCAGGACACAGTGTGGGAAGTAGATAGACGTGCATCATGCACGCAGTGTTGCTGAAAACATAGAGCTTTATAGAAATATAGAAAAGACTTATCACATCACAAATGTTAGGTTTTGTTATTGCTTTGTCTGTCATTAGTGCTTTAGGAAACTAATGACACTCATTAAACTGTCTGACAAAAACCATAAGGTTGCTGAAAACAATTCCATCATTTGCTCAATGCTTCTGAAAATTGATGCCCTCATAAATAAAAAGCAAACAAAAAGAAATGTTCATGAAGTCAGCTTTTTGTCAATTCATATTTATTTACAAACTTCATCTGATTGTATGACGACTTCATCCTCCTAAATGTGTTAGTGTTTGGTTTATAGAAGGCAGATAGGATGAGAAACATGGTGAGTGGGATGAGGTTGAAGAAAATTAAGATTAACCAACTACGTACAGTAAGCTGTTGTGAGTTTGATTGGATATAATCGCAGATCTGTGATTGTCACAATAAATTTGAAATGCCATACCATATGATTTATGTGGAATATGTTGGTCATTTGTTTAATATGCATTCAGTCATATACTGTACATCAAACATAGTGCAAATGTCCTCACTCATTGTTCTATAATGGGATTGATAAAGCTTTAATTTCATTTTAGGTATAAACATACACATTACCGGTATATTCAAGTTGCTGTTGGTGTGTGAACCTGTCACTCATAACAAACATGGTGGAGCCACTTCTACATGAGTACCAACTCCCAACAGACACAGAGTGATGACAAACCATGCAGTATTAATAGGATGTTTCAGAGTGAGTCTCTGAGGGACAGTTGAACATCTGGGAACAGTGATGCTCCATTCTGGTCAGCAGCTCAAACCACTGCCCCATGACTATGCAAATCAAAGCACACTACCATGACCTTATGGAAATCAATGACTAAAGGGGAAATACAGGCAGAATTCAACATTCTTCCTCAATCTGTTGAATGTGTTCTGTGCTCTGTTCTCTTTGCAGGAGAAATGAATTATGCCTTTATGTAGTAAATCACTTTTTAAAGGTTTTCCATCCATTATTCCTGATCAGAAGAACCATCGTCTGCTCAGAAGTTCAGATTAAGAAATGTATATCTGTATCATCATGAAGTCTCTTGTGGATCTGTTGTGCTCACAGGAGCCGAAACTAAGATGCAAATCTTTAGTTTCAGTCCCTCTGGGACGGATATGACAGGCTGCCAGTTTCAATTTACAGCAGATGTTTGCTGAATTTGCTATGATTTATAAATCACACTGTATTCGTACATAGCATATACTGATACTGTCATTGTATTTGACTGTGAATCAATTGAATAGACATTCTTGTTGAGAGGATTATCACTTACATCCATTGTTGTCAAGTAATTTCGGTAATACTGTACTGCATGGATCTGCATAACTTCATTAATAAGAAGTCTATACACAATTAGAGAATGAGGAATTAACCTGACCTAAGGTTTCTGAAAAACTTTACTTTGAAAAATGTATATCAGCATAAAAAAAAGTTAATTGTAGAATACTGGACATACTGTACAGAATCCAAAAATGGATCAACGTTTGCCTGTTATCGCTTCTATGGTACTAATTCTACACCAATAAACCATTGAATTGTGATCCAAATCTTATCCAACGATATCAAAAATAATCTTTAGTATGTTCTTCTGAGAGTCTAGCTAAATGTCATTAACAAGTCCATTTGGTTCCATTTGTACATTAATTTAACAGTGATTTTACAACACAAATTGAGGTCCTGGAGATGCAATTAAATGAGGTGTGTGTGAAAATGTTCTCTTATGGGGGTCCCCTGTCATATATTTTCTGCAGGATAATGATGAGTATCATTTTAGGGGTCCTTGACATAGAAAAAGGTTGAAAACCCACTGCCCTACAGTGTCACCAACACCTGCTGCTGGGATAACCATCGTCTCCCCCATGTAATGACTGATTGATTGATTGATTGATTGATTATTTTATTAGACAATCAACTGCTGTAAAAAGAACAGTACAAAGTACATTCACATACAGTAACAGACTGTGGTCTCCAGGAGACAGTAGCATGTCACCTGGACACAGACCCAGGTCTGATCAGCATTGATCTGTACTATAGAGATCAACTACAGTATATGTATTGTGTATTAGTCTGTCAGTCCAGGTGTACAGGTGGGAAATTTGGTCCAGAGGCTTGTTGTCGGCTACCCAATTGCAATTTAGCCATTTAGCAGATGCTATTAATCCAGAGCAACTTACAATAGTAAAAGTTTACAATTTAAGCAGAATTTACAATAAACTTTACAATATACAATGTAGGCCTAAGCACTAAAACACGGTAATATAAGACATCCTGTATAAGTCACTGCTGCAAGTACTGTGGATGTAATAGAAGTGATATGAGCTGAGATGGAGTCTGAAGAGGTGTGTTTTCAGACTGCGGCGGAAGACAGGGAGTGAGTCTGTGGTTCTGATTGCAGTGGGAAGTGCATTCCATAGTTTTGGAGCCAGGAGGGCACACAGAGCACACAGGACCTCTGCAGGCAAGAAGCACGCGAGCCAGTGCAATGTAGGCTACATAGTCTAGTAAGCTACATTCAGTATACTCTATATTGTTTACGTATTTATCTAAATCAGTAAAGGTTTTATTGAAGTCTGGTTTTACCAAGCGCATATCGTACGATGGCACAACAGTAGAGAAACAGGATATGTAACATCATGATGCTACTCTGCTATTTACTATATAAAGTCATCATGTCCATAGATAGTTCAGCCACTAATCTTCTGTCATAGCCATATATGGCCAGTAACATCACTTGGGAGGCCAATGTAAGCTGGAAGGAAATTAGTTAAAGGGGAAGTCCACCCATTTTCAATATTCTAATGTCAACCCTAGAGGTGCTGGGTGGACATGATAAAAAAAAGTTCCCCCATTGTGTTCCCAAGAAATGGAGGTCTGAAGAAAATCACTTGGTGAAACATCTTGATGAAATCATCAAGATGTATTTTCACCATGTTAATGGATTTCTTTAGACGCTCCTTTTTTCTGAGAAAATGGGTGGAATTCCGCTTTAAGGTGACGATTGGGAGGACATTTACGGGTTTAAAGTTTCGAACCTCTGTGGCCAATAATTTGGTCCAGGCTTTCACTTTTTTGCGCAGCATGGACAAAAATGAAAGCCTGGGTGGGTATCAGTCTTAGCTAAGGAGTAAGGGAACTTACTTGGTCCGTGTATTTTACGGCCAACTGAATTCTCATATCGTCTTTGACAGGCAGTATTCAGTAGGCCTATATGGTTCTGTGCACTGAATAACTGTTTTTCAAAATGTGGAAATTGTTAATTAAAAATGGGAAATGGGTTTCTTTTTCTTAATACTGCTTAGAAATGTTTCCTTAAAACTTAGAAATAGGTTTTTAAAACGCCTATATGACCTAATTCCTTACTTTTTTCGGTGCGGTCGCCCTCAGAATGGTGATTTCAGTACCAGCACGCTCCTGTACTGAATTCTGTTTTTTCTCTCGCTCAGAGCGTGGAGGCGTGGCGCGGAGCTCTTGATTGACAGCTCGGTTACTGCTGCAGTTACTACAAGGAGACACACGCGGCGCTGTTGGCGCTGTTGTACTAGCAGATATTATGAATTTGAGTAGACAATGTTATTATACATTTATCCTTTATTATATTTAGATATATGTTTATACCCTTTAGCACTGCCGTAATTTTAAATAAATTAGCCGGCTTTTTGGTTGCATATTAACACAGCACTGTTATTACATTCTGATTAGTCATTGATGATTGATGCATCCTCCTCTGTGTCAACTCTTAATAAAGTAGCCTAATAGAGACAGACAGAAAGACAGACAGTCGACATGTTGAAGAGGCCTACCTGGTAATAGGCTAAGTACCTCGTCATCTGTGTCATTAATCATTATTATGCAACCCGTTATGTTACAGGTATAGTTTATTTGTTCAATTAAGTGTTTATAGAGGTGGGTCACTATAATGCCACTTAGGCCGTCAAGGTGCCAAACAAGGTGCCAAAGTCATTGAAGTTTTGTAGTCTATATACATTTATCCTTTATCATTTAGATAATATTTATACCCACTGCCGTCATTTTAAATAAATTGTCTTACCTAACCTGGCTTAACTACCCTGTAACCAGCCACAGAGCTATTATTTCTAACTATTGGTATAAAGCGCACACTGCAGCGTGATCATGGTGTCACGGACGGACCACAGTGACAGACTGTGTGTGTGTGTGTGTGTGTGTGTGCAGAGCTTCCACGAGGGGATGATGGCTCAGGTGACCACAGGAGGACAGGAGTCCAGGCCCTTCAGAGTATGCACAGGTGTCAGACAGGGTTGTGTACTCGCACCTGTACTTTTTAACATCTTCCTCATGAGTGTCACCTGGCTACTGCACAAGGAGCTTGAAGGAAGCAGTGGTGTCCCTGTTGATTACAGGCTGGATGGGAACCTGTTTAATATCAGGAGGCTGCAGGCAGTTACCAAAGTTAAGTCAGTGAACATCGTGGAACTACAGTATGCTGATGACTGTGCCTTTGTGGCACATTCACCAGAAGCTCTTCAAGCAACACTAACAGCTGCTGTGAAGGCCTATAACAGACTTGGTCTCACTGTAAACACTGCAAAGACAGAGGTACTATGCCAGTGGAACTCACCACCTCCAACTCCACCACCATCACCAACCTTCAGCATAGACGACAACCCCCTAGCAGTAGTCCCAGACTTTAAGTATCTAGGGAGCATCCTATCGGACAACTGCAGCATGGAGAACGATGTCCAGAATCGCATCAAGTCTGCCTCAGCGTCCTTTGGTAGACTGCGTAAGAGGGTGTTTGTGAATAAAGACCTAAACATTCACACCAAGGTAGCAGTCTACCAGGCTATCTGTGTCTCCACACTTTTGTACGGGTGTGAAGCCTGGACCCTTTACCGTCGGCATATCCGCCAGCTGGAGAACTTTCACATCAAGTGTCTCCAGCGCATCCTTGGGCTCACCTGGCGCGACCGTGTACCTCACACGGAAATCCTGAAGAGAACTGGCACAAAGAGTATGGAGGCCACTTTTCTTCAGCACCAGCTGCGTTGGGTTGGCCACACCATCAGACTGCCAGAAGACAGGCTTCCACGCCAACTCCTCTATGGTCAACTCCACCATGGCCAGCGATCAGCAGGAGGGCAAAAGCGGAGGTACAAGGACCAGCTGAAAACCACGCTGAAGAGGTGTGGAATCCAACACACCCAGCTGGAAAGCACTGCCTCAGAACGCACTTTATGGAGACAGCTCTGTCACACTGGACTTCAACGTTTTGAAGAGGAGAGGAGCGAGGCGAGGGAAACAAAACGCCAGAGGAGAAAGATGATCCCTGAATGAATGAATGAATGAAATTTTTATTTACCAGAGATGAGTTACAGTACAAGACAAGTACACACTGCTACAAAACTGATAACAGCTTGGAGAATTACAGTACAATTCAAGTACAACTGCATCAAATCTGAAAAAGCTGATTGGACACACTAGTTAAGCATACACTTGTTTACAATAGTGGCCAACTTGTTCATTTCATAGAGGCATTCAAATACCGTACATACAAAACAACTACTTCAGTAAAAACAGAAGCAGCAAATCAAGGAGGCAAAATCATAGTGGAGGAAAAAAGGGAAAAGAGAAATGTACAAAGAGGAGAGGCAGCCAAGACCACAACGAACACTGCCTTCATATGCCCCCACTGCAATAAAAACTGTAGCGCACGGATTGGACTTTACAGTCACCTCAAAACTCACCAGCAGAAGAAGTAGAAGTCATCATCGGATACTAGCTCTGGTCCAGAGCTCCACTGCTTCTGAGTCTGACCTGCATTGGAGCTCTGTTGGTCTCCGTGCATTCGGCCATTACTGCACCCGACCAGTCTCTCTTCTCTAGTGGATATATAAAGAACGTTTTACCTACTCACCAAAATAAACACGTCTTGTGTCATTAGAAAGCCTACTTACCTTAGTGGAAACACTCTGAGCCCCCCACCACACGGATAAATTGGACTTTTTGGCCAGAACGCGATCGTTTTTCAATGGAAAAACAACCAGGATTTGCGCCCTCTACCGATATTGCCAATAGAAAAGTTCCATAGGAAATATTTTTCCTTCAGTGAGAAGCGATCGCGTTCTGGCCAAAAAGTCCAATTTATCCGTGTGGTGGGGGGCTCGGAATGCGACCACTAAGGTAAGTAGACTTTCTAATGACACAAGACGTGTTCATTTTGGTGAGTAGGTAAAACGTTCTTTGTATATCCACTAGAGAAGAGAGACTGGTCGGGTGGAGTAATGGCCGAATGCACGGAGACCAACAGAGCTCCAATGCAAGTCAGAGTCAGAAGCAGTGGAGCTCTGGACCAGAGCTAATCGGATACGATGGACTACCATAAGCAAAAGTAAGTAAAAGTGTGTGTGTGTGTGTGTGTGTGTGTGTGTGTGTGTGTGTGTGTGTGTGTGTGTGTGTGTGTGTGTGTGTGTGTGTGTGTGTGTGTGTGTGACTGTGTGTGACTGTGTGTTCCTATTCATTTACTTCAATGGCTAGTTCGGATATGGCACCTTGGCGGCCCAGGTGTCATATGGTGTTAATTTTTATTATTAGTTATTATTAGTATTCATTGTCTGTCTGTCTCTACTTTATTTTTCATTACTTAAGAGTTGACACAGAGGATGCATCAATGTCTAATCAGAATGTAATAACAGCGCTGTGTTAATAGCCTATGCAACCAAAAAGCGGGCTAATTTATTTAAAATTACGGCAGTGCTAAAGGGTATAAACATATATCTAAATATAATAAAGGATAAATGTATAATAACATTGTCTACTCAAATTCATAATATCATCTACTAGTACAACAGCGCCAACAGCGCCGCGTGTGTCTCCTTGTAGTAACTGCAGCAGTAACCGAGCTGTCAATCAAGAGCTCTGTGCCACGCCTCCACGCTCTGAGCGAGAGAAAAAACAGAATTCAGTACAGGAGCGTGCTGGTACTGAAATCACCATTCTGAGGGCGACCGCACCAAAAAAAGTAAGGAATTAGGTCATATAGGCGTTTTAAAAACCTATTTCTAAGTTTTAAGGAAACATTTCTAAAGTATTAAGGAAAATAAACCTTTTTCCTATTTTTAATTAACAATTTCCCGTTTTTGAAAAACAGTATTCAGTGCACAGAACCATATACTGAATACTGAATGTCAAAGACGATATGAGAATTCAGTTGGCCGTAAAATACACGGACCTTACT
>CM076965.1:59585889-59614073 GCA_039105355.1 Benthosema pterotum | reverse complement strand
ATAAATATGTTAACGTCCTGTTAATTTTACGATTTCAAGATCTGGATCTGGATCCACGGATCCGGTCCAGGTTTTCTTCTTTTAATAAAAACGGTAAAAATCAACAGAAAATTAACATTTTTATGAAAAAATAAATAAAAATAAAACTACAGGTGTTATGGTGATTCAGCTGATTCAGCTTTGTTTGTTTACATCGTAAAAGAGTGACTTTAAGAGCGGTTGGCATATTTTGATTTACCAATTTCCAATCACTGAAACTTTTTTTTTAAATGTTCGTATCCACATTTGGAGCACATCATGGCAAGGTATCTACACCAAACAAACAAACAAAACAAATCAACAAAAGTGGTCTCTTACCCTTCACAATGTAATATTTTCTAATGTATTAAAACAATAAAGTTTTGTGCAGTGTTGATGTAATTTAGACATGGGCTTTCTTATATACTCCAGTCGTTCTATATATTGCAGCTGTGCTGCATATGTTCATAATACAAGTTGAACAGACTGAGACGGATGGTGGAAGGAAGAAGGTGGATGCAGTAAAAAAAAAAAAAAAAAAAAAAGTAATATTTTATGTTTCCAGTTTAATGAATGCACACCTCACATCACCAGAAATGTCATGTTTAGATATAGACATACTGTACAGTATATCAACCCATACCGATATGTGGTGGAGAAAAAAACTAAATGGCAGCATTCAGTGATTTGGGACCCCCCTCCCTCCCAGACCAACACCATGTGCACCAAGGCCTGCCTTAACTCGGTTCTCCATATATTTCCCCCCGATTGTGTGGCTCTATACATATCTGTAAATGGTGCTTTTTCTGATAAAATAAAATAAAAAATAGAATATAGCAGAACATAATGCACTATATATAGCAGAATATAATGTACTATAACAGTAGTTTTCACCCATTTGTATTTCAGGGCACACTTCCCCACTATTCAGCATTTGATCCACAAGACAAGATTTTGTGTTTGTTGTTTGTTTTGTTTTATTTTTGTCCACAATTCTATGCTGTATTTAGGCAAGATAACATGCAAATATTTTTTTTTTTTTTTTTTGGGGGGGGGGGGGGGGGGGGGGGGCTTATATTAGGACTTATATTAGGCAAATAAGCATCAATAATAACATCAGTTGTTGAAGTTGCAACAGACACGCAGCATGCATAAAGCTAAAGGTCTGACTAAAGGTCTGAGTTTTCTGTTTTCAATGATGACATGCTGTTGGTTTAGTGGTGCCACAATTGTATAGTTAGTAGCAGTAGTAGTGTTTCAATCATTTTAATCATAACCTCTAATATTTTGAAATATCTTTGTTTTGCGTGCTAATGCTATCATGTATTGGTGGGGCAGTCAGGGCGGCAGCCCCCCTATGCCATGCTTAGATTGGCCCTGATAATATAAAATATTTTAGATGTGAGAAGTGGGGGGACGCCGTCCCCCGCGTTCCCCCTCCACTACACCCCTGCCTGTAACCCCCTCAAGGACCACTTCGTGGACCCGGACCACTGGTTGAAAACCACTGCCTGCACTACTGTAAACGTTGGCCACGCCCGACCTTACTCTATGCGCCCGACATCAAATTATGATGACGTCAGTTCCGGAAGCAGGAAGCGGCGCATCTATCTATGTAACCACCGGCTTCTCTTCCCCTTCAAGGTGCATCATCCAGGCATCCACCCGCTCTGCAGCCCATGGTAGCACCAACCAAACACCATCGGTGGTAGCACAGTCTCTTCTCAAAGCGCAGTGAGTAGTACTTCTAGTCCTTGTCGTTGTAGCGGTGAACTCACACAGTAATCGCCGTAGAAGATATGACTTGAAGCCGGGGGGAGGACAGTGGTACGGTGTCCCCATGTCGATCAGTCAGTCGCCACTTTTCGGAGCAGGCCACCATCACTGCTACGGAACCATCTAGTGTCCAGAGTTGCGACATTGAGGGGTCGGAAACTGCAGCGCTCGAGCTCCTGTTCACAATGCAGCCTGAATAGGGACAAACTAGTTGGAAATACGTCGTTTTCAACGAGGGCGGCGCAAATAAAAGCTATTTTAGGGCCTCAACAAGTCTCTGCCATGTTTGTGTTGTGCTATCACTGCAAAACGATCTAAAATAAAATAAATACATCATATAAATGAAAAAACACACATTTTCAACATTTTAATATTCATTTAATATACCTTAGAGATGTTGTGTGGACATGATAAAAAAGTTCCCCCAAAATTCTGTATTTCCTGGAATGGAGGTCTGAAAAAATCATGGACATGGTGAAATGCATGTGTTTCACCATGTACATGATTTTTCTTTCAGACCCCTTTTTCCTGAGACCCCTTTGTCCTGGAACCAAATGGACCCGCTAGGGTCCATTTGGTTCACATTTGTACCCTCTCAGGAAAATTCATTAAAGCTGGGCTGTTGCCTGAGTCCAGTGCATCTCTGCCTACTTCCTGGTCCAGGACTTGTCCCTATCTGTTGTCCCCATTCTCAATAGAAGTCTTATGTAGAGCCCGTCATTGGACTGACGCCATGAAGCGAACGGAGTTGTCGTTATCTGTCTATACTCCCAAGGCTCTGGCTAACATGCTACAGTAGCAGCAGATTCTGCTGTCATAGAGGTTATGTGGTGATCTCTACTCCAGGGATGAAATTGTTGCTGACTCAAATATCTAATGCATCATGTGTGGGTGTGGGTATGTAACCGTGATGTTCACTGGCTCCCTGGTAATTTCCACCATTCTGCATTCATTTATCATGCGACCAGCCATGCCTCCATAGCAGGTATTCTTTGCAGTAATATTGCTACAGTGCAGGCACTGCACAGGCGTGGATTCAGTATTTGAAATCATAGAGCTTAAACCTGCAAGGCTGCAATTCCTTTCATAGTCAAAACATTTAAATCTAGTTTAGTATGACAATGTTATCATCAGTGGCGTTTCCAAGTAATTTGGAGCCCTAGGTAAGGTTTTCCCTGGAGCCCCCCCTTACCAAATGGACCCTTACGGGTCCATTTGGTAAGGGGGGGCTCCAGGGAAAATCTCCTGTAAAATGGCACCCCCAAGGGATAATAAATTATGAACTATTTTTAACTAAATAACATTATACCTGTATGTGTTTTAAATGATCAATTCTACATATAATCAGGGGTGAAAGTGAAGGGGGTCCCGCAGGGTCTGGGACCCGGGAAAAGATTTCAGCAGGGTCCCGCAGGGTCTAATAAAATATTGGTTAAATAACCTGTCACCGCACAGAGAGAAGTCTCCTCTTGTCGGTTCGCACAGCCAGAGCCACAGAGACAGAGTATCGACAGAGTTACGCCATCTATATAGTATAGATAGAGTTATGCAAACTCCGTTCACTTCATGGGGTCAGTCCAATGGAGGCTCTTCTACATAGACTGCTATTTAGAATAGCAACAGCAAATAGGGACAAGTCCTGAAGCTGACATAGAAAGAAATGCTGTGGACTTGGGCAACAGCCCGGCTACTGGTGTTATTCTTTCTCAAACAATTTTAGATCGTTTTCAAATGGACCATGAGTACACTCTCAGAAAAAAAGGAAACTCATTAACATGGTGAAACATATCTTGATGATGTCAAGCTGTATTTCACCATGGTAATGTTTTTTTTTCAGACCTCCATTTCTAGGAAACACAGAACGGGGGAACTTTATCATGACCTCTAAGGTATATTAATGACAGTAAAATATTGAAAAATGAGTGGAATTCCCCTTTAAGATTCTAATTGTGTGGACTCTTGAAAATTACTTAATTCAGATGTAGACTCTTGAGAGCAGTATTATTGGGGTTGAAATAATGCTGTTTTGCAGTAGTTTGTAACAAAATAAAATCTTAAATGAAACCTATTTCTTGTGCAGCCTAATGCCTCAAATACAAAACAGTTTAATCATGCTGAAATGGAGTATAGGGAGCCTAATGCAGGTGTAAGGCAGACCTGCTGTGTTTTATATTATGTTCCAGGTTAGGTTAGGTTAGCTTACAGTGCCACAAAAAAGCATTTTCCTATGCATTTAGGACACTTTGGAGTTTGAACCTCCAAAAAAATGTCGGCCGCGCCGCGGCCTGAACGCGTCACAGGATGCTGATTCCTATAGACCGGCAAGAACTTCAAACCACTTTCACCCCTGCATATAATATAGAGGACAAGTATAATGTATTTATCCACATTAGGCTTATTAGCCTGGGATTCTTTTAAAGCATGTCTTTCTAGGAAACACAGAATGGGGGAACTTTTTTTACCATGTCCACACAACATCTCTAAGATAATATTAATGGCATAGTAAAATATCGAAAATGAGTGCAATTCCCCTTTAAGAGACGTGCCTGCACACTTGCATTTGCATGCACATTTGCGTGCACCTACGCAACACACACAGACACGTATAGCATATTGAGAAATATTTGTTTACAATGCCTAATTGTATCCATAGAAGTAAATGACAAGATAAAAAACATAGGCCTACTTTTGCCTCAAAAATATTTTAGATGGGAGAAGTGGAGGGGACAGCAAGGCCCTTTTTATATTGCCTGGAGAGAAAGATGTCCGGATGTCCAACTTTCACATGGATATGAAACTAGAGGACTATATCTTACTCCATGTCTTTGGAAGTAATTTAATGGTTGAGTACACACAGAGGGCAGACCACATATATCCCCACACATGTATCAATACAAGCAGGAACGGGAACAAGTGATCTTTGCCTGTTTATACCAGGGGTTTTCAACAGGTGGTCCGGAGACCACCAGTAGTCCCTGAGAGGGTTATGAAAAGTTGGTCTACGCAATTAGAGAATGTATTAGATTAGAGAATGGCCATTTTGATTTACTATATGTCTGCCTGTTTTGCCTGAGAAAATCTAGCCTGGAAATGTGGACAAAACCAAAAGAAATCTTTAGTTTTGGGGGGTAAAAATGCCCTCAAATGGTGGTCCGTGGCTAAAATACTGAATAAATAGTGGGCCCTGGCATCAAAAAGGTTGAAAACCACTGGTTTATACAAAGATTTGCCTAAAAATCTGGTGTTTTACAGGGCAGCATTCTAGGCCCTACTCCATTCCTGGGCTGGATAATGACCATCTACCGGTTCTATTGATTTGTGTTGCAGAGAGATGTTGCTGCTGGTGCTGGCCGCCGCGCTGCTGCTCTTCTGCAGCCTGGACGTGTGGTACTTCGTACGGGGCGCCCAGGTGTTCTTCACGGCCTACTTCCAGCCCCGGGTATGGGACATTCTGGCCGAGCAGAGCGTGGACGGCATGGTCCTCCCGCACGACCTGGACTACCTGGGCCACATGAACAACTCCCGCTACCTGCGCGAGTGTGACTTTGCCCGCTTCCACCACTACATGCGCAACGGGCTCTTCATGGCCTCGCGCAAGCTGGGTGCCAAAATGGTGGTGGGCGCCTCCACCATCCGCTACCGGCGCTCGCTGGCCTTCCGGGAGGCGTTCGAGATCAGGACCAAAGTGGTCAGCTGGGACGAGAAGGCCTTCTACTTGGAGCAGCGCTTCGTGTCCAAGAGGGACGGCTTCATCTCGGCGATCATGCTCTGCAGGCAGAACGTGGTGCACTGCAGCCCCGAGAAGATCATAGAGTTTGTGTGCAAAAGGAAGGTAATGCAAGCAGTAGTAGAAAGGGCATGTAAATGTTGCATTATTTGTGGTCTGGGAATCAAGACCTTCAGTGGTCCTTGAATTGGTACCATGTGCAGGTCCTCAGCTATGGAGAATTGGTACCAAACGTTCTCTTATAGTGTAGATTAGAGCAGTGGTTTTCAACCTTTTTCATACCCAGGGCCCACTACTTATTCAGAATTTGAGCCAGGGACCACCTTTTGCTGAGGTTTTACCCCCCACAGACCCCCAAATGAAAGATTTCTTTTGTTTTTGTCCACAATTTCAAGCTGGATTTGGAAACAAAACAGTCAAACAGTCAGATGGTGAATATTTTAACTCTTGAGAGAGTAAACGTGAAACCCGCAAGGGTCCATTTGGTTTCATGATTACGCTGTCAGAGTTACATCTGGTTAACCAACTGTCCCATCATTTAGCCCGGACCACCGGTTGAAAACCACTGGCTTATAGTGTAGAATGAAACCAAATTGACCCTTGCTGGTCATTTTGCTAAACATTTGCCTGTTGTCCCTTCCAATGGTACCAACCACACCCATACCACATTGAATTGTGAACGAAATCTTATCAAACAATGAAAACACACTATGATTTGGTTCTGAGGGGCAAGTGACTGTCCAAGGCTCAAATGCAGAATAGGCCTAAATTAATAATGGGCCTTGATGTAAAAGAAAGGCTGAAAACAACTTCTTTCATACAGTATAATTCTCAATGCATTGTGCATTAAGTGAAAACAACTTCTTTCATATAATTCTCAATGCATTGTGCATTAAGTGAAGTATTTAACATGTTTTTTTATCTTTATGATTATGGCGTACAGCTCATGAAAATCTCAAAATCCCATCTCAATGCATTACACTATTTTCGGAGACTAAAAATAAATAAAATCAATAGGGTGTGGCATGGAGGTGATCAGACTGTGGCATTGTTATGGAAGTCCAGGTTTGCTTTAATAGATTTAATTTGTATGGTTCAGTCTTATGTCTCACACCTTCCTCTTGACGATACAGCCCTGGTTCTCTACTAGTAGTTTTGGCTCTGCGGGCAGGTGCCAAATCCAGCTAGAAAGGAAAATTATGAATGTAAAAACCATTACGTTTTCCCCGTCAGTGGATCATCACCAGCTGATAAGTAAACCTGATGTCATGGAGCCATAGGGCAGGAGCCTACTGTTTCTATTCCTGTAGCATGAGGCAGCGTTGATGTACAAGTACACGCTAGTATGTCGTAGGGACTTACCCCCCAATCCAAACCTTTATGCTGAGTGCCAAGCAGGGAGGCATTGGGAGTCTTTGGTATGACCTGGCCGGGAATCGAACCCTGACCTCCCATTCTCAGGGCAGACACTCTAACCACAAGCTGGTAACACCAACCGATAGCGTGGCCCATTGACAAGCTTGATGCTGATCTTCCTTTTGCAGCAGCATTTGACACCTGCCCACAGAGCCAAATAGGGATGTCAACGGGCAACCGGATATCCACTCGTTAAGAATCAGCCGAATATTGTTATGGGTTTTGCGGTGAATTTTCATAACAATAAATGCATATTCTGATCTTAAATCCCTTTACTTAATGTTTGTTTTGATAATGGTCCAATATAACCCATTACAGAGACTTTAGTCGCTACTGTACAATACTTTTAAAAGAGTTTAAAATAGCTGTTATTTGCATTTGACAAAGAGGAACTATTCCAGTTTGTCCCTCTCTTGTTTACGAGATGAACTGAGGCGGGGTTTGTCCTCAGTCAAAAGTCAACAGAACACGTTGACATTGTGCAAGTTTATCTTCTTCCTTCATATTAAAAAAATAGCCCTATAAAAGCCCAGATCAGGAGTGGAAACAACGAGCTTTGTGTGTATAGACTAGACTTGTAGAGCCATGCATGCAGATCACAACACGTTTATTGATTATTAAGTCTAATATTTATTTGTATTGTTAAATATTGACTTTTTGACTTTCAAAAGGAGCATACACAAATGTCTAGGCTATCATTTGTCTACCAATGTTGATGTATATTAAATGTGCGGTATAAAAAAAAAAAACAAATGCTAAAAATAATTTAAAAAAATATCTGGTCAATCTCCGGTTGGTCCTGTCGACTAGCCGGCAAAGAAATTAACCGTTAGCGACATTCCTAGTGCCAAAACTACACTTATGATTTTTTTTTTTTTTTTTTTTTTTTTTACACAAAGATGGAGATGGACTTGTATAGCGGTACAGGTTTTGTGCAACTTTCTCTCTCTCTCTCTCTGTGTGTGTGTCTGTGTGTGTGGCAGATCCAGTGTCCTGAATTTCCAGAGGACCTCAGACACTGGGTGAGTTTCATTTCGGCCAGCAGCCAGGCCCTGAGGGCAGAAAGTGGACTGGTGGAGAAGGACAAATGAGGACGGATGGACGGACAGAATCATCACTGGTCCACAACACATCATTGCACGCAACATAATATGGCGCACACACACACTCGCACAATACGTAATCCACACAGCGTAGGATTCTAGAATCTTTTTTTTTTTTTTTTTTTTTTGGTTGATTCACAAAATTGTCTTGTAGCTCTTAGTCAGCCCTACCTGGATATTATTAAATAGTCTTTATATGGCATGAGCAGAAACACCTTTTGGCCGGGCAAATCTATAAACCGTAAAAGGGAAAAAACGTGAATTATTGGAGCTGTGCATTTTATCGAAGGCAGTTTATGCAACTGGAACTGGCTGGGCCAACAAGCAGGTAGACGTTTTAGCTGACAATATAATAATATCAAGCAATCGAACTGAGCTGTTTGTCTCAGAGAGTGATACCTGAATGTATTAGCTTTTGTCCATGGAGCTTTTGAGTAGATCACAAATTGTCTTTTAGAGACTGTCATCGTTGTTAGGCAAAAAAAAAAAAAAACAACCTCCCGATCTTTAGATAAGCATGTGTAACATGAGAAACACTTTCACTGACATCAATGCATGCGTGCCTGTTTCTCATGATTAGAGGTAGTTTACAGTTTCAATTCAACAGCAGGGTTGGTAAGAGTTACTCTTCTTACAGCCTTTGGGTGGGATCAAGTACTTGAATGAGCTTAATTAATACAATTATTCTTTTTTTATTATTATTTTTTTTATTATTCTCCATTCCATTTCCCTCAACAGCAATGCGCACATATTGTCACAATGTTGAATTGATTCAATTTGTTATCCGTTACCCTTCTGCAATTTGCAACTCTAGATTTTTTTTTTAAATAATGGGATGAATCTAGAGTTGCAATACGCTCTGTTGACTCCCTACTCAATATCATCATATTTTAAATTGCGACCTGCTTGTACTAAACAACAACATTAAACGCACCAACATTGCAGCTCCCTGTAGTGAAAATAAACTGTAGACATCCTGAACGGAGCTACTTTCCATACAGAAATGCTCTGTATTTTTGTGTAGAAGTTTCAGAAGCGCTTGTCACAAGTCACTGAACGGCTCTGCTTTCCCTGTTTTGGACTTGTACACAATGCAGAAGGCAGCGTGACCCGTCGATACCAACAAGTGCTTCCAAACTCAAACACTTTGAAAAAGAATCACCCGGACAGAATTTCTCACCAGAAAATAGCTGAGGTGTCTATGGTGGATTTTTTTTTTTTATAAAACAAATGTTTTGCAGATTGAAAGAGGATAATTGAAGTTTCCCCTACAGCTGCCAGGTTGGTGCATTTAACGTTGTTTAGTACAGGCATTTTCCATTACTAAAAAAAAAAAAAAAATCTAGATTTGCAAACTTCGGTTATCCATTACCAAGAGTATTATATTCCTTAAATCCTTAGACTCCTTTGTGTCTAGTTAGGTTTATGCAGACTTAAAGGGCGGGTTTTACAAAAAAAACAATAATAATTTGGGAGCGTTTGATTCCTTTGATTGGCTAGCACCAGCAAATGCTAGTATCACACTGCTGGCACACTTGTAAAGTGTGAAGTTGAAAATAAAGCTCACACTCACATCGCGTTTTTTGGCTGGTAGTGGACAGAAATGAAGCTCCACCCAAGCTTGAGAATGCCAGGAAAGTCAGCTTCCCAGAAAAAACTTTCCCTAGCACAAAACTCAAGCTGAGCTAAGCTTGAAGTGCCATTGGCAACCAGTCAAAAACTGTCATGTAACACAGAGTGGGGGCATTTTTTTTTCCCAAGGGCTTTGCAATGGGAGTGGGACGATTCACTTACCTCACGATATGTTACAATATTGATGTTTAGGCTCATGAATCAATTTATATTGCGATTCTAAATTATGGCGTGATTCGATTTGATATATCACATCTTTCCCCACAAATGACTGAGCTTTTATTATACTAGAACATTTTAAATGGGAATTCCACCCATTTTCATTTTTTTTTTTTCCGGAACCAAATGGACCCGTTGGGGTCCATTTGGTTCCATTTGCAAGCCTCAGAAAAAAGGTGATAAAAAGAAAAATCATTAACATAACACAAACACAATGTGATGATGTCATCAAGTTGTGTTTCACCACAAGTTCAATCAACTAGAACATTTTGAAGCAATTTTAAACCATATAGATAACAAAAGGATCAATCATACACATCAATGCAACCTGATGACGTCATTCAGTCTTTCTGACATGAACAAATTAATGAATAGGCCTACATAAGTATAAAAAAAAAAGATTTTGGACCTGGAGATTCGATATTGATATCATGGCAGCATCAATATATTGGCATATCGATTTTTTTTTTATTTGTTTCATTTTTTTTTTGCCCGCCCCTACTTTGCAAGTGTGTCCATAGCCTGAGGCTGTTGACAAACAATTTCTCTAACAGCACAACAGTAGCGTATTCCAACACGCTTCCACTTTGATTGTAGACTGAAGCATGACATGGTTAGTTAAGATTCACCCGAACCCGCCCTTTAATGCACCAAAGCTTTTTGTGTTTGACCAAAGTATTGTATTCCTTTATTATGACAGAATTCCAAAAACTTTATTTTTCAATGAAATGTATGCCTACTTATGTTATGCCATGTATATTATAATTGCACTGAGGAGTGAATAGCTTGTTCAATAATTGACTGATGGTGGAAATGCGGAAAACTTGAAATTGTATTTATTTTTGAACTGTTATTTTATTATTTATACATAGATTATTTAATGGGACTCATTGGTCAGAATTTTATTTATGGTATCTGTTAATTCAAATGGATTTTGAATTAAACGATGCATTGAAACCCTCTGTTAGCTTGCCTTAGTGTTTTTATTATGCTAAAGTACAAATCATATAGATTGAGTAATAATATGCAATTGTAAATTAACCATGTACTGTAATGGAGCAGTCTAAATTGACAATGCTTGGACCTTTGTCGCCATCTAGTGGATATGATCTGTAAGCTATCTGGATTTGGCCATTTATAATAGAGCAAGTATAGACATAGTTACGCAAACTCCCTTCACTTCATGGGGTCAGTCCAATGGCGGCTCTTCTACATCGACTTCTATTGAGAATTGGGACAACAAACAGGGACAAGGACTGCGCTGGAAGAAGGCAGAAATGCATTGGACTCAGTCAACAAATCCCGGGCGCAGAGTCGACCTTTAGTTGTTACTACAACAACTTTAAAAACCGTTGTAAGGTTGTATATGGCACTGGATACACACACACATATAATAGCCTATCCTAAAATGTTTTTTATTTGCACCGCCGCTCATTAAAAAAAAGTATTTCCAACTCCAGTTTGTCCTTCTTTGTCTGCTTTAACGAACAGCACAGGTTTCTGTCTGACCCCTCAATGTCGCGACTCTGACATTAGATGGCTTCCGCGCAGGCGCAAGGGCTGACCCCGCCCCCTAAGGTCAAGGTCCATATTAAAGTTAAGGTGACGTCACTTCCTGTAAACAAAGCGGAGCAGCCAGCTGTCACTTCTGTTGTTTTTTTTTTCTTTCCACCTCGACATTTTATCTAAAATTCAACAACGTGAAATCCCTCAAATCCTACTAATGGCCCACGGTGGTGGTCTAGGAGGAGTGGTCCTGGACAGGGACCAGTTCAACTGCTCCATATGTCTGGACGTGTTGAAGGTATGGACAATTTGTACGACGGCTCTTTAAATGTTCTGAACGATGAATTGAAAATGGAGGAGCACCAAAGACGTCCCCAAATATCAGAAAAGATCAACTTAGCGGCTCTCTAACGATGCTTAGCCTGACTGGAGGTCCCTGATCGTTTAAACTTAAGTTTTACTAGCGCTTTGTGATGGTTTTGTTCTGGTAGACTTGTTTAAGTTTGAACTGCACTGACTGCACCCATAATTCCATAGCCTAACTCTGGTTCATACGGAATTAGGGAATTCTAGCAGATATTTGACCCATCTAAACGAAATCGTTACCAAGAAATGTCTTCACATGTGTTTCTAGTGGTGTCTAAATAGCATGTGCTAAAATGTCGAATTGTTTCCCACAGGAAACTGTGGGAAACCTCAAAGACAGGTCAAAGTCTGGGTACTAGTCACAACCTATAGAAAGCAAAACATGTAAAATGTCATGCTTTATGTACTAGGGTGCGTTCCATGGTGCTGAATCCATTCCAAGCATTTGTTTTGGCCAATAGCGCTTGCCCAATTGTTTTAACCACATTTATCATGACAGGTATGTATGTTTTTAGCCCGAGTTGTTTTCAGAGAAAATAAATAAATACATCTGGTCCATAGCTCCATTGTTTCTAGGATAACACACATAAAATGGACGTTTTGGCCAGAATGCTGTTGAAAGTAAGCTTAATCACATAAGCTGTGTTTGTTTTGGTTGATAAAACGTTCTTTATATTTCCACTCCAGAAGTGAGGCTGGTCGGAGTCCATCCGAGAGATTACACTGTCTTTCACAGAGCTCCACTGCAGGATCAGTGGAGCTATGGACCAGAGCTAAGATTAAATGCTTGCAATGGATTCAGCGTCATTGAAAATCCCCTATAGTTAGACACACATGCTACATAAAACATGATGACATTTTGCATGTTTTTCCTTCTATAGGTTGTGACTAGTACCAACTTTGGCTCGTTTTTATCAGGTTGAATTTCAAGATTTTAGTACATGTTATTAGACACCATTAGAAACACATTGGTGAAGAAATTGCATGTAATGATTTAGTTTCCAGCAGAGCCTGATAGTGGGAGAGTTGCGATACTAATGCCTTCAGGCATTTAGAGCTTTAGAGCTCATTCTAGCCTATTGTTTACTAGTACTCTGAGTCTTAAGACCTCAGTGCAGGATTTCAACCCTCTATGATGAATTGAACATGGTGACTTGACACTCTTGTAATCAAATGTAATTGTAATCTGGGTCATCCTACATTCTTTTGTGTTGAGTTGAATGAGTTGTGTGATTGAAATGTTCTTCTGCAAACTGTTAATAATATATATACTTCAGTCAATCAGATCCCAAACTTAAAAACCTAAAACAATAATCAAATTAATCACAGCTTCAAAATGAATTTAATCATGATTAATCACCTTTCAAACTATGTCCAACACATGCTGTGTGTGTGTGTGTGTGTGTGTGTGTGTGTGTGTGTGTGTGTGTGTGTGTGTGTGTGTGTGTGTGTGTGTGTGTGTGTTGTGTGTGTGTGTGTGTGTGTGTGTGTGTGGTGTGTGGTGTACACGATTTAAAGGGGAATTCCACCCATTTTCCCGTTTTCCTGAGAGGATACAAATGTGAACCAAATGGACCCTAGCGGGTCCATTTGGTTCCATTTGTACCCTCTCAGGAAAAAGGGTCTGAAAGAAAAATCATTAACATGGTGAAATACATCTTGATGGTGTCATTAGATGTATTTCACCATGTTAATGATTTTTTTCAGACCTCCATTTTTAGGAAATACTGAATTGGGGGAACTTTTTTATCATGTCCACACAACATCTCTGGTGTGTGTATTAATCACATACGTATTATAAATTTAAACATAATTGTTTTATTTTATTTATTTTTGTAAACATATTTATCAAAATCGGTGATCTACAAGCCCCCAATGCTTGTAGAATAAAACCCATTGAATCCCTTCCCTCCAGGAGCCGGTGACCATCCCGTGTGGCCACAGCTACTGCTCTTGCTGCATCCAGCGCTACTGGGATCAGGACGACTACCTGGGCGTGTACGGATGTCCTCAGTGCAGACAGACGTTCAACCCCAGACCCCCTGCCTGGGAGGAACACCATGCTGGCTGACGTGGTGGACCGCTTCAGGAGGACCACTCTACAGGTAGTAAAAAAGGGAAAAACTGAATACAAAGACATTTAAGACATTTAGCCGCTCAGAGAACACTGATAAAATGTTGTTGTTGTTAGGGTTAGGGAAAGACACATTTCCATGCTGTCTAGCATACCTGGGCATCATGCGGCCCGGGGGCCAAATGCGTCCCTTTGGCTGACTCTGACCGGCATGTGAAACTGTACTGTGGTTTTCAACCAGTGGTCCGGGGACCACCAGTGGTCCTTGAGAGAGTGCCAGTTAAATATGGAAAGTTGGTTAACCAGATGTCTCTTTGAGAGCGTAATTTGGTTTCATGTTTACACTCTCAAGAGTTAAAATATTCATCATCTGAATTAGCCTAAAGTCCACACAATCAGAGACTGTAAAAGAATGGTCATTTTTCATCTGTATGTTTGAATGTTTTGTTTGTGAAATCCAGCCTGGTATTGTGGACAAAAACAAAATAAATCTTTAGTTTTTTGGGGTCTGTGGGGCTGAAATGTCATCAAATGGTGGTCCGCTGTGGCTCAAATACTGAATAATAGAGGGCCCTGGTGTCAAAATGGTTGGTCTTACTCTTACTTTTATCTTGAAATTAAATGAATATTACACAGACTTTAGTTCAGCCTTTAGTCTTGTCCCTCCACAATATTTTATGTATCTCATTTGGCCCCTTGGGAAAAATAATTGCCCACCCCTGGTCTAGAGAGTCTACAAAAGTAGATTGACCAGGCCATACCCTTCCTAGTTTGAAAGTCCCTTTGGGTTACTAACATACGATCTGTTGCGTAGAACGGTGGCCTGTCTGAGTACCGACCGTCGACATGCAGTGGATTAAAACCTTTCCGCAGCAAAGGTATCAAAAGCTATCAAGAGATCCTTAACTCATACTTGGCCAAATAACAGTACCAATAGTTCAGCATGGGCCAACATACTGTAGATCTGTTCTATTTTTAGATTTGACCATGTCATGATTATAATACAAACTTAAAGCACGCTTGTAGATGTTTAAATATAATTAAATTCTTGAGAGCATAAAAGGGTCCATTTGGTTACAGATCTATAAGGGTCCATTTCTGTTACCAATGGTCCTTTCTATGAAGGAAGGAGGACTCTATCATAGGAGGAGAAATGGTGAAAAACGACGTTTTTTTTTATCTCTGGCACCTGTCAACCAATTGCGCCCCATAAAACACTAGATTTTCCGCCAGGTGTTTTTCCACTAATTTTGGCGCTTGGTGGGGGGGGTCTGGAAAAAAGCTAACTATAGCAAATGCGGCAAGTTGGCAACACTGACTGTGACTAAAACAAAACAAAACAAAAAAATCCCCAGGAGACCTCTTCCTCGGCGGCGTCAGGCGGCGGAGCGGCAACAGCAGCAGAGGGTGCGGCGGCGGCGACGAGCGCGGCGGTGGCCGGACCCGGGGACGTGCCGTGCGACGTCTGCACCGCCGCCCCCAAGAACAAGGCGCTCAAGTCGTGCCTGGTGTGCCTGGCCAGCTACTGCCACGCCCACCTGCAGCCGCACTACGAGTCGGCCGCCTTCAAGAAGCACAAGCTGGTGCCCGCCTCCAGGAACCTCCAGGACAACATCTGCCACCTCCACGACAAGCTGCTGGAGGTGTACTGTCGCACCGACCGCCAGTGCATCTGCTACCTGTGTCTGACGCACGAGCACAAGGGACACGACACCGTGCTGGCCGAGACCGAAGTGCAGGAGAAACAGGTAACAGCTTGTTTTTTTTAACTGTCAAATATTGTTACCAGGGGTTGACACTAAGGTCTCTGAGGCACTTGCCATCGGGCAGATGCAAGTCAGGTTCTACTTGCCCAGGTGGTCTCCAGTTAAGTTGGTTAACCAGATGTAACTCTTGAGAACGTAAAAATGAAACCAAATGGACCCTTGCGGGTCCATTTGGTTTCATTTTTACACTCTCAAGAGTTAAAATTCATCATCTTAATTAGCCCAGGTCTACAAAACTAGAGAATGTAGAAGATTAATGGTCATTTTGACCATTAATTGTTAATTTAATTGTTAATTTGCCTGTTTTGTTTCCCAAATCCAGCCTGGAATTGTGGATAGCTAGCAGGGAAAGACACAGAGGCAGAGTGCAAGACAAATTTATCTTGTGTTGTGTTTATAGTGCACTAAGTTGCACACTTGCCGATCGGGCAACCAGGTAGCAGTCTTCACTTACCCACCATTTTTTTTACTTGCCCCGGGCAAGCGGGCAAGTGTTAGTGTCAAGCCCTGATTGTTATACCCCTGAGCAAAAGTCAGTGTTGTTTTTGGCAAGCATTTTTTTTTTTAGATCTTGAGGGGGCACGGTGGCACAGTGGTTAGTGCTGTCGCCTCACAGCTAGAAGGTTCTGGGTTTGATTCCTGCTAGGGACGCTGCTGTGGGTGCTGGCGACGTGTCTGCTCCCCCGTGTCATCAGTGTCCATAACCGAGGCGGTGGCCCATTCTCTCTGTGGCCGATTCTCTCTGCAGTGCCAACATAAAGAAAATCGCCCGTTGTGTAACGCCAGGCGTTTTTAAAAAGCTCACTGGATTGAGCTTTCAAAAACATTGCGCGCATGTGCACGAAACGAGCATGCACGCAACACAAATCCCTGGACGCCGCGCGATAAACGACTGGCGTTACACACTCTCGCTTTCTGAGCACAAAACGAAAGTCCCGCATTGAAAATGAATGCTTGATTTATTACTCGCCGTCTGTAAGCCCCTTTAGTCTTTTGTACAAAAGGCTTGTTCATTTTAGTCACATTTAATTTCTATTCATGATAGTTTTAGTCTAGTTTTAGTCAACTGTCAGCTTTAGTCTTAGTCCTGAAAAAGAGGTACTGACAAAGTCATTTTAGTTATAGTCAGGGGTGATGAAAACAACAGTGGCAAAAGTCGTCCTTTAGCCGTCTAAAATACGGTTAAAAATTATACGATTTTTAATTGTCTAGGCTTGGGTTATAGTTTAGACGTTGAAACAATATTGTTTCAACATATATTTATATACTACGTCTATATATATAACCTAATATGTAGATATATAACCGGTAAATATGTAGATATTGATTAGCCAGGCTATTTTTTTATAGACATTTTAGACGTCTATAAATATATGTTGAAACACTGTTGCTTCAGTGTCTAATTTTAACCTAAACTTCCACTTATAGATTATTTTACCCAATTTCTTAGATGTTTAAAGGCATCTAAATGTGCTCAGTGGGTATATAAACTTCCAAACAAAAGTTCGGAAACTTAAATCGATAGTTCCGATTTTTTAATTTTATTTATTATTATTATTTTTATTTATTTTTTATTAAATACTGATTTTATTAAATATTTACCATTAACCCTTGTGTACTGAACGCGTTTTGGTGTTCTAGGCATTATGTTTTAACTATTGAAAAATAGCAGATCTACAAGCTCATAGCGCGCCACCAGAGTGGCGCGCTATGAGCTTGTATCTCTGCTATTTTAAAAAATCGTGAAAACATGTGAAATCTTTGAATATATTATGTTATTCAGAAACTAGATAGGGCACAATGGGTTAATACAGTTGTATCAATTGATTGATGTCCAGAGTCCCATGTAGGACTTGTGCTCTGTGTGCGAGTCACTGGGGGCCTCGCAGTAGTAAATGAGTCCAAAAAAACAAACATCATTTGTATTGTTGACCCACTTCTAAAATTTTAGCACGTCCTTTGTTCTTTTTTGACCCCTCTGTCACAGGGAACTATGTTTTTGGTGTCCATGTAACTACGCCCCAAAAAGTAGTTCCATGTTATAGAGGGGTCAAAATCAACGAAGGATGTCCTCATATTTTAGAAATAATTTAACATTACAAATTAAGTTTAGTTTTGTGGATTCATTTGCTTTTTCATTCGGTTGCGTACAAATGGAACCAAATGAACCCGTTAGGGTTCATTCTAAAGAAATCCATTAACATGGTGAAAATACATCTTGATGATGTCATCAAGATGTTTCGCCATGTTAGTGGTTTTCTTCACACCTCCATTTCTTGGGAACACAGAATGGGGGGAACTTTTTTTTTTATCATGTCCACCCAGCACCTCGAAGGTACATCCATGACATAGTAAAATGTTGAAAATGGATGGAATTCCCCTTTAAGACTTGACCTAGCACCATTTTTTTTTGTTGTTTTGCTTGAATCCAATGGGATGGAGTCAGGCCATTCCACACTGTGGAAAAGAGCGTTTACCATTTCCCCATGTTTTGTTCTATAGTTTGGGTGGGTGGTACCAGATGGTATTTGTCCTGGCCTTTAGTATTGTGGTAGTGTGGTGGCTATTCATCCACGGGAGCTAGCAAAAAACATCTTTTGAAAATAGTAGATGTACAATGCGTTGTGAGCTTGTAGAGTGGCTATATTTTGATTAATTATATGAAACGATATTTTGACATTGCCCCGGAGGTCAAACTTACTATTTAAAGGTAACCGCGGCAACTTTAGTGTGTACAAACACCGTGTTTGTAAACAGATTTGTGTTAAAAAAACAGAATCTAACTCCACCTCTCCTCCATAAAAACGCTGCCTCACCCACATGACCCCCCCCCTCCCCCCTCTCGAACTAGCGCCGCCTTTCCTGAGCCAGACAGTTGTTTTCGCTTTCATGATTTGTTGACAATAACAATGTTCTGGGCCGTCTGCAGGACAAAGCACAAAGCCAAGTGCCTGTCTGCAGGGGAACAGCTGCAGCATCGGAGAGCAGAAGCTATGTAGAGTAGGGGGAAAAGGCAACAAATATAACTATTGTATAGCCTACTGTATATCTATTAGATTTTTGGCTCAAAAGTTACCTCTATTACCAGATTAGATTTTAGTTTCTGAATAACATAATATTCAAAGATTTTCACGTTCTTTCCAAAAATAGCAGAGATACAAGCTCATAGCGCGCCACTCGGTGGCGCGCTATGAGCTTGTAGATCTGCTATTTTTCAATATTTTTCAACATAATGCTTAGAACACCAAAACGCGTTCAGTACACTAAGGGTTAAAGACATTCTGCTTTGCTTTATTTGTTCTTGTACTTTGCTTCTATGTTCCCTTTTGACGCCGTCCATGCCTAAAGCATGTTTTCATCCTAATCGGTTCAGTTCAATGTTCTTGTTTTATCAGGCTCAGCTGGTGGAAATGAAGCTAAACTCTCAGCACAGGATACAGAGGATGGATAATGGGGTGAAGGAGCTGCAACAGGCCATCATGTCCCTTACTGTGAGTAAAACCCATTACCCGCATGCTCTTGTTCCTGTGTCCCCTAGGGTAGATACCCTCACAAAAACATGCAGTAATCCTGGGCTCTAAACTGTCTCCCCCTGGCCAGCCTGATGGAGGGGACAGGAACTGGTTGGAATAGCGTGTTCCTGCATTGAAGGAAGCATGCTCCACCAACCTGCCTCCCCAGGTTGGTGGAGGGTGTGTAGAGCCAAAGATCAACTTTAGGAATTGGCACCAGGTCTAAAAATTAGGAAGAAAAAAAAAAAAAAAACATCAGACGTGTCTGAGACTTGCATTTGTGTCACTTTGAATGTTATTTTACAATTTAGCTAGAAGATCTACTTGAGAAAAATCTGTACAAATCTTTGAAGAGATTAATATGGGCTTTCCTTGACATGAAACAGCTTACGGAGCACTGATATAGAAATATCAGAAAATTGTCATGATTGAGAAGACATTTGCAGAATCTGGTGTCAGTGGTTTAATACATAGATTCACCATTCAGGCCAATATTCTGAAGCAAGCCGAAAACAGACTATTCCACAACATGATTATCACAATGTAAAAAATGCCCACACTTTATAGATCTGAGAATGACCAGTTTAACCACATTTACTCACCAAATAGTTACAGTACATATTAGGCAAAACAATTGGATTTCAAAATATAGGGGGAACTGGAATTGGTAGTTTTTTTCCCCCCTTTTGGTATACTGTTTTCAACCAGTGGTCCGGGGACCACCAGTGGTCCTTGAGAGGGTTCAGGTGGTCCCCAGCTAAGTTGGTCAACCAGATAAAAACTTGGTTAGCCAGTAACTCTTAATGAGACCACACCAAACACTCTTAAAGAAACCGCACCACCAACTAGAGTGTGTAAAAGAATAGTTGTTTTTATTTACTGCATGTTTACCTGTTTTGTTTGCGAAAATCCAGTCTGTACCAAACCAAAAGAAATATTTTTGGCCCATTGAGTGAAAATGTCATGAAATGGTGATTTGTGGCTCAAATGCTGAATAAATAGTGGGCCCTGGTATCAAAAAGGTTGAAAAACACAGCTCTATAACATAATACTGATGTTTGGGCAGCCCTGGTCTAAGCTATAATAGATTTATTTTTGAACAAGTCTATTATGTAATGCCTGTGATGTTTCTCTCACCCCTCCAGCGCTCCACGCGGACAACCATCGAGGAGTGCGACAAGCTGTTCACGTCCCTGATCCACTCCATGGAGCTGAAGCGCTTCGAGGTGAGGGAGATGATCAGAGCCCAGCAGAAGGCGGCCGTCGAGCAGGCCGAGAAGGTGCTGGAGAAGCTGCAGGAGGGCATGAGCGAGCTGAAGAGCAGAGACGCCGAGCTGGAGAGGCTGTCACAAACCGAGGACCACATTCATTTCCTTCAGGTAACCAATGCCGCCCCTGGCTACTAAAAGTGACCCACACATCGTCGGGTGTTGACCCGTCACTCGTCGACCGTTCCCTTTGTGTACTGAACGCGTTGTGGTGTTCTAAGCGTTACGTTATACTTTAGCTGTTGAAAAATATCAGAGCTACGAGCTCATATCGCGCCACCGAGTGGCGCGATATGAGCTCGTAGATCTGATATATTTTTTGAAAAATTGTGAAAATGATGCGCAAATCCAAGAATATATTCTATTTGACACCTGATTGTACTGTCTGCCACTAGATTCTATTTTCTGACTAGTTTCTGTTTCTGATGCTAGTTTCTGACAGATTCTAGTTTTTCTGAAAAATCTATGTTCCTGTGTCAGTGATGGTTAACATATTTCATGCCAAGGACCCCCAGAATTATCTATATTTGGCTGCGGACCCCCCCCCCATCTGAAAACGTGTTGTTCTAGAGATCCCCCGGAAGCAACGACTTTAGTTCAAAATATTTGCTTCCATAAGAATATATATTCAAAGATTTGCATCACATTTTCACAATTTTTCTAAAATATCAGAGCTACAAGCTCACAGCACGCCACTCGGTGGCGCGCTGTGAGCTTGTAGCTCTGCAGAAACAATTATGCATTGTTTTCCAGAGAATATTAAAAATATGAAATGGTTCTGACCATGGCCTACTTGTGCACAATACACAAGTTGGCACCCTTCTCAGTTGCAGATCTAGTTGATTAATTAATTCATTGATAATTGAATTGTTTCGACCACCTTATCAATCCATTCAACAGATTATTTAGGCAAGTTATCATATGGAAAGGATTTGAAAATATAAATATTCCTTTATCAAATATTTATTTTACCATTTGAGATACAGGACCAGGCAATGGCATCTTTGTATTAGGATAATAACAGTTTTATTTGTCTCATCACATGTGGAAAGCACTGCAGAGATGTTTCTGTGGCTCTAACGGTGTGGGAGATGGACTTTTCTTTGTTGAATCCCTAGTTGGAAGGTCAGCTTTAGCTTCAATTTGATTACAGTAATTCCATTTCATTTATAAAGGCTTCATTGGAAACCTCGGCTCGTATATATTTGCCGGCAGTTTGTTTTGATCAATCAGTTGCCTGATTTGCATTGGCAAAATAAGCCTGTTATTTTTGGACTGTAGACATGCATGGATGGATCTTCAATCCCACACAAATTGTCTATTTTGATTTCACATTTCACAGAAATCAACACATAGGCAATTATGGGTCACAACACCCCCCCCCCCCCAAAAAAAAAAAAAAAAAAAACCTTCTCGTAGCACTACAACACTTTTTGGAATGCCATGAAAACATTTCAAGGGCCTAAATTTAACCCATTGTAGGCGGGACCCCCACTTAGTTGATGGGAACCCCTCCAGGGGTTCTGTACACTATGTACAGTATCCAAAAATGTCAAAAATTTGATGGTGTTATATAATTATTTGAGGTTTTTTTCAATACACTTCGGTCAGTATTGCAAAGACATTTTTAGAATCGGGATAATCCACAATGGGTTAAACTAAATGGACCCTTACGGGTCCATTTGCTTTCATTTTACGCTCTCAAGAATTAAAATTATATTTAAACATCTGAATCACCTCATTTTCAAGAATCTACACATTTAGAAAGTGTAGAAGAATTACTGTATTGACCAACATTTTGCCAGCTATCCCTCCTAAATTAGCCTGAGAGACTCAACTCAACATCAAATGGTGGTCCGTGGCTAATATGCATGATAAATGTTTGAAAACCCACTGCTCTAGCGCATTCTAGTGCATTTTTGGAAGTGCCACTAGTGCATTTTGGATTTTGGCAGTTGGCAACACTGCAGAAGAAGAAGGTCCCTGGAACTACATTTTCAGATGGGGCTATTTTTTTCCCCTTATCTCTCTTTTTTTGTATTTTTCTCTTGTTGTTCCACCCACCAGAGCTGCCAGTCTCTCCATCCTCCCCCGGTGCTGGAGGTGGAAGCCTTACCGCCGCTCAGTGCTGACAGCAGCCTGACCTTCGCTCCAGTGATGACCGCTGTGTCCAGCTTCAAAGACCTGCTGCAGGAGGTCTGTCAGGGTGGATTCGGCAGCATCTACGAGAAAGGTACAGGTCACTATAGTGGGTTCCTGCTCACAGATCAATGCCTGAAACACTAGAGAAATGTACAGATTATTACTGGGCCCTTCTCAGAGATCAGTGGCTAATCATTATAGAAAGGACCGTACAGATCACTGGATCCTACTCACAAATCAATGCCTGAACACTAGAGGAAGGGACAGATCAGTGGCGGAACACAAGAGAAATGTTGAGTTTATTGCATACTCTACGTCAGAGGTGGGCAATTATGAGAGGGGCCACATGAGATACATAAAATATTGCGGAGGGCCAAGACTAAAGGCTGAACTAAAGTCTGTGTTGTATTAATTTAATTTTAAGACAAAAGTAAGAGTAAGAGTGTTTGTTCACAATTCCAGGCTAGATTTGGGAAACAAAACATGCAAACATAGATAAAAAAAAATGACCATTCTTTTACATTATCTGATTGTGTAGATTTTAGGTAATTCAGATGATGAATATGCGGGTCCATTTGGTTTCATGTTTACATTCTCAAAGAGTTACATCTGGTTAAGCAACTCTCCATATTTAACTGGAACTCTCTCAAGGACCACTGGTGGTCCCCGGGCCGGTCAGAGTAAGCCAAAGGGCCGCATTTGGCCCCCGGGCCTCATAATGCCCAGGTATGCTCTACGTGGTGATACATTTTCGTCCAATTCGGGTTGAGACTGAACAGTCCATAAAAGCATTTCGTCCTGAGATTGTAGATCCTACAAAACATTCGCTCTGAAAGAACATACTGACAGATTCGTGCTGCATTCTCACATTCTCCCCCAAAAAATAGCAGGCGTTCACGGCTCATAGCGCGCCACAAAGCATGCTATGAGCCATGAACGCCTGCTATTTTTCAATGAAAGTTAAAACATCACAAGTACAGTAAATAATGGTTTAACCCATTGTGTCCTATCTAGTTTCTGAATAACATAATATTCAAAGATTTCACCACGTTTTTCACGATTTTTCAAAAATAGCAGAGATACAAGCTCATAGCGCGCCACTCGGTGGCGCGCTATGAGCATGTAGATCTGCTATTTTTCAATAGTTAAAACATAATGCTTAGAACACCAAAACGCGTTCAGTACACTATTAAGGCAAGCCAATATTTTCTGACGAATATTCAGTGCATCCCGATTAGACAGATACTTTAACCCACACTTGTTTTCTTTTCTTTCTTTTTTTCCCCCTAGTGAGGGAGGTGACGATCATCGACTGTCCGATTCCGAGCGTACAGCCAGAACAGATAGACCTGACACAGACCAACGAACAAACTGCTGCCCAAATGGACCCAACTCAAGGTGAGTGTTCTCTGATGTTATTATTTGACTTTCTTGCTCGTGTCTTTTACTTCGTCTGTTTTTTCAAGTGAGTGATTTCACTGAGATTGTCATTATATTTGTTTACAGACTGTTACACTTGAATTTTTTGCATGCCGACGTCACTGCGTTTTGTTTGAGCAAATGACAGTTCATCTTGATGAAATGTTGTTTGCTCTAACATGGGGATCCTTGGACCGCTGAACTACAACTACACTTAGTTGTAGATGTAATTTCAAGGATCCCTGATTTGACCAGCATTGATTAGTCTACAGATCTTCATTTCTATTTCTGTGTAAAATCAGTTTTTACAGAGAATGTATAATGGGTCAATTTGGTTATATTTGTACTTGTGGAACCAAATGGAACCACAGACACCAGGCACACTTCCTTCCTGGACTACAAATTTACATAGTTCTTTGGGGCACTGCACCTCCTTGTGGATAGGGGGACAACATTACACGCATAAAGAAGCCCCAGGAAAAAAAGTGTTTAAAGTCTTCTAAATCGTCTAACATGTTCAAGTTCATCCTCTGTGCAGTGATTCCTACACCTGGACTAGACCAAAGACCCGTCAACCCTCTCAACCCCTTCCTCAACCCAGGACCTTCCGTTCCCACATTCGGTGGCTTCGTCTTCTCGCCATTTGGTAAGTCAAGAGTCTTGCTAATACAGCCTGGACTTGTAGACAAAAGCAAAATTAAAGGAGTGCTTCGCCGATACGGAATGCCTTTAAACAACGGCCTCCAAATATGTGGAAAAGAATACATATATGTAAAAGAAAAGCCACACGGTGGCGCTAGAGAAAGTATATTCTGTGCGTTCCCTGCTGCTCTCCTCTGCCTCCTTTATTGTTCAGTGCTCTGGGAAACGTATCATACCTACGTCACTTTTAGGGCAGTGACGTACGTTGTAGGTATGATACAGTCTGGAACCCCCTCCTCTGGTGTTCCACTACAGTATGCACTGAGACCCGGGCACAGAAGCACAGATGCACCATAGTATAACCATACAGACGAGGTTTAATTTCGGCAAAGTATCCTTTTAAGTCTAGTTTTGGGGTCTGTTGGGCTAAAATGTCCTCTAACTTCTGTTCTGTTCTGCTCAGGCTCCAAGCTCTCGTCCTCTTCCAGCTCCAGACAGAGGTCCCACCAGCGACGCTCCTACTCAAGGAGGAAGTAGCAGCCTTGAAAAACATGAAAAGATCCATTCAATGTTTTGAATATGACATTTCCAAATCCATGCAGTGTTAACACATCAATAAGCTAACATGCACTACTCTCATTTTGAGCTTGTTACATCGGTCGTTTTTTTTGGCATGCCTTAAAGGGGTATTTCACCCATTTTCAACGTTTTTATTAATTAATCATTAATTAGTCATTAATATACCTTAGAGATGTTGGTGAAGAAATGGAGGTCTGAAAACATCATTAACATGCTGCAACACAACTTGATCACATCATCAAGTTGTATTTCACCATGTTAATGATTTTTATTATTAGGACACTTTTTTCTGAGAGTGTACAAATGGAACCATTTGTACGTTATATTTTGTAAATGGGTGAAATCTTGAAAATGAGCGAGAAATTCGCCTTTAAGGTCTATTCACGCTCTAGTCGTGGGTGATACAGTGACCACAGAAAACTACAAAAATACAAAAATCACGTCACAGGTTAAGCGGCTCATGTTTTTTTTTGGTTTTTTTTTACTAACCACCGTTTCAGTGGTCACTTTATCACCTAAAACCTGTGGCATGAATAGGCCTTCACTGCCTTAGGTCTGACTTGAACACTTGCAGTTACTCTAAATGCTTGAGTGGCTCACTTGTCATGTGTTCACACGCGTTAGCGGTGGCGATGGATGAATCATGATGAGGAATGGACTTAGACCAAAAAACACCCCTGTGTAACCAAGCATCACACATAAGCTGTGGCAAATCACATTTCCTTTGCATTTGAATATTACATTTATTTTGTAATGTTACAACTTAGTTTTAAGTTTTTAAGTTGTTTTTTTAAACCAAATCTTTTACATTTTCATTTTCTCTTACTTTTTTTAAACTTTGTCTTTCATGACAAGCGTTACATAATCGTGATTTGTGACATGGCTATGGAAAAACAATGAAAATAAATAAACTTGGCTTGTGGTTTCTCTGTTCGGACATTCTCATTGTAGTTTGAGGTTATGGTTATGGCCTCTTGACAAGATTTTTACTTGAGTTTTCATTAACCCATTCTGAACTGAAAAAATATTATTATTATATAATTATTAATATAATATTAATATAATATTAATATTAATATAATTTTAAAAATGAAACCAAATGGACCCGCAAGGGTCCATTTGGTTTCATTTTTACACTCAAGAGTTAAATTTCATCATCTTAATTAGCCCAGGTCTACACTGTAGAAGATTAATCGTCATTTTGATCTGTATGTTAATTTGCCTGTTTTGTTTCCCAAATGGAGTGCAATGACTGCCTTCAAGCCAAATTTATCTTGTGTTGTGTTATAGCGCACTAAGTTGCACACTTGCCCGATCCGGCAAGGTAGCAGTCTTTACTTGCCCACATTTTTTTTACTTGCCCAGGGCAAGCAGGCAAGTGTTAGTGTCAAGCCTGTCTGTGGACCCCATGGAACGCAGTGTCAGAACAAACATTACATAGTTCAGGTTTCATGACTTAAGATTAAGCAATACTCAAATTGCCTATTGTTCTTCCATTACGAATCTCAGACTGTGACGTCTGTTGCGCACATTTAACAATAAAGGTGTTGCAATGGATCTGTGACTCTTTCATCATAATTTCAAGTCATAATGTGATTCATAGACTGTTGTCCTGGAGATGAACAAAAACATTATGGAAGACAACCAGAGCCCCCTACTGGTTTGTTTAGAGTACTACTTAACTCAGGACTGAGCTGCATTGAGGGAGAGAGAAATAGTAGCCAGGAGAATGTATGAGACTTGCTGGACCAGGGGTGGATCTAGGCATGGGCAGGGGGGGGCCACCAAACATGATTGCATGCAAACACAACTCAAATTTCAAATTAAAGTGCTTATAATTAAAATTACACTACTACTGCTACTAACTAACTACAGCTGTGGCACCACTAAACCAACAGCATTTCATCATTGAAAACAGAAAACTCTCTGAGTCAGACCTTTAGCTTTATGCATGCAGCGCGTCTGTTGGAACTTCAACAACAACTGATGATATTAGTGATGCTTCACTTGAAGTCCTGTAACCGAAAATGGTATGGGGGCGGCTTCATGAGACCACACCCATACCATTTTCGTTTTTTTTTTTCTCTCTTGCCCCCCCACCAGCAAACTGGTGCTGTGGGAACCAAACACATGGGCAACGGGCACAAGGACGTCCCACTAGGGAGACCAGATCCCAAACTGTTCATTTAAGGCAGGGATTTTCAACCTTTTTGCTACCAGGGCCCACTATTTATATTTGAGCCACGGACCACGATTTGAGGACATTTTATCTCCACAGACCCCAAAACTAAAGATTGTTTTTGTCCACAATACAGGCTGGATTTGGGAAACAAAGCAGTCGAACATGCAGATCAAAATGAGCATTAATCTACTATATTCTCTAGACTAATTCACATGATGCATATTTTAACTTGAGAGTGTAAACATGAGGTCGATTTGGTTTCATTTTCATGCTTTCAAGAGTTATTATGGTTAACCAACTTTTCATCTGGTTAACCAACTTAGCTGGGGACCACCTGGAAAACTCTCGGGGACCATTTGTAGTTGTTGAAAGCCACTGATTTAAGGGACAGCAGCGTTGCATGTGTGTGGCAAGCCGAGGGGGAAATGTGGTTAGCAATTGATTTAACACATTGATGTTAAGATTACAAAAATAATTCAGGATTTCAATTCAAATTTAGCAACAAATAATCTACAAGATTGACATTGTAGATCACCAAATAGGCCCTCTGGAGTGTGGAAATGTGGAAATATAGTGGCACCATGGGGGGGGGGAAGAATTCTCTGATTATTTCAAAATCACATATATGAGCGGTGCGTGGTCATAGACAAGCGCATAGCAAGTTCATTCAGGAAAACCTCAGTGCAGTCGCTGCCGGCCCTTTAAAGGACCGCCTCAGCATCACATTCACATGATTGACTTCATCCAATCACAGGCTCTCACAGGCTAATTTAAACTGTAAGTTTGTACTGCTCTTCCTGCTTTCTTGCTGCATGCATGCCTCACTCTGATAAACTG
>CM076965.1:59512941-59585389 GCA_039105355.1 Benthosema pterotum | reverse complement strand
TGAAAGAAGCAGAAATGCATTGGACTCAGTCCAACAAATCCCGGGCGCAGAGTCGACCTTAGGTTGTTACTACAACAACCGTTGTAAGTTGTATCAGCACTGATACACACATATAATAGCCGATCCTAAAATGTTTTTTTATTTTCACCGCCGCTCAATAAAAAAAAGTATTTCCAAACGCCAGTTTGTCCTTCTTTCTGTCTGCTTTAACGAACAGCAACAGTTTCCTCTGTCCTGACCCTCAATCGTCGCGACTCTGACATAGATGGCTTCCGCGCAGGCGCAAGGGCTGACCCCGCCCCCTAAGGTCAAGGTCCATATTAAAGTTAAGGTGACGTCACTTCCTGTAAACAAAGCGGAGCAGCCAGCTGTCACTTCTGTTGTTTTTTGTTTTCTTTCCACCTCGACATTTTATCTAAAATTCAACAACGTGAAATACCTCAGATCCTACTAATGGCCCACGGTGGTGGTCTAGGAGGAGTGGTCCTGGACAGGGACCAGTTCAACTGCTCCATATGTCTGGACGTGTTGAAGGTATGGACAATTTGTACGACGGCTCTTTAAATGTTCTGAATGATGAATTGAAAATGGAGGAGCACCAAAGACGTCCCCAAATATCAGAAAAGATCAACTTAGCGGCTCTCTAACGATGCTTAGCCTGACTGGAGGTCCCTGATCGTTTAAACTTAAGTTTTACTAGCGCTTTGTGATGGTTTTTGTTCTGGTAAACTTGTTTAAGTTTGCTGCACTGCACTGACTACACCCCTAATTCCATAGCCTAACTCTGGTTCATACGGAATTAGGGGATTCTAGCAAATATTTGACCCATCTAAACGAAATCGTTACCAAGAAATGTCTTCACATGTGTTTCTAGTGATGTCTAAATAGCATGTGCTAAAATGTCGAATTGTTTCCCACAGGAGTTGAATGTCAACTCCTGTGGGAAACCTCAAAAACAGGTCAAAGTCTGGGTACTAGTCACAACCTATAGAAAGCAAAACATGTAAAATGTCATGCTTTATGTACTAGGGTGCGCTTGCCCAATTGTTTTAACCACATTTATCATGACAGGTATGTATGTTTTTAGCCCGAGTTGTTTTTCACTTAAATATTTTTTTTTCCCCACGATTTTGTAGCCTATTTTTTCACCCAGTGCCAATTCCTAATGTGATCCTGGGCTCTACACACCCTCCACCAACCTGGGGAGGCAGCGGACTGGCCTCATGCTTCCTTCAATGCATGAGGAGTCCAAGCTGCCTTCTTTTCACCTGACAGGGGGGAGTTTCCCTGGTTGGACGTAGCGCGTGGAAGGAACATGTTATTCCAACCAGTTCCTGTCCCCTCCATCAGGCGCCCCGGCTGGCCAGGGGGAGGCAGTTTAGAGTCCAGGATTACTGCATGTTTTTGTGAGGGTATCTATCCTAGGGGACACGGGGAGAACATGCAAACTCCACACAGAAAGGCCCTTTCACCAACCCCGCCTCGGGTATGGGCACTGATGACGCGGAGGAGCAGACACGCCGCCAGCACCCACAGCAGCGCCCCTAGCGGGAATCGAACCCAGGACCTTCTAGCTGTGAGGCAACAGCACTAACCACTGTGCCACCGTGCCCCGGCCCGAGTTGTTTTCAGAGAAAAATAAATAAATAAATCTGGTCCATAGCTCCATTGTTTTTAGGATAACACACATAAAATGGACGTTTTGGCCAGAATGCTGTTGAAAGTAAGCTTAATCACATAAGCTGTGTTTGTTTTGGTAGATGAAACGTTCTTTATATTTCCACTCCAGAAGTGAGGCTGGTCGGAGTCCATCTGAGAGATTACACTGTCTTTCACAGAGCTCCACTGCAGGATCAGTGGAGCTATGGACCAGAGCTAAGATTAAATGCTTGCAATGGATTCAGCGTCATTGAAAATCCCCTATAGTTAGACACACATGCTACATAAAACATGATGACATTTTGCATGTTTTTCCTTCTATAGGTTGTGACTAGTACCAACTTTGGCTCGTTTTTATCAGGTTGAATTTCAAGATTTTAGTACATGTTATTAGACACCATTAGAGAAGAAGAAATAGAAGAAAGAAGAAAGAATAAGAAAATTGCATGTAATGATTTAGTTTCCAGCAGAGCCTGATAGTGGGAGAGTTGCGATACTAATGCCTTCAGGCATTTAGAGCTTTAGAGCTCATTCTAGCCTATTGTTTACTAGTACTCTGAGTCTTAAGACCTCAGTGCAGGATTTCAACCCTCTATGATGAATTGAACATGGTGACTTGACACTCTTGTAATCAAATGTAATTGTAATCTGGGTCATCCTTCTTTTGTGTTGAGTTGAATGAGTTGAGTGATTGAAATGTTCTTCTGCAAACTGTTAATAATATATATACTTCAGTCAATCAGATCCCAAACTTAAAAACCTAAAACAATAATCAAATTAATCACAGCTTCAAAATGAATTTAATCATGATTAATCACCTTTCAAACTATGTCCAACACATGCTGTGTGTGTGTGTGTGTGTGTGTGTGTGTGTGTGTGTGTGTGTGTGTGTGTGTGTGTGTGTGTGGTGTGTGTGTGTGTGTGTGTTGTGTGTGTGTGTGTGTGTGTGTGTGTGTGTACATGATTTAAAGAGGAATTCCACCCATTTTCCCGTTTTCCTGAGAGGATACAAATGTGAACCAAATGGACCCTAGCGGGTCCATTTGGTTCACATTTGTATCCTCTCAGGAAAAAGGCGTCTGAAAGAAAAATCATTAACATGGTGAAATACATCTTGATGGTGTCATTAGATGTATTTCACCATGTTAATGAGTTTTTTTCAGACCTCCATTTTTAGGAAATACTGAATTGGGGGAACTTTTTTATCATGTCCACACAACATCTCTGGTGTGTGTATTAATCACATATTATAAATTTAAACATAATTGTTTTATTTTATTTATTTTTGTAAACATATTTATCAAAATCGGTGATCTACAAGCCCCCAATGCTTGTAGAATAAAACCCATTGAATCCCTTCCATCCAGGAGCCGGTGACCATCCCGTGTGGCCACAGCTACTGCTCTTGCTGCATCCAGCGCTACTGGGATCAGGACGACTACCTGGGCGTGTACGGATGTCCTCAGTGCAGACAGACGTTCAACCCCAGACCCCTGCCTGGGAGGAACACCATGCTGGCTGACGTGGTGGACCGCTTCAGGAGGACCACTCTACAGGTAGTAAAAAAGGGAAAAACTGAATACAAAGACATTTAAGACATTTAGCCGCTCAGAGGAAAAAAAAAACTTGAGAAAATGTTGTTGTTAGGGTTAGGGAAAGACACATTTCCATGCTGTCTAGCATACCTGGGCATCATGCGGCCCGGGGGCCCAAATGCGTCCCTTTGGCTGACTCTGACCGGCATGTGAAACTGTACCGTGGTTTTCAACCAGTGGTCCGGGGACCACCAGTGGTCCTTGAGAGAGTGCCAGTTAAATATGGAAAGTTGGTTAACCAGATGTCTCTTTGAGAGCGTAATTTGGTTTCATGTTTACACCCTCAAGAGTTAAAAATATTCATCATCTGAATTAGCCTAAAGTCCACACAATCAGAGACTGTAAAAGAATGGTCATTTTTTCATCTGTATGTTTGAATGTTTTGTTTGTGAAATCCAGCCTGGTATTGTGGACAAAAACAAAATAAATCTTTAGTTTTTTGGGGTCTGTGGGGCTAAAATCAATCAAATGGTGGTCCGCTGTGGCTCAAATACTGAATAAATAGAGGGCCCTGGTGTCAAAATGGTCGGTCTTACTCTTACTTTTATCTTGAAATTAAATGAATATTCCGCAGACTTTAGTTCAGCCTTTAGTCTTGGCCCTTCACAATATTTTATGTATCTCATTTGGCCCCTTGGGAAAAATAATTGCCCACCCCTGGTCTAGAGAGTCTACAAAAGTAGATTGACCAGGCCATACCCTTCCTAGTTTGAAAGTCCCTTTGGGTTACTAACATACGATCTGTTGCGTAGAACGGTGGCCTGTCTGAGTACCGACCGTCGACATGCAGTGGATTAAAACCTTTCCGCAGCAAAGGTATCAAAAGCTATCAAGAGATCCTTAACTCATACTTGGCCAAATAACAGTACCAATAGTTCAGCATGGGCCAACATATATCTGTAGATCTGTTCTATTTTTAGAACCACAGTTGTAAGATTTGACCATGTCATGATTATAATACAAACTTAAAGCACGCTTGTAGATGTTTAAATATAATTAAATTCTTGAGAGCATAAAAGGGTCTATTTGGTTACAGATCTGTAAGGGTCCATTTTTGTTACCAATGGTCCTTTCTATGAAGGAAGGAGGACTCTATCATAGGAGGAGAAATGGTGAAAAACGACGTTTTTTTTTATCTCTGGCACCTGTCAAGCAATTGCGCCCCAAACTAGACACTAGATTTTCCGCCAGGAGTTTTTCCACCAATTTTGGAGCTTGGGATGGGGTCTGGAAAAAAGCAAAATATAGCGAATGCGCCAAGTTTGCAACTCTGACTGTGACTAAAACAAAACAAAAAATCCCCAGGAGACCTCCTCCTCCTCGGCGGCGTCAGGCGACGGAGCGGCGACAGCAGCAGAGGGGCGGCGGCGACGAGCGCGGCGGTGGCCGGACCCGGGGACGTGCCGTGCGACGTCTGCACCGCCGCCCCCAAGAACAAGGCGCTCAAGTCGTGCCTGGTGTGCCTGGCCAGCTACTGCCACGCCCACCTGCAGCCGCACTACGAGTCGGCCGCCTTCAAGAAGCACAAGCTGGTGCCCGCCTCCAGGAACCTCCAGGACAACATCTGCCACCTCCACGACAAGCTGCTGGAGGTGTACTGTCGCACCGACCGCCAGTGCATCTGCTACCTGTGTCTGACGCACGAGCACAAGGGACACGACACCGTGCTGGCCGAGACCGAAGTGCAGGAGAAACAGGTAACAGCTTGTTTTTTTTTTCAACTGTCAAATATTGTTATACCACCCGAGCAAAAGTCAGTGTTGTTTTTGGCAAGCATTTTTTTTTTTAGATCTTGAGGAGGCATGGTGGCACAGTGGTTAGTGCTGTCGCCTCACAGCTAGAAGGTCCTAGGTTTGATTCCTGCTAGGGACGCTGCCGTGGGTGCTGGCGACGTGTCTGCTCCTCCGTGTCATCAGTGCCCATACCCGAGGCTCACTAGATTGAGCTTTCAAAAACATTGCGCGCCAGTGCACGAAACGAGCACGCACACAATACAAATCACTGGGCGCCACGCGATAAACGACCGCGCGTTACACGCTCTCTTTATCGCAGGTCGTTTTCTGAGCACAAAACGTCGGTCCCGCATTGAAAATGAATATGTGATTTATTACTCGCCGTCTGTAAGCCCCTTTAGTCTTTTGTACAAAAGGCTTGTTCATTTTAGTCACATTTAATTTCTATTCATGATAGTTTTAGTCTAGTTTTAGTCAACTGTCAGCTTTAGTCTTAGTCCTGAAAAAGAGGTACTGACAAAGTCATTTTAGTTATAGTCAGGAGTGATGAAAACAACAGTGGCAAAAGTCGTCTTTTAGCTGTCTAAGAATACGGGTAAAAATGGAAGATTTTTAATGGTCTAGGAGTAGAGTTTAGACGTTGAAACAACATTGTTTCAACATATATTTATATACTATGTTGTTTCACGTCTATACATAACCGGTTTATATTGTAGATATTGATTGGTCAGGCTATTTCTTAGACATTTCAGATGTCTATAAATATATGTTGAAACACTGTTGCTTCAATGTCTATTTTTAACCTAGACGGCTTTAAAAAAAAAAAACTTCCATTCATAGATTACTTTTACCCAATTTCTTAGACGTTTAAAGGTGTCTAAATGTGCTCAGTGGGTATATAAACTTCCAAACAAAAGTTCGGAAACTTAGAAGGATAGTTCTGATTTTTTTTTATCTTATTAAATGCTTTCCAGAGTTCCATGGTAGGACTTGTGCTCTGTGCGAGTCACTGGGGGCCTTGCAGTACAAATGTAAATTAATAAATCCAAAAAACAAACTTCATTTGTATTGGTGACCCACTTCTAAAAAAATCCTTTGTTCATTTTTGACCCCTCTGTCCCAGGGAACTATGTTTTTGTGTCCATGTCACTACGCCCCAAAAAGTAGTTCCATGTGATATAGAGGGGTCAAAAACAACGAAGGACGTCCTAATATTTTAGAAATAATTTAACATTACAAATTAAGTTAGTTTTTCATTTACTTTTACTGCCTGGCCCCAGTGGCCTCCACACAATGACCGGAAATGGTTCATATTTCACCACATGTGCTGTATCCTTTCACACTGTTTGACAAATTTCATATTAAAGGGAAATTCCACCCATTTTTTTTTTTTTTTTTCTGAGAGCGTACAAATGGAACCAAATGAACCCGTTAGGGTTCATTCTAAAGAAATCCATTAACATGGTGAAAATACATCTTGATGATGTCATCAAGATGTTTCACCATGTTAGTGGTTTTCTTCAGACCTCCATTTCTTGGGAACACAGAATGGGGGGAACTTTTTTTTTTATCATGTCCACCCAGCACCTCGAAGGTACATCCATGACATAGTAAAATGTTGAAAATGGGTGGAATTCCCCTTTAAGACTTGACCTAGCACCATTTTTTTGTGTTGTTTTGCTTGAATCCAATGGGGATGGAGTCAGGCCATTCCACACTGTGGAAAAGAGCGTTTACCATTTCCCCATGTTTGTTCTATAGGGGGGTGGGTGGTACCAGATGGTTGTTGTCCTTTAGTATTGTGGCAGTGGGTGTCAGTGTGTCACTGTGGTGAAGTAGTTCTGGCCCTTACTACACTATGGTGTGACTGGTATTCATCCAGTGGAGCTAGCAAAAAACATCTTTTGAAAATAGTAGATGTACAACGTGTTGTGAGCTTGTAGAGTGGCTATATTTTGATTAATTATATGAAACGATATTTTGACATTGCCCCGGCACCTAGACGGAGGTCAAACTTACTATTTAAAGGTAACAGAGGCAACTTTAGTGTGTACAAACACTGTGTTTGTAAACAGATTTGTGTAAAAAAACAGAATCTAACTCCACCTCTCCTCCATAAAACGCTGCCTCACCCCACACGACCCCCTCCCCCTCACAATTTAGCACCACCTTTCCTGAGCCAGACAATTGTTTTTGTTTTCATGATTTGTTGACAATAACAATGTTATTGTCAATAAATTGAACAGACGAAGCAAGTGCCTGTCTGCATGGGAACAGCTGCAGTATACTGTATATCTATTTAGATTTTTGGCTAAAAAGTTGCCGCCTTTAAAGACATTTTGCTTTGTTTGTTTTTTTCCCCTGTACTTTGCTTCTATGTTCCCTTTTTATTGTACAGATAAAGCCAGATTGACCCTAAAGCATGTTTTCATCCTAATCGGTTCAGTTCAATGTTCTTGTTTTATTAGGCTCAGCTGGTGGAAATGAAGCTAAACTCTCAGCACAGGATACAGAGGATGGATAATGGGGTGAAGGAGCTGCAACAGGCCATCATGTCCCTTACTGTGAGTAAAACCCAATACCCGCATGCTCTTGTTCCTGTGTTCCCTAGGGTAGATACCCTCACAAAAACATGCAGTAATCCTGGGCTCTAAACTGTCTCCCCCTGGCCAGCCTGATGGAGGGGACAGGAACTGGTTGGAATAGCGTGTTCCTGCATTGAAGGAAGCATGCTCCACCAACCTGCCTCCCCAGGTTGGTGGAGGGTGTGTAGAGCCAAAGATCAACTTTAGGAATTGGCACCAGGTCTAAAAATTAGGAAGAAAAAAAAAAAAAAAACATCAGACGTGTCTGAGACGTGCATCTGTGTCACTTTGAATGTTATTTTACAATTTAGCTAGCAGATCTACTTGAGAAAAATCTGTACAAATCTTTCAAGAGATTAATATGGGCTTTCCTTGACATGAAACAGCTTTAGGACCACTGATATAGAAATATCAGAAAATTGTCATGATTTAGAAGACATTTGCAGAATCTGGTGTCAGTGGTTTAATACATAGATTCACCATTCAGGACAATATTCTGAAGCAAGCCGAAAACAGACTAATAATTCCACAACATGATTATCACAATGTAAAAAATGCCCACACTTTATAGATCTGAGAATGACCAGTTCAACCACATTTACTCACCAAATAATTACAGTACATTTTAGGCAAAAAACAATTGGATTCTAAAATACTGTAGAGGGGCAACTGGAATTGGTAGGGTTTTTTCTTTTTTTTTTCTCCTTTTTGTATACTGTATAACAGTGGTTTTCAACCAATGGTCCGGGGACCACCAGTGGTCCTTGAGAGGGTTCCAGGTGGTCCCCAGCTAAGTTGGTCAAGCAGATAAAAACTTGGTTAGCCAGATGTAACTCATAATGAGAACGTAAAAATGAAACCAAATGGACCCTTTGTGGGTCCATTTGGTTTCATGTTTACACTCTGAAGAGTTAAAATATTCAACTAAATTATTACCACAACTAGAGTGTGTAAAAGAATGGTTGTTTTTATTTACTGCGTGGTTGCCTGTTTTGTTTGCGAAAATCCAGTCTGGACAGAAACCAAAAGAAATATTTAGTTTTGGCCCGCTGGGTGAAAATGTCATGAAATGGTGATCTATGGCTCAAATGCTGAATAAATAGTGGGCCCTGGTATCAAAAAGGTTGCAAAACACTGCTCTATAACATTATAATACTGATGTTTGGGCAGCCCTGGTCTAAGGTATAATAGATTTATTTTGAACAAGTCTATTACCGTAATTTCCGCTTTTGACCCTGCAGCTTATACAACGGTGCGGCCAATCTATGGATTTTTACAGGTAACACAGGGGTGGTCCCTGAGAGGGTTCCAGGTGGTCCGCAGACTAAATGATGGAAAGTTGGTTAACCAGATGTAACTCTTTGAGAGCATAAAAATGAAACCAAATGGACCCTTGCGGGTCCATTTGGTTTCGTGTTTACACTCTCAAGAGTTAGGATATTCACCATCTAAATTAAACCATCTAAAATCACTTAAGTCATGTTCATTTTTGGTCTCATTTTGATGTTTTGCCTCTTTTGTTTGCGAAAATCCATCCTGGAATTGTGAACAAAACCAAAAGAAATCTTTAGTTTTGGGGTCTGTGGGGTGAAGATGTTGTTAAATGGTGGTCTCTGGCTCAAATGCTGAATAAATAGTGGGCCCTGGGATCAAAAAAAGTTGAAAACCATTGCTCTAACATGAAGCCTATTGCCTGGTGCGGCTTATACAAGGAAAAAAAATCAGTATTTTGCCCCAAATTTAGCTGGTGCGTCTCATATTCAGGTGCGGCTTATAATCCGGAAATTACCGGTATATAATGACTGTGATGTTTCTCTCGCCCCTCCAGCGCTCCACGCGGACAACCATCGAGGAGTGCGACAAGCTGTTCACGTCCCTGATCCACTCCATGGAGCTGAAGCGCTTCGAGGTGAGGGAGATGATCAGAGCCCAGCAGAAGGCGGCCGTCGAGCAGGCCGAGAAGGTGCTGGAGAAGCTGCAGGAGGGCATGAGCGAGCTGAAGAGCAGAGACGCCGAGCTGGAGAGGCTGTCACAAACCGAGGACCACATTCATTTCCTTCAGGTAACCAATGCCGCCCCTGGCTACTAAAAGTGACCCACACATCGTCGGGTGTTGACCCGTCACTCGTCGACCGTTCCCTTTGTGTACTGAATGCGTTGTGGTGTTCTAAGCGTTACGTTATACTACTTTAGCTGTTGAAAAATATCAGATCTACGAGCTCGTAGATCTGATATATATATATATATTTTTTTTTTTTCGCAAATCCAAGAATATATTCTATTTGACACCTAATTGTAGTGTCTGCCACTAGATGCCTCTATTTTCTGACTAGTTTCTGTTTCTGATACTAGATTCTGACAGATTCTAGTTTTTCTGAAAAATCTATGTTCCTGTGTCAGTGAACATATTTCATGCCAAGGACCCCCAGAATTATCTATATCTGGCTGCGGACCCCCCCATCTGAAAATGTGTTGTTCTAAGGATCCCAACAACTTTAGTTCAAAATATTTGCTTCCATGAGAATATACATTCAAAGATTTGCATCACATTTTCACAATTCTTCAAAAATATCAGACCTACAAGCTCACAGCACGCCACTCGGTGGCGCGCTGTGAGCTTGTAGCTCTGCAGAAACAATTATTCATTGTTTTCCAGAGAATATTAAAAATATGAAATGGTTCTGACCATGGCCTACTTGTGCACAATACACAAGTTGGCACCCTTCTCAGTGCAGATCTAGTTGATTAATTAAATCATTGATAATTGATTTGTTTCGACCACCTTATCAATCCATTCAACAGATTATTTAGGCAAGTTATCATATGGAAAGGATTTGAAATATAAATATTCCTTTATCAAATATTTGTTTTACCATTTGAGATACAGGACCAGGCAATGGCATCTTTGTATTAGGAATAATAACAGTTTTATTTGTCTCATCACATGTGAAAGCACTGCAGAGATGTTTCTGTGGCTCTAACGGTGAGGGAGAGGGACTTTTCTTTGTTGAATCCCTAGTTGGAAGGTCAGCTTTAGCTTCAATTTGATTACAGTAATTCCATTTCATTTATACAGGCTTCATTGGAAACCTCGGCTCGTATATATATTTGCCGGCAGTTTGTTTTGATGAATCAGTTGCCTGATTTGCATTGGCAAAATAAGCCTGTTATTTTTGGACTGTAGACATGCATGGATGGATCTTCAATCCACACACAAATTGTCTATTTTGATTTCACATTTCACAAAAATCAACACATAGGCAATTATGGGTCACAACACACCAAGAATATATTCTCAGGTGCTTTATTTCTCTACATCACAGAGCAGCCCCCCCCCCTCCCCCCCTCCCAACCCTTCTCGTAGCACTCAGAGCACTACAAGTTTGTAAATCGAATTTTTTTGGAATGTCATGACAAAAAAAATTCAAGGGCCAAATACGGGTCCATTTGCTTTCATTTTACACTCTCAATAATTAAATTATATTTAAACATCTGAATTACCTAATTTTCAAGAATCTACACATTTAGAAAGTGTAGAAGAATTACTGTATTGACCAACATTTTGCCAGTTATCCCTCCTAAATTAGCCTGAGAGACTCAACTCAACATCAAATGGTGGTCCGTGGCTAATATGCATGATAAATGTTTGAAAACCCACTGCTCTAGTGCATTCTAGTGCATTTTTGGAAGTGCCACTAGTGCATTTTGGATTTTGGCAGTTGGCAACACTGCAAGAAGGTCCCTGGAACTACATTATCAGATGGGGCTATTTTTTTTTTTCCTTATCTCTTTTTTTTGTATTTTTCTCTTGTTGTTCCACCCACCAGAGCTGCCAGTCTCTCCATCCTCCCCCGGTGCTGGAGGTGGAAGCCTTACCGCCGCTCAGTGCTGACAGCAGCCTGACCTTCGCTCCAGTGATGACCGCTGTGTCCAGCTTTAAAGACCTGCTGCAGGAGGTCTGTCAGGGTGGATTCGGCAGCATCTACGAGAAAGGTACAGGTCACTATAGTGGGTTCCCGCTCACAGATCAATGCCTGAAACACTAGAGAAATGTACAGATTATTACTGGGCCCTTCTCAGAGATCAGTGGCTAATCATTATAGAAAGGACCGTACAGATCACTGGATCCTGCTCACAGATCAATGCCTGAACACTAGAGGAAGGGACAGATCAGTGGCGGAACACTAGAGAAATGTTGAGTTTATTGCATACTCTACGTGGTGATACATTTTCGTCCAATTCGGGTTGAGACTGAACAGTCCATAAAAGCATTTCGTCCTGAGATTGTAGATCCTACAAAACATTCGCTCTGAAAGAACATACTGACAGATTCGTGCTGCATTCTCACATTCTCCCCCAAAAAATAGCAGGCGTTCACGGCTCATAGCGCGCCACAAAGCATGCTATGAGCCGTGAGCGCCTGCTATTATGAGGCGAGTACAGTAAATAATGGTTTAAGCCAATATTTTCTGACGAATATTCAGTGCATCCCGATTAGACAGATTCCTTTTCTTTCTTTTTTTTCCCCCCTAGTGAGGGAGGTGACGATCATCGACTGTCCGATTCCGAGCGTACAGCCAGAACAGATAGACCTGACACAGACCAACGAACAAACTGCTGCCCAAATGGACCCAACTCAAGGTGAGTGTTCTCTGATGTTATTATTTGACTTTCTTGCTCGTGTCTTTTACTTTGTCTGTTTTTTCAAGTGAGTGATTTCACTGGGATTGTCATTCTATTTGTTTACAGACTGTTACACTTGAATTGTTTTGCATGCCGAGGTCTCCGCGATTTGTTTGAGCAAATGACAGTTCATCTTGATGAAATGTTGTTTGCTCAAACATGGGGATCCTTGGACCGCTGAACTACAACTACACTTAGTTGTAGATGTAATTTCAAGGATCCCTGATTTGACCAGCATTGATTAGTCTACAGATCTTCATTCCTATTTCTGAGTAAAATCAGTTTTACAGAGAATGTATAATGGGTTAATTTGGTTATATTTGTACTTGTGGAACCAGGAAGTTGGCCTTGTGACATCAGGGACACTGCTATGATCTGAACCAGGTTTTTTCAACCTTTTTGACACCAGGCTCCACTATTTATTCAGCAGAGCCACGAACCACAATTTGATGACACAATTCCAGGCTGCATTTGGGAAACAAAACAGTCAAACATACAGATCAAAATAACCATTAATCTTCTACCTTCTCTAGTTGTGTAGACTTTTTCATGAGACAATTCAGATGATGATTTTTTTTTTTTTTTTTTTACTTTTGAGAGTGTAAACATCAAACCAAATGCTGCGGGCAAGGGTCCATTCGGTTTCGTGTTTACGCTCTCAAAGGGTTACATCTGGTTAACCGACTTTCCATCATTTAGCCTGTGGACCACTTGGAACCCTCTCAAGGACACCATTGCTGGTTCCTGGTTTACTGATCTAAACTATTACACACATAAAGATCCCCAGGAAAGGTGTTTAAAATCATCTAACACTTTTTGCAGTGATTCCTACACCTGGACTAGACCAAAGGCCCGTCAACCCTCTCAACCCCTTCCTCAACCCAGGACCTTCCGTTCCCACATTCGGTGGCTTCGTCTTCTCGCCATTTGGTAAGTCAAGAGTCTTGCTAATACAGCCTGGAATTGTAGACAAAAGCAAAATAAGTCTTTAGTTTGGTAACTGGAAAAGTCGGGCCGCTGCAAAGTCGGACCCTGAATATAGACAGAGTTACGCTGTCGTAAAGCCTGATAACTAAATGGGATCATTCCAATGGCGCCTCAACTACATAGACTTCATTATCTTTATTTTAGGTTGTTTTGTAATAATATAGGATATAGCAAAAACATCAGGCAACAGCCTGATGTCCTTTATTTTACGAGATTTAATACAGCATACACATTAACTACCCAGCTTTGATGATTATACGTACATTGTTTTATTTTAGAATATTTTATACTACTAGTAGTAGGCCTATAGCCTAGACATTACAGAGACTTTAAACAGATGTTTACATAGATCTTATTTGCACCGCCATCGTTGAAAACAATCTATTTCAAACTCTAGTATGTCCCTCTTTCAGGCTGAAACAGCCCTCCACACTCAGTTTTCTGATTCCTCAATGTCGCAACATTTCGGCTGGTCCGACTTTTATCTGGGCCAACATGTCCAGTATTCTTTAGTTTTGGGGTCTGTGGAGCTAAAATGTCCTCTAACTTCTGTTCTGTTCTGCTCAGGTTCCAAGCTCTCCTCCTCTGCCAGCTCCAGACAGAGGTCCCACCAGCGACGCTCCTACTCAAGGAGGAAGTAGCAGCCTTGAAAAAAACACAGAAAATCCATTCAACGTTTTGAATATGACAATTCCAAATCCATGCAGTGTTAACACATCAATAAGCTAACATGCACTACTCTCATTTTGAGCTTGTTACATCGGTCGTTTTTTTGGCATGGCTTAAAGGAGTATTTCCACCCATTTTCAACACTATACTTTCAATAATATACCTTAGAGATGTTGTGTTGACATGATAAAAACGCCCCCGCCCATGGCGAAAAAATGGGGTCTGAAAACATCATCAACATGGTGCAACACAGCTTGATGACATCGTCAAATTGTATTTTCACCATGTTAATTATTTTATATTTTAGGACCATTTTTTCTGAGAGCGTCCAAAATATAACCAAAATTACCCTAATGGGTCCATTTGATTCCATGTGTACACTCTCAGACAAAAATCTTGAAAATGGGTGAAATTCCCCTTTAAGGCGTATTCATTCATGCTCTAGTCCTAGGTGATAAAGTGACCACAGAAAACTACAAAAATCACATCACATTTAAGCGGCTAACGTTTTTTTTTTTTACTAACCACCGTTTCAGGGGTCACTTAATCACCTGAAACCTGTGCATGAATAGGCCTTCACTGCCTTAGGTCTGACTTGAACACTTGCAGTTTACTGTAAATGCTTGAGTGGCAGGGGCGGATTGGCCATCTGGAGTACAGGGAGTTTTCCGGGTGGCCTGCGCCACCTAGTGGCCTGCTGGACAAGATCCAAAATGCACTAGTGGCACTTCCAAAATGCAATAGAATGTGCTAGATGCTCGCCTGGAACATACAGATCAAAATGACCATTAATCTTCTACATTCTCTAGTTGTGTTGACTAAGTTGGGCTAATTCACATGATGAATATTTTAACTCTTGAGGGCGTAAAAATGAAACCAAATGGACCCGCAAGGGTCCATTTGGTTTCATTTTTACGCTCTCAAAGAGTTACATCTGGTTAACCAGCTGCACCCCCCAGGGTGGCCTGGCAAAGGAAAAATTGTCCCGGTGGGAAAGTGCCAATCCGCCCCTGTTGAGTGGCTCACTTGTCATGTGTTCACACGCGTTAGCGGTGGCGATGGATGAATCATGATGAAGAATAGACTCAGTCTTAGACCCAAAAAACACCCCTGTGTAACCAAGCATCACACATAAGCTGTGGCAAATCACATTTCCTTTGCATTTGAATATTACATTTATTTTGTAATGTTACAACTTAGTTTTAAGTTTTTAAGTTGTTTTTTTAAACCAAATCTTTTACATTTTCATTTTCTCTTACTTTTTTAAACTTAAGTAACTACTTTGTCTTTCATGACAAGCGTTACATAATCGTGATTTGTGACATGGCTATGGAAAAACAATGAAAATAAATAAACTTGGCTTGTGGTTTCTCTGTTCGGACATTTCTCATTGTAGTTTGAGCTTGGGTTATGGTCATTGTCTCTTGACAAGATTTTTACTTGAGTTTTCATTAACCCATTCTGAACTGAAAAATTATTAAATTAAGATTCGCGCCACATTTTCAAAAATAGCAAAACCCAGTCTGATATTTTTCAATAACTAAAGTATTGCCAATATTTTGGACATAGTTTGAATGCCGATTAATCATGATTAAATTAATTTTGAAGCTGTGATTATATTATTTTCAAATGCTTTTGACTCTGAAACTTCCAAAACCACTCTCCTTTCCTCCACCCTCCACTTTCCCCCCTTGTATAGTTTTCTTTTACCTATGATAATTTGATTCTGACTTGGCAGAAGTGAATATTTGTATGTGTTTGATGATGATGAGTGTCTGCTGCCAACACGCTTCATTAACACGCTTCATTGGTGTTGTCCATTCTTGTATTCAGTTGTGCTTTAACTCTACTGTAATTAAATCTATAAACTGCTACAAATTATTTTAGTTAAAAATTAAAATAATAATAGTCAATTAATGAAAAGGATAGTGGGAAAACCATGCACTAGCAGACACTAGTCCCACCACATCTAAACTGTTCATTTGAAGGACAGCCTTACGGTCTTGCACAGCATGCCGTTTTTCATCGTTTCGAGGATTTTCGGTTCGATTTTTGGTTGGAGCTATTGCCATTATACTGTAGATGAGAGGTGACAAACGGGGCTAGGTTGACACTGGCTTTGGCTAAATAATATGCAGCCACTATACGTGGCATTATTGTAGGTGAAATTGTTGGCTAAATAAAAGAAAGTTCAATGTTTATATTTTTCCCCCAAATATTGAGTTTCTGTGTACATTTTCATTCTGACCCCAAAATTTGGTTGCAAAATTGAGACTGATGGATTGCACACTCACTATCACAACAAAATTGTAGGCCTACAGGATTAATATTACAGTAGGCCTATATTGTGTTATATGATTTATGAGAAAATGCTCTCTAATGTGTTCTCCTTATTACCTGATTGGAGCCTGGCTTGGTGAGCACAGTAAAGGAGCCTTGGTGGTGGTTCCTGTCCTGTCCTGTTGGACTGCATGTGACTGTAGGAACCAGTGGAGGGATCTGGTTGTCTGCTGTCATACAGCCTCTGTCTGCAGCATGGCTCATGTGACTGTAGGAGCCAGTGGAGGGAGCTGGTTGTCTGCTGTCATACAGCTTCTGTCTGCAGCATGGCTCATGTGACTGTAGGAGCCAGTGGAGGGAGCTAGGCGATGGGCCAGGGCCCAAAATCGAATGGAAAAGTAAGGATTCTGGTGGCAAATTCTCATGTTGATTTTTATGTTCCCACATGCCCATGGTATCATTGAAGCCCTGGTAGACCTTCCAACTTGGTAGCTTTCTACCTGTTACCACCACTTTTATATAAGATATACCCAGAAATCACGTTTTTATAAATGTTCCTATCATATCCCTATTATACAGTCTAATGAGTCAAATCATGACTGTAATTGATGGGTAATGAGTTACTCATCATTGTAATGCAGAAGAATGTTACTTAGACATGCAAAAGTTGGCATGCACAGGTATTATTTCAAATAGTAGGTTAAATTTGAGCAATTTTCGTTTTTTTGAAGGTTACAAAATAAGCTATATTTCCCCTAAAAACAGAATATTTTGAACTGTAGTAATTAAGAGATCAAAAGACCACGCGTCATTACATTGCCACAGCACACTTGGTCTTGTTATTGGACATTTTGAAGATATTTGTTTCGCTTAAAGGGCAACTACTCTTTGGCTACTTGCGGGGGAGGCCACGTGGAGGCTGCCTTCTTCTCCCCCTTTTTTTTTTTTTTTTTTTTGTGTGTGTGTGTTTTTGTTTTTTGTGGCTTTTTTTCCCCCAATTGAGCGCCTTTTGCTTCTCTCAAGGTTCTTTCTAGGAAGTACTGGTCCAATGAACTTAGGTTGTATCACAATTCCATTTACACGAAGTGATGTACCTCCACCACTGAGCGTCTTCTCTATGCGATCAATGTTATCCCGTACTAGAGTTGTGAAAACATTGGGGTGAATGTTGTGAGGCAGGGCTACATTGAAATCACCAAAATACTCTAGCTTTTAAATACACAAAGCTGTTTCAATATGCTGTGTCATGGAATACGATGCAGGGGTTGACACTAAGGTCTCCGAGGCACTTGCCCATCGGGCAAGTGCAAGTCAGGTTCTACTTGCCCTCAGGTCATGGTCACTTGCCCCCCAGGTTCCAGGTGGTCCCCGTTAAGTTGGTTAACCAGATGTAACTCTTGAGAACGTAAAAATGAAACCAAATGGACCCTTGCGGGTCCATTTGGTTTCATTTTTACACTCTCAAGAGTTAAAATTCATCATCTTAATTAGCCCAGGTCTACACTGTAGAAGATCAATGGTCATTTTGATGTGTATGTTAATTTGCCTGTTTTGTTTCCCAAATCCAGCCTGGAATTGTGGATATCTAGAAAGCAGGGAAAGACACAGAGGCAGAGTGCAATGACTGCCTTCAAGACAAATGTATCTTGTGTTGTGTTACAGTGCACTAAGTTGCACACTTGCCCGATCGGGCAACCAGGTAGCAGTCTTCACTTGCCCCACCATTTTTTTTTACTTGCCCCGGCAAGCAGGCAAGTGTTAGTGTCAAGCCCTGTGATGCACCATGACCAAGAAGGTTTAACAGCTGGATAAGTTCCACTTTACCAGTCAATGTTTTCACCACCATAGGTAACAGAATGTGCTTAGGTGGCTTCTTCTTCCCATGGGAGACAGTGTATATTAGGTCCTGGCCTATAGAACTGATGTGAAGTTCAGTCTTTAAAGTTCTCACCTTTTCTAGCTGGTGCCTGGTTCCCTGTCAAAACCATTTGAAGGAAGTCTCTACTAACCGATTTAGGGATTATGTTTGGTGCCAGCTATTGTCACATTCATGTGCTAAAATATCATAGCATAGGTGAAGTGCTGCCTTTGCTAGTAATGCGGCCTTGTCTTCTACCTTGGACTTTAAAATCTTTAACTCTTTCTCAATACTGACCATGTCACATACAAGTTTAGTCATGGACAGATTGTGTGGATACAAAATTATTCTCTGATTTTAATCTGATATGACCACTATAGATTTTTTTTTTTTTGTCAAACTCTGGAGTTTGAAAAGAAAGTATTTCTTGGTTGATTCAGTAATGGTAACCTTTCCTGACATGTCCATATGAGCTAACAATATATTTCTCAGTTCTGTTAGAAAAACTGCACAGGGATTTTGAAATATAATATTAATAGATTGCATTTTTATAGCGCTTTTCTATGCACTATGTGTATACTCAAAGCGCTTACAATGGTCCATTCATTCATACATTGGGAAGTAGAGCGGAGAACAGTCAACGCTCAGCGTCCTAAACTTCACACATTCACACACCAGCGGTGGCAGCCACTGGAGGCAAGGTGGGGTTCAGTGTCTTGCCCAAGGACACTTCGACATGTAGACAGGAGGAGCTGGGATTCGAACCACCGACCACTGGATCATTGGCCGACCTGCTCTACCTCCTGAGCCACAGCCGCCCCTTATATCCCATTTATCAGACCTACGGTATGTACTCACAGACCTTATTAAATGCCATTGCCTCTATTTCTGAGTACACATCAATTGCATCACAAGCTTGAAAAGCAGATATCTCTGCAGATATCTGGTTTGGTGTACAATCTACCTACAATCTTGACCTGATTTATTTCTACTTTTTCACATACAGTACAATACATATTTGCTCATAAACAGTTGAGCCAGACCCTGGTTGTCGAATTGATTGGCGTATTACACTATGTGTCACATATTCATCACCTTTGGATTTCTGCTTAATAGTTTCTAAACTTTTTTCATTGTGAAAATCTCCGTGCACCTTGCATGGTATTTTATTTTGGGTATCTCATTTGGATTCAAACTATGTGCGATATCCAAGATGGGCTGATATTCATGAATCTGTGCAGCTTGTAATAATAATGTATTCCATGAATTTGTCAGTTCTACTAATGGAGCTGTTGGAGATTCCACAGGACTGTGTATAACACATTCAGTGGACTCCTGGCTGGTCACTGGTAAAGATCTCAACGGGCCTGAAAATTAAAGGTAGGGAAAGTGATTAGAAATTCATGGTGTAGTACCAGCCTGGTGCACTAGGGGCCCCCAAAAGTAGCTACACTATGTGAACCTGCTGCTCTCTCCTGATTGGAGGAGAATTGTGGTGACCTGGGGAACTTTTATTAGCTCCTCTGCTAACGTGGGGGAGGGGGAAACTCCATATGTGGTTTCCACACCTTATAATAGAGCATTTTAACAGAAAAAAAAAAATATTTTTTGGGTGATATCTGACAAAAGTGAAATCACTTCCCCTACCTTTAAATAGAATCCAGCGTATCAATAGTTCATGGAGGCACGGAGGGCAGAATGGTTATTGTATTATACTCCTCATTCTCAGTCAGTATTCATTCTGTTTCTTTAAATCAGCAGTCTCTCTCCATGTCTACTCCCCTCACTCTCATTGGCTGTCAGCAAGTCACTCACGTCCACATTCATCAGGTGTTCTTTATAAGCAGTACTTCTGTTCTCAGCCTTCCTTCTGGTCGACTCCATGTGCCTGTTCAAATGTAAGCGTTCAGATTTCCTCCACCTCCCCGGCCTCCTCCCTGTGGCACTAGTTCTGAGTGGCCGATTATGAGATGATCATGATTTGTGGATTGTAACATATTGTGATGCCTATAGTTCTGTTATGGGTATCTGTGATCATTATGTGTTCTATGGTCTGTGATATGTTCGTTGTGTATTTGGAATGATTGTGTCTATGTTGTAATGTGTTTATGCTAGGCTCTGCTCGGGGGGGGGTTGTTGATGATCAGAGCTGCGTCTTGGTGCCGAGATACAGAAATCTGAGATATCAAAGGTGATATCAGACCTATGTCTCGTTACATAGATTTGATATCACACGAGCAGAGCCACACCACCATGCTAACATGCAAAAGCTTTGCAATAAATGGTCTATGGTCATTCTGAGCTGTGTCAATGAAACTAAATCATACTGTGAGACAAACAACTAACATAAATTGCTATCAGTAACATGAAAGCTACTCGTGAAGAGAAGTTTTTAACATTATGCAATATAATTTAAATGTATGTATTGTTATACAGTATATCAACCTCAGGGATTGTTATTGGAACACTGAAGTGTAATATTGTGGCTATTTTGTGACACAATAATACATTTTTGAAAAAAACGAAAATACAATTCTGACCTATATTTTGAATAATTCCTCCTGTATGCTTTTATTATTGTAGTCCCAAGTACAGTTTTTGCTATTACAATGTTTTATAATTCAGTCCCCATCAATTTCAGACAAAGTTTAATATATTAAATTATATTATAGAAGGATATGATGTGAACATCAATAAAAAACGGAAATTTCAGTTAACTCAAATATAAAAGTGGTGGTAACAGGTAGTTGGAAGGTCTACCAGGGCTTAAATGATACCTCAACATGAGAATTTGCCACCAGAATCCCTATCAACCCCAGTGGCCTATGGCCTAAGCTGGTTGTCTGCTGTCATACAGCCTCTGTCTGCAGCATGGCTCATGTGACTGTAGGAGCCAGTGGATCAGGGCTGGGCAATTATTTTTCCAAAGGGGAAAAATAAGAAAATGAGAAACATAAAATATTGTGGAGGGCCAAGACTAAAGTCTGCGAAATATTAATTTCATTTCAAGATAAAAGTAAGAGTAAGACCAACCATTTTGACACCAGGGCCCTCTATTTATTCAGTATTTGAGCCACTGAGGACCACCTTTTGGTGACATTTTTTGCCTCACAGATCCCAAAACTAAAGATTTCCTTTGCTTTTGTCCACAATTCCAGGCTGGATTTGGGAAACAAAACAGGATAACATAGATGAAAAAATGACCATGCTTTTACATCCTCTGATTGTGTTGACTTGGGCTAATTCAGACGATGAATATTTTAACTCTTGAGAGCGTAAAAATGAAACCAAATGGACCCGCAAGGGTCCATTTGGTTTCAGTTAAATCTAGTTAACCAACTCTCCATATTTAACTGGAACTCTCCCAAGGACCACTGGTGGTCCCCGGGCTGGTCAGAGTCAGCCAAAGGGCCGCATTTGGCCCCCGGGCCGCATGATGCCCAGGTATGTGCAGTGGAGGGATCTGGTTGTCTGCTGTCATACATACAGCCTCTGTCTGCAGCATGGCTCGTGTGACTCAGATTAATGATCATTTTGATCTGTGTGTTTGCCTATTTTGTTTCCAAAATCCAGGCTGGAATTGTAGACAAAAGCAAAAATAATAATTCTTTAGTTTTGGGGTCTGTGGGGCTAAAAATGTCATGAAATGGTGGTCCATGGCTCAAATTCTGAATAAATAGTGGAACCTGGTATAGTATCAAAAAAGTTGAAAACCACCAATAGAGAACATAAAAATTCTATTAATAACAAAATGAAGGGTTTAAAGGCTATCCTATCGGCTACGTTTGGTAGAACAGCGTCCCTTGCTCCATCACCATCAGCATGTATTGATGAGGTTCCAGGGGCGGATATAACATGTCCCATTTGGGGGGGCAAGAGAACATTTTGGAGGGGCAAGAGAAATGGTATGGGGGCGGCTTCATACCATTTTCGGTTACAGGACTTTTATTAGTCAAGTATAAGCATCAATAATAACGTCAGTTGTTGAAGTTGCAACAGACACGCAGCATGCATAAAGCTAAAGGTCTGACTCAGAGAGTTTTCTGCTTTCAATGATGAAATGCTGTTGGTTTACTGTAGTGGTGACACAGCTGTAGAAGATCTCAACGGGCCTGGAACCGGCTCGGCCCGGCCCTAATTAGGTGGCCCGACGCCCAGCCCGACCCTACTAATTATCATAATTAATGGACCCGAAGCCCGACAAGGCCCGACTTTGGGGAAAAAAAAAAAAGATAGATTTTAGATACTGAAACAAGATTTTTTCGTAAAATAACAGAACCTCTTTTTTGTTATGCTTTTAAAAAAAAGCAGCGGACTTAATGTCAACAAAAAATAAAAACAGAAACTCGTTCCTTGGTATGCTTTTAAAAACAGCGCTGGGCTTAATGTCCATAACAAATTAAAACAGAAACCTCGTTCCTTGTTATGCTTTTAAAAACAGCGCTGGGCTTAATGTCCATAACAAATTAAAACAGAAACCGCGTTTCTTGTTTTGTGGTATAGTCTGAGGCTGAGCATAAAAATAAATAAAACAAGTAAAGTGCAAGAGGCTACAATGACCTACTCTCCATAGGCATGGAGAAACAGAAGTGCATCAACAGTTTCTGGGTTGAGGCGTGTTCTCCTCTCTTCGATGATGCGTCCTGCTGCGCTAAATACCCTCTCGCTGCTGCTGCTGCTGCTGGCTGGGACACAAAGGAGATCGCCTTGCCAACTGTGCGAGTTTTGGATATGTGACGGTGTTTTTCTTCCACCAGAGCAGCACGTCATCCTCATCTTCGCCCATTAACGGCCTCTGCCCGTCTCGTATATATCTTTCCACCTCATCATCATCATCAGTTTGCTGATATGGCTCAAACACATTCTCTCTCCCACTCATCCAACTCACGCGCTCTCTTAGCTGGTGGTGGCGCAGCAGCAGCAGCAGCGCATCATCATCTTGATCATCGCCGTCCTCCTCCTCCCCCTCCGCTCTCCTCATCTCCAACAACGGGAACGGCGGCTGTTGCAGCGGCGGCTACACGCCTCTTTACATAGATAGTCGTGCGTACTGCGCCTTTGTGCCACGTTCAGCATGCGCATGCTGATTGTATTTTGGCCATACTTCTACACCTCCATCAGCAATGATGCCGGTGTAGTATTACACAGAAGCGGTGATCGAACCCGGGACTCCCACTCGCCAGTCCAACGCACAACAAGTCGCGCCAATAGAGCTGAGCCCGATTGGCGGGGCTGTTGCGGCTGGCTCATGGCTGGGTGCTACATTCACCCCCTTGATCTTTTGGAGCGCGTCCTCGCGCTTCACACTTCACACCGCGGACCGCCGTACATGATGTCCCTCATGTGGACCCGCAAGGACGTAGACGGGTATATTGGGGATAACACCCGCACTCCAAATCCTGCCGACTACGCCAGATTGTAGTATTACGCGGAAGCGGGGATCGAACCCGGGACTCCCACTCGCCAGTCCAACGCACAACAAGTCGCGCCAATAGGGCTGAGCCCGATTGGCGGGGCTGTTGTGGCTGGCTCATGGCTGGGTGCTACACCGGCATCCTTCGTAGCCTGTCTCTGGGAGTCATTGAAGTACGCGGGCACTGTGACCACTGCATTGACCACCTTCTTGCCCATGAATGCCTCGGCAATTTCTTTCATCTTTACCAGGACCATGGAGGAGATCTCCTCGGGGGTGAAATACTTGGTCTACTCTCCTCCTTATAGTCCACCTGAACCTTCAGCTTTCCTCCGTGTTTCATGTACAACTGCACCACTGTATCATTGAACTTTCGCCCACTTGGTCTACTCTCCTCCTTATAGTCCACCTGAACCTTCGGCTTTCCTCCGTGTTTCATGTACGACTGCACCACTGTATCGTTGAACTTTCGCCCAATCAGTCGCTTGGCGTCAAACACAGTGTTGGTGGGGTTCATCGCCACCTGATTTTTGGCAGCACCCCCAATGGATGCCCCAGACATATCGAATTCGAAAGACATATCGAAAACTCAGTAGGGTCTCTGTATTTTTTTACGGAAAAGTAACTCAGACTACGATGGTGAAAGAAACTCACAGGCCTTTTATTGGTGGCACACTCAGTTATTCTGACATTACATTGTGACAGGCATTGTCAATGTTTCCAAATATAGAAATAATAAGCTCTGTTCCCATAGGGTCCCGCAGTGACGTCAGAGCACAAATTCTGGAAGAGAATTCCCCATTAATTTTCCTCATAGATAAATATGAGGACGATTACAGTGCAAACAAAGCCAACTTGGGTCATAATAAAAAAAATCATGGCAACAAACACAATGCTTTGGGATAATCTGATAATTTGTAAGAACTAGATCAACACTCGGTAGAGTGCAAACTTGCGCGTTGCGCACAAGTAGGCCATGGCCTACAAGTGTGGTGTGTGAGCAGAGCGAGTTAATATTGATGACATTAGTTATAAATGTCTCTTACTTACGTCACCATTAAGTCATCACCTAAACCAGCCAATCAGAGTACCCCAAGGCCCAACGACCATGCACTGATCACTTATTGTGTCCTGTCTAGATTTCTAGTTTCTGAATAACATAATATTCAAAGATTTGCACCACGTAGATCTGCAAAAATAGCAGATCTACAAGCTCATAGCGCGCCACCGAGTGGCGCGCTATGAGCTTGTAGATCTGCTATTTTTGCACTGATCACTTATCTAGACAGGACACTTATTGTGTCCTGTCTAGATTTCTAGTTTCTGAATAGCATAATATTCAAAGATTTGCACCACGTTTTCACGATTTTCCAAAAATAGCAGAGATACAAGCTCATAGCGCGCCACTCGGTGGCGCGCTATGAGCTTGTAGATCTGCTATTTTTTGCACTGATCACTTATCTAGACAGGACACTTATTGTGTCCTGTCTAGATTTCTAGTTTCTGAATAACATAATATTCAAAGATTTGCACCACATTTTCAAGATTTTCCCAAAATAGCAGAGATACAAGCTCATAGCGCGCCACTCGGTGGCGCGCTATGAGCTTGTAGATCTGCTATTTTTCAATAGTTAAAACATAATGCTTAGAACACCAAAACGTGTTCTAGATTGTCTAGATTTATAGTTTCTGAATAGCATAATATTCAAAGATTTGCACCACGTTTTCACGATTTTACAAAAATAGCAGAGATACAAGCTCATAGCGCGCCACTCGGTGGCGCGCTATGCGCTTGTAGATCTGCTATTTTTCAATAGTAATGCTTAGAACACCAAAACGCGTTCACGACACAATGGGTTAACTTGCACCTGCTCCACTCACGCAAGCAAAAACTAAACAAAAAGTGTTGTATCCTGCCTTTTTTTTCTTCTTACTAATTATTTATTCGGTCCAAAATATTTCGTTTGTTATGGTGATTTGTCAGGACCTGAGTTTGGCTTTGTCTGTGGGCGGGATCGTCTTTATATCAATAATTTTTGAAAAGTTCATGAGGAAAATGAACAGGGGATTCACTTCCAGAAACAGGCACTCTGACGTCACTGCAGAGCCCTATTATCAGTAAGGCATATGCTCTAGTCTATGATCTTGTTAATTCTCCATACTCAATATATGGACATATTTCAATCTGTCGTTTTTTGCAGTGTGCCACAATATTACCCTGCAGGGGTTAGACCAGTGAACCAGGCCTGCCCCCTGACTATGAATAAACCACCACCATCCTGACTTAATCCTGGGTACCATGACTAATAATCAACCTGAGGAGCACCTCATTTACCCGTATTGCATTCTCTTACTTCATCCAACCTTCGGTTAAACTCATAGATTCAGTGATATACACTAATGATATGAGTATAGTAGTATACACATGATGGCATGATGGTACTTGTTTTTTATGGGCACATAATGACTCTTGACAATGACAGTGATTATTGAGAATCTAACTTCTGTGGAATTTCTTAACCTCGACCAGACTTCCCAATAACTGACAACAACACTGACATGTTTCCATGGAACAGTTTAAAACTTCTGTGGAAGAAAGTATGTACAAAATCATTGCGCTGCGACATTACTAAATGCATGTTCAGGGCCCACATGCAACAGCTTCACGGACCACCAGAGGTCCACGGACCACCTGTTGAAAACCCCTTGCTTTAAACCTGTGATTGACCTTTTGGCTCAGTTGATCAGCAAGCGTTGAGCAGTGCACAATTTCACATGGTGACGCCTTGAAGTGTGAGGCCAGTGGCGTTTCTGAGCAATTTGGAGCCCCAGGCAAGATTTTCCCTGGAGCTCCCCTTACCAAATGGACCCTTACGGGTAACTTTTGTTTTTGCTCCCATTTTTTCATGAGATGGACTTAAAGCTCTAAAATTCATTCCAGATATACAGTATTACCATTTCTCTCAAACAAACAAATCTGTCTAAATGTGTGACAGTGAGCACTCTGCTTTGCTGAGATAATCCGTCCCACCTCACAGGTGTGCCACATCAAGATGCAGATCATGGTTAGTGCACAGGTGTGCCTTAGACTGTCCAGTTCCCACTAATATCCAGCAACTTCACACAGCCATTGAAGAGGAGTGGACCAATATTCCACAGGCCACTGTTGAACAATCTGATAAACTCTATGTGAAGAAGATGTGTTGCACTGCATGAGGCAAATGGTGGTCACACCGGATACTGACTGGTTCTGAGTCCCCAGAACCCCAATAAAGCAAACACAAATGCACATTTCAGGGTGGCCTTTTATTGTGGACAGCTTAAGGCACACCTGTGCACTAACCATGATGTCAGACCTGCATCTTGATGTGGCACACCTGTGAGGTGGGATGGATTATCTCAGCAAAGCAGAAGTGCTCACTGTCACTCACACATTTAGACAGATTTGTGAACAATGTTTGAGAGAAATGGTAACATGGTATAACCGTAATGAATTTTAGATCTTTAAGTCCATCTCATGAAAAATGGGAGCAAAGACAAGTGTTGCGCTTATATTTTTCTTGAGTGTACTGTACGTACAGTAAATCATGAGTTCATAAAAAACTCATGACAATGAAGTACATTAAACTGTTGACGTAGATATTATTGATTCACATCCAATATAACCTATATTCCTCATTTCAAATAACTTGACATTTTCAATTAACTATATCAGTGGTTTTCAACCAGTGGTCCGGGGACCACCAGTGGTCCTTGACATGGTTCCAGGTGGTCCCCAGGCTAAATGAGGAAAGTTGGGTAACCAGATGTAACTCTTAAGAACGTAAAAATGAAACCAAATGGACCCTTGCGGGTCCATTTGGTTTCATTTTTACACTCTCAAGAGTTAAAATATTCATCATCTGAATTAGCATAACTTAATTAAGAAGTCTACACTATTTGGTTTGCAAAATCCAGCCTGGAATTGTGGACCAAAAGAATCCTTGAGTTTTACGTCCTTGGGGTGAAATTGTCATCAAATGCTGAATAACTGGTGGTCCCTGGTGTCAAAAAGGTTGAAAACCACTGAAGTATATAATTTAATTTAGGTACAGCATTAACCTGGGCTGGGATGCGGAGAACCTGGTGGTGCACTTCAACCCTCGCTTCGACGAAGCCGAGCCCACGCTGGTGTGGAACTCCAAGAGGGAAGGTTGCTGGGCGGCGGAGGAGAGGCGACACAACCCTTTACAGAGGGGCTCTGAAGTGAAGGTGGGACAATATCAGGCCCGGATAATGCTAATAATGCTAAGAAGCCCAATGCTAATGATGCTAATGATGCTAAGTAAATGCTAATAACGCTGAGTAGTGTCAATAGTACGCCTAAATAAGGTCAATAATGATAAGTTTTGTTATAATGCTAGTAGCCTAATGCTAAGTAATGCTATGTATTGTTAATAATACTAATAATGCTAAGTAATGCTAATAATGCTAAGCCGTGCTATTTGTGCTAATGAAGCTTATAGAACACCAAGATGTGTTCCCACCAAAAGATAGGGGAATTCCACCCATTTTCAACATTTTTTTTCTGAGAGAGTGTACAGATGCAACTAACGGGTTCATTTGGTTCCATTTGTACACTCTCAGAAAAAAAGAAGTGTCTAAAGAAATCCATTGACATGGTGGTGAAAATACATTTCATCTTGATGATGTCATCAAGATGCGTTTCGCCATGTAAACGATTTTCTTCAGTCCTCCATTTCTAGGAAACACAGAATGGGGGGGGGGGGGGGGGGGGGGGGGGGGGGGGGGGGGGGGGGGGGCTGATGTTTTTTCTTTTTTATCATGTCCACCCAGCACCTCTAAGGTATACTAATGAAATATTAGAATGTTGAAAATGGGTGGAATTCCCCCTTGAATAAATAAATAAATAATGAGCCTCAACACGCGTGTTGAGGCTCTAGATTGCCGTGAAGCTGAGCGGAGACACGTTTACAGTGGAGCTTCCGGGAGAAGAGGAGCTTCACTTCTCCAACCGGGACGGCAGGGACACTGTGAGCTACGTCAGCATCACAGGAGACTTCAGACTCACCTCTCTCAAAATCTGCAAGCACAGAGAGCTACTGGCATAAGTATGAGGGGGGGGGGGGGGGGGGGGGGGGGGGGGGGGCGCAATGCCCCCCTCCCTAATTGATGGCATGCAAAACAACCCCCAAGATATTTTCAGTGTTTATATTGAAAAGTATTTGAAACGTTACTACTGCTACTAACGAACTACAAGCGTCTCACCACTAAACCCACAGCATTTCATCCCGAATCCGATCCACATTTTTTCAATTCCGATCCAATATCACAATTTTCGTGTTAGCCGATACCAATACCAAATTCCGATACCAAAGAATAATATATATAATAACACAAAATATATTTAAAAAGATCTTATATGAAGTCCACCAAATAGCAGAATAATATAGCAGACTAGAATAGCAGGCTCCTCACTTAACCATGCACTTGGGAAACTCCAAAGCAAATTCCACAACATTTTATTACTGGTATACTTATTTACAACTGCTTGAAGTGAACCGTTTTCTCAGTTTAATTGTGCTTTTGTGAGACAACTAATTCTTATTAGTGTAATTCTGTAGTATATATTTCTTACTACAGCGATCAGGTTGGGTTAACACAAATACATATTGGGTGGCAATAACCTCAGGGTATTGCCAGGTATTTTGTTTAACTCTTTTAAAGGGATATCCAAAGCCTAATATAGGACAACCTTGCTGTGCGCTATTTCATCTTTTCTTTTCTTTTATTGTTTCTGTTTATTATTGTTATTATTATTAGAAGAAAATTTCACTACTTTTCCAAAGGGAATATTTTCATTTATTTTGAACAACATAATTCTAAGACCTTCACTAAAGTTTATTCCCTATTATTTAAACGTTGCCTGGGTCTATTATTTACAAGTAAACTGTTTTATATATAATGTGGCGTCTCGCTGCGGGGCCGCGGGCCGCACCACCACCTCCCCCGAGAGAGAGAGAGTGTAGGAGGCGGAGCGAAGCACCACCAGCTGGGCTGCATCATCCGTGGCAGGTTGGCGTGCGGTCTATGGCTCTGTACTGAATGATGCATCACTGCTGGGCTCGGCTGGAAAATGAGGCTTTAAAGTGTGGCTTGGAAAAAAGACTTTAAAGGAGCACAACACCCCCCTGTGAGGCCCAACTACCTCTACTCACCTTTGACTGGCAATGTCAATATAATCAACTCAAGATTTGTGTTATTTACCTGGAGCTAGACATCCTAATTTAAAATATTAAAGGAACCCTAAGCTAAACACCTACCTACCCTACTTACCTCCGCCGGCGTCCTTCCTGGCCTGCCGTCGTTGACCCCCCTCCCTACTCGCCCCTGAAAGAAAGAAAGAGACTGGTTAGGTGTAGGTTTCCCGCATAGTTTTGTATTTCTGCTCCTATGACTTTAATTTTGATTTAATAAACGGGTGCCATGTTTGGGCCCAAGCCTGTTCCCTGCTTGTCTGTCTCTTGAGTTGGCATCGATCCTCACATATGGTGGCTGTAATGCGGGCACGTTGATCCAACGCCAAGAAACAAACAAGTGTAAACATGGAGCATGCTTCAGCTTTAAACGCACTGCTCCAAAGCCAAACACGGTTGCAGGAAAGCCAGGTGGAGCTGCAACGCGCAGTCCATGAGCTAGTGAGGAAGATTAATTCAGAGACAGACGAAGGCAGGTCCCCAGCCAGTGTATTAACCAAATTGACACAAGAGGATGATATTGAGGCCTACATTGAACTGTTTGAGCGGACCGCCACCCGGGAAAGATGGCCCATAGGCCAGTGGGCGTCCATCCTAACACCGTTTCTAACGGGGGAAGCTCAGCGAGCCTGCCGAGACCTCTCCAACGACGACGCGAAGGATTACGCCAAGCTAAAAACCGCCATACTTGCCCGACAAGGATATAGCCTCCCAGCCCGAGCCCAGCGGTTTCACAACTGGGGCTACCACACTGGGGAACCGCCCCGGCCACAGATAGCTGCCCTGACTCGACTGACGCGAAACTGGCTGATGACGCCAGGAGACCCAGTCTGCGTCGACCGCATCGTAATCGACAAATGCATCAGAGCCCTACCGCCTGACGCCAGAAAGCACGCTTCTCAAGTGAACCCCGACACTGTTGATAAGCTGGTCACGATCCTGGAGAACCTGCAAGTGACCAACGAGCTGATGAAGGGCTCCCGCCAGGAGTCCACAAAGCCCCATGCCGACGAGCACACTGGCCGCGACCGAAAGCGACAGCCAGAGGGTTCCGCATCTCCCGGACGCCGAAGAGAGCCGCGCCTGGGAGGAACGGCAGGGACCCTTCATCGAGACGCTGCTACGTATGTGGAAAGCCAGACCACATTTCCTGGTCATGCCCCGACCGAGACAGAGACGTGACGATGGCCACTGCCACCACCGATTCCGCCCGGCCATGTCTATATGCCCCCTCACAGCAGGCTACTAGGGCCACCGTGCCTGTGAAGGTGGAAGGGAAGGACACCAGCGCCCTAATTGACTCGGGGAGTTCTGTGACCCTCATACGAACACCCCTGGCAGGAGAGCTCTACGAGGAGACTGTTCCAGTGACGTGTGTACATGGAGATGTCCGTCACTACCCCACTACAAGTGTCTACCTGCAAACGCCAAGGGGAAATGCCCTGGTGACAGCCGGCGTGGTACCGAACCTCCCTGTCCCCCTCTTGATTGGCGCCGACTGCTGCCTTTTTAGCCGCTTTTGGAACCCCGTCCCCCCTCTGGGCCAACGGAAAGCTCGACGCCGACGGCGCCCCGCCGGGCGATCTCGTGCACCTCTACCAGCGTGCCCTGCCTTCCGAGCCGACTCAGACGAGCGAGGAAGCGACAGCTCAGCCGGCGACCGCCCTCGAGGACAGCGCCGAGTGGACGAGGAGGAACGGGGCAGGGGACAGAGCGAGGGAGATTCGCCAGGGCAGCCAGAAGAGTTCTCCTCCCCAGACGAATTCCCATGGCAGCAGGAGGAACCCGCTGCGAGAGAGGGCGAGTTTGCAAGTGCACAGTGGAGAGATCCAAACCTCGAAGGGGCCCGACAGCAGGTGTCTGTGGTTGACGGAAGAGCAAACGACGGGGTGAGTGAGCCAGTTTCCCCTTATTTCTCTGTAAAAAATGGTCTATTGTACAGAGTGGTGGACAGTAAGGGGGGGGATAAAATTGAGCAACTCCTCATTCCAAAGGAATACGTGTCTCGTGTACTGTATTTGGCCCACACCCACCAATTAGGTGCACTCCTTGGGGTACAGAAAACCTGTGATAGAATACTAGCCCGCTTTTATTGGCCCGGGGTTAAGAGGGCTATCGAGGATTTCTGTAAAAGCTGCCCAGAGTGTCAAAAGGCAGCCCCCCGTCCCTCACAACGAAATCCTCTCATCCCCATGCCAATTATAGAAACACCATTCTCTCGACTAGCTATGGACATCGTAGGTCCTCTGCCGAAGTCTGCCCGCGGCCATAAGTATATATTGGTTATCCTAGATTACGCCACTCGTTATCCTGAGGCCATCCCACTGCGGGCCGCCACAGCTAAAGCGGTTGCACATGAGCTGGTGATGTTGTTCAGCCGCGTGGGCATTGCCTCAGAAATCCTAACAGATCAGGGCTCAGTCTTTATGTGCAGAATGATAAAACAGCTCTACGACTGGTTAAAGGTCAAAAGCATTCGGACATCCATCTACCACCCCCAGACGGACGGCTTGGTGGAACGCTTCAATAAGACCCTTAAACAGATGCTAAGGAAAGTGGCAGAGATTGATGGGAAAGACTGGGACCGATTGATCCCGTATGTTTTATTTTCCATAAGAGAAGTACCACAGGCATCAACAGGTTTCTCTCCCTTTGAGTTAGTGTACGGCCGTAGCCCCCGGGGCCTGTTGGACGTGGCTAAGGAAACGTGGGAGAGCCAACCAGCGCCCCAGCGGAGCGTTGTGGACCATGTCCAACGCCTACAGGAAAGGGCCCGGAAAATCTGGCCAATGGTGCGCGAGCACATGCAGAAAGCCCAACGGGACCAGGCACGCCTGTACAACAGAGGAGCGGTGCTCCGGGAATTCCATCCGGGAGAGAAGGTACTCGTTTTAATCCCTACGTCAGAGTGTAAATTTTTGGCCAAGTGGCAAGGCCCATTTGAAATAGTCGAAAAAAAAGGACCTGTTCTGTATGAGGTCAGACAGCCGGGCAAACGCAAGGGACACCAACTGTACCATGTAAACATATTGAAAAAGTGGCACCCTCCTAGCGCCCTCCCGACTGTGGCCTTAGTGGCAGAGACTCCAGCTCCGGCGGTCCCACCTGTCCCCCTTGGGGAAGATATGTCCCCCAGCCAGTGTCAGGACATAAGGGAGTTACTCCTACGTAATAAGGACCGTTTCTCGGACCTCCCGGGGCGCACTAATCTTATTAAACATGACATTGATACTCCTTCAGGAAAGGTTATCCGACAGCGCCCATACAGGATCCCAGAAGCTAGAAGGAACGCCATCCGAGAGGAAGTCCAGAAGATGCTAGAGTTGGATGTGATTGAGGAGTCACACAGCCCCTGGTCCAGTCCTATCGTGATTGTCCCAAAGCCAGACGGTACGTTACGATTTTGTAATGACTTCAGGAAATTAAATGACATTTCAATTTTTGATGCGTACCCTATGGCTAGAGTCGATGAGCTGATTGAGAGACTGGGGCCCGCTCGATTTGTTAGCACGTTGGACTTAACCAAAGGATACTGGCAAATCCCGCTGACCGAGAGGGCCAAACCAAAAACTGCTTTCTCGACCCCTGACGGTTTGTTTCAGTACAAGGTCCTCCCCTTTGGCGTCCATGGTGCACCAGCCACCTTCCAGCGCTTAATGGACCGAATCCTGCGGCCCCACCGGGCCTACAGCGCCGCCTACCTGGATGACATCGCTATCTACTCTGTGACGTTTGATGACCATCTGAGGCACCTCGAGGCCGTGCTGGGAGCCCTCCGGAAGCGAATCTAACGGCCAATGCAAAGAAGTGCCGCCTCGGGTTGTCAGAGACCGACTACCTAGGCTTCACCATCGGGAGGGGATGCGTGAAACCTCAAGCCAAAAAGGTGGAACGGATACGGGCTTGGCCGAAGCCGGTCAACAAAAGACAGGTAAAATCGTTTTTAGGACTGATGTCGTATTACCAAAAGTTCATCAAGAATTATGCCATGGTGGCGGCACCCCTATATGACTTGACAGCCCAGAAGATGCCGCACCAAGTGAAGTGGACGGACGAGACAGAGAAGGCTTTCCAGTGTTTAAAGCAAGCATTATGCCAAGAACCAGTGTTGATATCTCCTAACTTTGACCAACCCTTTCTTCTGCACACAGATGCGTCGGGCACCGGAGTTGGCGCCGTGCTGGCGCAGGTGGTAGAGGGGGACGAGCACCCCATCACCTACATTAGCCGCAAACTCCTGAAGCATGAGCGGAACTACTCCACTGTGGAGAAGGAGTGCTTGGCCATTAAGTGGGCTGTGCATCACCTACGGTATTACCTGTGGGGGCGGAGGTTCACCTTAGTCACCGATCATGCTCCGCTGAAATGGATGGCGGCCAACAAGGACAGAAACAGCCGTATTACCCGGTGGTTTCTGGAGATGCAGGAATACGACTTCTCAGTTGAACACAGGCCAGGGAAGATGATGGCTCACGCGGATGCCCTCTCGCGGATGTATGAGGGTGATGTGTCTGATGTCTCCCGGACCGCCGGTAGACATAGGGGGGGGATGTGTGGCGTCTCGCTGCGGGGCCGCAGGCCACACCACCACCTCCCCGGAGAGAGAGAGAGTGTAGGAGGCGGAGCGAAGCACCACCAGCTGGGCTGCATCATAGAGGGCAGGTTGGCGTGCGGTCTATGGCTCTGTACTGAATGATCACTGCTGGGCTCGGCTGGAAAATGAGGCTTTAAAGTGTGGCTTGGAAAAAAGACTTTAAAGGAGCACAACACCCCCCTGTGAGGCCCAACTACCTCTACTCACCTTTGACTGGCAATGTCAATATAATCAACTCAAGATTTGTGTTATTTACCTGGAGCTAGACATCCTAATTTAAAATATTAAAGGAACCCTAAGCTAAACACCTACCTACCCTACTTACCTCCGCCGGCGTCCTTCCTGGCCTGCCGTCGTTGACCCCCCTCCCTACTCGCCCCCTGAAAGAAAGAAAGAGACTGGTTAGGTGTAGGTTTCCCGCATAGTTTTGTATTTCTGCTCCTATGACTTTAATTTTGATTTAATAAACGGGTGCCATGTTTGGGCCCAAGCCTGTTCCCTGCTTGTCTGTCTCTTGAGTTGGCATCGATCCTCACAATAAGCAGTGTCACCCAACACCGGTAAACCTTCTTTTTGGTAGTTACAAACTCAACCTCACCCCAGTCAGTCAGGCTGGGGTGCTACAATTGCAACATCGCAAATGGAAACAAATAATAATAATAAAAATAAAAATCATATGCAAACTCTTGAAAGTGGCACCTTCCATATACAAGTTCAGTTCAGCTTTATTTAAGTCCCTAAAAGGGCAAATGGTATGCAGCACAAGTAGACAGAGCAGCTAAAAAACAGAAAACAACAGAAATAAAAACAGTGCAGGCAGTACAAAAAATACATATACACAGTACCTTAAATACACAACTAAAGTGCTGAGATGGAAGTACTAAGCGCAAGAAAAGTCAAGGTGCGCAGACACCAGTTAAGTAAGCGCTCAAAGTCAACCAGTGCATGGGATGATGCTCTGGGAGACAGTAATAAATATATAAATAGATAAGATAAAAAAGTAAAAAACGTACAATACAAGTACCGAGGACCCGAAAGGGCTAAGACCTACCCTTAGCAGCATTTATTGTGCCAATAGAGACAGGTACAAATGAAAATTTGTATCTGTTTTTCGAGGCACGAGGGGCACGAAAACGAAGGCCAGATGGGAGAGGTACGTACTAAAGAGGATGAGCAGAGACGGAGCAGATGGATAGAGATTTTTTGAGGACCTGTCTGTTATAGATAAGGTCAAGGCTGCTCACCTGTGATCCCATTATCTTTGAGGCAACTTTAACAAGGATCCCTGTCTAATAAGATAAACATTGCTTAAAACATTATACTTTCCCTATATAACTAAAATAAACAAATAAAAACACCAATGGCATCTTATTTCTTTCATAAATAGAGAATATTTCACTCAACAGGGACTGCTCCTGGTGCAGGATGATGATGTCACGTGTGATCTAGCACTATGGAATATATGGATGAACATGCTCATGTGACATCATCACCCTGCGACCGGAGCACCTCCTATTGAGTGAGAGATTCTCTATTTATGAAAGAAATAAGATGCCATTGGTGTTTTTATTTGTTTATTTTAGTTATAGAAGGCAAGTATAGTGTTTTAAAGCATATTTGTCTTATTAGGCAGGGATCCTTTTAACAATTCTCCCTAGAGAATTTTTGTCTCTGATGGTGAGATTGCCATACCAGCATATAATAGAGAAAGAAATGATGGACTCAATATAAGCACAGTAAAATAGTTTCATTAGAGTCTTGTCGATGTCAAATTTAGCTATTTTCCTCAGACAGTATAGTCGTTGTTGTCCTTTTTGCACATCTGTATTGACATCTGTATTGACAACAAATATTGCACAACTTATCGTCAATAATTATACCCAGATATTTATAGCTGGAGACAATTTCCACTGTCTGTCCATTTATGACACTATTCTGGGGAGACTGTGAAGATCGTCTAAAATCAATGCATAACTCTTTTGTCTTAGCGACGTTCGGCTGCAGAAAGGAATCATCACACCAGGATAGAAAGTCATTCAGTACTTGCCCATGGCAATCCTCATCGTCATCAAGCAGGCTGACGATGGCCGAATTATCGCCATCATGACTAGGGAAGTTAAGGCAACAGGTCTAAAGTCGTTCAGCGATTGAGGCTTACTGTACTTAGCGACCGGAACTAGAGTAGACTGCTTCCAGAGAGAAGGGACTTTCTGCTGGGAGATGGATAATAATAATAGAAAAAATATACAACGTAGTAGAAAATAGCACTCAACTGCTCAGCGCAGGTCTTGATTAAATGACCACTCACATTGTCAGGGCCTTGACTCTTAGGCTTGCAGCCTTTAAAGGAAGAAGGGTCTCGAGAGAGATACTGATTTAAGATTATTTCTAATCTCACAGTGTTTATCGGCAAAGTCATGGACATCAAACCTGTTGTAGAAATCATTCAGGCTCAGAGCCACTTGGTGATCAGAATTAAAATTGGGTAATTGAACCCTTTTCTTTTGCCGTTCATTCACCCCAGTAATTGTTTTCATGCCCGACCAGGCAGTTATTTTATTTAATCTGAGCTTCAATTTTGCTTTTATACTTCATTTTACCAGCTCTGACTTCCCTCTTGATTTCTTTTTGTAAGTTACGTAGTTCAACAAGACTACCCTCTTTAAAGGTAGGGGAAGTGATTTGAAATTCATGGTGTAGTACCAGCCTGGTGCACTAGGGGCCCCCAAAAGTAGCTACACTATGTGAACCTGCTGCTCTCTCCTGATTGGAGGAGAATTGTGGTGACCTGGGGAACTTTTATTAGCTCCTCTGCTAACGTGGGGGAGGGGGAAACTCCATATGTGGTTTCCACACCTTATAATAGAGCATTTTAACAGAAAAAAAATATTTTTTGGGGTGATATCTGACAAAAGTGAAATCACTTCCCCTACCTTTAAAGGCTTTGTTTTTCCTATTAATCAGTGTCTTAAGGGACTTAGAAACCCAGGGTTTGGAGTTAGGATACACTTTAACACTATTCACAGGAATGACAATGCTTTCACAGTATGAAATCCACTAGTGAACAACCATGAGAACACGGACCTACAGATGTGCCCACTTTTTTCAGAACTTCACCTCCTGCCAATCGGCAGCTCAGTACATTGTCAGGGTGTTGTCAGAAACAGAACACTGTCAGTGAGAAAGGAGGACATTTCCCATGGTGTTATTATTATCATAATTCATTCCATTCAGATGTCCCGCATAGATCAGTTCCTCTATTCAGTGAATGAATCCTTGGGAGAAAATCTTTTCAGAAAACCTTTCGGGAAAGATCAGGAAAGCGTGAACAGTTTGGAATGACACGTCTGTAACGTCTTAACACAGTGGCCACTCGGAATGTGACATTGCCGTTTTGGACGTCATAATATCGTATTGTCCCAAATATAAATATGACCCTGGTTATAAGACGACCGCCAGGTTTCAAGACTCACTTGTGTAAAAAGAACATTTAATGTCAAATAATATAGCCCCCAAATAAACGACGGATATAACTTACGACGGAATATACAGTAAGAGGATTTTCCATTGGAGAACAAAAAGAAAATACATTATTCTTACATTCAGGCCAATAGGGTAATAATGTCTGTAGCCGTTCTCCAAAACTGTTAATAAAATGATCAATCAGGGGTCATACTCCTGATACTCATGGTATTCTGACTCTTCACTGGACGATGCTGGCACTTCTTCTTCTTCGTGTTCTTCCATTTCTATCTCTATGAACCGTCTGCGTTGTGTCTGCGTCTGCTCACTGGACTCGACACTTTGCTTTTTCACTCCAAAACATGGACAACACAGACTGCAGAACCTGGACCCGGGTTCACAAACACCTGGGACTTGTAGTTCTTCATACTGGTTCTGTGGTGTAGGTTCACTGGAGACACTGGATGATGTTGACGCTTCTTCTTCTTCTTCCATTTCTATCTCTATGAACCGGCGGCGGGGCGGCGGTTCATGGGACCCGACACTTTGCTTTTTCGCTCCAAAACAAGGACAAAACAGACTACAGAACCTGGACCCGGGTTCACAAACACCTGGGACTTGTAGTTCTTCATACCGGTCCTGTTCACCGGAGCCAGCGTCGTCGTCAACACCTGGGACACCTACGTCGTCATACAGGTCGTCTTCCGCCTCCGCGGCGGCGGCCTCAGGAGCAGCGAAGTGGTCTGCTTCGTCGTACTCTGGCTCTTCTTCGACGACGACGTTACAGTGAACTATCTGGACGCTCTCCCGCCTCACGTTGTAACTGACCAACACCACGTTCTCTGCTCCGGCCCTCTGGCGCCTCCTGTAGGCCTGTGGGAGAAGCACAGCAGCACATCCCATTTTATGTGACTTGGATCGGATCAGGTTAACAGGTTGACCCTTTTTGGATTCTGTACAGTATGTGCAGTAATCAAACAATACATTTGTTGATGCTGCTATAAAAATATTTGAAGTTTTTCAGAAAACCTATGTTAGGCACTAAATGTGTTAAACCTCGACCGCAAATAGTGATGCACTTTTCAGTCACTCTAGTCTTTTGAATTAGATTGCCTTTGAGTTTATTTGAATGTTAGTCATCTGAGAGGGGTTTTGTCTCGTTTTTCCAACTAAATACAGTATTCTTTTAGTATTTTTTGCTGACAAAAATGTATTTTGGCAGCGTTGCGATAGCTGGTTTTTCACTTGGTTGCACGGCTGAAAATATGCTGTGAGCTTGTAGATCTCCTATTTTCAGAGCGCAACACCAGCCACAGATAAAATAACTTGTCTGTTAGTTCTGCTGGATCTCTTCTCCACTTGTTCCTCCAATTTGTATTTGTTTATGAAATTGTCAATATATTTATACTGTAGTCTTTTTCGTCATCATGCTTGATATTTCTATTTGGTTTCATTTAGTGAAAACACAGTATGTAGTCAACTGACATTTTCTCACCATAGCAAAATCATGGTTTACATTGCGGTATTTTACTGAATAAGGATTATGTGTACATTACCTTCCAGATGCAATAGAAGACACTGGCTAACAGCACCAGCATTATGGATAAGACTTTGGAGAGGTTATACGTCAGTTGAGAATCTGTGAGACACATACGGTAGGAGGATTAGAACATCAGCACACAGCATGGAGTCTGGCAGCCAGAAGACCTGTTTTATTGGCCTGAAATATTGTCTATCCTCAGTACAGTACCAGTAGTACAGTATGAATAGTACAGTTCAAGTACTACATTATGTTTTGCATTAGTAGTAAGGTATTGTGCTACTAATACTTTCCGACCTCAGTGGTTACCGGACAGCTCGAACAAAAATCAGTTAATGTACGATATTTCATGTACAATGAATGCTTTTCACATGCATGTCATTTTCAAGTTTAATGTGTGACTATAGGAGACTAGAAGTTTCATTCAGGTTACCTTTGACAGTGAGGGAGAGGAGCTCGCTCTCAGAGGAGAAGTTGTGAGAAGGAACATCGGTGTGATTTATCAACACATTGACGTGATAAACACAGCTGTAGTTTCCTTGGTGGCTGTGGTCTGCCACAGGAAACAGGAAGCGGGCAGTATGATTGACGGTTGGCTGCGCGTAGCGTTGCGTCGTGCTGAAGGTCGTCTCGGGTTCGGTGGGGTTGGGAGCTGTGCCGGGTTCAGTGGGGTTGAGGGTACTGTTCGGGTCAGTGGAGTTTAAGGTTGGGTTCACTTCATTGGGGTTGTGGGTTGTGTTGGCTCTTGTGCTGGGTTTGGTGGTGTTGGGAGTTGCGTTGGTTCGGTGGTGTTGGGAGTTGCGTTGGTTCCGGTGGTGTTGGGAGTTGCGTTGGTTCCGGTGGTGTTGGGAGTTGCGCTGGGATCGGTAGGGTTGGGAGTTGCGCTGGTTTCGGTGGGGTTGGGAGTTGCGCTGGGATCGGTAGGGTTGGGAGTTGCGCTGGTTTCGGTGGGGTTGGGAGTTGCGCTGGGTTCGGTGGGGTTGGGAGTTGCGCTGGGTTCGGTGGGGTTGGGAGTTGCGCTGGTTTCGGTGGGGTTGGGAGTTGCACTGGGTTCGGTGGGGTTGGGAGTCGGGTTCGTTGCAGTGGTGTTGGTAGTTGTCTTGGGTTCAGTGTAGTTGGATGTTGCGTTTGATCCAGTGACGTAGAAAGTCGGGTTGGGTTCAGTGGGCTCTGCTGCAGTAGATGGGGCGGCGTCGGAGTGATTGACAGCTGGCTGGGTGGGGTGGTTGTATCGAGGAGAGGGATTGAAAGCTGGCTGGGTGTAGGTGCGCGTCGTGTTGGGTCCAGTGAAGGTGAGCTGGAAGAAGCCTCCTGGGTACTGTGGCCGGATGGAGCAGATGGCGGTGAAGCCGAAACCCTCAATCACCTGCTGCTGGCCCTCGGAAACCGCCTTCGAGGAGGGGACGAGGCTGATGATTGGTTTAAACAGCAGATCTGGAACAAGACAGAGCAGGCGATTGGTAGAAGCAGCAGCAGATACCAGTATGTAAGAAGACAGTGGGTGCAGGCACACTTTAGCGGCAAGTAGTACAGGCATTATATGGAATAGAAGGGGTCAACCTGGAACTAATTGCAAAAAACGCAAATACAGCTGATTTTGCATCTTCAATATATCCTGAATAACAGATAAAAAGTTGCCTGGAATTGTCTGAGGGGAAAGGTTTGAAAATGGCATTTACAGTATGTCCACCATTGACATCCCATTTAAGGCAAATATTTTCTAAATTTCATTGTGCTTTAAGTAGCAAGTGACATATCAAACTAGAGAGTTTTCATGATGCTGAATCCATTCCAAGCATTAATTTTGCCCCAAAGATCTTCCTTGGGTTAAAAACAGCCATAACCGTGTTGACAAATATGATGAGGTCAGCACATTTGGGCAAGTTGTTATGGCGATATTTCACCCAATGAGTGATTTTGTGCAATAGATTTTTGCAATTAGTTCTAAGTCAAATGACTCTATTACTGGACTAAAGAGCCAGCAAGAAAGCACCTACAGTGCAGGCGTCTCTTTCGGTTTTTACACAGCTGGTGGATAAAAATGACTCAAGTGCATTGCCTCAGCATTATTCGGGAAAGTGTTTCCGTTTTTCTCCCCCACGCTGGAAGTCGAAGCACAAGCACCATTTACACCCATCAGCTGTTTAAAAGACTGGAAGAGACACATGGAGTAGGAGTTTCTTGAAGTTTAAAGGTGGAGTCACAAAGTGGAGTCGCAAAGATGCTCCACGCAGGCTGCAACTCCCAGTGTAGGCCAGAAAACCACCAGCTATAGATTTGGCGTCTTCAGGGACCTACTGTGGGGAAGCTGGTGAGTGTACTGTCTATACATATTTATATCATTAATAAAGTCATTGTTTCGTACCTGAACAGATCACCTCTAGTCTGGAGGTGGAAATAAATGTCCCATTTGTTCCACACTGCCTCAGTGAAGGCTCAGATCCAACACAGGGAGATGTAATCGCCCATACAAGTTGTTCTGTAAAACCCAACCTCCTTTCCATTGAAACAGCAGAGCCACAGTGCAGCTGTCTACACACTACAGCTGATGAGCTCTGGTTCCACTTAGATGTATCCACTGGTCTCCATTCTCCCTGGTGTTTCATCTCCAGTCTACCAGAACACTGACTGACTCCTCCCACCAGTCTGACATCATCAGACTCTGTACAGAGACAAGAGAGTAACCAGTATAGATATTTAAAGAAGTGAGAGGTGCTCTCATCACCGTACATCACATCACACACACACACACACACCCACACACACCCACACATACCCCCCCCCCCCCCCACACACACACACACACACTAAAATTTGGTATAGAATAAACATGTTTTACATTCTATCGCTCTGTTGTCCCGCCGCACTATACTCATCCTCCCACAATTATTAGTGTGGTTGCCGTAGGCACTATTGTTATCTGGGCACTTTTTTATTCCATGTGTCAAACCGACCGACTTCCTCGAGGGAGGAGTGCTTGCATCTGTCGTTTCTAGGAGACAGAGGGAACGAGGGAGTGATTTTTTTTACACCTCCAGGAGAAAATACTCATGGAAATACGTCACCATTACATCATTGCCTAAATCAAAAAAGTGCCGAGATAACAATAATCTGTTTGCCAAGGGCCCCCAACCCCCTTGGTCCCCCGTCTCCTGTCCCTTCCACAAATTCGAGTTGTTGTGTGTTTTTTTTTTTCTTTCTCAAGATAGCTGATCTACAAGCTCACAATGCTTGTAGAGTGCTGCTGGTTGACAGAGCAGCAGTTATCAAAGTACTATTAATTACTGTTTAGTATGTGTGTGTTCTTGACTTCTTATTCTTCCTGGATTTATCAAAGCACACTATAGTACAGCTGAGAGTGAGTGGCTGCTGCTGTGTCTCGTGCACCAATTGACCACAGTGCACATGCTATAGAGAAAAATAATACATATACAGTATGTTGGGGAGCCTGGGCTGAACTCCACAGACCTGGCCCTGATCTGTAGAGCCAAAGGAGGAGTTTACCTTTCTATGTCTATGATAACTAGTGAAACTTGTGTATCAAAAAGTGTAGTTTGTCCTTTACTTGAGCAGGTGAGTCCAAGAGTCTTGTCAGGTGAGCAGGTGTTTCTAGTTGAGTCTGAGGTTCTACAGTCCAGGAGAACAGACTCGTTGCCTTCACACTGGAACTCTTTGGTCCACATTGGAGCCTTGGCTTCTCCATAGAGCGCCCCCTGGAGGACTGAAGGAGACCCACAGTCCAGCTCCCTACAGACCACCTCTGCATCCTGCTGGTCAAAGTCACCTTCACACACTGAGACCCACGACTGGTTGGACTTCACCTCCACTCTGCCTGAACACAGACTAGAACCATTCACCAACCTCACAGACTCTGGAGAGAGAGAGATTAAATTATTAAATTAAAACATTGAATTGGTGCTAATACATTTTGGTATGATTTAAAAAAGACAGGCATATTTACTAAATGAAAAACAAACAAACAAAAAAAGTGCTAAATGTGGAAAAAAAAAAAAAAACATCAGATACTTTTAGCAAATGTATGCCACAGAATAGTGTTGCTATTGTCCATGTGGTTAAAAAAGGTGTCTTTCAAGATTATTGTCATTGTTGAATTCATCGATACCTGAACAGTTCACCTCCAGTCTTTCAGTGGAAATGAAAGACCCATCTATTCCACACTCCCTCAGTGAAGGCTCAGATCCAACACAGGGAGATGTAATCTTCCATACATATTGTTCTGTAAAACCCAACCTCCTTTCCATTGAAACAGCAGAGCCACAGTGCAGCTGTCTACACACTACAGCTGATGAGCTCTGGTTCCACTCAGATAGACCAGTCACTGGTCTCCATTCTCCCTGGTGTTTCATCTCCAGTCTACCAGAACACTGACTCGCTCCTCCCACCAGTCTGACGTCATCAGACTCTGTACCGAGACAAGAGAGTTACCAGTATAGATATTTAAAGAAGTGAGAGGTGCTCTCGTCAACGTACAACACACACACACACACACACGCACACCACACCACACACACACACACACACACACACACACACACACACACACACACACACACACACACACACACACACACACAAAGACTAAACATGTTTTACATTCTATCGCTCTGTTGTCCCACCGCACCATATACTCATCCTCTCACAATTATTAGTGTGGTTGCCATAGCACTATTGTTATCTAGGCACTTTTTTATTCCATGTGTCAAATCGTCCAACTTCCTCAGGGGAGGAGTGCTCGCATTTTTTTTAATAAGAGATCCGTTGTTTCTAGGAGTCAGAGGGAACGAGGGGGTGATTTTTGAAACCTCCAGGAGATAATACTAATTGGAAATACGTCACCATTACATCATCGCTTAAGCCAAAAAAGTACCTAGATAGCTAGAGTCTGTTTGCAGAGGCCCCCCAACCCCCTTCGGGGGTTTCTAGAGCCAAAGGAGCAGTTTACCTTTCTATGTCTATGGTAACCAGTGAAACATTTAATACTGTTACTAAAGCATCAAAAAGTGTAGTTTGTCCTTTACCTGAACAGGTGAGTCCAACAGTCTTGTCAGGTGAGCAGGTGTTTCTAGTTGAGTCTGAGGTTCTACAGTCCAGGAGAACAGACTCGTTGCCTTCACACTGGAACTCTTTGGTCCACATTGGAGCCTTGGCTTCTCCATAGAGCGCCCCCTGGAGGACTGAAGGAGACCCACAGTCCAGCTCCCTACAGACCACCTCTGCATCCTGCTGGTCAAAGTCACCTTCACACACTGAGACCCACGACTGGTTGGACTTCACCTCCACTCTGCCTGAACACAGACTAGAACCATTCACCAACCTCACAGACTCTGGAGAGAGAGAGATTAAATTATTAAATGATTAAATTAACATTAAATTGATTCTAATACATTTTGGTATGTTGAAAAAAAAAAAAGACAGGCATAATTACTGAATGAAAAACAAAAACAAATATGTGTCTGCTAAATGTGTAAACTGTAAAAAAAAAAAAAAAAAAAAAAAAAAAAGATATTTTTAGCAAATTTGTGCCACAAAATAGTGTTGCTATTGTCCATGTGCTTAATAAATGTCTTTAAAGATTACTATTATTGTTGAATTCATCAATACCTGAACAGTTCACCTCCAGTCTGTAGGTGGACCTAAAAGATCCATCGGTTCCACACTGCCTCAGTGAAGGCTCAGATCCAACACAGGGAGATGTAATCTTCCATACAAGGTGTTCTGTAAAACCCAACCTCCTTTCCATTGAAACAGCAGAGCCACAGTGCAGCTGTCTACACACTACAGCTGATGAGCTCTGGTTCCACTCAGATTTATCCACTGGTCTCCATTCTCCCTGGTGTTTCATCTCCAGTCTACCAGAACACTGACTGACTCCTCCCACCAGTTCGGACATCAGACTCTGTACAGAGACAAGAGAGTAACCAGTACAGATATTTAAAGAAGTGAGAGGTGCTCTCATCACCGTACATCACACACACACAACACACACACACACACACACACACACACACACACACACACACACACAACACACACACACACACACACACACACACACACACACACACACACACACACACACACACATGCTTGTTTTCACTACATGGTGGGGACCTATGACTGTATCCTCCCATGTGGGGACACCCCTTTCTAGACATGCTACAGCCCTGAAAAAATCAGGTATGACCAGAAAAAAAAAGAAAAGAGAATATAAAAGTTCAATTAGCAAAATTCATTTTTTTTCTGGGTCCGTCTGGGTCCTTCCATGTGGGGAACTCATCTTGCAGTTGCATGGGTTTGGCCAGTAGGGCGGCGACATTTTAACACACCTTTAACACAGCTGTCCCCACGATGTCCCTCGTGGGGACAGGTGTGTTAAAGCTGTATTGCATATCAGCAATGCTTTTTCTATCGATTTAAATGATAATCCTGGTGGGGACCGTGGGGACTTCTTTAAAATCTTACCAGGCATATCAGCAATGCATTTTCTATCGAGTTAAATGAAAATCCTCGTGGGGACTCCGTTATGGGTCCCCACAAGAATTTAGGTCCCCACAAGGGCAGTGTGTTGTCAGATGTAGGTCCCCACAATGTAGCAAACACACACGCACGGCCACACACACGCACACCACACCACACGCACACACACACACACACACACACTCACACACACACACCACACAACACACACACACACACACACACACACACAACACACAAACACACACACACGCACACACATTTGGTATAGAAAAATAACATGTTTTACATAGAACCTTCTAGTCCGCTGTGTTGTCCCGCCACACGTATACTCATCCTCCCACAATTATTAGTGTGGTTGCCGTAGGCACTATTGTATCTGGGCACTTTTTTATTTCCATGTGTCAAAAACCGACCGACTTCCTCGGGGGAGGAGTGCTTGCATCTGTCGTTTCTAGGAAGGACAGAGGGAACGAGGGAGTGATTTTTTTTAACACCTCCAGGAGAAAATACTCATGGAAATACGTCACGTTACATCATTGCCTAAATCAAAAAAGTGCCGAGATAACAATAGTCTGTTTGCCAAGGCCCCCCAACCCCCTTGGTCCCCCCTGTCTCCTCTCCCCTCCACAAATTCGAGTTATTATTTGTGTGGTATTTTTTTCTGTGATAGCTGATCTACAAGCTCACAATGCTTGTAGAGTGCTGCTGATTGACAGAGCAGCAGTTATCAAACTACTATTAGGTAGTTCTTCACTTCTTATTCTTCATGGGTTTATCAAAGCACGCTATAGTACAGCTGAGAGTGAGTGGCTGCTGCTGTGTCTCTTGCACCAATTGACCACAGTGTGATGGCAGATTGTGCATGCTATAGAGAGAAAATAATAATATACAGTATGTGTCGGGGAGTCTGTAAAGTCAAAGGAGGGGAGTTTACCTTTCTATTGTCCCGTATGGTAACCAGGTGAAGAAAATTTAATACTGTTTACTAAAGCATCAAAAAGTGTAGTTTGTCCTTTACCTGAGCAGGTGAGTCCCAACAGTCTTTGTGTCAGTGAGAGGGTGGTGTTTCTAGTTGAGTCTGAGGTTCTACAGTCCAGGAGAACAGACTCGTTGCCTTCACACTGAACTCTATTGTGGTCCACATTGGACCTTGGCTTCTTCCATAGAGCGCCCCCTGGAGGACTGAAGGAGACCCACAGTCCAGCTCCCTACACCACCTCTGCATCCTGCTGGTCAAAGTCACCTTCACACACTGAGACCTTCACGACTGGTTGGACTTCACCTCCACTCTGCCTGAACACAGACTAGTAACCATTCACACAACTCTCACAGACTCTGAGAGAGAGGAGAGAGAGAGAGAGGAGAGAGAGACAGAGACAGAGACAGAGACCAGAGACAGAGAGAGGGAGAGATTAAATTAATAAGTTTAAACTCATTAAATTGATGCTAATACATTTTGGGTATGTCTAAAAAAGACAGGAATAGTTTACGAGATGAAAAATAAAAACAAATAAGTCTCTGCTAAATGCGTAAACTGTAAATTATATATTTATATATATATATATATATATATATATATATATATAGTATATATATATATATATATATATATATATATATAGTATATATATATATATATATATATATATATATATACTGTATTACAATTGATACTTTTAGCAAATGTGTGCCACAGAATAGTGTTGCTAATGTCCATGTGCTTAATAAATGTCTTTAAAGATTAATATCATTGTTGAATTCATTGATACCTGAACAGTTCACCTCCAGTCTGTAGGTGGAAGTAACAGACCCATCTGTTCCACACTGCCTCAGTGAAGGCTCAGATCCAACACAGGGAGATGTAATCTCCCATACAAGTTGTTTTTGTAAAACCCAACCTCATTTCCATTGAAACAGCAGAGCCACAGTGCAGCTGTCTACACACTACAGCTGATGATTCTGGTTCCACTCAGATGTACCAGTCACTGGTCTCCATTCTCCCTGGTGTTTTCATCTCCAGTCTACCAAACACTGACTGGCTCCTCCCACCAGTCCGACATCATCAGACTCTGAGTACCGAGACAAGAGAGTTACTAGTATAGATATTTAAAGAAAGTGAGGTGCTCTTATCGCCATACCTCTCTCTCACTCTCTCACCACTCACTCACATCACTCACTGCTCACTCACCACTCACACACTCACTCACTCACACCACTCACACACACACACACACACACAACACACACAACACACACCCACACCACAACACACACACACACACACACACAACACACACACACACACACACACACACACACACACACACACACACAAAGACTAAACATGTTTTTACATTCTATCGACCTGTTGTGCCACCGCACCATATACTCATCCTCTCACAATTATTAGTGTGGTTGCCGTAGCACTATTGTTATCTAGCCACTTTTTTTTATTCCATGTGTCAAATCGACCGACTTCCTCGGGGGAGGTGGGCTTGCATTTTTTATAAGAGATCCGTTGTTTCTAGGAGTCAGAGGGAACGAGGGGGTGATTTTTGACGCCTCCAGGGGATAATAATCATGGAAATACGTCACCAATACATAATCGCTTAAGCCAAAAAAGTACCTAGATAGCTAGAGTCTGTTTGCAGAGGCCCCCCAACCCCCTTCGGGTCTCTAGAGCCAAAGGAGCAGTTTACCTTTCTATGTCTATGGTAACCAGTGAAACATTTAATATTGTTTCTAAAGCATGAAAAAGTGTAGTTTGGTCCTTTACCTGAGCAGGTGATCCAACAGTCTTGTCAGGTGAGGCAGGTGTTTCTAGTTGAGTCTGAGGTTCTACAGTCCAGGAGAACAGACTCGTTGCCTTCACACTGGAACTCTTTGGTCCACATTGGAGCCTTGGCTTCTCCATAGAGCGCCCCCTGGAGGACTGAAGGAGACCCACAGTCCAGCTCCCTACAGACCACCTCTGCATCCTGCTGGTCAAAGTCACCTTCACACACTGAGACCCACGACTGGTTGGACTTCACCTCCACTCTGCCTGAACACAGACTAGAACCATTCACCAACCTCACAGACTCTGGAGAGAGAGATATTAAATTATTAAATTAAAACATTAAATCAATTCTAATACATTTTGGTATGTTGAAAAAAAAGACAGGCATAATTACTGAATGAAAAACAAAAACAAATAAGTGTCTGCTAAATGTGTAAACTGTAAAAAAAAAAATCAGATACTTTTAGCAAATGTGTGCCACAAAATAGTATTGCTATTGTCCATGTGCTTAATAAATGTCTTTAAAGATTAATATCATTGTTGAATTCATCAATACCTGAACAGTTCACCTCCAGTCTGACGGTGGAAGTAACAGACCCATGTGTTCCACACTGCCTCAGTGAAGGCTCAGATCCAACACAGGGAGATGTAATCTTCCATACAATTGTTTTGTAAAACCCAACCTGCTTTCCTTTGAAACAGCAGAGCCACAGGGCAGCTGCTGTCTACACACCACAGCTGATGAGCTCTGGTTCCACTTAGATAGACCCACTGGTCTCCATTCTCCTGGTGTTTCATCTCCAGTCTACCAGAACACAGACTGGCTCCTCCCACCAGTCTGACATCAGACTCTGTACAGAGACAAGAGAGTAACCAGTATAGATATTTAAAGAAGTTAGAGGTGCTCTCATCACCGTAACAACACACACACACACACACACACACACACACACACACACACACACACACCACACACACACACACACACACACCACACACACACACACACGCACACACACACACTTGGTATAGAATGAACATGTTTTATACATTCTATCGCTCTGTTGTCCTGCCGCACTATACTCATCCTCTCACAATTATTAGTGTGGTTGCCGTAGCACTATTGTTATCTGGCACTTTTTTATTCAATGTGTCAAACCGACCGACTTCCTCGGGGGAGAGTGCTTGCATCTGTCGTTTTTCTAGGAGACAGAGGGAACGAGGGAGTGATTTTTTTACACCTCCAGGAGAAAATACTCATGAAATACGTCACCATTACATCATTGCCTAAATCAAAAAAGTGCCGAGATAACAATAGTCTGTTTGCCAAGGCCCCCCAACCCCCTTGGTCCCCCTGTCTCCTCTCCCCTCCACAAATTCGAGTTATTGTGTTTTTTTTTTTCATTCATTTTTTCTCACGATAGCTGATCTACAAGCTCACAATGCTTGTAGAGTGCTGCTGATTGACAGAGCAGCAGTTATCAAACTACTATTAGGTAGTATTTACTATGTGTGTTCTTGACTTCTTATTCTTCATGGGTTTATCAAAGCACACTATAGTACAGCTGAGAGTGAGTGGCTGCTGCTGTGTCTCGTGCACCAATTGACCACAGTGCACATCGCTATAGAGAAAGATAATACATATACAGTATGTCAGGGAGCCTGGGCTGAACTCCACAGACCTGGCCCTGGTCTGTAGAGACAAAGGAGGAGTTTACCTTTTCTATGTCTATGGTAACCAGTGAAACATTTAATATTGTTTCTAAAAGCATGAAAAAGTGTAGTTTGTCCTTTACCTGAGCAGGTGAGTCCAACAGTCTTGTCAGGTGAGCAGGTGGTTTTCTAGTTGAGTCTGAGGTTCTACAGTCCAGGAGAACAGACTCGTTGTGCCTTCACACTGGAACTCTTTGGTCCACATTGGAGCCTTGGCTTCTCCATAGAGCGCCCCCTGGAGGACTGAAGGAGCTCCACAGTCCAGCTCCCTACAGACCACCTCTGCATCCTGCTGGTCAAAGTCACCTTCACACACACTGAGACCCACGACTGGTTGGACTTCACCTCCACTCTGCCTGAACACAGACTAGAACCATTCACCAACCTCACAGACTCTGGAGAGAGAGACCAAGAGAGAGATTAAATTATTAAATTAAAACATTGAATTGGTGCTAATACATTTTGGTATGTTTTAAAGAAAGACAGGCATATTTGCTAAATGAAAAACAAAACAATGCTAAATGTGGAAACTGTAAAAAAACAACAAAAAAAAAACAAAAAAGAAAAAACAAAATAATAAAATCAGATACTTTTAGCAAATGTATGCCACAGAATGGTGTTGCTATTGTCCATGTGCTTAATAAATGTCTTTCAAGATTATTGTCATTGTTGAATTCATTGATACCTGAACAGTTCACCTCCAGTCTGTAGGTGGACATAAAAGATCCATCTGTTCCACACTCCCTCAGTGAAGGCTCAGATCCAACACAGGGAGACGTAATCTTCCATACAAGTTGTTCTATAAAACCCAACCTCCATTCCATTGAAACAGCAGAGCCACAGTGCAGCTGTCTACACACTACAGCGATGAGCTCTGGTTCCACGCAGATTTATCCACTGGTCACCATTCTCCCTGGTGTTTCATCTCCAGTCTACCAGAACACTGACTGGCTCCTCCCACCAGTCTGACATCAGACTCTGTACAGAGACAAGAGAGTAACCAGCATAGATATTTAAAGAAGTTAGAGGTCTCTCATCACCGTACATCTCACACACACACACACACACACACACACACACACACACACACACACACACACAACACACACACTTGGTATAGAATGAACATGTTTACATTTCATCGCTCTGTTGTCCCGCCGCACTATACTCATCCTCTCACAATTATTAGTGTGGTTGCCGTAGGCACTATTGTTATCTGGGCACTTTTTTATTCCATGTGTCAAACCGACCGACTTCCTCGGGGGAGGAGTGCTTGCATCTGTCGTTTCTAGGAGACAGAGGGAACTCCAGGAGAAAATACTCATGGAAATACGTCACCATTACATCATTGCCTAAATCAAAAAAGTGCCGAGATAACAATAGTCTGTTTGCCAAGGCCCCCCAACCCCCTTGGTCCCCCTGTCTCCTCTCCCCTCCACAAATTTGAGTTATTGTGGGTTTTTTTTATCGTGATAGCTGATCTACAAGCTCACAATGCTTGTAGAGTGCTGCTGATTGACAGAGCAGCAGTTATCAAACTACTATTAGGTAGTATTTACTATGTGTGTTCTTGACTTCTTATTCTTCATGGGTGTATCAAAGCACACTATACAGCTGAGAGTGAGTGGCTGCTGCTGTGTCTCGTGCACCAATTGACCACAGTGCACATGCTTAGAGAAAAACATAAAATACATATACAGTATGTTGGGGGAGCCTGGGCTGAACTCCACAGACCTGACCCTGGTCTGTAGAGACAAAGGAGGAGTTTAGATTTCTATCTCTATGGTAACCAGTGAAACATTAATAATATTTCTAAAGCATCAAAAAGTGTAGTTTGTCCTGTACCTGAACAGGTGAGTCCAACAGTCTTGTCAGGTGAGCAGGTGTTTCTAGGTGAGTCTGAGGTTCTACAGTCCAGGAGAACAGACTCGTTGGCTTCACACTGGAACTCTTTGGTCCACATTGGAGCCTTGGCTTCTCCATAGAGCGCCCCCTGGAGGACTGAAGAGAACCCACAGTCCAGCTCCCTACAGACCACCTCTGCATCCTGCTGGTCAAAGTCACCTTCACACACTGAACCCACGACTGGTTGGACTTCACCTCCACTCTGCCTGAACACAGACTAGAACCATTCACACAACCTCACAGACTCTGGAGAGAGAGAGAAAACATCAGACACTTTTAGCAAATGTATGCCACAGAATGTTGTTGCTATTGTCCATGTGCTTAATAAATGTCTTTAAAGGTAGGGGAAGTGATTTCACTTTTTGTCAGATATCACCCAAAAAATATTTTTTTTCTGTTAAAATGCTCTATTATAAGGTGTGGAAACCACATATGGAGTTTCCCCCTCCCCCACGTTAGCAGAGGAGCTAATAAAAGTTCCCCAGGTCACCACCAAATTCTCCTCCAATCAGGAGCGAGCAGCAGGTTCACATAGTGTAGCTACTCTTGGGTGCCCCTAGTGCACCAGGCTGGTACTACACCATGAATTTCAAATCACTTCCCCTACCTTTAAAGATAATTATTATTGTTGAATTCATCGATACCTGAACAGTTCACCTCCAGTCTGACGGTGGAAGTAACAGACCCATGTGTTCCACACTCCCTCAGTGAAGGCTCAGATCCAACACAGGGAGATGTAATCTTCCATACAACTTGTTTTGTAAAACCCAACCTCCTTTCCATTGAAACAGCAGAGCCACAGTGCAGCTGTCTACACACTACAGCTGATGAGCTCTGGTTCCACTCAGATGTACCAGTCACTGGTCTCCATTCTCCCTGGTGTTTCATCTCCAGTCTACCAGAACACTGACTGGCTCCTCCCACCAGTCTGACATCATCAGACTCTGTACAGAGACAAGAGAGTAACCAGTATAGATATTTATAGAAGTGAGAGGTGCTCTCATCACTGTACATCATCATGATGTAAAAAAGACACTATGATGTAAAATCATCCTTTCATTGTCAATGGGAATGTAATGTTTGTGTAAGACAATTTTGTGCAGATACAGCAAAAGCTGGACATAGGAGGGGCTAGCTCCCCTCAAAAATCACACCTGTGTGAAGTCACAGGCCTTTTATCATACCACCCCCCCCCCCCCCCCCCCCACCCCCCCCCCCCCCACACACACACACGAAAATATCATAAAGGCTATAGTGCTGGGAGTCTGGTGCAACGCACAGGTCCTGTGCCTCCTGGTGAGAGCAGGATTGGGCTGGTGAGATGTAGGAGGGCACGGACAGGTGTCAAACCACAGAGCCTAGTCCCTCCACGCATCAGAACCTCCCAGTTTTGGCGGAGTATTTCAGGGGCGGTGGATTGGACGGCCTTGGCCTTTTCCCCTTGTGGACTGATCAGGGGTAGCTACTGGGACGTGAGTCCGGGGAGTCATGAACCCCGGCTGGGTCACCTGAGTGAGGGGTATGATGTTCGAGAGACCCCGAAACCCCAATGAGCTTGGGATACATCACTGAAGACACGTCCCAGGTTGCATCCATTCGATGTATTAAAAAACCGACCAACCTATTTATAGTGACTCATAGGAATAGACTACGTGACAACCAGGGAAAAGACTTGGTGACCACCGGAGAGACGGGTGGCAGCCGGAATGTAGACGGCACCCGAGTTAGCAGTATGGGCTAGCGCCCCAGCCTGTGTCGTCCGTGAGGAAGACGCCCAAAAAACCCCTTGGTTAGTCCTTTAGGAGGGCCGTTTGTCCACCGCTCATGGGGTCTCTTCCATGTCCGGTGCTGGGAGTCTGGTGCAATGCACAGGTCCTGTGCCTCCTGGTGAGAGCAGGATTGGGCCTGGTGAGACGTAGGAGGGCACGGACAGGTGTCAAACCACAGAGCCTAGTCCCTCCACGCATCAGAACCTCCCAGTTTTGGCGGAGTATTTCAGGGGCGGTGGATTGGACGGCCTTGGCCTTTCCCTTGTGGGACTGATCAGGGGTAGCTACTGGGACGTGAGTCGGGGAGTCATGAACCCCGGCCCGGTCACCTGAGTGAGGGGTATGATGTTCGAGAGACCCGAAACCCCAATGAGCTTGGGATACATCACTGAAGACACGTCCCAGGTTGCATCCATTCGATGTATTAAAAAACCAATAGGCTTTGAACAAACAAATGTGTTTTGCATCCAATCCCTCTGTTTCCCCGTGTGCAACACCGCACCATAGTCTCGTCCCTTCTCTCTTTTAGTTATTATACAGTACGCTCGCACACACACACACACACACACACACACACACACACACACACACACACACACAACACACACACACACACACACACACACACACACACACACACACACAACACACAGCGGTCACGGCAGGTGGTAAATGAGTCCTGACCAATGGTAACAGTCGTGACCGTTGGTAACAGTCGGCAAACCTGGTGACTGGTGACCGTTTTAATAAACTAACCCTAACCCACGACCGATAGGATACCTGCCATAACCGCAAACATTTGCTGGGTTTGCCGACCAATAACCAATGATCATCATGACCGTCAATATCTGTCGGGAGTCGGGACACATTTAACACCAGCCGCAACCGATGGACCATCATTCGCGACTCATTTCACAGCCGTCGGTCGCTGTCACAAATTGATTTCGCTTCGCTCCTCCGTGTTTCCTCCTTCACTAATTAATCTTAGTCAAGAACAGCCTTTTAAGAATGTTGATTGGCTGGTTTAGATGATGATAATTAAGATACATTTTACAAGTATTGTCATGATTATTATTATCTACTGGAGGTGTTGGGGTAGTTGCTCTCTACTCGCGGCCATGGCCTACTTGTAGGCAATGCACAAGTTGGCCATTGTAGTGCACTCTGTGGGATTGTTTTTTTAACATGCAGTGTGAGTCTGCGATATCTGATCTACAAGCTCATAACGTGTTGCTCTGTGAGTAGAGTACAGGCCAATTACAGCACGTCTTATTAGGATGTATCAATTTAATCTAAGAGAGCTCTATTGACATACATTTCTCCTCTTAAGATGCACACGCAACAAAACCGAAGTTGGAGTTTACCTTTCTATGTATATTGAAACCAGTGAAACATTTAATATTGTTTCTAAAGCATCAAAAAGTGTAGTTTGTCCTTTACCTGAGCAGGTGAGTCCAACAGTCTTGTCAGGTGAGCAGGTGTTTCTAGTTGAGTCTGAGGTTCTACAGTCCAGGAGAACAGACTCGTTGCCTTCACACTGGAACTCTTTGGTCCACATTGGAGCCTTGGCTTCTCCATAGAGCGCCCCCTGGAGGACTGAAGGAGACCCACAGTCCAGCTCCCTACAGACCACCTCTGCATCCTGCTGGTCAAAGTCACCTTCACACACTGAGACCCACGACTGGTTGGACTTCACCTCCACTCTGCCTGAACACAGACTAGAACCATTCACCAACCTCACAGACTCTGGAGAGAGAGAGATTAAATTATTAAATTAAAACATTGAATTGGTGCGAAAACATTTTGGTATCTTAAAAAAAAAAACAGGCATATTTACTAAATGAAAAACCAAAAAATGCTAAATGTGGGAACTGTAAAATAAAAACAAACAAAAACAAACAAAAAACAAAGAAAAAACAAAACAAAGAAAAAAAATATATATCAGATACTTTTTGCAAATGTATGCCACAGAATAGTGTTGCTATTGTCCATAATAAATGTCTTTCAAGATTATTGTCATTGTTGAATTCATCGATACCTGAACAGTTCACCTCCAGTCTGTAGGTGGACCTAAAAGATCCATCGGTTCCACACTGCCTCAGTGAAGGCTCAGATCCAACACAGGGAGATGTAATCTTCCATATAAGTTGTTCTGTAAAACCCAACCTCCATTCCATTGAAACAGCAGAGCCACAGTGCAGCTGTCTACACACTACAGCTGATGAGCTCTGGTTCCACTCAGATTTACCCACTGGTCTCCATTCTCCCTGGTGTTTCATCTCCAGTCTACCAGAACACTGACTGGCTCCTCCCACCAGTCTGACATCAGACTCTGTACAGAGACAAGAGAGTAACCAGCATAGATATTTAAAGAAGAGAGAGGTGCTCTCATCACCGTACATCACACACACACACACACACACACACACCACACACACACACACACACACACACACACACACACGCACACACGCACACACACGCACGCGCACACGCGTGCATACACACTAACATTTGGTATACAATAAACATGTTTTACATTCTATCGCTCTGTTGTCCCGCCGCACTATACTCATCCTCTCACAATTATTAGTGTGGTTGCCGTAGGCACTATTATCTGGGCACTTTTTTATTCCATGTGTCAAACCGACTGACTTCCTCGAGGAAGGAGTGCTTGCATCTGTCGTTTCTAGGAGACAGAGGGAACTCCAGGAGAAAATACTCATGGAAATACGTCACCATTACATCATTGCCTAAATCAAAAAAGTGAGGAGATAACAATTGTTTGCCAAGGCCCCCCAACCCCCTTGGTCCCCCTGTCTCCTCTCCCCTCCACAAATTCGAGTTATTGTGTTTTTTTTTTCTCTCTGTGATAGCTGATCTACAAGCTCACAATGCTTGTAGAGTGCTGCTGGTTGACAGAGCAGCAGTTATCAAAGTACTATTAATTACTGTTTAGTATGTGTGTTCTTGACTTCTTATTCTTCATGGGTTTATCAAAGCACACTATACAGCTGAGAGTGAGTGGCTGCTGCTGTGTCTCGTGCACCAACTGACCACAGTGCACATGCTATAGAGAAAAATAATACATATACAGTATGTTGGGGAGCCTGGGCTGAACTCCACAGACCTGGCCCTGGTCTGTAGAGACAAAGGAGGAGTTTACCTTTCTATGTCTATGGTAACCAGTGAAACATTTAATATTGTTTCTAAAGCATGAAAAAGTGTAGTTTGTCCTTTACCTGAGCAGGTGAGTCCAACAGTCTTGTCAGGTGAGCAGGTGTTTCTAGTTGAGTCTGAGGTTCTACAGTCCAGGAGAACAGACTCGTTGCCTTCACACTGGAACTCTTTGGTCCACATTGGAGCCTTGGCTTCTCCATAGAGCGCCCCCTGGAGGACTGAAGGAGACCCACAGTCCAGCTCCCTACAGACCACCTCTGCATCCTGCTGGTCAAAGTCACCTTCACACACTGAGACCCACGACTGGTTGGACTTCACCTCCACTCTGCCTGAACACAGACTAGAACCATTCACCAACCTCACAGACTCTGGAGAGAGAGAGAAAACATCAGACACTTTTAGCAAATGTATGCCACAGAATAGTGTTGCTATTGTCCATGTGCTTAATAAATGTCTTTAAAAATTAATATCATTGTTGAATTCATCGATACCTGAACAGTTCACCTCCAGTCTGTAGGTGGACCTAAAAGATCCATCTGTTCCACACTGCCTCAGTGAAGGCTCAGATCCAACACAGGGAGATGTAATCACCCATACATATTGTTTTGTAAAACCCAACCTCCTTTCCATTGAAACAGCAGAGCCACAGTGCAGCTGTCTACACACTACAGTTGATGAGTTCTGGTTCCAGTCAGATGCACCATCCACTGGTCTCCATTCTCCCTGGTGTTTCATCTCCAGTCTACCAGAACACTGACTGGCTCCTCCCACCAGTCTGACATCATCAGACTCTGTATAGAGACAAGAGAGTAACCATCATAGACGTGTTTCTTTAGAACAAAACCATGGATTATTTTCTCAAATAATTGTATTCTGTTTTTGTGTTACCCGTTGTAGCATTTGTTGGTATATCCTGGTGAGCTGAGGGCGACCCCACAATAGCAGGCTGCGTTGTCCTGAGCTCTGCAGACAAAGTGCATTTAAACTGTTATTTCTGGAACGTAACTGAGCCGCCTGCCTCGGAAACCAAGACGTTTCTATTTCCACTAATACAAACCTTTTATTTAATCTGCTATAGGGCTATAGATATGAAGCACATTAGCATTTAGAAACTCTTTCACTGCACAGAATAAATTATTATTTAAAATGGTCCCAGTGCCAGTGAATTTCCATTTGTGAATCCCCTTTCAAGTAGTCGTGTATGTATTTTATTTATTTGACAGGGACGATGCTCTTCCATCAATGACACATCCATTTTCACATCCATGTAAATGGATAGTGTTGTAGTCAAGACCACCTAAATTGAGACCAAGCCTAGACCAAGACCCTGGGTGGTCGAGACCAAAATAAGGCCGAGACAACCACGATAATTTGGGGGTCGAGATCGAGATGAGACTAGCACATATGGGTTCGAGACCAAGACCTAGACCTAGACCTCGAGGGGTTGAGACTGAGGCCGAGGCTAAGATCTAGAGAGTTCAAGGCCAAGACAGAGACCAAGAACACTGCATGGCAAGACCAAGTCAAGACAAAGACATTATTTTTTTTGTGCTCCATCCATCCCTAAATTCTCTCTGTAGTTGAGGACTGCTAGCGATATTCATGTCATCTAGCCAGCACTGTGCACCGCTCTGCTGTCTTAAAGGAGTGCTTCGCCAGTACGGAATGCCTTTAAATGCTGTACAACGCATCGAAATATGTGGGAAAATATATACATGTTTAAAAAAAAGCCACATGGTGGCACCAGAGAAAGTATATTCTGTGCATGCCTTGCTGCTCTCCTCTGCCTCCTTTAGTGTTCAGTGCTCTGGGAAACGTTTACCACCTACGTCACTTTTAGGGCAGTGACGTAGGTGGTAAACAGTCTGGAACCCCCTCCTCTGGTGTTCCACTACAGTATGATACGGTCTGGAACCCCCTCCTCTGGTGTTCCACTACAGTATGATACGGTCTGGAACCCCCTCCTCTGGTGTTCCGCTACAGTATGATACGGTCTGGAACCCCCTCCTCTGGTGTTCCGCTACAGTATGATACGGTCTGGAACCCCCTCCTCTGGTGTTCCGCTACAGTATGATACGGTCTGGAACCCCCTCCTCTGGTGTTCCACTACAGTATGATACGGTCTGGAACCCCCCTCCTCTGGTGTTCCACTACAGTATGATACGGTCTGGAACCCCCTCCTCTGGTGTTCCACTACAGTATGATACGGTCTGGAACCCCCTCCTCTGGTGTTCCACTACAGTATGATACGGTCTGGAACCCCCTCCTCTGGTGTTCCACTACAGTATGATACGGTCTGGAACCCCCTCCTCTGGTGTTCCACTACAGTATGATACGGTCTGGAACCCCCTCCTCTGGTGTTCCGCTACAGTATGATACGGTCTGGAACCCCCTCCTCTGGTGTTCCGCTACAGTATGATACGGTCTGGAACCCCCTCCTCTGGTGTTCCGCTACAGTATGATACGGTCTGGAACCCCCACCTCTGGTGTTCCGCTACAGTATGATACGGTCTGGAACCCCCCCTCCTCTGGTGTTCCGCTACAGTATGATACGGTCTGGAACCCCCTCCTCTGGTGTTCCGCTACAGTATGATACGGTCTGGAACCCCCTCCTCTGGTGTTCCGCTACAGTATGATACGGTCTGGAACCCCCTCCTCTGGTGTTCCACTACAGTATGATACGGTCTGGAACCCCCTCCTCTGGTGTTCCACTACAGTATGATACGGTCTGGAACCCCCTCCTCTGGTGTTCCACTACAGTATGATACGGTCTGGAACCCCCTCCTCTGGTGTTCCACTACAGTATGATACGGTCTGGAACCCCCTCCTCTGGTGTTCCACTACAGTATGATACGGTCTGGAACCCCCACCTCTGGTGTTCCACTACAGTATGATACGGTCTGGAACCCCCTCCTCTGTTGTTCCACTACAGTATGATACGGTCTGGAACCCCCTCCTCTGGTGTTCCACTACAGTATGATACGGTCTGGAACCCCCTCCTCTGGTGTTCCACTACAGTATGATACGGTCTGGAACCCCCTCCTCTGGTGTTCCACTACAGTATGATACGGTCTGGAACCCCCACCTCTGGTGTTCCACTACAGTATGATACGGTCTGGAACCCCCTCCTCTGGTGTTCCACTACAGTATGATACGGTCTGGAACCCCCTCCTCTGGTGTTCCACTACAGTATGATACGGTCTGGAACCCCCTCCTCTGGTGTTCCACTACAGTATGATACGGTCTGGAACCCCCTCCTCTGGTGTTCCACTACAGTATGATACGGTCTGGAACCCCCACCTCTGGTGTTCCACTACAGTATGATACGGTCTGGAACCCCCTCCTCTGGTGTTCCACTACAGTATGATACGGTCTGGAACCCCCTCCTCTGGTGTTCCACTACAGTATGATACGGTCTGGAACCCCCTCCTCTGGTGTTCCACTACAGTATGATACGGTCTGGAACCTCCTCCTCTGGTGTTCCACTACAGTATGATACGGTCTGGAACCCCCTCCTCTGGTGTTCCACTACAGTATGATACGGTCTGGAACCCCCTCCTCTGGCGTTCCACTACAGTATGATACGGTCTGGAACCCCCTCCTCTGGCGTTCCACTACAGTATGATACGGTCTGGAACCCCCTCCTCTGGCGTTCCACTACAGTATGCGCTGAGACACGGACACAGAGGCACAGATGCACGACTGTATAACCATACAGACGAGGTTTAATTTCGGCGAAGTATCCCTTTAATAAAAGGGCTCCTCAGTCCTCATAATGATAGAACAGTGGTTTTCAACCTTTTTCATCCCAGGGCCCATACCATTTATTCAGCATTCGAGCCACGGACCACAAATTGAGGATATTTTTAGACCCACAGACGCCAAAACTAAAGATTTCTTTTGCTTTCGTCCATGACCATTAATCTTCTAGTTGTGTAGATTTGGACTAATTCGCATGATGGATATTTTAACTCTTGAGAGTGTAGAAATGAAACGAAATGGACCCGCCAGGGTCCATTTGTTTTTTGTTTTTTACGTCCATTTTTACGTCCTCAAGAGTTACATCTGGTTAAACAACCACCACCTGGTACCCTCTCAAGGACCACTGGTGGTCCCTGGACCACCTGTTGAAAAGTGGCGAAAGAGACCAGAGACATTTGCTCTGAGATCGCGACAAGACCAGCAAACTAGCAGGGTTGGGGATTAGAAAATACATTTTTCACAGTTTAGACCACATCTGGTCATAGCCATACCCAACAAAAATACCAAAAAACGTGGAAAATTTCACTTTTGTGTATCTACTCCAGAAAGGTTGATTATTGATTACTTCCTGAAAACGAAAACGTGCTGCATGATGGCATATCCATTATCACGTCAATATAAGAGCCAGTAGAATAACTTCTATAGACCTGCGCAGTGACGTCACCGCCCCTGTTCCAGAAATGAATTCCCCATTCATTTTTCTCATAGACTTTTCGAAAATAATTTATATGAAGACGATTACACCGCGGACAAAGCCTACTCGAGTTGTGATGAATCATGATGGCACACACAAACTTTTGGGACAATCAAATCATGTCTAAGATGAAAAAACAAAACAAAAAGTCTTGTATCATGCCGTTTTCTACTTCTTCCTAATTATATATTCTATGACGACATTGTGTTTGTTGTCATGATTTGTCACGACCCGAGTTGGCTTTGGCATGTTTTTATTAGCCATTTTCGAAAAGTCTATGAGGAAAATGAATGAGGAATCCACTAGTGCAGTGGTTTTCAACAGGTGGTCCGGGGACCACCAGTGGTCCTTGAGAGGGTTCCAGGTGGTCCCCAGGCTAAAATGATGGAAAGTTGGTTATAACCAGATGTAACCCTTGAGAATCTAAAAATGAAACCAAATGGACCCTGCGCGGGTCCATTTGGTTTCATTTCCACACTCTCAAGAGTTAAAATATCCATCACCTCAAAAACTCTGACACGGTTTTGTTTGCAAAATCCAGCCTGGAATTGTGAACAAAACCAAAAGAATTCTGTAGTTTTAGGTCTTTGGGGCTAAAATGTCATCAAATGGTGGTCCGTGGCTCAAATGCTGAATAAATGGTGGTCCCTAGTGTCAAAAATGTTGAAAACCCCTGCACTAGTGAAACAGGGCTGGTGACGTCACTGCGCAGGTCTATTGGCTTTTATTGATGTGATAATGGATGAGCTTGTTTTCATCTCATTTCTGAACAGTGTTGCAGAGGGACATTAACATGCATGCATGCATTCCGTGTATGTGCGTAATGCACCCAGACACACTATTAAAATACAGATGTGTATAGCCTTTAAAAAAAAAAAAAAACATTTACAGTGCTTAATCCTATCCATAAAAGTAATTGACAAGTCAAAAAACATATTTTTGTCCCAACAAAACATTTTATAAAAGTGACGGGACTGTGTCCCTCCTCCACTACACCCCTGGTCGTCCACAATCACAGGTGTCGTGGTTAGAGTCAGAAATATAATCCTTTTCTGGCATCCAGACATTAATTTACTGGGTTTAAACATTGTATGGTAGAAATAAGCCACATACCTGTAAAATGGTCGAGTTGAGAGACGAATTGTAAACAAACATTCCAAGCGACGCGTGTATATAGCTCAGTGTGAGCCGTCCCTCGCACTGTGCCATCCCATCGCCTGAAGGGATGCATGCTCTGATTGGTTCAGAAACCCTCTGTGCCAGTTAATCGGGTGGGATCCATAATAAAAAACACACCTTTTCCTGTTCACCGGACCCTTTTGTGAGACATAGGCTGTGTCCGAATTCATTCCCTATTCCCTATATAGCTGGGCACTACTTTTGCCTTGCGCCATTTTGTTTGAGTGTCCGAATCGGTAGTGAGCGTTTTTGTACGTTGGCGTTGTTGTAATATAGTGCACTGAAATATCCCACAATTGGGGCACCTGGATTTGTAGGGACCATCGGATGGTCACTAGAAAAGTGGATCTTGCCCATAATGCATTGCGCATTGAGTGGCACATGAAGATCGAAGAAGAATAACACATGTGTATATGTAGGCACACACAAACGCGTGTGCGCGCGCGCACAAACGCACGCACACACACACACACACACACTCACACACTCACACACACGCCACATAATATTCTGGCCAAAAAACGACTTTTGTGCACGTGCACGCGTGCGTGCATGTGCGTGAGGTGCACTCCGGCACCTCCCGAGTTACAAATTAAGCTTGAATATGACCCTAAATACTAACAATCGTATTTTCACACAAAACTATTATTATAATATTCAAACAATTATACAGTATATATATATATATATATATATATATATATATATATATATATATATATAATATATATATATATATATATATATATAATATATATATATATATATATATATTACATAATCGGTTTATAGCGAAAATATAACTATATATAATATAACTATGACTAATTGGTCAAGGAGTAACTTATAAACTGTCTGGTGTGTTCACATGAGGCTGAGCAGACCATAAAATGACCAAAAGTTTTTTTGAAAGTGGAGTACCCCTTTAAGTGTCCTCTGCTCTGCCTCTCCGTTGTGAGCCTCTGGACATGTGAGCGGCCACCAGCGCAATGAGCACAACGGCACACAATCTTTCTTAAATGAAAATGCATGCTCAGCTGTGCACAGTGCGCACAGACAGAATCATAGCAGATCCACCACCTCACAGTACATTGCATTGTCCCATTGTGAACTTGTAGAGCAGGCTATTTCATTCATTCATCTGCAGCAGGATACACACACCCAAGTGAACAGAATGTTGTCAAGATTAAAGTACAATAACTTATTCAGCTACACATCGATGTCACCTCTCACTCTCTCTCTCGTTCGCTCGCTTGCTGCTTCTCTCTCTCCCTCCATCTCGCGCTCTCTCTCTTTCTCAAAATATACAATCAAAATCAATCAAAATATACACTCATTTTACCTCGATAACCAGCTAATGCACGTCATTATGCACGGCCTGCTATGATTTTGGCCCAGAGGGGGCGCGGACACTGACACGACTTTAGTCTGCAATGCTTTAGAACAGTTGACATGATGTTACACATATAAATAGCTCTCTTTGCATCTTCCTCCTTGAAAACAGTTTATTTCAAACTCCATTTTGTCTCTGCAACTTTTTGCAACTTTTCTGCCGACCACTATATGTATACAGTCAGTCCAGAGAGACAATATATTTACACAGTCAGTCTAGAGAGACGATATATTTACACAGTCAGTCTAGAGAGACAATATATTTACACAGTCAGTCTAGAGAGACAATATATTTACACAGTCAGTCTAGAGAGACAATATATTTACACAGTCAGTCTAGAGAGACAATATATTTACACAGTCAGTCTAGAGAGACAATATATTTACACAGTCAGTCTAGAGAGACAATATATTTACACAGTCAGTCTAGAGAGACGATATATTTACACAGTCAGTCTAGAGAGACGATATATTTACACAGTCAGTCTAGAGAGACGATATATTTACACAGTCAGTCTAGAGAGACAATATATTTACACAGTCAGTCTAGAGAGACAATATATTTATTTTTACACACTCACTCCAGAGAGCCACTACAGGTCTAATTCAACTCATGCTGACAACATAATCAGGACAAATATGCAAATAAAAGCCATGACTGCACTATATTTAAGTGCAGTGAAGTCCACTTGAACTCAAGTATATTTTTGACACATGATCTCTGCTCTACATCCGTGTATTCTATGCACTTTAGAAAAAAATAATTCCATCAGTGGACGATTTGGTGTTATTTCTACTTTTAACACCTATCTCTGTTCTCCATCATCGTGGTTTCTCTGCGAACATGGCACATTTATTGCTATCTTTCCGCTCATCACTGTGCGTGTTTTCCTCTGAAATGTTGACATGAGTGTGAGTGGTAGTCTGATAGTATCTCACACCCTCTAGATTGTCACCGATCGGAGCACATTAAATCTGTTTTGAGATGCAATAAACAATCATAATCATAATCATATACAAAGTGACGTGATACTGTATGTTTGGTTGCACATAAACCAGAGGTCAGCTCCTCTCCCTACTGACTACACCCAACTCAAAACCAGAGTCCACTGTGTGTTTGCTGGGATCCACTCTAGACTTTAGAATGGTCTTCCTCTCCATATTAGATCAGCCCAGTCCATTTACTGCATGCACTTGCAATCACATGCAGCATGCATGTGATGTGTGCAACTACAGGACAAAGACAGTGTTTACTAGTGATGCGCAGGCTGCCTTTTTTTCATAACCCGTCCCTCTCTGCCCTGCCAAGGGTGCCATCCTGTCTGCAGCAACCCATTCCATAACATTATAATCAACAGCCCACCCCAGCTTACAGCGCACAAAAGCAAAAAGTACCCTATAATGACGTGCATTAATATCTCAGTTTAAACACGATAGGAAATGACCTAAAACCTGCAGTCTCCCTTGGAGAGAGAGAGAGAGAGAGAGAGAAGAGAGAGAGAGAGAGAGAGAGAGAGAGAGAGAGAGAGAGAGAGAGAGAGAGAGAGAGAGAGAGAGAGAGAGAGAAATGACCAGAACTACTTATTATTTCACCAAATCCAGAGCATAACTCCCACCACGGGACTCTGGCAAATAATACAGTTCACACCACTATATTACTGCAAGTATTTCATAAAGCTTAACTTAAAAAAAAAAAAAAAAAAACTTTAAATATATTACCACTAGCGTTTTTACTCCTAACCTCTTCATACAGCACAGACTGGCTATATAATGGTCAACAAGTGGTCTGATGTCTTCACTTAGTGTGACCCACAGTTTGTAGTTTTCTTGTTGACATGAAGCTCAGTGTTTCTCACTATCTTTCATTTCATCTAACTGCATGTGTAGTCTACTAACCAAAGCAAGTGTGCGTCCTACGGTCCTACCCTTTATCCCTAAACAACATAATTTCCATATTTTACTATCTTGGATCTACGACCTATGATCTACGATCTATCGACTTGTTGTGAGCTTGTAGATCAGCTATTTGAACTAGTTAAAAAAGGTGTTTCAAATGATTAAAACGTGGCAAATAGGTTTAGGGATAAAGCTTAAGGTGTTGCACAACAAGACTCCACACATCCCAGACTCTTCTAGTCTAGTTAATTGCGAATTAACTCTTTGCCATGAGTTAATTGAATAATTTATTTAGTGTGCGTCTGTGCGATTAACTCGCAGTAAAAACAAAAGCCATATGGTTCAATTTCGCCAAGTGCGGGTGAATAATTGTTAAACATCGGCATTACTTGCATTACTAGTTAATTTAAAATAAGTCTACACAATTAGAGAATGTAGAAAACATTCTGTGCATGTTCGCTCCTAATGGTGATAAATACAGCTTGGAATTAAGGACATATATTTTTTTAATTTACTCACTTACTCACTGCAGAGAGCCACTACAGGTCTAATTCAACTCATAATTATGCTGGCAGCATAATCGGGACAAATATGCAAATACAAGCCATGACTGCACTATATTTAAGTGCAGTGAAGTCCACTTGCTATTTTATGACACATGATCTCTGCTCTACATCAATGTATGTTAAACATCTATCTCTTCTCTCCATCATTGGGGTTTGTCTGTAACATCAGTTTTCGTGCGAACATGGCGCTTTTATTGCCATATTTCCACTCATCACTGCACCTGCGCGCGCACGTGTGTGTGTGTGTGGGGGGGGGGGGGATGGGTATGTGCGACTGCATTTTACCTCTGAAATGTTGACATGAACTATGATTATGAGGGGAATTCTGATAGTTCCTCTCTCTCACATTTGATGACACACACACACACACACACACACACACACACAACACACACACACACCACACACACACACACACACACACACACACACACACACACACACACACACACACAGTGTTCTCATGCAATAAACAATATTCATAATCATATACAAAGTGGATTGATTATATGTTTTGGATGCACATAAACCAGAGGTCAGCTCCTCTTTCCCTGTTTGCTGGGGATCCACCCTAGACTTTAGAATGTCCTTCCTCTCCATATTAGATCAGCCCAGTCCATTTACTGCATGCATTTATAATCACATGCAGCATGCCACCACAGGACAAAGACAGTAGCCATGTTTCCATAAATCCTTTGCGAAAATAGGAGTATGTTGAGTAAGTCGAAAAAAGAAGAGTGAATTGTCCGCTGTTTCCATTAAATGATGAAATGTGACTTATGGGAGTCTAGGGGAAAACAAAATGGGTTCATGAAACAAGCAATAGGTGGCACAGTTTTGCCAGTAACATACTGTATATTTTTTACTTTTGAAGTTATTTTATGCTTAACACACGGACTGCCTGCTTCCTATTGAACTATAGATCCGTTGTGCTGTGCAGAGGCTGTTCTGGCTCTGCTATAGCAAAAACAATAATTATAGTATATAGCCTACAATCCTAATACATAATCTACACAACTCGCTGTTTTCCTGAACCCGAGTGCTAGTGAGACTCGGTAGCCTACTGATTTGGTGTATCACTTTGTGATATTGAGACTACACCATGTTATCTGCAGCGCGACACGTGCAAGGAAAAAAAAAGTTTGAACTTTATTAACAAAATAATATCTATAAGGGCAGAGCCCGGTCATGTAAAACAGCTGTTTATGTCTGATATCACTTGCATATCTTAGCTATCATACATGACGATACAGATAGCGGCCCTGCGACTTTCATGAACAAATGCGTTGGGTGTCTGAACGTTTTGGCCGTGTACGTGAGTCCCCTTGGCTTGGATGTCTGTGTGCGAACGGCCCTCGTCCGTTTTGAGCGGTTTTGTAGAAATATAACTTACATTAACAAATAACAATGCTCTCATCGGCAGACCAGAACTCTTCAAATGCGCTATAATGCGTGTCCAGTGCTTTCCAATTAGAAAGTGTTTCCATACCTCATTTGCGCATTAGACTATTTCAATACGCTCCAAAATACGGCACCTTTCAGTGAGAAAGTATTTTTGCGCAAAATGGAAACTTATTTGCATTTTGAAGTGTTTCCATTCAACATTCTCTTCGCAAGAGCCGTTTTTGCGCAAAAATAGGGCTTATGGAAACGTGGCTAGCGTTTACTGTGAGTCCTTGTGCATCACAGAGTCATTAATCTGTCTCATCAGCAGACATGATGACGTGTTTGGTACCCAAAAATAATGACTGAAAGGTGTGTTGTGTTTCATGTTTTCAGAGAACCAGTGCAAATTCTGACAACGTGGAACAGACACGACAGTCGGAAAAGAAGCCGCCCCCATATCATTTTCTATTGCCCCCCCCCCCCCCCCCCCCATTTTGGAAATGTTACATTTGATGACATTTTAGCCCCCCATAGACCCCATAATCTACATTCTCCAGTTGTCTAGACTTGGGGCTAATTCAGATGGTGAATATTTTAACCCTTCAGAGTGCAAACATGTAACCAAATGGACCCGCAAGGGTCCAAATTATAAATAACGGAATACAAATTACATTATTGTGTTATTCAATTACTTTTACTGCGTAGCCCCAGTGACCCCACGAAATGACCAGAACTACTTATTATTTCACCTAAACCAGAGCAGAACTCCCACCACAGGACTAAGGATTAATACAGTTCACAACACTGTATTAACGGCAACTCGGCAAGTATTTCATACCGCTTAAGTTAAAAAAAAAGGGTTAAAGTATATTGCATATAAAAACGCTACACTATTGTTTTCTTGTTTTGTTATGTTATGTTTTTACTCCTAACCTCTTCATACAGCACAGACTGGCTATATGGTCAACAAGTGTCTGATGTCTTCACTTAGTGTGACCAACAGTTTGTAGTTTTCTTGACATGAAACTCTCTGTTTCTCACTATCTTTCTTTTCATCTTCTAACCGCATGTGTGTGTGTGTTTGCAAGTAGTAGCGGAGATGTGATCGTACCTGCACATTTAACCCCCCTCCCCCCACACACACACGCACAGCAAGCTTTTATCTTGCCTCCGAATCGGCGCACGTTAAATCTGTGTAGTCGTGCACTAAACAATAATAGCATAGCTTGTGTGCGTCCTACCCTTTATCCCTAAACAACATAATTTTCCATATTTTACTATCTTGGATCTACATCGACTTGTTGTGAGCTTGTAGATCGGCCATTCAAACTAGTTAAAAAGGCGTTTCAAATGATTAAAAGGAGGCAAATAAGTTTAGGGATGAAATTTAACATGTCGCACAAGACAGAGCACAAAAAGACTCCACACATCCCAGACTCTTCTCCCTTCTGCCTCCCACTACTACACTATATGCATCTCACAGTATGAAAAGTCTTGCGAGTGTTTCCCGGGAAAGCATGAATTATAGCCAATGTGAGCACAGGAACTGCTGCTGCTTGGAATCAGTTGTTGACGAGTCTGTCTTTCTGTATTGACATGATTATGTGTCCTTTAGCTGCTTAGTTGTAGTATGTTTTAGTCTTAGCCGTATAGTTTAGATGCCCTGTCTAGTTCCTGTCTAGCTGTCTGTTTAACTTTCACTATTGCCACTTTATAATTATAATTATACCTGGTTGTAGCTTAGCACCTTCACCCCACTTTATACTGTTACAGTTGCACTTTACTGCTCTAGTCTGTTGCACTACGTCACTTACTGTTTCTTGTATTGTTTGTATTTGTCATTTTTCTTATTGCACTGTCTAATGTCTTATTGCACTGTGGAACAATGGAAACGTTATTTCATCCCTGTATATGTCCTGACATACACTGGGGTGACAAATAAAAAACCTTGAACCTTGAACCTTGAATGATAGATGATGTAAGGGATAACACCCGACAAAATGGTGAAATCACCAGTTCTAAGGGTGTTATCCCGCTTATTACATGGCTTACGTCAGTGGTTTTCAACCAGTGGTCCTTGAGAGGGCTCCAGGTGGTCCCCAGACTAAATTCAGGCTGAATGGCAACGGCATGCAAACAACCAAATGGACCCGCTAACAGCGTGCTGGAGCTAAATGCGGAAGCGCAGCGCGGATTGATAGAGCTGTTTGCACTTTGGGGACGTTGATTATGCAGCGGTCCAATATAGAGCGGAGCGGTGAATTATAGTGTAATATGTCACCGCTCACATGACCAGAACGCTGGCTTCTGATTGGAGCATTCATTCAAGCCATGTAATAAGATATAATAATAAGAAGAAGAAGAATAATGTGACACCTGTGCATATGTGCGCAGCTGCACGCACATACGGATAGACAAGTATCTTATCAACATCAAGAAGCAGCGTCCGGTCTCACTAGCACTGCGCACCACGTGGAGTCGAAAAAAACCCAACTAGAATGTTCAGATACCGATGTGTTGGCCGATTAATCTCCTGTCACTTAATTTGTTTATGGCATGTTATTTAGGCAGTTAGGCTATATCCCAGGTTAATCTGTTGACCTGTCAACTGGTATACTGCAGTGAGATTATACACATGTGCCTGTAAGACCATGGTAGCCAGGGGCGGATGTAACATTTCCCAATTGGGGGTGGGGCAGGAGAAAATGGTATGGGTGCGGCACCCATACCATTTTCGGGTGCAGGACTTTTACTAGGCAATCATAAGCATCGATACTAACATCAGTTGTTGTTGAAGTTGCAACAGACACGCAGCATGCATAAAGCTAAAGGTCTGACTCAGAGAGTTTTCTGTTTTCAATGATGAAATGCTGTTGGTTTAGTGGTGACACAACTGTAGTTAGTTCGTAGCAGTAGGAGTGTTTCCAATCATTTTAAATACAGTATAAGCACTGTATTTTGAAATATCTTGGGTTGCTTGGCATGCCATCGTGTTAGTTGGGGCAGACTGGGCATTTAGGGGGGCATTGCACCCCCCCCCCCTCCCCATGCCCATGCCTAGATCCACCCCTGATGGTAGCATGTATTCACAGTTGTAGTGCTAGTTCTAGAAGTGTGTGTGTGTGAGGCAATGGGTTTTTCCAAAGGTCAAATAATAAGAGAGAGAGAGTGTGTGTGTGTGTGTGTGTGTGTGTGTGTGTGTGTGTGTGTGTGTGTGTGTGTGTGTGTGTGTGTGTGTGTGTGTGTGTGTGTGTGTGTGTGTGCGTGTGTGTGTTCAATAGTGTTAACAGCACTAGAATGCCTGTATTCCAAAAACACCGCCACAGATCGGTCTCAGACGCACAGGCATCGAAAGGGGGGTCCATAGATCGTTTTAGGGTGGTCCAAAGCCAGGTGGGCCCTCTAAAAGCTAAGATTAATGGCAGGAAAAATGAGAAGAAAAAAAAAAAGATGCAAACTCTTGAAAGCAATAATAATGATAATAATATGGATCTTGTATAAGTGTTGTATGCCATACAGTATATTATTCTTATAAATTACAAAGTTATACATGTTTCACTACTATGGATCTCCAATTGTTTTTAATGTTATGTATAATTCTTATACTGTACGTTTTAGGCCTATTTACTGTATGTTTCACTTTACAAAGAAATCCTAGGGATCTTATATTGACTTTATTCTGTTGTTATTGAAAGGTTCCACTGTAAAGAGTGTGCATATAAAAAAAAAATCCCTATGGGTTATTTGTATTTATTACATGGCTTGAATGAATGCTCCAATCAGGTCACATAATACACTATAATCACCGCTCTGCGCTATATTGGACCGCTGCATAAACAAGGTCCCCAAAGTGCAAACAGCTGTGTTCATATCAATCCGCGCTGCGCTTCTGCATTTAGTTCCAGCACGCCGTTAGTGGGTCCATTTGGTTAGCTATGTATTTGGTTGTTTACATGCCGTTGCCGTCACCCTCTCAAGGACCACTGGTGGTCCACGGACCACTGGTTGAAAACCATGGTGCGCTTCCCGCTTCTGCATTTAGTTCCAGCACGCCGTTAGCGGGCCCATTTGGTTAGCTACGTATTTGGTTGTTTTGTGGTCCTCGGACCACTGGTTGAAAACCACTGACGTAAGCCATGTAATAAGCGGGATAACACCCTTCGAGGCGGTGATTTGTTTCCTAACTAACTGACCTCGGCTGTGCCTCGGTCAGTTAATAGGGAACAAATCACCGGTTCGTCGGTGTTATCCCTTACTTATACTGCAAGGCTGCACAGTGGGAGGGGGGGTGGGGGTGGGGGGGGGGCTTTGATGACATTATTCAGGGGGCCCAATAGACGGTTAGCAGACCAACCACATTGCCATTTAGACCAGTGGTTTTTCAGTGGTCTGCCCCACCGAACACGATGGC
>CM076965.1:59382941-59507941 GCA_039105355.1 Benthosema pterotum | reverse complement strand
CCAGGGGTGCCCACACTTTTTCGACTTGAGAGCTACTTTCAAAATGACCGGCTCAACAAGATCTACACATCAAAAATGTGATTGTTCCATTTCTGAAAATCAATTTCAAAGCCCCCTACAAAGTTTGAGCTTCGAAATGGTGGTGATGGTGTTACTGTTACTTACTGTTATAGTGTTTAAGAATAATGCACTTATTATTAGAAAATTAGAAAATGAAAAATAGAGGGGGAGAATTGGAAGGTTTTGCTGTATTACTGACGTTTGAAAACATTATTTGAGGTTTGAGTTGACAGTTTGTGATGTTGAGTTTAGTTTCTTGCACCCAAACCTAAGAACTTTCACATTTTTGTCCAGAATTGCGACGAGAACTAGCAAAACGTTGGTCAAAATGACAATTATTCTCCATTTTGTAATTGTGTGGAGTGTTGAAAATTCCGTAACTCAGATGTTTAATTTAACTCTTGAGAGTATAAAATGAAACCAAATGCACCCGTAAGGGTCCATTTGGTTTCATTTTAATGCTCTCAAGAGTTACAGATCTATAAGGGTCCAAGTGCTGGGGGGACTGTCATGTGATCTGCCTGCATGGTCTGTGTGGTCTACTGGTAGATCACAATCTACCTGGGCACCCCTGACGTAGAGTCACTCAACAAACACATAAACGCAACACTTTGGTTTTTGCTCCCATTTTTTTCATGAGATGGACTTAAAGCTCTAAAATTCATTCCAGATATACAGTATTACCATTTCTCTCAAACAAACAAATCTGTCTAAATGTGTGACAGTGAGCACTCTGCTTTGCTGAGATAATCCGTCTCACCTCATAGGTGTGCCACATCAAGATGCAGATCATGGTTAGTGTACAGGGGTTACACGTCGCCATTCCGAAGCCCCGCCATTCCGATCGTTCACTTCCATTAATCGGAATGGCGGGGTTTCTCCGTGGAAAAAAAGACACTGCCTTTCCGACGGCCACACATCACCATTCCGAAGCACTGCTATTTCGAAGAATACCACTTCGAAATGGCGATGTTTTTTCTTTTTTTTAAAGACCACACCATTCCGAATATATTATTATTCATTGCCTTTTTATCATTACTCTGTCTCGCCAGTCGCTCGCCCCCCCCCCCCCCCCTCTCTCTCTCTCTCTCTCTCGCGCGCCCTGCTCACCCTCGTCTATGCGCGCCACAATCAAATAGCGCAAAGCAGGGCCGAGCGAAGAAGAATATCAGTTGAAAATCGATTTTTAACAGCTATTTTGTCTGTCTGTTTGTCTACTCTGTTGGCCCATGACCTAGTTGCACATGTCACATTTTCCTCTAGCTGTGCGTGCGTGCGCGCTCATTTTGGAAATGTCTTGAGCGTAAAGCGTATCCTTCTCAATTCCACATGTGGTCAAAAGACACTAAAAAGTTTGAGAACTGCGGCCTGCCAAATTATGTAGAAAATAAAGTAAATAGGAATGAATAGAAAACAGTCCGGCGAGACTGTATATTTCTACTGTAAGCAGCAGCAGCACCACCGCCACTTGCTCTGGTAAGCAACGCAGCGACAGCAACGAACTTAGCCCCATATGCAACTTCAGTCCCTGGATGCACTGCACTCATTATCATGCATGTAGTGTAGGAGTCTGTCTGAGACAGACTGGGCTCACAAATGGGCATAGCTGGAAGAACCGTTGACCACGGTTCTTCCAGACCTTTAGCTTTATGCATGTTGCAACTTCAGCAACAACTGATGTTATTATTGATGCTTACACTTGCCTAATAAAAGTCCTGTAACTGAAAATGTTATAGGTGTGGTTGTTATGGGTGAAGCTTCCCCCCCCGATTGGGAAATGTTACATCCGCCCTGCTCTGGAGACAGGCTGTGCCACGGTCTCTCAGCAGACCTAGTGTTAGGCAACACATAGCATGAAGCAGTGAGGAGATGCTGTAATACGAGTGCAATGTTGAAATCGTGTGTGTGCGTGTGTGTGTGTGTGTGTGTGTGTGTGTGTGTGTGTGTGTGTGTGTGTGTGTGTGTGTGTGTGTGTGTGTGTGTGTGTGTGTGTGTGTGTGTGTGTGTGTGTGCACGTGTTTGTATCCTAGTGTAACAAGCATGGCCGTCTGACACACATTCTGTGGTCACACAGACACACAAAAATGCACATACATTTACAGTGGCTACAATAAGGATTCACCCATCTTGGGCATTTTCTTTACTGACTGATGCTATTCTTAACTAAAATAAATAAAAGGTCTGGGTCTAAATCGTAAACCAAAATTACACCCGTGTGAGGTGGGGGGTGCTCTTATCATTGTACACCGGCGTGCACTAATCATGTAAAATATATAAATACCAATCAATTAATATTATGCATGAATTGTCTTTCTGTTTCAGCACTATAAAGAATCAGAGGTCTAGTATATAAAATGTCAAAATTTGATATCATGAAGTCACATGCTTAGTTTTTCTAATTGTCTATTGCTTTGTTGCAATTTAAACTTTGTGTAGGACCAAAATAGCCTAGATTGCTTGTCCACGTTTTGTCAATGGAATTTGTTTCCATTTTTTGCCAATGGAATTTGTTTACGTCAAAAATCACACACACACACACACACACACACACCCACACACACCCACACACACACACACGCACGCACGCACGCACGCACGCACGCACGCACGCACGCACGCACCGGCTACGCATGTAACTCTTGAGTGTAAAGCTTTTTTTCTCCTTATTTTTTTGGCATTCTCAAGAGTAAGAATAGGAGCCAGTCGGCGTTTGCACCCTGCATGCGTGTTTTGTGACTTTAGCTGCTGTTTTTTCTGTAAAAAAAACACGTCCAGTCGGCAAAGAACCTCAACACTGAGCATTTTACTGCATAGGCATCTGTCTACAACGAAGCGCTTGTCGTGAACAAGTAAAATGTATGATTTGCTTTTAGTTTTTGTTGATACAAACGTCTGTACTTGTTTGAGCGACTTGAAATTGTCTCCCGTTTGGAGGATACAGTGCATGAGAAGGCATTGAGAAGGCTCTGTTTTAAGGTTGCGCTTTGTGTAGAGACATATGCCTGATTAATACTTTGTTGCGTGCCGGCCTACCAGGGCAGCGTACTGTTAATAGCCGGTCTACTTGTATAAGCTATAGAATGCATCGTGATAGCTCATAGCTATTTTAGGCACGCACCAAATATAAACCATGCTATAGTATACTGTATCTATGGCTCCATGTCTATCTGCACAGCAGTTAGTTTTCTAGACTGTTTGAAAAACTGTTTGGTAGATGATGGCACATATCAGTTGTTTTTTTTGGCAGGAAAAATAAAAACAAAACATATTCAAATATATTAAAATCTAAAAAACAAAACAAAAGCAAAACAGGGATGTCAGTTTGGCACATTTCAGACACGTGGTGTGTCATGTGCTCTGTGTGCATGTACAGTATGTGCACAGCAAAATCCTCAGTGCCCGTTTGTAACTCTGAGAAGTGTAAAATTTGGTTACATTTCAATGAACAATTAGGAATTTACCGTGTGTGTGTGTGTGTGTGTGTGTGTGTGTGTGTGTGTGTGTGTGTGTGTGTGTGTGTGTGTGTGTGTGTGTGTGTGTGTGTGTGTACTAGAGATGAGGCATTGGGGTTCGAAGGTCCTACAATGCTGTTCCGTATTCACAATAGTGGAGTCCCGCGACACACCGTCATTTACAACTCTTGTAAAAGTTTGACTTTCGCTTCTAATTTGTAGATGATGACCTATAGAACAATTTTAGTTCGAGTGGCCCATCTGTAGATGAAAAGAATATGCATTTTTTGCCTAATTTCAAAATTGACCAAAATCGGATTTTTGTTTTTCTTAAAAGTCTTTATTTTCTCACAATTGCTGTTTTTTCTTTGTTTTCTTTTGCTATATCTAGTCAATACTAACCCAGGAATTAACTGGATTTCAAATATTAATGTTTGGAATATGATATGGAAAAAATGGACGCCCATGTACATCAAATTACTTCAAATGGCACCTAATTTAAATTCTGTTGAACCTAGAAGGATGAAGTTAGTGCCTACCTATCATGAATGAGTAATGGTATAAATTGTAAATAAATAGAAACAATACAGTATTGGGGGGATTAAAGTTAGGCATACCCACTTATAGCCCAGCCTCTGTGTGAAAATTGTGCACTTTTCAATGAAAGCATGACATTTGGCACAAAGTTAAAGCCTGCCATAAGGAATTGTTTTGGCTATGGGTCTGTGATGACAGCTATGGTGGCCATTATCTGCTGTTATTTTACCAATTCAGCTCATACAACATACAATCTTGATTCTGATGACAAAACGTTTTCAAGGATTATGATTTTTTATAAAATGCTAGATAATAGTCAAATCATCAAAATGTGTAATATTGATGTATTGATGTAGGCAGTAAATCCATGTCTTCTACCCTATATGTGAAAATCAAGTGAGCCCATGAAATCAGCTGACATATTCTTAGTACTCACTCCAACTCAAACCAGCTCTACCCGATTGACCAGTACCCAGTGAGGTCAGAACACCAGTCTGTGTACTTCTAACCAGATCCCCATCCAGATCCAACACCAGTGTACTTCTAGCCAGAATCCCCACCCAGATCCAACACCAGTCTGTGTACTTCTAACCAGATCCCCATCCAGATCCAACACCAGTCTGTGTACTTCTAGTCAGATCCCCATCCAGATCCAACACCAGTCTGTGTACTTCTAGCCAGATTCCCACCCAGATCCAACACCAGTCTGTATACTTCTAGCCAGATCCCCACCCAGATCCAACACCAGTCTGTGTACTTCTAGCCAGATCCCCATCCAGATCCAACACCAGTCTGTGTACTTCTAGCCAGATCCCCATCCAGATCCAACACCAGTCTATGTACTTCTAGCCAGATCCCCATCCAGATCCAACACCAGTCTGTGTACTTCTAGCCAGATCCAACACCAGTCTGTGTACTTCTAACCAGATCCCCACCCAGATGCAACACCAGTCTGTGTACTTCTAGCCAGATCCAACACCAGTCTGTGTACTTCTAACCAGATCCCCACCCAGATGCAACACCAGTCTGTGTACTTCTAGCCAGATCCCCATCCAGATCCAACACCAGTCTGTGTACTTCTAGCCAGATCCCCATCCAGATCCAACACCAGTCTGTGTACTTGTGATTCTGATTGTGAATCCATAGATATCCCATATGTACAGATTGGACAATTTGATCAAAAGTTACAACAGTTTACATGTTTTGGTAGGGTTGGCACCTTGTTACGCCCCCTACAGGCCAAATATTTAATTTGTGTGCGGGCCACTCGAACCAAAATGGTTCTATAGACCCTCACCAACAAATGGACCTTTAGGTAAGCCCCGCCCTCTTGTCCACCCTAGGACACTTTCCAGCCAGGCTCATTCACTCCAATGTAAATATCATGGACTTTACACAGTAAATACTGGTTCAGTTTTGGAACCAGACCTTCAAAATCTCTTCCAAATCCAGCAACAAGGCATGCCCTATGCAGTGGAACAATGTGTGTGTGGCATTTATTTTTTAAAACAATGTTTTATCATACAGGAAAGCTATTGGTGGAGAGGTTTGTCTATCACATGGTATGCTTAGCTGTGATTGGACCATAGTAGTTTGGGGAGGGGGGTTATCTAAAGCTCTATTGGACAATAGCAGTTTGGGAGGGGCTTAGCTAAAGGTCCATTAGGACTGAAAGTGAAACTTTTACAAGAGTTGTAAATGACATCCACATTTAACATGGAGACGAAACCCCACTACAAAGCATTTTGTATTATAAAGAGACCCCCACCCGGGAGGTGAAGGGTCCATAGGATTTCAAACACTACTTGAAGGCAAAGCTGACCGAGGATCAGCCTCGAGACTGTGCTGTAAGAAGCAGCAGCAGCACAAAAACACATTCAGATAAGACATAGGTCAGCCAAGAGCAGCCAACAAGGATTGCTGTCTGAACGTTTTGAAAATGGTCGCCTTGGTTGGCACGTTCAGAGGGGCAGAGCTCAAGGGATAGGCCCTTCTAACCGCCCTGCTGCAGTCGGGCTAGAGTGGGGTGTTTACAATCGTACAGAGGCGTGCCCATTTATGTGAAACGTGCATGCGTGTGCATGGCAACAAGGTTGCTCATATTGTTATTTTGTTTCTCCCTTCTGGTTATCCTCTCCTGACAGCGACAAGATCAGTGTGTGTGTGTGTGTGTGTGTGTGTGTGTGTGTGTGTGTGTGTGTGTGTGTGTGTGTGTGTGTGTGTGTGTGTGTGTGTGTGTGTGTTTATGAGCACTCAAATGCATGTGTGCTTTGATGTGTATGCACTATGCAAGTGTAAATGTATATTTGTTCACTTTGTAGGTGATTCAGTGGTCAACAGATTAAGTGAACAAGGAAAAACAACAACCAAGGCAACATATTTGTTTCTGGGGAGAGTTGGGAGAAAGAGGAAGCGAGGGACCCGGAAGGAATAAGAAAAAGAATAAAGTCCCATCTCTACCGTATTCAATCACTGCCTTGTCTTTGCTCACACCGGAACTGCGCTGGCTACAAAAATGAAGAGGCTTGTATTTCTGTACACATATGTAGCACCAGAACTAGCAGCAGTCTGCCCTGTCTGTTTGACGCTGATTCTAGAACACCACAGTCGCTTTGCACTTTCCATATTGCTTCAGCTTAGATTTTTCTTCGTCAAATGATTTGGGAGTTTTTGAATTTAACTGGAAAATGTTGAATCGTGGCCCCCAAGCCCTATGCTCAGCTGTGCTGGCAGAAACTTTATAGCTCCATGTCTCAGTCAGTCAACCCAACACTCTAAGAGATTAAATAAACCTTTACTTGTACTATTGTTGTTGTTTTATTTATTTATTATTTTTTTTAACCAACGTAATTGAGTGTTTGAATTTAGTGCACTAAGCCTAATGGTTGTAAACTTTGATTTAAATATCCTACTTCTTGAATGGAACTGTATGACATCCCATCTTTTTATCACCCCAGGGCCAGGCAGACATTACAGTTTAAAGTAATCATGCCATCCAGTTTTCGTCCCGGAGCCTAATTTAGTTTTGGCTTGGCAACTTTTGGTTTTCTTCTATGTCCCTCACACTACAGACTGCTAAACTAGAAAGCTAGACAGGCAGACAATTGGATAGATAGGTACAGTAGGTAGGCAGACAGGCAGAAAGACAGACAGGGGTGGGTATAGAATCCTTGGCTGTGGTCTAGAAAGCAATGTCAGATGCTTTTCATGTCAACATACAATCATTTTGTCCGGCACGGTCCGCTACGTACCTCAAGTACTATCTGATTGTTTATACAACAATGCTGTACGGAAACAATGCTGTTTCATACAAAAACGAACAAAAATGAGCGCTTCCATACTAACACAAACATAATCAGATTGAAAAAAATACGCATTTTCTCATCAATATGTCTGTAGTCGTACACTACAGACACATTTATTATGACACTATGGCACATTATAAGCGTATCTAGTGGACCCCAGATGTGTAGAAATGGAACCATTACATTTGGTTCCATTTGCACACTTTTAGAGTTACCTGTTATTGTCCTACAGGCCAAATCTGAACAGGTCTATTAAGGAGTTTCAGGAAACAAAAACTTTACATATATAATGATATTTCAAGCTTTCCAAGCAGCTGCAATGTTGATGAGTTGTTTACAAAAAATATGTTTGAACTTAGAAGTAAACTACTAGTTAACTGCAAGTAGTTCTAACTGCTACTGTAGTTGAGATTCATTATTCGCCACATGGTGGCAGCATTGAACCTGTTCTGCAGGTTGTGGACCTGCAGAACATTCCCAAAGGTATGCTATAGAGCTGCGCAGTGACGTCACCGCCCCTGTTCCGGAAGTCTTTTCCCAATTCATTTTTCTCATAGACTTTTCGAAAATAATTTATATCAAGACGATTACGCCGCGGACAAAGCCAACTCGAGTCGTGACGAATCATGATGACACACACAAACTTTTGGGACAATAAAATAATTTCTAAGATGAAAAACGAAACAAAAAGTCTTGTATCATGCCGTTTTCTACTTCTTCCCAATTATATATTATATGACGATATTGTGTTTGTTGTCATGATTTGTCACGACCTGAGTTGGCTTTGGCCGCGGCGTAATCGTCTTGATATAAATTATTTTCGAAAAGTCTATGAGAAAAATGAATGGGGAAAAGACTTCCGGAACAGGGGCGGTGACGTCACTGCGCAGCTCTATGCCCTTTCTATTTTCACTTTGTCCCAGTGATCCTTACTTTGACTTTGGTTATAGATGGTCAGGAACAGTCATGTTAGACTAATATCTACAACATACATTTACTGTATAATTCAAGCACAACTCAAACCAGGCTGATAACTGTGACTGGACAACTCCAACAAAGTTTACAATGGCAGCCACCTTGTTCATTTCATCAATACATTTACAGACATACAATTATTAACTTCTGTAAGTCTACAACAGCATTATAGTTGAGGTAAAAAGGTAATGACAAATATACAAGGAAGGAAGGGGGGAAAGCGTGTGGGTGGGGTAATCGTTTTTACAGATGACAGTTTCAAATCGCAGCAATTCGTACAGTAGGTGCCCTTTGAGAGAGGTTTTTAACGAGTCAAGGGCTTTGCATGCCTTAATAACGGTTGGTAGGGCATTCCACATTTTGGTGGTATAGGAGCGAATGGAAGTCCCCAATTTGTGCCGAATCTGGGCTGCACATGGTTTGTTGAACTCCACCTGGTGTTGTGGGAGTGGACTTAGTTGACATGAAATGAATGCTTTGCCATTCCTGGTCTGATGTGCTGGTTTTAACAGTACATAACAGCACATAGTCTACAACAAGCACTACTACTAAAAATACCCATGTACCTGTCCAAATACTACCGTTATCCACGTAATCTCTTACCCATGCTGTTGACGTCTTCATCTGTTACACCATCAATAGGGATGGGTTCCTTTCACCTTTGAACCGATACGATACGATACGCACTGACAAGCAAAACATTTCCATGCGTAGTGATTATGAAACTTTTGTCAAAGAACAATGTGCTTATGACACGTCTTTGTCATAATTAGTCAAACAGGACAGCTGTTTTATCTCGCCAGTGCCAGTGCTTCTGCTCGCTCTTTGAGGTGAATCGGCACAGAAGGAGAGTAGAAAGTATCGAAACGAGGCACCGTTCATTTTTAAATGAATCGATAGTCGATACCACTAGGTATCGCTATGTCCCAGTCGATACCAGCATCGGTATCGTTCGCGGTGGAATTACCCTTTAATTCAAATATTTGAATTAAATTGCGTTAATCCTCCCTTTAACAGACCCACGTCTTTATTCCCCTCCCTGTGTATTCCTCTTTTCCCTTTTACCTCCACTATATCAATCAGTCATAGTGTGCTGATCATAAAGGTCCAAGGAGGAAGGCTCAAAAATAAATACATTGTTTGATTATGGTGGCGGGTGATAGCCTAATCTTATATATATATCGTCTAAGCTGATAATGCCTTCATCAGGGGCCTTCCTCCATCATTATTGAGTGGGGGCGGGCCTTGGTGTATGTGCTGTTGGGAAAGACTACCTGTCAACTCTGGTCTTACAAAGAGCTTAATTCCCTGGTGTTCATCAGATGTTTTGCCCATCTGTAGAATCGGCAATGCATCGATCACTAGGCAGGTTTCTGAAATGTCCAGACAAACCTCTGATACACAGAATCAATGTACCGACTTGTAATTACTGTAAAAGTAGGTAGATTGGAAAAAAGCTTGAGGTGCTCTGCTCCCCTCTGCAACAATTTCCTCTGCCATGTAGTATTGTATAATAGTATAGAGTATAAAATTATATCCATCATTTAGCTTGCAATTCACTCCATTGACAGCCGTTCTCCTGCAAATGATCTGTGCATTAGACAATTACAATAAACTAAAATTATAATGAAATACAGGCATCATGTCTAGACATTTTTCCCTCATCTCTGTCAAGAGACAAAAAAAGGCTATAGGCCCAATGAATAAATAATTAAACGTGAAATACTGTAAACGTTTCAGTATCGAGAATAATGGACAGAAATGAGATGCTAGTATGTTTTATTTTGACTAATATGATTAAACCTTTGATCATCCAGCCTTACCCTTGCAGAACATGAAAACAATTGTTTCTTGTTGTGGTTTTACACAAAATTGAACAAATGTTAACATTAAAAAAAGAAAAAAGAAAAAAAAAGTGATCAACAGCGATCTTATGTAATAACAGTTTTGCATGCCAATGACTATGTACTGTAGAAGTGGAGTTGCAAAATCAATAACACTGAAAGTGTAAGCCATGATTTTAACATAACCACTTTAAGAACCATGTGCTAATGATCAAAGTAATAATCTTTAACAAACAACATTATCTTACAACAGCATTAATTCCAGGAAATCTTTGAATTGGACAAGAAATGAAAGGAATCGTTTATGTAAGATTATAGCGAGAAAAAAATGTAAATGTAATGCAACATCATTTATAGTAATTTTATAACCTTGTTATATCCAAAAACAAGAACCATGAACAACCCTGGAATTCTGACAGTTTACATATTGATTTTAAAGGTCAAGACAAAAATAGTCTGTGTGTGTGTGTGTGTGTGTGTGGGGGGGGGGGGACTAAATTCAAACATGTATCTCATGTTTGAATTTAGTTGACATGTCATGACATGATTGTTCCTTGTACAGTTCACCAGTTACAACAAAGTTCAGCACAAATGGCAGTAATGGAATATTATAGTGTAAAGCTTTCACACAGGTTTTACTTGATGTGATAGGATGAAAAAAGAACCCCTAACTAATAATGAAGAACACAAAGTGGGACAAATTCATGTTGCACTGTCACAGCTTTATAGTAATTTAACTGAAAAGTTAGCAAAGATAGTATACCGCCAACACTGCCCCGTGTTTGGCCTATACCCCCAGATCCACCATTCTGCTCTGATTCTACACCGGGGTTTCAATTTGTTCGAAGCGGTGGTTCTTCACCATTGTCTTCATGTCTCTGGCTGGTGTAAGGTCAGCTTTTGTGAGAGGACATCGATTAAGGGGATCATAATTTCCATTCCTGGAAAAACAATGTTCAATAAATAAAAATACAATTCTTCCAGTGAGACATTTCTTGACGGTGGGGGAAGAGCTTACTTTTTAAGGTGTTTCTCAATAGCCTTTTGTTCGTATATAAATCCACGGGGTGTTTTCACAGGATGCTTAAACATCTTCTTGGTCAGTGGACAGGTCAGAGTTGTGGGTGTATGATCATCAGGAGACTGTCCCACCAGTTTCTTTCAGTAAATAAAAGGACAGAATGTGTAACAAATATGTTTAGTAGGCAAATTGTTCAGTGATCTACAAAGTTATGATCCAAATCATAATTTCACTAAAGGAATAACTCATCACCATCTCCACGGCATCAATTGGGGTCGCTGCATTTTTCCTTGCGTTCTCCTCGGCTGCTTGTTCATACTGATTACGGCTGGTCAGGAATTGCTCTGCCAAAACGCTTTCAATGGGAAAGATACATTATTAAATTAATATAGTTACCAGCAAACGTATAAAGCATAGCCTGGATACCAGACTGTGTTATGTTGAAGTTCAACTTCAACTCAAATTCGTCTGGCAAGGAGCCTATCTCCACAAGTGAGCGTGGCTTCTGATTTGTTTGGGGGAAAAAAAACAACAGTTTACCTTCATTGAAACAACAAATCAGAAACGGCAAATGGCTAGTCTGCCTAGAGCACTAGAGCACAAGGAGAGTACCGACACGCTTTGAGCTCGCGTCTTGCGCTTCACGCCCTGCACTGGAGCTCTGCAGGTTCCAAACATAGGACTACATAATTAACCACTGCATGACAGCATAACCTATTTTATTACAATATACATTAAGCGAGTAATTATTCACTAGTGATGGGGGTTCTGTTAATGTGTTAAAATGTCCTAAAATGCAGTAATTTCACCAATTTAACTGCGAACGTGCGATCTGCTGTCAATAGGGATGGATGGCTAGAGTGGTTTGTTTGGAAACAGAATCCCTCTTTACTCTGTGGTCACATTTGCTTTTCTGCCAATAGGCGTCTTTGTTCAGCTGTAGCATTCAGAGTCAACAGAAGTGTCAGTACTCTCCATTATAGAACTCTAGTCCTGCCATGCTATAATCATGCATTTCCTTACCATAATTTCCTTACCACATTAATTGCCTGTTTATGGAAAGCACAGCCAGTTGACTTTGGTTATTTAAAATAAACATCCATTCGCCATCATTACATTTTAAATCAAAGCCTTATGCTGCATTCACATGGAATCAAGCAAGCGGTAGACGGCAAGCAGACTTTTACAGCCTGGAACTGTAATTTTTTGACACTGACGCTGTCCTGTGTACACCATCTGCCATTACCATCACCGGTTCTGGCTGTTTGGCTGCCAGAACCAGCCTGCTACCGTCCTGTTTATCGTTTACTTCTTCTTTGCCATCTATTGCTTGCCTGATTCCATGGGTCAGCATTCAAAAACAACCTGTCCAGGGGGTCCTCAGGCTCGGGGGCGATGAGCAGTCCATATATGGCATCCAGGATTTCTCTCATGGTGATTTGAGCGTTGTAGTTACGGTCAAATATGTTGTGGCAGATTCTACCCACACTGTTGATGTTGCAGTGATGGATCTGTGCTTATGTTAAGAAAATAGATTTTCAGTCAGTCTGATGCCCCCCGCTAGGTTGGCGGAGTGTGTGTACTGTGTAGAGCCCTGGATCTCATTCAATGATTGACAAAACTTGTAGGATTACAACAAAGAAATACTGAACCAATATTCTGTTTTCAATATTATCAACTTAAGAATAAACAAATGTATGTACAGTATCATGTTCCATTCATGACTCTAAAAGTTTTTTTTTTTTTTTTTTTTTTTTTCATAGACAGAATGAGGATACAGGTGTGACAAAGCGAACCAGAGGAGGTTTCACAGGATAGTCAGGTCCAAACTGGCAGTAGAGCTCAAATACTCCATTCTCATAGGGAGTGTCAGGAGGACCTTCCATGACCATCTTCCAGAAGGCTGGGAAGTAAAAAAAGGAGCATACAGGTTTCTTGCTGAGTTTTACAAAATTTAAATACCACGTGACCCCCTGAAAACAAGGCTACAGGCAAAAAACAAACTGCTCAGGCTCTTATTGGCATCAACACATTCTCATGCCTAAAAGGCAAAACTTGCCTTTTATCCAGACCATGGATAAAAGGACCATGTCGCCTTCTGAGACCCTCGTAAAAGGACTTCTATGCCTTTTCTCTAAAATGGCGTTCCGTGCCTTTTCCGTCAGAAGGCATAATGTGGTTAGTGATTTATCGGAGAGCTCTGGGGTATGAAGGAGCGCTTGTTTTATCTGCCGGCTACTACTAGTAGGGCGGGGCGAAGCATAGTTTTACTGAGGTTATGTTTAGGGTTAGTTACCGCATAAAGCACCGTCTAACTCTCACCCTAACCTAACTCTAACCCTAAACATAACTCCAGTAAACCTAAGCTATGCCTATACCTAATCCTAACCCTAAACTTAACCTCAGTAAACCTATGCCTAAACCTAACCTAACCCTAACCATAACCTCAGTAAAACTTCCTTCGCCCCGCCCTACTAGTAGTAGCCGGCAGATAAAACAAGCGCTCCTTCATACCCCAGAGGTTGCCGATAAATCACTAACCACATTATGCCTTCTGACGGAAAAGGCACGGAACGCCTTTTTAGAGAAAAGGCATAGAAGTCCTTTTACGAGGGTCTCAGAAGGCGACATGGTCCTTTTATCCATGGTCTGGATAAAAGGCAAGTTTTGCCTTTTAGGCATGAGGATGTGTAGTCCAGAACCCACCTCATCTGTGCCCACTTTGCACTCAGACTGCATTGTGTTAGGGTTGACAAAAAAGTACATCTTGCAAATGGGTCTGGTCCACAAGATTTGACACGCTACCAAAATTCCCATGTACCTGTCTAAATACCCCCTTAAAGTAAATGAAGTCCACTCCCACCACCACCACCAACAACAACAACACCAGAGGGAGTTAAACAAACCATGTGCAACCCAGATTCAGCACAAACAATTGACTTATTTTTGCTCCTATACCACCTAAATGTGGAACAACTTACCAACAGTCATTAAGACATGCAAATCCTTGACTCATTCAAAGCCACTCTCAAAGGGCACCTACAAACGTCTGCAATTCAAAACTGGCCTCCGTAAAATACTGCATAATGCATATGATTCCCCTGTTTCCCTTCCTTGTATCTTTTTCTTTTCCCATTTACCTCCACTATTTTGGTATTTGGCTATATCTGAACACATTACAAGGTGCTTTACAAATTCATAATTATTTTAGCATAATTGATGTTTAATGAATAACTTTCAATGAAATAAATATCAAAAAGCAGTGTATTTGTTTAAAATGAAATTCAACTTTTTTAAATTATTTTTATTAATGTTTTTGGTGATCCCATGTGTGTTTTCTATCCCCACAAATTATCTAGTTTGAACAATCAGTCTTTCAAGTCTATCTAGTTTACAGCATTACAAGCTGTAAACAGCTTGTAATGCCTAATAATGATGTCATCAATAGACGCTGCTTTGTATAATTCTTCCTCTGCTTCAGTCTTTTTTTTTTTTTCTTTTTTAGTATTTTTACTATTTATTTATTTATTACAGTATAAAACGTTACAAAGAACATATTAATAAAAAGGGTGAAGTGCTAGGCTGAGGCAAAAAGCCCTAGGGGCTTATACGAGGCCTCTGCCTGTATACAAAAATAGTTACGAAACATCAAAAATATGATGACATCGTTTTTATAAACAAGCCTGGTTTTATCTAGCATCACTATTAGAATAGCCTCGACACCCAGGCTTTCATTTTCGTCCGCCTTGCGCGAAAACGGAAAGCCTGGACTAACGCACGTTGGAAAGTGGCCTTGAGGGGAGTGTCAACCTTCCGGGGTGGGCGTCGCTCTAAATGATGTGACGTAGAACAGCAGTGGACGGGCGTGGGAGGGGCCGGAGATGACGACACGTTAGTGAGATCAAATCAGAGCGCAGCACTTCCGCCGTGGGGATCCCACGACACCCCCGCCCCCCAAGGCCAAAATCATTGAGGGCTAGACCAGGCTACTATTAGAATGACTCTACTATACAATATCCTCCATATCAGCGCCTCCCACCTCCTCTGAACATTGTGGTACTGCAGCTAAACTGACAAGAACTGCTTATATCAGTGGTGATTAAGGCTCAAACTATTAGAAATAAGCTTGATGGATGCATACAATATGATATTAAGTATTAAAAACAATTTTAGGAATCCATGTTATTTGTGCTTTATAAATAAGAAATTTAAGAAGCTGTGCAAAACCATGTCTGTAAGCCAGTCAGTGAAATCAATCGATTTAATGCAGAGGTTTACAACCCTTTTAATATCAAGGCCCATTATTTATTGGCCCAGATCAGCGTCGGATGTGTTTTGCTCATAGGTCTGGTCTTGTGTAGTGGCGACACACTTTGATCTCACTGCAAAGTGGGTGCCTATGGGATGATTGGAACCATCCTATTGAGACAGAATGTTCCACTGTCTCAACAGGAGTTTCACCACCCACTCTCTTCTAGACTACTCTGGTGTAGTATAGCAAGCCCAGAGCCATCTAGCTAGCCATCCCGTCACTTGAAGCTCTGATTGGTTTAGAAACCCTCTGTGCCAGATAATCGAGAGTGATCCATCCATAAAAAAAAAAAAGCACATTTGACTTGAACACAGGTGCTTCCTGAGGTTGCACATCTGTATTCATATCACCAATCAGGATCTTCCTCTAGATGTTCCTCCCCAGCAAAGCACCCCTCAAGGATATCATAGAACCCAGTGTTTAAAGCGCCAATAATATGAATTTAGCTTTTTTGAATTCATTCAACCTCCACTTGTATTTGAATTAATGGTTTTGTTGGTGTTTACTTCAAATAGCCAGACCTCGGTGACCAATTCTCTAATCAGTTACCAAATTTACATAAGACTATTGTGGCCACTTACTAAAGTCTGACTCTGATGGAAAGATGGAGACAAATGGATGAGGATCACAATGCAGACTCTTCAACTCCTCCAGGATGCGTTTGTCCTTCTCCATGAAACGCCCACTCTTACACTCCTGGATCTTCTTTTTCAGAGCACTATATGAAAACAGTAATAGTTATGGATATCTGATATATAGAGAACTTGTTGGTGGAGGTAGAGACTTGTTTGATGACTGCATGTATGATTTTATCTCTGTAAAACAAAGTTCTCTATATCGAACAATTGTCAAAACATAATTTATAATTACAGCAATTCATCAATAGTCCTATGTCTTATTTGAACATTTACTTCTCTGTCACTGTCACTTTGTTCTTCAACTCCTTTGGTAGTGAAGTTTCTGGGGATTCATCATACCCACAGGTGCGGAAGAGGTTCTTTAAAACTCTCTGTAAATAATAATCATTAATATCATTATTATTATGTGTTGCGTGCAAACTTGAATTCATAAATTCCCAGCGCCATCTAGCGATAGTTCATTTCGTAGGCCACCAGGGACTACGCCCTTGTCCTATATAGTCGTATACAATAATAGAAGAAGCCTGCCTCTCCCAACAGACGAAGACACTAATGGCGAAGGTGGTCGCGCAGCTCAAACTACAAACTTTAGGGTCTTTAGAGGCATCATATTCTGGACACCGTCACCAGGAGTTGCTATTGAGACACTGAACACTGTGTTCATCCACCAGCATCTGAACTGGAATGTTCATGAAAAGAAACCCAACTTCCTTTTTATCCCTGCATTGAGGACGAAAGGAAGGCCAGTTGAATATGGAGCTGATGATCAATCGAGAATTTGACATGTGGGTAACATGTGGGAGGCAACATTAAATTGAATGCTGCTAAATAACATGTTAAATGCACCTTTGGCATAATGGGAGGTGCTAAATAAGACTTAAATAAGTACTACAAGTTAATCCTGGCATACATCTGTAATTGTGTGTAGTGTAACAAACCTCAGTGAGGGTAGATGGATCAAGTTTGTCTTTGAGTTTTCTCGTCTCCAGAGAAAGAACCGTCTCGATCTCAAACAGCTTCGTGCTGTCTTTGCTCGTCTCTGGTTTGAAACAGCAGCCACCTGAAACCACATGCATTCAGATGGGATGTGAGATTGTCTCCAGTAGTTCTATACATACAGCAGATACATGTATAAAAATGCTTGTTACCTGTTGCATTGCTAATTCCATGCAAAACGTCATTCTTTATATCTCCAAGAAGTATTGAATCCACAATGATGTTGGCCTTTATCAGTTCGGCCGCAACATGAACTGGCTTTGTCTTTGATCTATATGGGAAGATGATCATGTCATGCATTTCCCTTAAATTATTTCAGTAAAACATGAAAAGATTGCAATTTCTCACAATAGTGACAATACTACCAAGTAGTGACATGCTGTTTCAGTAAATTTACCTATAATCATGTCCATCTGTAAGACACATGATGCGAAGTCTGCAATCTTTGAACTTCGCCTTGACTTTTACCAACTCAGACACTCCATGTTGTAGTGCATCATAGAGCTTGGTGCCTGTTTTTGCTTGACCTTCAAGACTGTCAAAGTGATCCTATAAATCCATCCCATAATTATTTCAGCATTTTTCTCATGTACTAGGTACAAGTGGCCTCACCTCACAAATACCAAACGCAATGAGCACCTGGTATTTCTGGGCACAAAAAACAACTGATAAGAACAGGTCCGCACAGCAGGTGCTTTGAGGATGAAGGATAGCGTGAGACCCGAAGGCAGTCAGTCAGGAATCCTTTACAGCAAAGAATACTACTTCTCAGAATGTGCACGATAAGGCTCACATTGCACGTTTACGTGTAAACTGGTATGTGTCATGCTGCAGTGTGAAGTCAGTAATACAAGTAATACCTTGAATTTGTCTAGAGTTTCTGTGAAAGTGTAGAGGGTTTCCACTTCCAAGCCAAACTTCACAAGGCCTATCACGTGATGGAAATCATAAGCCATGGTCCTACAGGCAAAGTTAACAAAGAGCAGTTTGACAGCCTCGATCCTCTTCAAACCCACTCCAAAACAGTTCTTATACATAGAGGTACTTGTATCCACTAGAACCTAATGAAATGAGATGGGGAAAAAGTCAGATCAATCTGAAGTGAGTGGTGCTGTACTGTATGATCACTGATATGTTGGGCAAAAAGCCTGCACCCAAGGTATTTCAGCTGGTCATGCTTGATTCACTGCTCCTGAATGAAATGCCGGTGCTGGGAGTCTGGTGCAACGCACAGGTCCTGTGCCTGGTGAGAGCAGGAGCAGACCTGGTGAGACGTAGGAGGGGTCTGGACAGGAGTCAACCCACAGAGCCTAGTCCTTCCATGTGCCAGAGTATGGTTCTCCCAGTCCCGGCAGAGTAGTTCTGGAGCAGTGAACTGTGTGGCCTTGGGTCTTTCCCTAGTGGACTGACCAAGAGTAGCTACTGGGACGTAAGTCGGGACTTGATCAACCCCGGCTGGGTCGCCTGAGTGAGGGGTATGATGTTGCGAGACCCGAAACCCCGATGACCTTGGGATACATCACTGAGGATACGTCCCAGTTGCATCCATGCAATGTATCTTGAAGCTTTAGTTTCTATTTATAGTGGCTCATAGGAATAGACTATGTGACAACTGGGTATAGTCTGGTGACCACCGAGAGACGGGTGAGAGCCGGAATGTAGACGTCCTTTAAGCTTTAGGAACAGCAGTGACATGATAATGACTTACAGTGCATCATGGGAACACATACAGGTAGCTGCTTATAGGAGTGGCTAGCCTAGCACCATGTCAAGAACTTGACAAAAAGTGTATTTTATAAAGACACATGTGAAGCATGTCAATAACTAAAACTTGTCCTGCAATTTGTAGCCAGGTGATTCCCACACTGTCATGAAAACATCACAATTTCACTGCCATGCTACAGTACAATACAAGAAATACATCAGTAAAAATGCATTTATTGTACATTACCAGAATTGCCTCTTTTGGAGGCCTGCTCGTGACAAACATATGTTGGTCCACTCTGTTGTCTCCAGTTCTTTGTATAGAAACACAAAACAGTCAAAAAATTATATAGATCTTGAGACAATTATCAAAACAAAAACATGGTAACACTCTGCCTCATGTTGTTGCTAACAGGCCGTTCTGTTCATGGCTGGATGGGCGGACGGACGGCAAAACATACTCTTTCCCTATGCCTTCAGCCTTGTGGAGACAAAATCATCCCCTTTGAAAGGTAGTCATACATAGGATAAAATGGATGAATATCTGACTTTCATCACTCCAAAGCTAATGTGTACCAAGTTCTACTACACAACACAATTGTAGTAGTATTACCAGCAGAGATAAGTGTATGAGTAACAAGTAATATTATTACTTTTTCAGGTAGCGAGTAGTGTAAAGATTATGTCCTGCTATGAAACCGTAATAATATTAAAGTTACTTCGACTATAATTACTAGTTAGTTTCATCATGCTGCTGCTTTCAACAGTATTGCGCTGGGGAAGGGAAATGAGCTAATGTGAACAGCAACCTATTATTATTACCAGGGCTGCACATAACTGGTGCACCATGGCACACGCGCTTTCAATCAAGCAAATGGAGCTGTCAATCAAGTCTGGGGAACGCTTTTGCGCACCACAGATGGGGCTCATATAAATAATACAGTATGTTAAATAATATGGTTATGGCCAGAAGCCTTAGTATACATATAACTCTGGGGCCAGTCCAATGACGGCCATTCTACATGGTAAAAAATGTGTTTTCAACTCCAGTTTGAGCGCTCAGTTTCTGACTCAAATGTCACAACTTTGATACTCGATAGCTCTGCCCCCACTGGCCAATCACACCGTGTCTTGTGCATACACGGGTGTATTAGCCGTCCTTCCTTCCCACACACAGCACGTCCTTCCTCCTTCCTCAAACGATCCATGCTGCTCGCTAGTACTGACACATTATTCTGCTAACTTACAGCCAAACTCTCGTCAAAATGTCCAAAAAGCGCCATTAAGGAATTATATTGATGTTCCACCACCACAATCTCCGGCCTTTGCAGCACCAAATTAGAACTTTTTTTCACTGCACCTTTAAAAACTCTAATAAGTTTAATGGACGTGTATCAGTACGTCAAAAGGGAGACCGTTCCACCGGGTTGCAGTTTAACATGGTTTGACACAGAACACGCATACATACGGACACACGTAGATGTGTAATAAGGCACACAAAATACTCACTTAGCTGCCAGTTCGTCGACATCCACAGTTTTTTCTTCACCACTGAGGCAACTTAACACTCTGATCATTGCCGGGACAGCTTTGTCTTTACCAACATAAACACCAAGTTCATCTACCAAGGAAAAAAACACATTTGACAGTCACATATGGCAAATCATTTGGGTTGCTTTCCAAGAGAAATAATTAAGCAATAAGGGTGTGGTTTAACGTGATTGGATCACGCCCTGCAGTTCTGTAGGAACTAGCTATTTCTTTTCTCTATGTAAATCGCAACTTTGGGTATCTTGAAAAGCGCTTTATAAATTGTATGTATTATTATTATTTATTATTATTATTACCGAAACTGTCTAGCCTAGCCGCAGAGTCTGCTGCTCTAGTCAGCCTAGGCCCCCAGTCTGCCGCTCTACAGAGAACGAAAACTAGCTAGCCAGCCTTGCTAGCCTAGCCACCCAGTCTGCTGGGCTCTGAGAGAAAACACAAGCTGAAATCTTTGTATTGATTAGCCAGTGAACAATGCTGGTTTGTCACTGAATGGGACATATTTCAACCAATCAGATTATTGATTTTTTTTTTTTTTTTTTTTACATATAGCATATCATTACACATGACATTTATATGACAATGATGATGTTGGGATGCACTGTGCTAATATTATTCATTAATTAATTACCGTAATAGTTATTCTATAAAGTGTATGACCTCTACAAAATTACCTTCGCTAAGTAAAACCAGTCGTGGCCCATTCACTCCTATGTTCTTCAGATGCAGTGGTGGAGTCACCATCAGTTGATCAAATTGTTTCAGTCTTTCTTCCATTTTACCAAAGGTCTTCTTAATATCAATCTGAAAGCTGGAATTCAACATTAGAACACTCATTCAGAGTTTAGATTTTCTTTCATAGACCACCACCTTGCCTCTCCTCCTCCCCTCTCCCCCCTCTATCGTTCTCCACTCTGCTTTCTCTCTCTACATCCTGCCTCAATAAAATCCTTTCTGCTCCTTTTATGTTTATTTCCTATTCTTTATGTCATTGTCTTTATCATTGAATTCCTTCCTTCCTTCGCTCTCCTCCAGCCTGTTGTGCAATGTTGTGTTGTGTGCGTGTGTCACCCCCGGTGGTGAGTAAAATCAGAGATGGGGCTGGAAAGAGAGATGGTTCCGGTGGTGTGATGCTGTAGGCACGGTGATCACCAAAAATCAAACTCTCAATAGAGTCATCATTTCCATGCACATAAACACCACAAACAACATGTCTCCTACCGGATGCCAAAGAATGTTAGTAATTCTAATGCCACTGTTAAAAAATGTTGCACACCTGCATGCAGACACACATGCTCATGTACGCATGCACACATACTTTTGACCTGGCACATGGTCATTAATCCAAAGTTGATATGTTTTGAAGAATGGAGGCAGACTGAGTAAAATCTTCTCAATGTCCGTTGCTCTCCTGAGTGACGCTTCTCTCAAGTTATCCTCACTGCAGTTTGGAAGTTTCTCTCCATCTGAACAAAATATACAAATGCAAATGAAATGAAACTTAGATATGAAGAAGACAAATATATAGGCCTACCATAGATAAAAGTTTGGGTATTCATTTAAATGTACTTTACAATGGCCCAGGCGGTTAGCTCAACCGTCTGCCCCCCCCCCCCGGCTGCTAAGCCAGCCTGATGGCATGCCCCGGGTTCGATTCCCGAGCCCGGCGGACTTTGCCTCATGTCACTCCCCATCTCTCTCCCCCTTTCCTGTCATACTACTGTACTATCAATAAAGGCAAAAAGCCAAAAACAAATCTAAAAAAAAAAAGTACTTTACAATATCGGTTCTTGCTATTTTTGTGTTTTAGTATTTTGGGAAAACAGATTTGGATCCTTTGTTGGGGCTGCATGAGCCAAATGTCTAGTTTGGCTCATGCAGGGGGGGACAGCATTTGGCTCTGATTGGCTATCCCCAGCCAAGCATCGGCCGATTTGGCTGAAAGGCTCAGAAATATGCTGCTGTCGGCCGAATCGGCGGCTCCCATAGACAAATAATGGATGTCGGCCGACGTTGTTTGTCCATCATTCAATGTTAAAACCTACTTAATTAATGTTAATCCACTTAATTAATGATTAATTCCCCGCAATCGATGCTAACCAAATTTGTTCTTCGGCTAACGTTGGGATCATTTTCACCTAATGTCCAAAATATGGGGCTGGTTAGGGCATGCGTATATGCATAGGCTATGTACGTGCGGTAGCCTATATGTCTATATCTGAGCATATAATGTGACAATCGGCGGCCAACAGCATAGGCTTGTAGGCCTATGCTGTTGGACTCTGCTCAATAAACCGACCATCTGAGAACATTTTGAATTGCAGTCTAATTCACTTTAAAAACATGCACTTTGCAAATGTTTTCCTGTTTGAGATATGGCCATCTCCACTGGTTTTGGTAGACTTTTAGTCCGACCTTGAGTGCCTTGAAAGGCACCTTATAAATAAAATGTATTATTATTATTATTATTATTATTATTACCCTTATTATTATTATTATGTTATTTAACATGCCTACTACTACTACCAAAATCCATTGAAAAAAAAAAAAAAAAACGTCTGTATCAGCTTAATTGATATTTTTTCATGAAATTACTGGCCAAGATTTGTTTTAATTGCAGTAAATCTTGCTGGTGAAGACCTAAAACTAAAAGACTAAGCCACCAAGACTATAGGACTAAGACTAGACAAAGTCTAAATTAATTCTAAAATATTGAATGGGACTGAAATGCTAAGTGAAGGTTATGCAAAAGACTAAATCAAACATATATATATATAAATAAAAAATGTTTAAGATTGCAATATTAATTTATAGCACAATTAGTCAGGAGGGGCGAAACCAATTTGACCACCAATCGTGATTCCCGACCGTTAACAACTATCATGACGGTTGGTAATGGTCGGCAAACCTTGCGGCGACAGCTGACAGGTATCCCATCAGTGGTGGCAGTTATCCCATCGGCCGGACGTTAAGATAAAGGTTATGTTTTACTGAGGTTATGTTTAGGGTTACGGGTTAGGGTTAATTAAATTCACACTCTCTCCAATTAGTGGTCACCATATACAAGAGTTGCATTTACCTTTGATTTTCTGGAGAACATATGACCTTTCGTGGACATCTAGTACTCCAGGCACTTTGACTGGGTCACTGAAACGTGCACCTTGTGATACAAGATGTATTTGTTTATAGTTCTCAGGGTCCTTCTGTTTTGATATTTCTTTCTGCCAGAACAAGAGGATAATTATTTGACTTGGCTCAAAATCACTTCACATAACCTTGTCAAGTCACGCTAGAATGTATGTGTCTATATACGGATGATCAAATTGTCCATGTTGGCATTTGCGTGTGAGACTTGTGAAGTAATGACATAGCAAATCAAAGTTTCTGTGAAATTGACTGTTCCTCCTGCAGTGGAAGATTGGACGGGGAACCGTGGGGGACATGACCAAGAAGGCAGTGTACCAGTCCTTACATGTGTAAAGGTGATAAACCTCTAGTGCAGCTCTATGCATACTCAACCCGCAGCCCGTGGGCCATATGCGTCTGCGGGGCATGACGTGGTCATACAAATAAAATATGTTTGTTTCTTTTCATTGTGGAAAAGTATATCCTAGCGTTTGTAACAAGAGCACAATCATGAGTACACTACTGAGATGCCTGACCTTGTTTTGGACTATGTTCAACTTAATATTTGAGTGTGTTCAGTGAGTTCAAGGCAATGTGTTGATGTGGCAGTCAGCTGACCATGGGTGGGGTAACTAGTTAAACTACATTATGACAATGTTTAATTACAAGTACAACTGTACACATACCTTTGCTTTAGAGATAAGATACGCCCAGCAGTGCATTGAACTCTCAAACACATCATGATCCTCAATGATCTTTTCACCTCTTTTTTCTCCATGGTTTGGCAAAAGTTTTCTAAAGAGTGTATACAAGCCTTCCACAATGGCTATCTAAAGGAGGAAAATCAGGAAAACATTGATTGGAATGTAGTATAAGTATAATGAATCAATAAATATTACAAGACCATCTCATACAGTTTATGAATGGTATTTCAATAATCAATATTCATAACTATAGTTCATTCTCACATGTTCACATCACCTCAACTGTGCCATGCAGCCACTCTTAGAGTTGACATTTCCAGTTTCTTAGCTGGCATAGACAAAAGGGCCAGGAGACAGGCGTTGTTGGCAACCTGATTATCATCATGCCATGGACAAAGCCAACTCGGGTTGTAGCAAATCACACACAATGTTTTGGGATAAACAAAACAAAAAGGGTTGTATCCTGCGTTTCTTTCTTTTTTTTCTTTTTTTTTGTAATTAGACTAGTACTTTGCCCGTTGTGAATAATGAACACAAAATAATGCACAGTGTGGTTAATGTGATTTAATATCAATACCAATGCTGTAAGTATTTTGATGAAGTATTCCTTTAATGTAGTTGTGAGGATACTTGGTCATAGGAAAAGGGGAACCAGACGAACCAGACACTTCGTAAATAGCCGATCCACAAGCTCAACGCGTCACGCTGCGTGCTTGTGTTTCCAGAGAATCGAGACCACAAAATGTAACAACCCATAAGGGGTGTCCCGACACTTCCTGCTTACCTTAACCATGTGTTGCGAGGGAGGGGGAGACAACTCCGTGGCACTAGCCACTAGCCGGTGTGAGGACCAATGCTGCAGCCCAGCTTACACATGCTAGTAAAAAGCGACAGTGAAAACAAACAAATATCTTCCAATTTGAACGCATGTTTACTTTGCAAGCCCATTCATGGGTCTCATCTGTTGTCCTGCACCAGCCATATAAACTTAGTATCTCACAGTTGTTTCAATGTCTGATTAGGGAAATCAGACCAATTGAAAGCCTAATCAGACATTGAATCACCTGTGAGGTCCTAAACATATGGCTGGTTATGGACATATTAGGGAATTTAAGTTTCCGTGTGTAGGCCTTGGACAGGACGAGAGCAGTAGGCATGGTCCGTCGCCGTTGCAACAGAAGCCCAACATAGTTAAGAAAGCAGGCTGGATCCACCTCTTCCACTGGCGTCTCTGGTTTCCATGGTGACGCCCCTCTACAGCGTAGCTCTCGTCCATGTTGTTAACACGACGCCAAAAGCCGCGTTCTGCCGTCGTACGAGAGGATAGGACGGCCGCGAGACTTATGTATCGAGCACAGAGCGATTCATTACTGCCGGCTTTGTTAATCTCTTCTTAATATCATTCATTCAAACAGACATTACCTTACTTATAGTATAGAGAAGAGATAGAGAATATTGTGTGTTGTCATTTGTCATGAACCAAGTTGGCTTTGTCCTCAGCATAATCATCTTCATGTAGATCATTTTTGAGTGGGGAAATAAATAATAAAATCATTTCTGGACCACAGGAGACGTCATGAAAGGGGTAGGACTGCGCAGCTCTATAATATACAGTATATGAACAAATAGATACACCCACTTAAATTGGTTCAAAGAGCTTGCTTTTTAGGGGTTGGCCGTCTGAGTGATTGTGTATTCATGTGAGAAAATGACTTAAAATCCTTGTAAAATGTATGAACTCTGTCAGTTGTAGCTGACCACTAGAGCAGTCAGCCGAGGGCCTCAGGCTGGGGGGGTCTGTATGCTGTTTAATCAACCTACCATCTGTGAACAATTTGCTGTCTGCCATCTCAAACTTCTGGTTGGTTTTAGTGTGTACCTTATGGTACTATATATACGACCATTACCTTCTGAATCCTGGAGACAGCCTCGTTCCTGCAGAGTAACTGGTACAGACTTTGAGCCAGAGGGTTGCACCCAGTGAGTCTTCGTATGTATGTGATCACTTTACTGAATCCTTTCCTACAATCCTGTTTCTAAAAAATAACAATTACACACACACACAAGCATAGTACGTAACTTAAATGAAAACTAGATAGAATGGCAAAATAGAACAAGACACAAACACAATGGTATTCTTACAATTGCATAAAGTGAGGAGAAGAAGACACTCAGTCCTTTCTGTGTTTGCTGGACTGATGGTACAACATCACTGATGAACACATCACTGGTCTTTGGAGTCTTTTCACAAAACGAAGACAAGGTAAAGTACACCATCGACTCCTTAGAAATACCACAACTTTGCAGTGTGTCTTCATTACTGGTGTGTTCACCTCTGGATAAAAGATAAGAAGGGCGGTATGGTAGTTAAGTAGCCTAGGCCTATTTATAAAATCTGGTTGCTAGCCATTATAACAACCATAACAACTATGGCTAATCTACTATGGCTAGGCTATTTGCACATTTCTACGGGTATATCCATCCAAAGGTAAAGGTTAGGTCAAGCTATAAATGTCACAAGGTAGGCTATAACATCAGTCAACTAGGATAGGACAAACTGCATTCAGTTTTGTATATTCGTGGGAAAAAATGTGGGAAATGTGGAAAAAAACGTATTACCTGAAATGGAGAACGTGAGCTGGGATTCCACTTATATTTGCAAGTTTGAGCCTCAAGTAGTTGATAGTGTCAGTTGCCAGGTCCACTTTGACTTCAAAGTTTCCCTGTGGAGAAATGTGATTAAGAGCTGTTCACACCAAGCACTAACTGTAACTGTAACAACATTCTTTATCGTCCATTCCACACAATGACAACCTTTTTTCACACATTTTTTTTTTTTTTTTTAAAGTGGGGGTGCCGTGATTTTTGTATTTTTTCCAATTTTGTACATGTTTAAGAGGTGACAGTATGTAAATAGACCCCTTGGTGTGTTTTTTATGTGCAATGATGTCTTCCCTTTGTATTTAGGGTTTCTTCCTGGGGGCTGAACGTTTCCAGTCAAACATGCCAATGAAAAAAACTTCACTATAGTGACATCACGTGTTCAGCCCCTCCCCTAACTCCTCCCCCTTTATCATGCAACTAAAGCTGTGGGTGTGGCTTCAGTTCAGGTGGATCTCCACTCATCACCACCCACCAGGCAAACCAGGCATACTTAATGAACTGGTAGGGTGGAATCATAAAAATGACAGTTTAACAAACACTGTACACTTTTGGGGAAAAAATCTTACTTTTCATATAACATTAATACCTGATGATCATGTTTTAGGGTAGAAAAAATTCACGGCACTCCATCTTTAAGACTATGGGAAAGAAGACACTGATGATGTTCTATCTACACTGGGTTGCTAGATAGTTCAGATAGTTCAGTACAGTCCAGTGCATTATAAGATATTAAGCAGTAACATTTTGATCAGTCACATTACCACTATTAAATCGTTCAACTTACCCTCAGCATCACGTGACATCGAACAGTATCGTCTCCTTGTCCCAACGATTCTTGCCTTGGTTTTGCAGGCGATTGCTTTAGGTTCTTCTTTGGTGTGAAAATTGCATACAAGTCTTCTCCATTTTCAATGTGTCTGTCTTTTAAAGACCCTAGAGATTAGAGCGATTTAATAGCAGTTGATGAGTATATACTGTATATACTGCATGTTGTCTATCCACAGCTGAAAACGTAATATATATATATATATATATATATATATATATATATATATATATATATATATATATATATATATATATATATATATATATATATATATATATATATATATATATATATATATAAGCGCCACCAGAAGCACCACTATATATGTATATATATATATATATATATATATATATATATATATATATATATATATATATATATATATATATATATATATATATATATATATATATATATATACTGTATTAGGGATGTCCCGATCCAATTATGTCGAATTCGATCAGATACCGCACAATTTCTGTGTTAGCCGATACCGACAATATAGCCTATATATCAATACAAAATATAAAAAACAACTTATACGAAGTCCACCAAATAGCAGACTAATATAGCAGACTACAATAGCAGACTCCTCACTCAATGTTCACTTAGGCAACTCCAAAGCACATTCCACAACATTGTATCTACCTGCCATAGTGTTAACCCCTTACCACTATGTCAGATCACTGGTTATACTGGTATATTAACCAATACTGAATGGTCTGATAATGACAAATGAGGGCCAATACTGATACATTTCTGGTACCGTTAAAGGATTACAGTATTGCCCATACTGATATGACAAAAAGCGACCGATCCGATTTTTTTTTTTTCAGTTACCGATACATTATTGGGACATATTCTTAAAATATGATGGCAATCCATTCTTACATGTGTTGAAGAAAGGGTCATCAGTCAGTGGCATTCCATCAGCTGTGTACAGGCAGACACCCATTGAATTCCCAACATTTTCTTGGTGGCAGATCGTTAACATCAGATCTTCAACTGTGGTTTGTTCAGGGTCCAAGTCTGTGTAGAAATTAACCTCCGTATAAGCACAATGACTTCAGAACATTTCCACAACAAATACTCTATCTGAAACATCACTCTCTCATAGACATACTGTATACACCAATACTATTCTTAAATCCTTAAACCAGGGTTTTAAAAAACACCAAGTTACAAATCAGAATAAGTTGTGAAAAAAATGAATCTTACATAGTTTGGGTAAACAAACATTGGATGACATTGACAATGAATGGCCAGATTTGGCCAGACACGTGAACTAGCAATTACATATAGGCTACTTAGCTACCAGTATAAAAAGCTTCTGTACAGTAGATGCTATTGACTCACCACTGATACATTTTGGTTCAGGACAACTGGGGTATCTGTACTGGATGGAAAACGGCTCCATTTGAACCATTTGCAATGGCTTCTCTGGGGCTCTGAGTCTTCTAATTTCGTCTTTCATTTTTAAAAAACGTTTCTTCTCCTTTTGGGTAAAGCCTGTAAATATTATTTAAAATGTAAAAGGCAATAATAAAGCAGTTATTTAGAGTTGCTCTTCCACCTAACATGCTTTTGCACCCAGGAAAGCATGTGTCATTTTATGTTTTGTGTGCTAAATATCATGTATATGTATAGGTTGGATATTTAATTCAAACATAGAAGTGCATGGAAATTGGGTTGGGTTGTAGTGGGTGTTGTAGGTCCGTAGGCGCTCCTATTAGTCTATAAGTGACAGATCTTATCATCTCACATACATAAGTTGCTGATAGTTGAGATTGTCACAGGGCGTGCACTTTAAAAAAGTAACCTGAACCTTGGAATTTAAACTGACGTTTTGTTACAGCATGCTGATCATAACATCATAACACAAGATTTGCTCAACTAGGGTGTGTTAAGCTTAAGAGTACTTGCTCTGTGCTTGCTCGCTCCGCTCACGCACATAGGCCATGGCCTAATTGTGTGCAACACGCAAGTTTGCACTCTACCGGATGTGACAGATCTACCTGCATCTAGCAGGCTATACAGCACCATTCCAAAAATAAGAATACCATGGCTTATTTCCACAATTCCATGCATGCTAATCATTCACATTGTAAATGATTTGAATGCTGAATGAACGATGTTTTTTTTTTTGTTTGTTTGTTTTTTTTCTCCAAAATGTTGGCTTCCATCTCATAAAACCCACCAAACCAGGATTTCAAAAAATTAGAATACTGTGAAGTTCCCAGTCCTGCGAATGGATTTCAATCCTGAGGATTTCTTAGGGTCATTTAATGACATCAGTTCAAATTAGCAAATAAATAAATAAATAAATAATAATAAGTCTTGGAATTTTGGGGGCTTTTAGCCCTGTTACCCTTCCTTTTGCAAGCATGAAGAATGTTTTAATCTGAATGCCACATTAACAAAACATCACATCAGTTCAATCAAAATGTGCCCCTTCAAAGCAGAAATTTCAATCTTCAAAATTGTGTTGCCTTTATCACTGTCTCTATATTCCATAGCATTGAGGCAATCACCCTGTGGCATTGCTCGGGAGGTACAGAAGCCCTTGTTTCCTTCCCTTCCTTCCCTTCACCTTCCTCTTGACAACACCCTGTGGATTCTCAATAGGTTTTTTGGCATGGACATCAAACCAGGTTGTGGTGCTTCTGGTGGTATGAGCAGGGAATGGTGGTATGAGCAGGGAATAGGTCCTGCTGGAAGCTGAAATCTGCCTTTTCACACGGATCCTTTGAAGAAGGAATCTGAAGTCCTCTAACATTCTGGTAGACTGTACTTCATGTTTCCTTCTGCTAAGGATCCTGCTAGGGATTCTGCTGGTCCCTGCCCATACTGCCAGTCCGCCAGAAGCACCACAAACTGTTTTGATGCCCATGTCATCACAGTGCTTGACAGCCAGCTAAGTTGCCAGACCTACTGTAAACCCTATTGAGAATCTACAGGAAATTATCAAGAAGAAGATAAGGGGAACCTGGCACAAAACAAAGAACCTCCCGAGCAATGCCACAGGCTGATTGCCTCCATGCCAAGGCATATCGAGGCACTAATGAGTGTCACCGAGTTTTGAAGATTACACTTCTGTTTTGATACAATATTTTGATTGTGAAGACTGAAAATGAATTCCTAATTTTTTCATGTACCATTCAGATTAAAACATTCATGCTCTGCAAAAACAGAGGAGTAAACAGTGATTTCTCTAGAGCATTGTAATTTTTCGAAATCCTGTTTTGGTGGGTTTTATGAGCTGGAAGCTGAAATTGTGTAAAAATAAACAAATAATACACTGAATCTATAATAATTCATTCAAAATCGTGAACTTTCATTAGTTATTAATGCAAGTTCAAGTTTTTGAATGGAATTGTGGAAAACTTTTCCATGATATTCCATTTTTTTAATGGTATGTAAAACATCTTGTCTAATAATTGCATAATGCTTGATTATATTCATAGCGTATTATATTTAAGATAATACAGGTCAGGTTCTTTCAGGGTAAGCCAAAAGACCACTTCGAGTCAATGAGAGGAACTCCCACACTTTATATAACTGTACTGGCCTTAGTGGCGTACCATAGCCTTATTTTTCCAAACAAAGAGTCAAAGATAGTAGAGAGATGGTATACTGTAATACTAAATAGTCAAGTACACTAAATTAAAGTTGCTGAAAAATAGGTGATGGATTAAATATGGTGTACAGAGCTGCATTCAGCAATTTTTTCACAGTGACTACATAATGACACATCATGGCAGCTAGTATTTTGCAAACAGTGAGCAGGACTACAAAGCAACAATTGTGGAGCTTGTACAGTACGTACACACACACACACACACACACACACACACACACACACACACACACACACACACACACACACACAAACCTTAATTTACTCACATACAATTTATTTAACTTCATTTATATGCAATAATCTTACCCATGTTCTCTAAATTTTCTTTATATGCAATAATCTTACCCATGGTGTGTACATTTTCCTTTGTTACACTATCAATGAAATCTCGTTCATCTTCAACTCCTAAATCCTCAATGAATTTGTTGAAATAAGAGTTCAGTTTGTGCCTTTCAAGTAGGTTGTATATTTTCATTTTGTTAGACATCTGAAAAACACAAAACAAGGGTTAGGGTTAGGATTACAGTAAATAATTATATAATTATACAGTAAATAATTATATGATAATGTCATATAGCAACAGAGATCTAAATACATGAATTTCCAGTAAGTCAATGTAATCAACACTCACCTTGCACTTTAACACGCAGCTCACACAGTCTAACCATTTCACTTTCTGTTTCCAAGTTTTATTAGGCAATAAGGGCGTGCCCCATGCACTTCTCTTTAAACAGAAAATATGTTATTGAGATAGGCCACCAATTTCATCCAATCGGAAACTGGAAGTGATGACACCAAATGTTCCTTCACTGACACTTTATTTTGGCAACACAACACAAATATGATGGCATATCAGATAATCTCATCATAAATCTCTTTGAACTGTTGACAATAGGTTTGGAAAATCCCTATTTGGAGACGATGGCGCCATCTGCTGAATGGGGTGAAATGTTGCAGTTTGCATGGACAGGGAAAACTGATAAATAAATCTGTGGGTATAATATGTATCATGGTAACATAGCAATTGAATTGTACCTGAGACCTGAGCTAAACAATGAAACATTCAAATAGGATGGATCCAAGAGCTTAGATTACTGTTATAATCACAACTTGAAGTAAATTAAAATGCAATATTGCCAAATCCATCAATAAAAATAATACTTTTAACCAGTAACGATCAGCTTTTAATCTAAAAGGATAACTGTTAACTAAAGGAATAAACAACAGGATCGACCCAAGTCTGCTGTGCCCTCTTAGAGTGCTCCCCAGCGCTTCCCATAAAGTTCCTTAATCTACATGAAGCAAAAGTTAGTGGTACCCCAAGCTATAAACCAACGGTAATCCGAACATACAGAACATGGAATTATTTCACCCTTGCTGCTCCTCATTGACCGGCAGTCAATACCCAGTGGTGAAAGTGCTTTTCAGTTCTTGGAACTACGTCATCGTGTGATTTTTTTTTAGGTTCAAACTACACGGTGTCCCTCCACAGACTGACAGCTGTCTCAGCGGACGCAAGCAGCTATGGAATAGGGGCGTCCTACAGCTACACGGAGAGAAGAGCTGGAAGCCTGTCACGTACTGCTCAAAAACAAAAAACATTCAATTAGATTTACTCATTCAATATCATCCAATATGAAATTAACAGCTCTGCTACTAACATGTAGGCCTAATAGATTTTTTTTTTTTTTTTTTGCCATTGTCAGCAATATCTTCTGTTTTTGTTGTCTGAGGACTGATCTGTTAATTCCATCATCAATGTAAACTCATACAGCAGAGCGGCTCTGCCCGTTCGGTGTCAATCAATGTGTTCCTACTGTGGTTAACTTAGGCCCTATCATGCGGCCCACAGTGGACATGAATACTCGTCCTCGACGAGAAGTGCCCATTGAAACCCATTCAAAAAAGGAGGATGTGACGTCACACCCCCGGCCGAAAATTGGAATGTGCAATCTGTAGTGTAGATCTAGGCCCAGAATTTTATATCCTATACAAATGATACCTAATATAATTCCCAACAGCTGCAAAGAAATAAATAGGATCATATCAGCATTTATTTGGAAAAACAAGCCCCCTCGAATTAAAATGGAGAAGCTCCAGCTCCCAGCGGAGGCAGGTGGACTAGCAGTACCAAATTTCCAGTATTACCACTGGGCAACAATGGTGAATAATATGTCTGAATGGATCGAGCAGGATCCTAACTCAACTTGGTTGGATCTGGTAACACAAGGAAGTAACTCTATAGTGTTACCAAGTCTACCCTTCTTAACAGATGCCCAGCGGATAGTAGGAGTAAAAGATAATTTTATAGTGACGAACATCTTGAGTGTATGGAAAAATATAAAGAGGTCATTTGCCATGTTGAACAAATTTTCTTTCTTTGCACCGATTGTTAATAACCCCAATTTTATTCCTTCATGTAATGATCCAGGGTTTAAGGAATGGCAGACAGCTGGAATTCAGACGATAAATGATCTATACCAACACGGTACCATGAAATCCTTTGAACAGTTACAGGAACAATTTGGGTTGCACAAAAGGCACTTTTTTAGATACCTACAAATTCGAAATTATTTAAATTCTATACCCTATTATAAGGGAGGACATGGGCCAGAGCAAATCGAGCGACTAGTTCATAAGGTCTGCCTGCTGAAGAAGAAAAAAACATCTTATATATACCAAAACTTAATTTCCATGAGGAATATTAATACCAACATCAGCAGACAATCTTGGGAGCGGGATCTAAAAATGGCAATTACTAATCAGCAATGGAAACAAATTATGTTAAACAGCAAAAAGATATGTTCTAACTACAGACCCCAAGAAATTCAGTTTAAGATTATTCATAAATTACAAACCACAGCATACCAAAGGAGTAAATATGACAGAAATTGCTCTGGTACATGTCTAAAATGTAAGAGGAATGTGGGCACATATGTGCACCTAATGTGGCTCTGCCCGGAAGTACAAAAGTTCTGGGTGGAAGTCAAAAATCACATATCAATTATAACTGGGCTAAGGATAGAATTGGACCCCTTACAATGCATTCTAGGGTTACAATCAACACTGACTGAATTAAGCAAATATAGGAGGATCCTGAGCATTCTTTGGTACTGTGCACGGTTTAACAATATTACAATGTTGGATTGATGATGGTGTACCTTCGATATCCACCTGGCTCCATAATGTCCTACAACTGCTCCCACTAGAACGACTCACACATGTTCTCCGTGGAGACATGGGCGGGTTTTGGGTTTTGTTCTGTTTTCTTTTTCTTATGTTTTCGATTTGTATAAATTATATAGGTATTGGGAGAGCGAGATGAAACATGTATGTACAGTATATAGTCAAAGTTTGTTAAGTTAGTCTGTCTGTCAATGTTGTGTGTAACTTGTCAGTAAAGGAAAATAAAATGAAAGAAAGAAAGAAGTGCCGATTGAAACCCATTCAAAAAAGGAGGATGTGACGTCACACCCCCGGCCGAAAATTGAAATGTGCAATCTGTAGTGTAGAGGCACCCTTACTGTAGGGGTGCCTCTACACTGGTTTTTGCACAGTCCAAGTCTCGGACCGGGGTGTCCATAGAGCCGCCATTGGACTGACCCCATGCGCAACTCTGTCTATAGCCTATTCTATGGCTCTGGTCGTGTACTGACAGGCAGAGACTCCTCTCTGTGCGGTGAGGTTATCTAATATTAGGGGTGGGACTTGATTATACATTTTGATCTAATTAATTTGAAGCTTTGTAATTAATTAATCTCAATTAGTGTGAGTGATTTTTTCTAAATCCAATCTGTATCCACACTGCAACGTGTTATGTTGATGGTGAGGGTTAGAGGATGGAACAGTGTGGGTTCGGATTAAAATAAAATAAAAATGTGTAAAATAAAAATTGGCGTGGCATATAGTGAGCTCCAAGGTAAAAAATCACGCCATTTTTGGACATTTGTCTGACTAAAGTGGTCGCTGGACAAAAGTCCCTGCTATGTTCCGACTAGTGTGACATACCCAGGCATTCAGGGAGACCCCCTCTAGAACACCATATCCTCAGCTAAGAAGCACATGTGTAAAATAAAAATTGGGTATGGTGTTGTAGAGGGGTGGTGTTGTAGCACGTGGGTATGTCACACTAGTCGGAACATAGCAGGGATTTTTTTCCAGCATCCACTTATAGTCGGACAAATGTCTAAAAATGGCGTGATTTTTGTGTCCAGAAACATAATGTGTGTTAGAGTATTGTTTAAAAGCTATCTATAGTTTAAATGTTCAAACCCCCCCCCCCCCCCCCCCCCCCCCCCCCCCCCCCCCCCACACACACACACACACACACACACACTTTCACCACTGTCCATACATGAATCCAAGACAGCGCTGATGATGCAATCTCCCAAGCCCCAACACACAGCTGGGGCTTGACAGGTTGTAAATTTAAGCCACAGGTTACTAGTAGTAGGTATAGTTAGGGAATTTTAGCAGATATTTGACCAATCGGGGAACTAAATCGTTACCACAAAATTGCTTCACCAATGTACTAAAATGTTTAAATTCAACACCCATGGGAAACCTCATATAAACAGGTCATAGTTGGTGTACCATTCACTAACCATTAGGAGGCAAAACATCCACAATGTCCTCATGCTTGCTTATGTAGCATGTGATGTATTTATTAATTACAGTAAATATAAAGCAGTCTTGACAGGCAGGAGTTAGCAGACCAAAACATATTGCACAATTACCAGAAACTGCAGCATACAACAGTGAATCAAACGCCAGGCAAGAGCTGCACAGTAAAGCTACCAAACATGAGGGAATGAGCTGACAAAGTGACAAAGCGTTGCACAAAGACTCCGGTCTTATTGGTGGGTTGATTGTATAAGTGTTCCTAGGTAAGACTAACAAGAGGATTGGAGGCAGGTGGGCAAATTGGACTAGTGCAGAGTGCAAAGGAATGTGGGAGTGCGATGGCTGACATGGTCTGTGAGAGCCCAAAACAACTACTCTTTCCCCTGCACCACACCCTCTATTTGGTGAATTGTGGCACCAATCACTCACCCCATTAGCTCCCACTCAAAACGGAAGTGCTCATAGACTTCACAGTTATCTCACGCGGTTCTACATGTATTTATACTGTCACCCGAATACAATTGCATAGATAGACCAAGTAGATAATTATAACAAAATGTGGATTCGCCACACCATTTTGAGTAGAATAGTGAATAAACTGCTAAATCTTATAACATTACACTCACTGTATGTGTGGATTAGGAGCTCATGAAAACGTTTCACTTAATCAAAATGTACTACTATTTTTGTTACAATGAATCCAAAGTTTGCATGTCGGTCATTTTCATGTATTTTGATCAAAGATCCTATGAGGAGTAGGATATTAACTGTTTTTCAAAAACAAACAAAAAAGGTCAGAGGTCAAATGTCAGAATACAAAAGTTGTTTGGTCCGTTAACAAGAAGGGACCAAGTCTACTTTGTGGGCTACTTCGTCCCTTAAAAATGACAAAAACAAGAAGGGAACAAGTCCACTTTGTGGATTGCCTGGTCCAAATACTGATCACCAATGCTGATTCTAAATCTATAGCAATAAAGTATGAGATATTATTTTAAATATTTTAACATGCAACATGACAAGAACCATTAATTCCAAAAATAGTCCCTGCTGTAATGACCCAGCTTAATTGGTTAATTGGAATAGATTACCCACCAAAACCACCCAGTGTTGTTATACCCCAAGATCCACCATTCTGCTCCTTCTACACCGAGGTTTCAATTTGATAGAAACGGTGCTCCTTCGCCATGTTCTTCATTCCTTGGGCTGGTTTAAGGTCAGCTTCTGTGAGAAGACGTCGACCCTTGCCAGCAATGGGATCACAAGTTCCATTCCTGAAAAAATGGCAATAACTAAGAATACAAGACATTTCTGCCAGTGAGATATTTCTTGGAGGTGGGGGGAGATCTTACTTTTTGAGATGTTTCTCAATGGCCTTTCTTTCGTATATTACTCCAAAGGGTGTTTTCACAGGATCCTTAAACATCTTCTTGGTCAGTGGACAGATCAGATGTGGGGGTATATCATCAGGAGATTGACCCACCAGTTTCTAGTAAGTTCCAGTGAATAAGAAAATTATGTAAAATATGTAACAAATAACTTCAGTAGGTATGTTGTTCAATGATAGTCCATATCATATTAATTTAACTCAAGGAATAACTCCTCCAGTTATTCGCGTGACTCCTAACTCAATTTCCGTGGCATACATCGTGACCGTTGGCATAACAGTTGCGACTAATTTATGTTATTTTTCAACTTCCATGAAATTATTTTGTGACTGCGGTATATGGTCGGGCGTTAAAGGAGAATTCCACACCAAAACACATTGGGCATCAATCTACCTTGGTTCCTGATACAATCCATGATACAAAATGTCCTTGATTTTTGTCACAGATGCCCCCTTTTCTACATTTCACCACGAGGTTCTCCTCCCTCCAATGCAGTTTGCATTGGTGCAGGTTGTCTTTATTCTTATGCGTGCATTTTAGTAGCTTCAATCTCTTTTTTTTTACACATCACATCAAACCACACACTACCAGATAATTGGACCACTATATGATTTAGCTGACACCCCTGCGGCAAGAGTTTTAACCTGAGTAATTGGAGAGCAGAGTGGCAAAAGGGAGGAGAGGAGGAGGAATAGATTATCTCTGGGATTACAAGTAAAGGCTGCCTCAGAATGACAAAACTCAAGCGTGAGTATCCGTATACTATTAAAATATGATGTGTGGGGAAAAAATAAGTTTGGAGTTACAAAAATACCCACATTAGAATAAAGACAACCTGCGCCAATGCAAACTACATTGGAGGGAGGGGGACCTCATGATGAAATGTAGAAAAGGGGGCATCTATGACAAAAATCAAGGGCATTATGTATCATGTCACAGGAATCAAGGTAGATTGATGCCCAATGTGTTGGAATTCTCCTTTAAGGTTAGGTTTAGGCATAGGTTTTACGGAGGCCATGTTTGGGGTTAGGGGTTAAGGATGGTTTAGTAGGGAACGGTCACTACTATTGGCCAACGGTCAGTACCGATGACAAACGGGCCGCAACTGTTAATATGGTTGACCATTTTCACCAGCCACACCTAATTTATAACGGTCGTGGTACCCGTTCCGACTGTTGGCCACCTGTCGCAACCGTTTGGCCGCCTGTCACATATGTGTGTACGGTATATGTGTATGCCGTAGTCGCAAATTGATTTTGGTGTCTCTCAACTCCTCACCTTCTCCACGTCATCAATCGATGCTGCTGCATTTTTCTCTGTATTCTCCTTGGCTGCTTCTTCATATCTAGAACGGCTGGTCAAGAAGTCCTCCGCCAAAATGCTTTCAAAAGGAAAGAGAAGATATTTTAAACACTTGGCCAATGGATGTCTATTTAACGTACACAGAGTCTTAACACCAACCTGTCCAGGGCGTCTTCAGGCTCGGGGACGATGAGCAGTCCATATATGGCATCCAGGATTTCTCTCATGGTGATTTGAGCGTTGTAGTTACGGTCAAATATGTTGTGGCAGATTCTACCCACACTGTTGATGTTGCAGTGATGGATCTGTGCTTGTGTTAAGAAAAATCAATCTGAATTGTTATGAGTGCTGTTACATTGTTTCATTATTGTCATATGATATAACTTAAGATCAAACAAATGACATGTATCACAGATTCGATATTATTGGTCATTCATGTCTGTAACTGATGATGTATAAATACTAAGGATACACGAGTGACAAAGCGAACCAGAGGAGGTTTCACAGGATAGTCAGGTCCAAACTGGCAGTAGAGCTCAAACACTCCTTTCTCATATGGAGTGTCAGGAGGACCTTCCATGGCCATCTTCCAGAAGGCTGAAATGTTAAAAAAGAACATTATGGGTTGACAGGGATGACAACACATTGGTGAGACCAAATCAGCCATCTAAAAAGTGACGGCACCCTGTCCCCCACAGGACAAAACCGTTTCAGGTTAGGCCAGGCGAGGCCAAGCTTAACTGGCAAGCCTGTAGTAGGCAATAGCCAATTTTGATGCTGCAAAAAAAAAAAAAAAAAAAAAAAAAAAAAAAGTCTAATCAGACTCGACCCCCTCGAACTTGATCTTGACATGGACTCGCTATATATATATATATATATATATATATATATATATATATATATATATATATATATATATATATATATATATATATATATATATATATATATATATATGGACTATACTGTACGAGATCCCACCAGGAAGACCTATTGTCTCAGATTGTGGGAGTGAGACTTATCATACTGCTGAATATATTGAACATTTCCTGAACCCTCTATCAGTAAAGCACCCGCCTTACATCAAGGACACTTATGACTTTGTTGAAAAAATCAAAGCCATAACTGTACCACAGAATGCAATTTTATTCTCCATTGACATAGACAGTCTGTACACAAACATAGAGACAGACGCCGGGCTACAGGCGGTAAAGGAAATGTTCAAGAAATATCCAGACAGTAAGCGCCCAGATGCAGAATTACTAGAATTACTACATCTAAATCTGACCAAGAATGACTTTGAATTTAACAATACATTTTATCTTCAAACAAAGGGTACAGCTATGGGAAAACGATTTGCTCCCTCCTATGCAAACATTTACATGGCTCTTTGGGAAGAAACGGCTCTAAAAAAATGTAGACCCACACAATATTTCAGGTTCCTCGACGACATTTTTGGAACATGGACTCATTCAGAACAAGATCGAGTTCCAAGAATGCATTAATATATTAAACACAAACCATAGATCTATTACAATCAAATATGCGACAAGCACAGAAAAAAAATGATTTCCTAGATGTTACAGTATTCAAAGGACCAAACTTTAGCACAAGCGGGAAACTGGATCTTAAAGTTTACTTTAAAGAAACAGACACACATGCACTTTTACATAAAACATCCTTCCACCCACCACACACCTACAGAGGTATAGTGAAATCGCAACTTCTAAGATTCAGTCGCATCTGTACACAACAAAGCGATTTTAAATTAGCATGTAAAACTCTATTTAATGCCCTAAAACAACGGGGGTACACAAGGACCTTTCTAAGAAAAACCTTTGACACCTTTCGAGAGGTGAAGGAGAGAGATGAAAGACCCCAAATTGCTCTAGTAACCACATATTCAACATTAAGCAAAATAGCTAGCATGAGGATCAAAAGAAACTTTACAAGAAGGGCAGAAGATTCACTAGAGGGATACAAAATCATACCTGCCTACAGAAAAAATGAAAACACAGCAAACTTAAAAGAACAAACAGAACCCTCCCGAAAAGCCCAGATTACTTTAAACCCAAACCACTAGTGAAAAATATATCAACAAAAATCATGATAGGTACAAAACATTACAGCGTCCACAAAAACGGTGTCTATCTAATCAATATGTAGGGGAAACCAGAAACACAATAGCGGATAGACTTAACCAACATAGATATAACATAAAAAATGCCAAAGAGATGTCGCTAATAGTAGAACATTTTATGGGACATGGAATTGGGGCAATGGAAGTTAGAATCAAATCAAACATGGACAGAGGGAGAGATGAAGATTGCAGAAAAACAATGGATTTTAAAACTTAATACAACATTTCAGGGTTTAAACCACTATGAAAGATGATTAAGATTATTTATCTCAGACCTAGATAGACTCCTTCAACAAAGATGGCGAATGCAAACATTCTCTCTATTTAGTGGGGTCCCACGACACACCGTCATTTACAACTCTTGTAAAAGTTTGACTTTCACTTCTAATTTGTAGATGATGACCTATAGAACAATTTTAGTTCGAGTGGCCCATCTGCAGATGAAAAAAATATGCATTTTTTGCCCAATTTCAAAATTGGCCAAAATCGGATTTTTGTTTTTCTTAAAAGTCTTTATTTTCTCACAATTGCTGTGTTTTCTTTGTTTTCTTTTACTATGTCAAGTCAATACTAACCCAGGAATTAACTGGATTTCAAATATTAATGTTTGGAATATGATATGGAAAAAAATGGACGCCCATGTACATCAAATTACTTCAAAGGGCACCTAATTTAAATTCTGTTGAACCTAGAAGGATGAAGTTAGTGCCTACCTATATTATCATGAATGAGTAATGGTATGAATTGTAAATAAATAGAAACAATACAGTATTGGGGGGACTAAAGTTAGACATACCCACTTATAGCCCAGCCTCTATGTGTGAAAATTGTGTACTTTTCAATGAAAGCATGACATTTGGCACAAAGTTAAAGCCTGCCACAAGGAATTGTTTTGGCTATGGGTCTGTGATGACAGCTATGGTGGCCACCATCTGCTGTTATCTTACCAATTCAGCTTCTACAACATACAATCTTGATTCTGATGACAAAACGTTTTCAAGGATTATGATTTTTTTTTTTTATAAAATGCTAGATAATAGTCAAATCATCAAAATGTGTAATATTGATGTAGGCAGTAAATTCATGTCTTCTACCCTATATGTGAAAATCAAGTGAGCCCATGAAATCAGCTGACATACTCTACTCACTACTCACTCCAACTCAAACCAGCTCTACCCGATTGACCAGTACCCAGTGAGGTCAGAACACCAGTCTCTGTACTTCTAGCAAGATCCCCATCCAGTTCCAACACCAGTCTGTGTACTTCTAACCAGATCCCCATCCAGATCCAACACCAGTCTGTGTATTTCTAGCCAGATCCCCATCCAGATCCAACACCAGTCTGTGTATTTCTAGCCAGATCCCCATCCAGATCCAACACCAGTCGGTGTACTTCTAGCCAGATCCCCATCCAGATCCAACACCAGTCTGTGCACTTCTAGCCAGATCCAACACCAGTCTGTGTACTTCTAGCCAGATCCCCATCCAGATCCAACACCAGTCTGTGTACTTCTAGCCAGATCCCCATCCAGATCCAACACCAGTCTGTGTACTTCTAACCAGATCCCTCCCCATCCAGATCCAACACCAGTCAGTGTATTTCTAGCCAGATCCCCATCCAGATCCAACACCAGTCTGTGTACTTCTAGCCAGATCCCCATCCAGATCCAACACCAGTCTGTGTACTTCTAGCCAGATCCCCATCCAGATCCAACACCAGTCTGTGTACTTCTAACCAGATCCCCACCCAGATCCAACACCAGTCTGGGTACTTCTAGCCAGATCCCCATCCAGATCCAACACCAGTCTGTGTACTTCTAGCCAGATCCCCATCCAGATCCAACACCAGTCTGTGTACTTCTAGCCAGATCCCCATCCAGATCCAACACCAGCTGTGTACTTCTAGCCAGATCCCCATCCAGATCCATACAGTAAAAGCTGTCTTGTGAAAACCACTGCTGAAGTTCTGTACCTTCACACACAAGCTAGTTGACAGGAAAATAGTCATACTCAAAGTAGTTACATATTGCACCATGGTGACCATTCTTTTTGACTCTCATGTCCTTCTTGAAGATGGTTCGGAATGCATAATGCTTCTCCCCATGAAGACTCAACAGAACACCTGAAGATCTGCCCTCATAACGATCAAGCAGGATGTGCATACACTGGAGTGACCTTAGTGTCATTCTCATTGTCCCTATCATGTCAATTGAAGGAGCCTTCACCTCATGACACCTGGTGCTGGAGAGCAACTGTCTCCTCTATATAGCCTCCAAAGCAAATGCAGACACTTGGCTAGACTGCCACAGTTTGAAAGGGTCAAGCCCCTAATCCTGATTGCGGCAGTCAACCCCACCTAATCACACAAACTGGGGCCGCCAGCAGCCATCTGCACAAGTCTGGGTTGGACCTTGCAGGGCTGAGCTAGAGACTTTGAAAGAAACCTTCAGCAAAGACAATGGCATTGACATAGTTGACATAGCCCCAGAACACTGAGGCCATAAGAAGTGAGGAGAAACTCTGGCTGGAAGCCCTCACCCCACCTCATCCTTTAGACCTCGTCCTTGAAAACGTAGGATTAGTTACCAGAATCAGGATCAGAGAATTGTAATTACTGTTAAAATATCAGCAGGTGGTGGCCATTATGAGAAATATCTACCATGGTCACAGGACAAATGTAAATAGTACCACTGAATTCCTCATCATTGACAATCTGGTATGACAATATGGTCTAAATGACTAAATACTACTTCTGAATGTGAATTCATACATATGTCATATGTTCAGATTGGATAAGTTATGACAGTCATATATCATATTTTGGAAGGCCCCCTAATAATCTTTATCTGTGTGCTGGCCACTCTAACCAAAATGGTTCTGTAGACCTCACCTACAATTTAGTACTGAAAGTTAAACTTTTAAAGTTGTAAACGACAACTAAATTTAACATGGAGATGGAAACTCACTTCGGTCTTAGCTAATTTTAGCTTGTTTTGCTTGCTATTTTTGTGGATATACACCAATAATGGATGAAAAAATATATTTTATTATATTTTAGGTTTAGGTAGCAAATGCTACACCTGATTGTGAATTCATAGACATCCCATATGTACAGATTGGACAATTAGATCAATAGTTACAACAGTTTACATGTTTTGATAGGGTTGGCACCTTGTTACGCCCCCTACAGGCCAATTATGTCATTTGTGCGCGGGCCACTCGAACCAAAATGGTTCTATAGACCCTCACCAACAAATTAGGACTGAAAGTGAAACTTTTACAAGAGTTGTAAATGACATCTACATTTAACATGGAGACGAAACCCCACTAAGTGTACTCATACATAATGTTGTAAGATACAAAACATTGAAGTCTTATACCACAAACCTGTTACCTACAGTAAAACCTATGCCTAAACCTAAGTCAGTAAAACTATAAAGTCAGTGAAACTATGCCTAAACCTAAGTCAAAACTATGCACAAATCAGCACGGTTCACGGTGGCGCAGGAGGTAAGGCAGCTTGGCTAGTAGTCAGAAGGTCGCGTATTCGAATCAGGGTGCCTGCATTTTTTTTGGTGGCATTTTTTTTGGCAGTTCTATGACTGGCCGGTAGAGGGAGCAAGTGTTATGCATCGATAGGCGTCGATATTTGACTAATCACATTCCTTCAGCGTCCGACATGTGATGCGAAGCACACTTCATAGCTTCTCATTATGACGCCATGCTTGAGAAGAATGGCGTCAACTACAGTATTGACGCTGGTAATGAGAACCTGTTGCGATATGATATGAAGTAATGGCCACTACTGGTACTTTTTTATACTGATACAGTATTTACCGATACCGATATGAACCGATATGACAAAGAAGAGTGGATCCGAAAATGTAATAATCAAATGTCTCAACTTGCTATAGACAATGCTACAGTTCTTCAACAGTATTAATGACTACAACGTTATTATTATTATTATTATTATTACTATTTTAACCAAAGTGACATATAAAGTTGTGTGGCCACTTACTGAAGTCTGACTCTGATGGAAAGATGGAGACAAATGGATGAGGATCACAATGCAGACTCTTCAACTCCTCCATGATACGTTTGTCCTTCTCCATGAAACGCCCGGACTTACACTCCTGAATCTTCTTTTTCAGGGCACTACATGAAAAATAAAACTTCAATTAAAAATGTAATTCATCATACATTCATGCATCAAGGCCGACCCCCACCCAATTCCCACCCTGATTGAATGAAAGGCTTTTATCCCAAAGCCTGAACTGAAACTAGGGTTTTTGATCTCAGGGGATCACTGGGAACCACGAGGAAGTCCTTATGTGGTCACCACACTCTATAGTAGGGAGGATTAGCCAAAAAAAGAAGAAAAAATAACGATATTTGAATTAAGGCTGTTGAAAATAAGTTAGTTTTTTTTTTTTTTTTTTTTTTTTTTTATTAAACTAAAAATGTAACACAATTAACTCCTCATTAATTTTCTTGTTTAAATATTCAAATCCTGTAAAGGAAAAAAGGCATACAGTATCTTGGACATATCTTGGACATATATATATATATATATATATATATATATATATATATATATAATATATATATATATATATATATATATATATATATATATATATATATATATATATATATATATATATATACACATTATATATATATACACACATATATATATACACACATATATATATATATATATATATATATATATATATATATATATATATATATATATATATATATATATATATATATATATATATATATATATATTAGGGTGACCAGATCCAAACTGTTCATTTGAGGGACAGAAGTGTTGCCTGTGTGGGACAAGTGGAGTGGGGAAACGGGACAAAATGTAGTTAGCAAATTATTACCATCTTGATGTCAATATTCCAAAAAATATTTCAGGATTCCATTTCACACATAGCAAAAACAGTTGATCTAAAATCAAAAATAGCTGATCTACAATCTCAAAACGCGTCGCAGCGCGACGCGTTTTGAGATTGTAGATCAGCTATTTTTGATACGACAGTATGCGATGTGGCCTCTCTAGAGTGAGTGTGGAAATATAGTGGTACCATGGGGGAATGCTTAAAAAAAACACAGCAAGAAATGATACAACAGAAATCCAACTATTAGTTAGGTCACTACAAATTATTAGGGGCATTTTGAACACTGATGTCTGTCTGGTCACCCTAATATATATATATATATATATATATATATATATATATATATATATATATATATATATATATATATATATATATATATATATATATATATATATATATATATATATATATTATATAATATTTATCTATTTTTTATGAGTTATTCCATCATTTACTTTTGTGTCACTGTCACTTTGCTGTTCAACTCCTTTGGCAGTGAAGCTTCTGGAAATTCATCATATCCACGAGTGGCAAAGAGGCCTGTTAAAACACTCTGTAAATGATAATCAATAAACATCATTAGAATGTGGTAGGCCACAAAGTTCAATTACTCTACTGGAAGATTTTCAACTTAAAGGACTACGAATTACAGAGAGCAAACTTAAAAGTCTTCTTACTACATTATGTCCTGGTAGATGCATAAACAAATGCAGAGGCCCAGCTTAAATCCTACTTTTTGAATATTACTTAGTATTGTGTAATACCGTAATATAGAACAAGTCATAGTTTAAAGTAGGGATGTCCCAATCCCTAGTTTAAAGATATATACAGTATACTGTATACTGAATTCCACCAACCGGGAATAGCAGAATCCTCACTAGGGCACTGTGCACTAGGGCAACTCTAAAACAAATTCCACTTCATATACGCACACTACTGCTACTTAATGAAGTCATTGCACCTTTTAAAATAAGCACATTGTGGGTGTATGGGATTTATCCACTGGTCCCAAAACTTAACACCTGCCTATAAACAGGGTCGTATTCTGTGATGTCACTGAGCATCATGAAGCTACTGAAAGTCCCACCCACCCACCCATCAGCAACATTATGAAAATTCTCTAAACATAATTGTCCACGTGAAAATCTTCCAGGTTTATTGTTTAAGGGGTAAACAGAGCGTTTTACAATGAAGTTCTTTAAGAAATGTGGTGGCATTGTCTATAGCAAGTTTAGACGTCCTACTACATTTTGTAAAAGATAACGTACAGTACCCTAGATGGCGATGACTAACTTTAAACTAGGAATCTCCCGGTAGCGTATGTGTGGGATCGGCTTATTTCTGTCATTAGTTCACACGGCATTGGCAAATATTGTATCGTTATGAAAAAAAGTATCAGTATTGACCCTTACTTGTCATTATCGGGTCATATCCTTATTAACAAATATACCAGTCTGTGATGACACACAGTGGTAAGGGGTATACAATGTTGGGTCATATACGTTTGTTTGTCTGTTGCCATGTCCGAGCACAAAAAATTGCCGGGAATGCTATTAATATAATTTCCAATATATTACATAGCCACAGGGGTTGACACTAAGGTCTCTGAGGCACTTGCCCATCGGGCAAGTGCAAGTCAGGTTCTGCTTGCCCTCAGGTCATGGTCACTTGCCCCCCCCCCAGAAATATGTTGCATTTAAGTTTACTTCCTACTTGGGTGCTTTAAACCAGGGGTTTTCAACACGTGGTCCCTGAGAGGGTTCCAGGTGGTCCCCAGCTAAGTTGGTTAACCAGATGTAACTCTTGAGAACGTAAAAATGAAACCAAATGGACCCGCAAAAGAGTTAAAATTCATCATCTTAATTAGCCCAGGTTGCAATGACCACCTTCAAGACAAATTTATCTTGTGTTGTGTTATTGCGCACTAAGTTACACACTTGCTTGATTGGGCAACCAGGTAGCAGTCTTCACTTGCCCCACCATTTTTTTTACTTGCCCTGGGCAAGCGGGCAAGTGTTAGTGTCAAGCCCTGAGCCAGGTTAAGTGAATTATAATAAGTGCATAACGTTTACTGTTAATCCTAGCATGCATCTACAATGATTGGGTATGTAGAGTAACAAACCTCAGTGAGGGTAGATGGATTGAGTTTCTCTTTGGGTTTTCTCATCTCCAGAGAAAGAACCGTCTCGATCTCAAACAGCTTCAAGCCATCGGTGCTCGTCTTTGGTTTGAAACAGCAGCCACCTGAAACCACATGCATTCAGGTGTGAGTTTCAGTACTACACATACATGTAGATACAAGTGGTAAAATTGCATGCATGCTGGTTACCTGTTGCATTGCTAATTCCATGTAACATATTATTATGCACGTCTCCAAGAAGAATTGCATCCACAATGATGTTGGCGTTTATCAGCTTGGCAGCAACATCAACTGGCTTTCTCTCTGATCTATGGGCAACACAGGGATTTTATTAGGGCATCAATTTACACTTTAGGCATTTGGTGGTCACTCTTAATCTAGAGTGATTTACATCAAGTAGAAAAAAACATTGTAACGCATCATACCATTATCTACATAGAGATTTGAATTTGTAATTGCAATTCAATGATGGCGCGAGATGTCATTTGTTGTGACGGATTGGAAAACATACTGTACAGTCTATGGAGGTGTGGCAAGCAGGTTTTCTTTGTAAAGGCTACCTTGTACGCAATAACTACTGAAATGCCATTACAGTAATTTACCCTTCATCTTTTCCATCTGTAAGACACATGATGCGAAGTCTGCAATCTTTGAACTTCATCTTGACTTTTTCCAACTCAGACACTCCGTGATGTAGAGCATCATAGAGACTGGTTGTTCCCGTTGCTTGAAGACTCTCAATGTGATCCTACAAATGTATCCAGAATCCACAAATGTTTTAGCTAAATTATACTTTTATTGCCTGGGGCTCTAAATTGCTAAGAAACGCCACTGACACGATCACATATACAGTATATGGAAACATTTTTTTACAGTGAAAAATACTTCTCAGGATATGCTGTCTCTTAGGATATTGTCTTATTAAGCCACTATTATGGCATGTTTATGAAGAGAGCTAGACATATGAAGTCAGTAATATGAGCAGCAAACATTGTGTAAATTACCTTGAACTTTTCCAGAGTTTCTGTAAATGTGTGGGGGGTTTCCACTCTTGTGGCAAACTTCACAAGGCCTATCACATGATGGAAATCATAACCCATGGTCCGGTTGGCAAAGTTTTTAAAGAGCACTTTTACTTCATCAATCTTTTTCATATCCACACGTCCATAACATTTCTCATTCATAGAGGAGCTTGCATCCACTAGTACCTAATGTAAACGAAACATAGGCAAAATCTCAATTTGACTCAATACCAACAATACACCAATTCACCAATACAAGAAATTAATCCGCAACAAACAGCCAAAACATTACCAGAATTGCCTCTTTTGGAATCCTGCTTGTGACAAAGGTATGGTCCCCTCTAGCGTCTCCAATTCTTTATACAGAAATATAAAACAAAATGGTAACAAAATTAAATTATATAGAAGATCTTGAGACATTTATCAAAACATGGTAAAAAAATAAAATAATAAAAAATAAAAAGAAATTTAGGTAAGCCCCTCCACAAACTGCTATGTTTCAATCACAGCTAAGCATAACATGTGATAGACACAAACTTATCCACCAATAGCTTTCCTATATGATAAAACATGGTTTAAAAAAAATATATCACACACACATTTTTCAACTGCATAGGGCATGCCTTGTTGATGGATTTGGAAGAGATTTTGAAGGTCTGGTTCCAAAACTGAACCAGTATTTGATGTGTAATGTCCATGATATTTACACTGGAATGAATGAGCCCGGCTGGAAATTGTCCTAGGGTGGACAAGAGGGCGGGGCTCATATAAAGGTCTACTGGCACCTTATAGGGTATCCTATCAAATCAACAAATCAAATGATTCGGCGTGACTGCAGCTTATTGGATGCGACTCACCTCCAAGAAACGGGTCAAATGCATAGAACAAAATTCACAACGGTAGCATGTGTGACAAATTGTACAACTTTGACTTATCCGATATAGCCTCTAAAGGGCACACACAGGGATCCATAAAACTGGCCTCGAGTTCATTTTCAATGGAACAACATTTTGTGCTGAGACGACGCTGTGATGCGAGTGTGGTGTCATGCACGTTTTGTGCTACACTCGCAATTTACCAGAGCAAGATTCTGTTTAGCTTGCGTTACTGCACCCCTTTTGAGGGAACCTGTAGCAAAGCCAATCGCAGTGTTAATGCGTGGGTTTATAGCTCCCTAGCCTGGCCTAACCTGGAATGATTTTGGCCTTGAGGGGTGGGGACTGGCGCAGCTATGCCAGTGGATAGGGTAGATCTGATTTGATCTCAGAAACCTCAGCTCGCCCCTCCACTGCTTCAAGGGGCCTGAGGACTATCTTACTTTTTACTCTGTGTGTTTGTTTTTTTCCCTGAAAGGTTGACTCCCACTAGAAGGCGAGTGTTAATTCAGGCTTTCTGCTTTTGAGCAACATGGATGACAATGAAAGCCTGGGTGTCGAGGCTGATAGCTCTCTGTCTGAAAAGCCATTAAGTAAGACATAACCATATGGTTATGTATGAATGACATCAGACCAAAAAACTACAAAAAGAAGAGAGAGAGTGACAGAGAGAGAGAGAGAGAGAGAGAGAGAGAGAGAGAGAGAGAGAGAGAGAGAGAGAGAGAAAGAGAGAGAAATACTCACTTGACTGCCAGTTTGTTGACATCCACAGGTTCTTCTTTGCCACTGCAGCAACTAAACACTCTGATCATCGCAGGGACAGCTCTGTCTTTACCCACATAAACGCCAAGTTCATCTACCAAAGAGGGAAAAACACTTATGTCCAACAATCATTTCATTTGTTTTCCAAGTAAAATTTAAACAATTATTACATATGCCAATTGTATGATGATGACTTTTTCAAAGTTACCTTCACTAAGTAGAACCAGTCGTGGCCCATCCAGTCCTATATCCTTCAGAAGTAGTGGTGGAGTTACCATCAGATGAGGGAATTCTTTCAGTCCTTCTGCCATGCTGTCAAAGGTCTTCTCAATATCAATCTGAAAGCTTGAAATCAGCATCAATAGTTAGTAGGACTGCTGAAGTACACCAAATGATTTAATTATAGTTCTCATTTCCATTCCAAAAAACACATCACGGTGCCAAAGGATGTTCTAATGCACTGCTAATAGCCAGTGGTACCAGTGTTTTCAATGGGTAGACGTTCACGGACATGTCTGTGCACACTTTTACACAATCATTTATAACGTGTGAACGAACACACACACACACACACACACACACACACACACACACACACACACACACACACACACACACACACACACACACACACACACACACACACTTTTGGCCTGGCACATTGTCATGGTCAATCCAGAGATGATATGTTCTGAAGAATGGAGGCAGACTGAGTAACATCTTCCTAATGTCTGTTGCTCTGCTGAGTGATGTTTCTCTCAAGTTATTCTCACTGCAGTTTGGAAGTTTCTCTCCGTCTGAAGAAAATATACAAAAGCAATTCATCTTTAATAGAAAGAATGTTCACACCAAAATATGTAGAATAGCTGTGGTTTTCATCTGAATTAACTGAGTTCTGCTTACATAATTGTTTTCCGTATTTGTTTTGTTATACATTTTGACATACATTTGGTTCCTTTGTTGGGGCTGCATGATAGATGTTGTCAAAAAGACTAGACATTTGACAACATCCATGGTGGGTAATTTCACTTTTCATGAATGTTGTTTTCATTGTATTTATTTATTTTACCTGGTAATATAAAATGTAGTCTACTAGTTCTGATGATTTACTATTTACTATTCATCTACTGAATATGTTGGCCATAAATGAAAAGTCTAAAAACAAAGCCATTAAACATGGCATCATTAATTTATGACACAAATAGTGCAAGAGTTGCATCTACTATACCATTGATTTTCTGGAGAACATACAATCTTTCATAGACATTTTCTACTCCAGGTATTCTGACTGGGTCACTGAAACGCAAGCCTTCCTGTGATTTCAGATCCACCGGTGCGTAGTTCTCATAGTCCTCAAGATCTGTTTCTTTCTGCCAGAAGAAGGGAGTATAGATTTACTTGGCATAAAATCACTGTCATGACAAGTATGTTCAAAATCATGCTACGTTTATACACACATGCTTGTTCAATCAGACATGGACAATATCTCTATCTGTCAGTCAGTAGTCTATATGAGGAAGAGAATATTGAAATATTTTGATGATTTTGATGATATTTTGGTGATTTGTATCATTTCAGATGATCAAATTTGACATTTTGGCATTGGAGGACGGCTTGTAATGACACCCGGCTCTATTAAAATGAACACATGTAAAAAACAAACAAACAAAAAAAACAAAACAATATAACACTAGTGACTAACAAGTGCATATACTGTACAGTATATGTTTTTGTTTTTATAGACTCAGCAACACTCTGCAGGTATTTCTGCCACTCAACACCACTGAATGGAATCTTTACATACCTCTGCTTCAGAGATGAGATAGGCCCAGCAGTGTGTTGAATACTCAAACACATCAAGGTCCTCTATGGTCTTTGCACCTCTATTTCCCCCTAGTTTTGGCAGAAGTTCTCTAAAGAGTGTGTACAAGCCTTCAACGATGGCTATCTATAGGAGGAAAAATAAGAATACGATGATGAATCATGAATGCAAAGAACCAGTGAAAAACGAGGTATAAAAGCATAATGAATCATTAAATACTGCAAGACCAAATGGTTTACCTTCTGAATCCTGGAGACAACCTCGTTCCTGCAGAGTAACTGGTACAGACTCTGAGCCAGAGGGTTGCATCCAGTGAGTCTTCGTATGTAGGCAACCACTTTCTTGAATCCTTCTCCAGAATCTCTCATTCTCTTGAATTGAAGAGCATAAAAACATATGAGAATTGTGCATGTTACATGTTTTGTATGTATGCAATCACTGAATCCTTGTCTACAATCCTGTTTCTAAAATAAAGAAAATAACATATATAGGCAATACCTAGATAAAATGTAAATAATGCATATCAACAGCTTACAGTATAACAATAACTGTGTTGATAACTGTGCATATATTGGCAAAAGACAGCAACAGTACTCTTACAATCGCATAAAGTGAGGAGAAGAAGACACTCAGTCCTTTCAGCGTTTGCTGGACTGAAGGTTCAACGTCATTTTTGAAGATGTCACTGGTCTTTGGAGCCTTTTCACAAAATGAGGACAAGGTAAAGTACACCATTGACTCCTCAGATACTCCACGACTTTGCAGTGTCTCTTCATTACTGGTGTGTCCATCACTGGTGTGTCCATCACTGAATAAATGATACGGGGGGTATGATTGGTTGATGCTTTTGATTGAATACTTACAGTATACTGTTGCATGAGAAAAAAGGTACAGTTTCTTGACACTACAGTAGGTTCACTGGTACAACATGGTCAACTAAGAGGATAAATACAGCAAGAAAGCTTTTGGGCTTGTTTGAATCAGTCTTTTTTATGGCGGAAAAAAAGGTATGCCCGTCAACAGGGGATGAGGGGGGGGGACCTAAAAATGGGGGGGACATCACTGATTTACTATTTTCTCCTCCTGTCCCTCCCCAACTTTTTATTAGGTCTGCGCCCCTGACCATGGCTATGTATAGACGGATTTGCATTTCTATGTCCCTCCACAGAAAGTTTGGCTATGAACTCCAAACGTCACAATGTATAACTATACTCAACTAAAATGGGAGAGACAGCAAAATTAATTACCAACTGTGGCAGGCATCGCTGCAGGTATAAATCTGCCGCAGCAGGTATGAATCTGTCGCGGCAGGTGAACTGTTGCGGCAGTTTTACAAACTGAGGTGGCAGTCTGTATTACCGTAATTTCCGGACTATAAGCCGCACCTGAATATAAGCCGCACCAGCTAAATTTGGTGCGAAATCCTGTTTTTTCCATATATAAGCCGCACCTGACTATAAGCCGCACCAGACAACAAGCTTCATGTTAGAGCAGTGGTTTTCAACCTTTTTGATCCCAGGGCACACTATTTATTCAGCATTTGAGCTACAGACCACTGTTTGACATCTTAACCCCACAGAACCCAAAACTAAAGATTTCTTTGGTTTTGTCCACAATTCCAGGATCTTGAGAGTGTAAAAATGAAACCAAATGGACCCGCAAGGGTCCATTTGGTTTCATTTTTACGCTCTCAAAGAGTTATATCTGGTTAACCAACCATCATTCCATCATTTAGTCTGGAGGGCCCACCTGGAACCCTCTCAGGGACCACTGGTGGTCCCCGGACCACCTGTTAAAAACCCCTGTTTAAAAAAAAACACCTGAAAAAATCCATAGATTGGCCGCACCGTTGTATAAGCCGCATGGTCCAAAGCATGTGAAAAAAGTAGCGGCTTATAGTCCGGAAATTACGGTACTCAACATAACTGTAGTCCCTAACCCCAAACATAACCTCAGTAAAAACCTCTGCCTACACCCAACCTTAATCCCCGACCATTAAAAAAATGCCTTTCGCGACATTTTGATGCCTACTGCAACAGCTTTATACCTGCCTGCCGCAACAGATTTATACTTGCGATGGCTGAAATATGGCAGAAATTATCCTGAAAGATATCCTGGTATAATTAATCTAGTTTAATTATGACATGATTATCACATTCATGTTGCCATATTTGCTTTTTTAATATATTAGATTTTTCTGTTACCATTTTTCTGCACGGTTATTTGAATAACAAATATCTGATTATTTTCCGGGTCATTTCTGACATTATTCTAATATTATGCAATAAAAAAAATACCTGTAATGGAGAACATGAGCTGGGATTCCACTTTCCATTGCAAGCTTTAGTCTCAAGTTGTCGATGGTGTCAGTTGCCAAGTTCACTTTGACTTCAAAGTTTCCCTATGGATAAACTACAACTGTAACTATAACAGTAATTATTTGAGCATCCACATGCTGAGCGAGGGTAAGTTCTGTAACTGTGCCTTTTGGAACTTAGCACATTGAAGCGCACCGCAAACACAAGTAACATGGAGAGAAAAGGGGAGTCTTTTCTACAATTCAGTAAGTCAGAGTAATTGAGGGTAAAATATATAGACACAAAGGAGATTTTTCAGTGTAAGTAACACTAAACGGTCACATTTGAAATGACTCATCTTCGCCATTAAATCATTCAGCTCACCCTTAGCATCACATGGCAATGGACAGTATTTTCTCCTTCATGCACAACCTCAGGAGCAGCTGTGTCTGCCCTTTGCATTGCAGGAGATTGCTTTAGGTTCTCCTTTGGGGTAAATATTGCATACAACTCTGCTCCATTTTCAATGTGTCTGTCTTTTAAAGACCCTAGAGATTAGAAATGTTCATTGAAAGACAATTAGCACATGATGTTTCTTATACAATATAAGTACTTCTCAATTATATTATCTATTTGCAGCTTTGGCCACATACAGTATCTATAACAAAACAACTACAGGTCCTTCTCAAAAAATTAGCATATTGTGTAAAAGTTCATTTTCTTCCACAATATAATACAAAACGTGAAACTTTCATATATTCTCAATCAATTGTGCATTAAGTGAAGTATTTAAAAACTTGTTTTGTTTTAAACCTGATGATTATGGTGTACAGCTCATGAAAACCCCAAAATCCTATCTCAATGAATTAGCATATTTTGGCGAGAACACTAAAAAAATATGTTTTAAACAAGAAATGTTGACCTTCTGAAAAGTATGTTAATGTATGCAGTTAATACTTGGTCTGGACTACGCTTGAACAAATTATTTCATCAATGGGGCGTGGCATAGAGGTGATCAACCTGTGGCACCGTTGAGGAGTTATGGAAGACCAGTTTTGCTTTGATAACGGTCGTAAATTAATTTGTATTGTTCAGTCTTATGTCTCACACCTTCCTCTTGACAATACAATCCTGATTCTCTGTGGGGTTAAAGTCAGGGCAGTTGCCTGGTCAGTTAAGCGCAGTAATACCATGGTCAGGACAGCAGCTACTGGTAGTTTTAGCTCTGTGGGCAGGTGCCAAATCGAGCTGGAAAGGAAAATTTGCATCTCTATGAAGCTTATCAACATACCAAAGCACAAGGTACTCTAGAAGGATGGCTGTTTTTTCAGTTTTCAGCCAATAACATGGCCTAAACCATGTGTTATGCCATGTCCAGACTCCAAGCCATGTTATCGGCTGGTGTTGATCCACTAACGGTGAAAACAGTCAGTGGTTTCAACACAGCCATCCGTTTAGAGTACCTTGTGCTATAGTATGTTGATAACCTTCATGGAGAAGCTTATTTCCCCTTCCAGCTCGATTTGGCACCTGCCCACAGAGCCAAAATTACTAGTAACTGCTGTACTGACCATGGTATTACTGCACTTAACTGACCAGCCAACTGTCCTGATTTTAACCCAACAGAGAATCTGGGTTGTATTGTCAAGAGGAAGGTGTGAGACACAAGGCTGAATAATACAAATTCATTTATGGCCGTTATCAAAGCAAAACTGGTCTTCCATAACTCCTCAACAGTGGCACAGGTTGATCACCTCTATGCCACGCCCCATTGATGAAATAATGTGTTCAAAAGTAGTCCAGACGAAGTATTAACTGCATACATTAACATAATTTTCAGATAGTCAACATTTCTTGTTTAAAACAGATATTTTTTGTGGTTTTGTAAAAATATGCTAATTCATTGAGACGGCATTTTGGGGTTTTCCTGAGCTGTACACCATAATCATCAGGATTAAATCAAAAAAAAGTTTTTAAATAGTTCAGTTAATGCACAATTGATTGAGAATATATGAAATCTTCACTTTTTGTATTATATTATAGAAGAAAATGAACTTTTACACAATATGCTAATTTTTTGAGAAGGACCTGTATATGGGTACAGCATGGACAAGAATCCTGAGAGATACAGAGAACTCTTTAGTGCGCACATTGGTTAGATCCCCTCTAACATGCCAAGATACGCACAGCATGATAATTTGAATTATGGAGACATGGAGTGCCATGACTTCTGTACTTTTTCTGTTTTGTGTCTATGGAATTGACATTACTCTGTAGGTACTGTAGATTGTTATAACCAGTTGTGGTTATAATTTGAAATATGTATTTTTTTTTTTTTTCCCCAAAATTATCATCCCCTCCCCATCTATCGTACAACAGTTGTGGGTGCAGCTTCAGTTCAGCTGATCCAACCATACCAGGCACAATGAATTACCTGGACCAGAACATACCAAAACATAATTTCAACACTTGCTGTACACTGAAGGAAAAAAAAATCCTATTATCATAATTGCCCAATGATAATGTTTTAGGGAGGTCAAAATCATGACATTCCCTCTTTAAGAATTCTGTATTTAGTGACCTTTCAGACAGTATTATTTCTCATGAAGATTATTATCAAAGAAAGCCAAGTGAAATTGCACATTTATAGCTCTTTTTGCAGACGTTTAAGCTATGGGAGCTATAGTGTGCTTTTCTACTTCTCTTTGATATAAAAGTTCACTTCGCCTTCAAGAGGTCAGAATCTTTGTTCCTTAACAAAACAAACTAAGTATTAGCAATATTGGCAGGTCATAATTCTTACATGTGTTGAAGAAAGGGTCATCAGTCAAAGGCATTCCATCAGCTGTGTACAGGCAGACACCTTTGGAATTCCCAACGTTTTCCATGTAGCAGATCCTTAACATCAGATCTTCAACTGTGTTTTGTGCAGGATCCATGTCTAAGTAGAAATTAATCTCAGTATAACCACAATAACATGAGGGCATTTCCACAACAAATACTGCATCTTTAACACCACTCACTCAGATAACCACATTCTCAAGCTGTTTAAAAATACAGAACGGGTGGTGAATAAATATGAAAACTGTATCCTGCTTTAATTACCAAATGTTTTCCCAGATCGATCATTTCATGCACATGGTACATGGTGAGGAAATCAATTTAAGGAATATAAAGAATAGGCATTTGTAGATACCATTACTCACCACTGATAGATTTTGCTTCTGGACATTCAGGATATCTGTACTTGATGCAAAATGTGCGCAATAACTCGACTGATTGGTCTCTCATTTCCACTGGGATCTCCAGGGCTCTTTGAATTTCTTCTGTCATTCTTTTAAAACGATTCTTAAGCACGGGTTTAAAGCCTGGAAATGTGTAGTTTTAAAATGTAAAAGACAAGCAGTTAGAGACAGAGTTGATATACCTTTGCCTAACAATGGAGTGATGTGACTTTGTATCTTTTGTGGGCGTGTCAACAAATATTGTACACAAAAAATCCAAATAATAATTAAAAAAAAAAATAGCTCCTAATATACAACACTGCCTGATAATTATGTTTTGGGGTGGAAAAAAATACGTCACCCCACAAAACCGTGTCTCCTTCTCCACGTCATCAGTGTCCATACCCGAGGTGGGGTTGGCGAAAGGGCTTTTCTGTGTGGAGTTTGCATGTTTTCCCTGTGTCTCTTAGGGTAGATACTGTACCCTCACAAAAACATGCAGTAATCCTGGTCACTAAACTGCCTCCCCCTGGCCAGCCGGAGCGCCTGATGGAGGGGACTGGAACTGCTTGTAATAACATTTATTTATTTTTTCTCCCCATCACCATGGTTGCTTAGTTGTATTGCAAATGTTCATGGTGCAAAAAACGGAGGATAGGCCTGTTTCCAAGGGCGTGTCAGGTTGATTTCTGCCGTCATATTTATCATTGTAGGAAGGAGATTAGGAAGGAATCAGCTGTTTGCGATCGCTTGATATATGCCGTGTGGACTTGTGTGCATTCCAAAACCCACGCTGGAATTTGAGGACGAGTTTGCGCTCCTTTGAAAAGTGAGGGCCTTAGCTTATTATTGTAGAAGTGAAGGATAATATTCAACTTATCACTTAAAGGAGAATTCCACACCAAAACACATTGGCCATCAATCTACCTTGATTCCTGTGACATGATTCATAATGTCATTGATTTTTGTCACAGATGCCCTTTTTGTCACAGATGCCCTTTTTTCTACATTTCACCATGAGGTCAGTTGCAGCAGCTGTTGCAGCTGCGCCAATGCAGTTTGCATGGCCGCAGGTTGTCTTTATTCTAAGGCGGGTATTTTAGCAGCTCCAAACTTTTTTTTTCCACACATCACATCAAACCACACACTAGCAGATAAATGGACCACTATAGGGAGGGGAGGAGGAATAGATTACCTCTGGGATTACATGTAAAGAATGCCGAGTGACATAAAACTCAAGCATGTTTATCAGTATACTATTCAAATGTGATGTGTGGAGAAAGAAAAAAGTTAGGAGTTACATACGGTAAATACCTGCATTAGAATTAGGAAATCCCCAACCATAGCTATTTTTAAGTCAAATTTAAGAACATATTTATTTAACATAGCCTATCCTAATTGAACTGTGTATCATTTTTGTCTTATAGGCAGGAGTATTTGTTTCTAATGTATATGTTTCTTTATGTCTTTCTACATTTTAAATTGATCTATTTTTAACCTGGACTGATTTTCAATGTGCACTGTTGCACGTTTGTGATTCTGACAGTATTTTAATCTCTGCTGTTTTCTAAGTGCACTGTTGCACTTTCTGTAATTTTTGCCTGTATTCTGTAAAGCACTTTGAATTGCCCTGTGTATGAAAGGTGCTATATAAATAAATTTGCCTTGCCTTGCCTTGCCTAGAATAAAGTTGAACTGCCAGTTTACCGGTGTAGTAAGACACTTGTTTTACAATGGACAAAGGTTAACATGCACCCACCTGGGACTTACTGTTACAGTATCCTTATCATTTATTTACTCTTTGGTGGGCACACAATGAGCAGGCTATATCATAAACATACATCTTTTTTACTTAAGATGCGTAATTAGGATTAACTAATAATAAAAATGAGTTGTTTCATTTATAACTGTGAAACCACATGTTTAGGTTATAAACACTTAACTGTAACACCTTTTAAACCCATCACAATTTGTAGAATATAAATAAAGGGGCACTTGTTCTTCTCATGAGGTGTTTGAGGTGGCACATATTTTACTGTATTTTATATAATGTAAATAAACATTTGACATTTAATTATTACACACTGGTGTTTGGGCTGTAAACACATCACATATTTCAGAGATTTACAGTGTAGGCCATTTATGCCCAATAATCTTACCCATGTTGTTTAGATCCTCTTCTGTGACACTGTCAAGGAAATCCTGTTCCTCTTTTACACCCAACAGGATGAACTGGTTGTAATAAGACTCCAGTCTGTGCCTTTCAAGTAGTTCCTGTATTTTGGTAGCCATCTGAAAAAATACATAAGTCTGTTATCTCTGTTCATCCCCAGAGGGATAAACAATAACCTAGCACCATTCATAGTATAGTTTCATACAGTGTCAGAAATGTAAATGCATTATTTTAAGTCAATGAAATCAAGAAACTCAATTCAATTGTCACTCACCCTGCATGCATGGCAATGCGCTGCTCACACAGTCTGATCAATTTACTTTCTGTTTCCAACTTGTATAACCCAATAAGGGTGTGGCTTGAACAAAAGCATATTTCAGGAACATGGAAGTAAATTCAGCTGTACAAGACAAACATGGTGGTTCATTGTGGAATTGCATATTGTGCAGTTTTACACAGAGCAATCTCAACCTAACCCTATTCAAATACATGTATTTACTTCTTTACCCCCTCACTGGTACACATATCATTTATGTTCTTCTCATGGGAGATTATTATTTAGTAGAGTGGTTTAATAAAATGTGTTCTTATGAAGAACAATGTGATTGTTTTTCAGCAAAGTTTCAATTATTGTGGTGTGTGTGTGTGTGTGTGTGTGTGTGTGTGTGTGTGTGTGTGTGTGTGTGTGTGTGTGTGTGTGTGTGTGAGTGAGTGAGTGAGTGAGTGAGTGAGTGAGTGAGTGAGTGAGTGAGTGAGTGAGTGAGTGAGTGAGTGAGTGAGTGAGTGAGAGAGAGAGAGAGAGAGAGAGAGAGAGAGAGAGAGAGAGTGCGCGCGCACACTCATGCGCTCACTCACTCACTCATATACACACACACACACACACACACACACACACACACACACACACACACACACACACACACACACACACACACACACACACACACACACACACACACTAATTGTGAGGACCAGTCCAATTTACTTTGTGATGACCCTTTTCCTGGACCAAGTGGCATAGGTTTTGTGTATACGATTATTTTTTACTTCCCACATGTGCTTGTCAACTTCCCAGCCAGCCATAAATGATGGATGTTGAAATTGCTATTATTTGGATACTAGCCAGCCATGTTTAGGATCGCGCAGGTGATCAGAGGTTGAATCACCCGTGAGGTCCTAACTGGCTGGTGGAGCCAGCATTTACCTGAATTTGGCGAAATTGAACCAAATGGACCCACTTGGCTTTTGTTTTTACTGCGAGTTAATTTTACTGCAAGTTAACTTGAGATAAATGCAAAGATAAATGCAAAGATAAAATTGCATTAAAAACGAAAATGCAATATTAAAGCAAAGTTATGGTCCAACAAGCCAACCCTGAATAGGTCTATTAAGGAGTTTTAGGAAACAAAAACCTTGCATATATAATGATGATAATTCAAGCTTTCCAACCCACTGCAATGAAACTGCTAGTAGTTCTAACTGCTAGTAGTTGAGATTCGTTATTCACCACTTGGTGGCAGCATTGAACCTGTTTTGCAGGTTGTGGACCTGCAGAACAGGTCCACAAAGTTATGCTATGCCCTTTCTATTTTCACTTTGTCCCAGTTATCCTTACTTTGACTTTGGTTATAGATGGTCAGGAACAGGCAGCTAGGCTAATATCTACATCAGACATAGATTTACAGTACAATTCAATACAAGACTGATAACTTAGAGTGGTCAATACCAACAAAGTTTACAATGGCAGCCACCTTGTTCATTTCATCAAGACATTTACAGACATACTATTATTCACTTAAGTTCTGCATTATAGCGGGAGGTAAAATGGTAAAGCAAAATATACAAGGGGGGGGGGGGGGGGTAATTTTTTGCAGGTGCAAGTTTCACATTGCAGCTGTCCATTCAGCCAGTTGCATGTCTTAGTGACTGTTGGTAGGGCATTCCACATTTTGGTGGCATGGGAGCGAAAGGAGGTTGCTCATTTGTGCCGAATCTAGGCTGCACATGGTTGTTGTTGACATGAATTGAATGCTTTGCCATCCTGGTCTGATGTACTGGTTTTAACATAAACATGACAGCACATAGTCTATAACAAGCAACACTACTAAAATACCCATGTACCTGTCCAAATACTTCTTTAATCCACCGATGCTATTCACGTCTTCATCTGTCACACCATCAATGAAATCTCTCTCATCTCTCACTAGACGGGCGCAGTTATGGTTTGACCCTAAAAAAAAAAATGCAACAGAAGGTTTCTCAACTGTTTTTGGTACTATTAGGTGTCCTTAATAACATACTAAAAGTTTACCAAAGTTTGACCATGCGAAAGTCATTTTTCAAGATGGCCGCCGCCAGTACTTTAAAATACCATTACTCCTTCATTATTACTTTTGGTGCCTAACTCCATGTTTTGGTGCTCTAGGAACCTAATTAGCATAAAAAATAGTATATTACAGGTTCAATTATACATTATAGAAATTGGTAATAAGCTTATAACAGAGCAATAGGACATTTCTCAATTTTCTATATGCTATATTGCCCAGGATCAGTGAATTCTTCACCTAGAGACACAATTCACATTCTGTTGATGTTTTCAACATTTTAAGGTGTAGTAAGTGATTTGGGTGATTTGGAAAAACCTCCCCCCCAGGAGAATGATGTGCACATGCACAGACTCTACAGTGAGGGGACTATACTATACCTTTAATTTGATACCATACATTTGTAATTGATAGGATGGTAATATTTCTTGAAGAAATGTCTCACCGATAAATGTTTCACTATTTTCTATGTAAATGTTTCTTGCAATAATTACACGATTGAAGTCTAAATCCAAATAGCTCAAGATCTGTTTGCACCACCCATGACAAAATTAACACATCCCCACAGACAAAGCAGGGTGCGGTGTTGACTCTGTTAGACAGTGAGTTGTTCAGAACCAGCACAAAAGCATCTGCCCTATTCTGATCATCCATATACAGTATGTCCATACATTTAGCTGGCCTTTTCTGACATCACAATTATTGTTTTGATATCTGCATATATATGGGCATAATAGGGACACAAAAACTGGGTGCTGCTCCCCATAGAATCCATGCTTCAGAACGTGCCCCTCCCTGCTGCTATGTAACAAAAAAGCATTGATTTCTGCTGGGGATGACCCGATGCAGTATCTGGAAAAGTGTTGGATCGGCCCTTATTTGTCATATCGGTTCATCAGTACCGGCAGATACTGTATTGGCACTTGGCAGGCATTGGTAGGCAAATATGCAAGTATAACCAGTGATCAGACACAGGGGTAAGGGGTTGACACTATGGTAAATATGTCAGTCTAACCTGTGATCAGACACAAGGCCAGGGTAAGGGGTTGACACTATGGTGAATATACCAGTCTAACCTGTGATCAGACACAGGGGTAAGGGGTTGACACTATGGTGAATATACCAGTCTAACCAGTGATCAGACACAGGGGTAAGGGGTTGACACTATGGTGAATATACCAGTCTAACCAGTGATCAGACACAGGGGTAAGGGGTTGACACTATGGTGAATATACCAGTCTAACCAGTGATCAGACACAGGGGTAAGGGGTTGACACTATGGTGAATATACCAGTCTAACCAGTGATCAGACACAAGGCCAGGGTAAGGGGATGACACTATGGTGAATATACCAATCTAATGTCCTTTATTAAAAAACGCGGAACGCAGCAGTACTAATCGCCGTAGCAGCAAGTGCCTAACACCTGTGGTGAACGCGTTGACTACTTTATATTTGAAATGTGAATGTTTATACATACATTTGCAGTGCTAATACAACGATCGCGTAAAACTTGCTTCAGTTGCGTCATGATGATGATTTCCAATCCTGAAGATGTCTGTTGGGAGGACTGTGTGGAGAAAACAAGCATTACAGGAAAATGAAACTTAAACTGTGTGTGGTGTGTGTGTGTGTGTGTGTGTGTGTGTGTGTGTGTGTGTGTGTGTGCGCGCGCGTGCGTGCGTGCGTGCGTGCGTGTGTGTGTGTGTCCTTGAGAGGGTCCCAGGTGGAAAAGTTTAACCAGATGTAACTCTTTGAGAGTGTAAAAAGTAAAGAATGGTCATTTTAAAGTATCTTTGCATGATTTGTTTCTGAAATCCAGCCTAATAATAATAATAATAATTGGGTCTGTGAGGCTAAAATGTTCTCAAATAGTTGTCTGTGGCTCAAATGCTGAATAAATAGTGGGCCCTAGTATCAAAAAGGGTGAAAACCCAGATAGCAAAATGCATTGATTCAACGTTGAATTCTGGTTATCTAACCAAAATTCAACGTTGAATCAATGAATTTTGCTATCTGGGAACCCACTGCTATGGGCTACTTGTGAGGACTTCCAGGCAAAGAGTGCTGAAAGTACATCTGAAATAGAAATATTGACAAAAAACAATACAAGATAATACAGAAATCAGCTTTTAACCCCTTCCAATACAGGAAAAAAAAATCCAAGACAGTGGGTTTCAAGCATTTTGATACCAAGGACCACTATTTATGCAGAATTTGAGCCACAGATCACCATTTGACGAGGTTACAGTAAGTCTATCAGAGCTATTTTCCTATTTGCCAGAATTCTATCCTGTATTTAGGATCAAAACCTGTATAATGTAGGCCAGTAGCCAGTAGCCTCAAACCAGGGGTGGACTGACAGTCTGGCATACAGGGCATTTTCCCGGTGGGCCGACCCCCCGGGGGCCGTTAATGTTGTGTTTTAATTAAAAAAAAAAAATAATGAATCAAAAAAAAAATCTGCACAAAACCGGCCCACGAATCAGTGCTGGCGGCCCTCTGTCCTCTTCAAATGAGACTGCCTATTGCAGGGTTTTTATAGTTAACTAAAACTAACTAACTAATTTTAGTTAGCCCGAGCCCCTTATGTCTTAAATTCTCATGGGGGCTCAGGCCCCGGAGCCCCACAAAGATTGCAACGCTAATTATAAGGGTCTTCAGAGGGCCGCTCTGAGACAAAATTGCCCGTACGTTTTGAGCTCCCAGTCCAGGCCTGCCTCAAACTTTCCACCAAAACACTAAGGGAAGGAGCGTCATCACATTATATTAAAAAATGAATACATAAATGAGTTGAATATGTTTTCAAATTTCCATTTGTAATGATAACATTATTAAGGGTACATTTGTTGAAAACAATAGGCATCTGAGCTTACATTAGCTTTATTTCATACACCGATCACAATGAAATTAAAATAGGATGGATCCAAGGAATTGGAAAATCACAGGCAGAAGAATATACACATGCAATATTGTAAAATCCATCAAAAAGTGATATTTTCATGATGCCATTATTGGGCTCATGCGGTGGAGGTTGAATATATTCAAATTGACAGACTAGCCTATTTAAAGGACAACTTTGTTTTTTGTTTTTTAACCAAGGTTCACGTTTTAGGTCGTTAGATAGTAAAATATGCGTTGATTGTTTTTAATTTGTTGCTTTCTTTAGTTTTTAACAGGAGGTGGGGCATTTGAACATGGTCCTAAATATGTGCCGGTACTTGTTTACAAAATGTCAAAGCGATTCCTATTTTTTTTTTTTATTATCTACCACTGTCCTAGTGAACCCCAGGAAATTATAACTGACAAGTTCACAGGATCTACTGAATGTGAAGGAGGCAGCACACCACACTGCACTTTATACTGTATACTAGGCTCAATATGGAAGTTTGTCAGATTCAGCAGATCCTGTAATCTTCTGTGGCCAGATGTAATTTCCTGGGGTATATAAGGGCTATAAGATGATAAAACAATAGATTGCTTTACATTTTGTAAACAAATATGAACCTTTGTGGGAAAAAAATAATAAGTTGTCCTTTAATAAGTAAAGATAAACATCCACACCTATTAAATATCCAATTAAAGATCAATAGAACAATGTTGTTGATGTTATTGTTATTATTATTAATTATTACTGTAAAGTAAAAGTCACAAAACCAAAAGACCTCTTCACTGCACAATGCTGTTCACACCCCCAACCCCACACATGGAGGAAACACAATACAGAATGCATGCAGTTTGTCAGAATACACATTTAAAAGAAAAACATATTTGTAAATGTAATATATAATTAGTAAATAATCCATTATAATTCAATGATATAACGATAGTTTTGCTTGCTAATACACATATGGATATGACAGATCAATGCTGAAAGTGTAAGCCATTATCTGGAATTTAATCCTAGTCCCCAGGACAATTCCGGAATTTTGACATGTTTAGTGTTACCCTTTTTATATAACATAAAAAAGATTATTATCAAGAACAAGACCTAAGGCTTGAATCGTGTTTTTTAAAACCTATTTGAGTTCAAATGTACAGTATGCACTATGCAGTTGCTTTAATTAATTAATTAATTAAAAAAAAATCTTTGTTTGAATAGCAGTCTAATCAGCAAATGTCAAATGTATTTTTGTTAGAACATGCCTAGAATATATATATATATATATATATATATATATATATATATATATAGTTTTAATGTGATAGTTAAAGAAGTGTTGTAATCCGATGAATCGATTAATCTTCTAAATAATCGGCAGCCCATTAGTTAGTTGCATCTGGAATGCTCCTTTAGCTGTGCAAATGATTGTTTGTCATCATTTACATACAGTTTTGTGCAAAAGGCACTAATGGAAAACGTCATGGTGATAAAGTAAAGTTTCATACAGGTTTCACTTGTGATCTGAAAAGAACCCATAACTGATAATGAAGAAGCTGAAATAGCAATCCCACATGATGGAACTAGTATTAATGCGTATAGGCCAAAAATGTTTGGCCTGTACCTCCAGATCCACCTCCATTCTGCTTTCCTGCTACATAGGGGTTCCGATTTGTCCGGAACGGTGCTCCTTCGCCATTATCCTCATACCTCGGTGTGATTTAAGCTCAGACGGCTTGAGACGGCGTCTCTCGGGATCATGATTTTTATTCCTGGAAAACAAAAAAAAAGTCCAATAAATATGAATAAAAGGCAATTCTGCCAGTGAGACACTTCTTGGTAATGAGTGGACTGAGGATGACCTGGACTGGCATACTTTTTGAGGTGTCTCTCGATGCCCTTTCGTTCGTACACATTTCCATAGGGTGTTTTCACAGGGTCAACAAACACCTTCTTGGTCAGTGGACAGATCAGATGTGGGGGTGGAGCGTCTGGTGCTTGACCCACCAGTTTCTTTTAGTGAATAACAGAGGAAAGAATGAAAAATGTTAACAAACAAGTTTAGCAGATAAGTTGTTCAGTGATGTACAACACAGGTTATAGTCAATATCATAATTTCACTAAAGGATTAACTCACCTTCTCCACGTCATCAATTGAGATCGATGCATTTTTCTCTGTGTTGTCCTTGGCTGCTTGATCATACTGATCACGGCTGGTCATGAATTGCTCTGCCAAAACGCTTCCAAAGGGAAAGATGCATAATATTCATTTTGAATACAGTATAAAATTAATATAGTTCATTGGCCATGATTACATTTTAAATCAAAAGTCTCAACACCAACCTGTCCAGGGGGTCCTCAGGCTCGGGGACGATGAGCAGTCCATATATGGCATCCAGGATTTCTCTCATGGTGATTTGAGCGTTGTAGTTACGGTCAAATATGTTGTGGCAGATTCTACCCACACTGTTGATGTTGCAGTGATGGATCTGTGCTTGTGTTAAGATTACACCATCTGAATTGTTATGAGATCTGTTACAGATGTCATTATTTCAATATTACTGTTTATTCATGACTGTAAGTAAGGATACACGAGTGACAAAGCGAACCAGAGGAGGTTTCACAGGATAGTCATCTCCAAACTGGCAGTAGAGCTCAAACACTCCTTTCTCATATGGAGTGTCAGGAGGACCTTCCATGGCCATCTTCCAGAAGGCTGGAAAGTTAAAAAGAAACATTCGAGGAATCAAGGTAATAGAGAAAGTTTGCCAAAAATCAAAATAGATAATATTTTGTTGCGTCTACTTTGATGTGCTTTGTCCTGCAGACGGTCCAGAACTTTGTTGTTGTCAACAAGGGTGGAGGTGAGGTGGAGTTAAATTCTGTTTTTAAACAATTCTGTTTGTGTACAACAAGTCTGTTTAGTGTACAAACACACAGTGTTTGTGGCTGCATCTGTTCTGTGCAAAGTAGAGCTGACATCGGATATTGCAGGTCACTATTTCACAGATTTGTTCGATGTTTACCCCTTTTTTGTGTTATTATCATTAATGCACCCTAAATTAAAAGTGTATAGGCTATATCATTCAAATAATAGTAGAAGCAGCTTTGACCTCACCGCTATGATGGACAAGCAATAAATTATTATGCCAAAAACATCCATGTCCTGTGCCTTGGCTCTCTACCAAGGCCTGTGGAATTCTGTCTGCCTGCCTAGTCATGTGGTCAAGTTTTGGACAACAGTCCATCATAGTAGGCAAGGCTGTAGTGGGCTGTACTCAATTTTGAGGTTTTTCAGTAACATACAGGTATAACTGCAGTGTTTCAGATCAAGACTGTAGACTGTCTAGACTATTGAGGGGAAAAAGTGAATTTGTTCTCAGCCGCTAGCCCTTGGACTCGGTCTTGAGCGGGTCTTTTTTTTTGTTGTTGTTTTTTGTTTACCCAAGCGACATTACGACATATTGTGGCCACTTACTGAAGTCTGACTCTGATGGAAAGATGAAAAAAAATGGATGAGGATCACAATGCAGACTCTTCAACTCCTCCAGGATGCGTTTGTCCTTATCCATGAAACGTCCACTCTTGCACTCCTGGATCTTCTTTTTCAGAGCACTACCGGTACATGAAACAGAATTTTGTGAAAAAATGTAAACAATATGGATATTGTACGGAGATATATATGATTTATTCCATTATTTACTTCTGTGTCATTGTCACTTTGTTGTCCAACTCTTTTGGCATTGAAGCTTCTGGGAATTCATCATAGCCACAGCCAGCAAAGAGGTCCGTTAAAACATTCTGTAAATGATAGTCAATAGCATCATTAGAATGTGGTTGGCCTGCAATTTCAGTCAATTGAACTGACACATTGCTATACTGGAACATTAACGACTGAAAGATGAAACATTATAGCGCAAACTCAGTGACTCAGTGAATGGACCCTTACGGGTGCATTTGATTTCATTTTACACTCTCAAGAGTTAAATTATATTTAAACATCTGAATTACATAATTTTCAAGAGTCCACACATAGTGGAGCGGGTTAGCAAAACCATTGTTCACTTTTTGAGAAAAGTGTGAAAATTGGTACACGCATAGCCAAAGACATTTAAAAAATATTTGGATGTGGAGGCATCTTGAATTCCAAGATGGCGGCCCCAAAATCCAAGATGTCTGCCCAGAAATGTGGTTTTTCCTTCATAACTTGAAATGCATTGATTTTACGCCCATAAATGTATTGAACGTTAATACGGAGTTAGCCATTACGGACGATTTGGTACCAAGTACGTGTCTGTATCTCCTACGGTTCTTGAGATACAGCATATAGGTACTTTCACAGATTGAGCAGAGCAAGACATTTGTAACATTGATTCTTAAGTCAATCAAATGGTCATACAGACATGAAAATTGGTACACACTCTGCAAACCCCACTATTTCTAAAAGTACTGCTTGCCCTGCAAAATTCCAAGATGGCAGCCCCCAAAATCCAAGATGTCTGTCCAAAAATGTGGTTTTTCCTTCATAACTTGAAATACGAAGATCTTAAGCCCCATAGATGTATTGAACGTTAATACATTTTGATACCAAGTACATGTCTCTATGTACTACGGTTCTTGAGTTACAACATATCCGTATTCATGAGGCACCAAAAGTGTAACATTTTGGCACATTTCACTATTTAACTCAAAGATCCCTTAATCACTTTCAGGAATCATTTTCAGGAAATGGACCTACATGTATCTGCTATCATAAACCACTTCAAGTTTCTCAATTGATGAAACGGGTCAGGAGTTATTAAACCGATCGTAAAGGGCTGTTTCAGTGCTAAATTTGCTGCGTATAGTTAGCGAACATAAGCCACCCAGAAATGTCTGTCTGTGCATCTGCCCTTCACAATAAGGGTATATGTGAAGCGGACACAAGTGTAGCATGTGTCTAGTATAATGGTATCATATGCTAATAGGCGTAATAGTGTGATATATGCAATAGTGTAATAGGTTTAATAGTGTAATATATGCAATAGAGGTATACTGTAATATGGCAATACATGTAATAGTGTCATAGTGTAACATGTGTAATAGTGTAATAGGGTAATGTGTGTAATAGTGTCATAGAGTAAGATGTGTAATAGGGTAATATTGTAATAGTGTCATAGTGTAACATGTGTAATAGGGTAACATGTGTAATAGTGTCATAATGTAACATGTGTAATAGTTTCATGGTGTAACATGTGTAATAGGGTAATATGTGTACTAGTGTTATAGTGTAATATTTGTAATAGTGTCATAGGGTAACATGTGTAATAGTGTCATTGGGTAACATGTGTAATAGTGTCATAGTGCAATATGTGTAATAGGGTGTAATAGGATAATGTGTAATAGTGTCATAGTGTAACATGTGTAATAGTGTAATAGGGTAACATGTGAAAAAGTGTCATAGTGTAACATGTGTAATAGTTTCATAGTGTAACATGTGTAATAGTGTCATAGGGTAATATGTGTACTAGTGTCATAGGGTAATATGTATAATAGTGTCATGGTGTAACATGTGTAATAGTGTCATAGTGTAAGATGTGTAATAGTGTCATAGTGCAACATGTGTAATAGTATAATAGGGTGTAATAGGATAATATGTGTAATAGTGTCATAGTGTAACATGTGTAATAGTGTAATAGGGTAATATGTGAAATAGTGTCATAGTGTAACATGTGTAATAGTGTAATAGAGTAATATGTGTAATAGTGTCATAGTGTAACATGTGTAATAGGGTAATGGGTTAATATGTGTAATATTATAATATATGTGCAATAGTGTAATAGGGCAATTACACTATACAGCTATTTTGTATACCACACTCTTACCTTAATGCACATATATTACACTATTACACATATTAACCCATTACCCTATTACACATGTTACACTATGACACTATTACACATATTACCCTATTACGCTATTACACATGTTACACTATGACACTATTTCACATATTACCCTATTACACTATTACACATGTTACACTATGACACTATTACACATATTGCCCTATTACACTATTACACATATTACCCTAATGCACTATTACACATGTTACACTATGACACTATTACATATATTACCCTATTACAGTATACCGCTATTGCATATATTACACTATTAGCCCTATTACACTATTGCATATATTACACTATTACGCCTATTAGCATATTATACCATTATACTAGGACACATGCTGCACTTGGTGCGTCCGCTTCAGATATACACTTATTGTGAAGGGCAGATGCACAGACAGACATTTCTGGGTGGCTTATGTTCGCTAACTATACGCAGCAAATTTAGCACTGAAACAGCCCTTTACAATCGGTTTAATAACTCCTGACCGGTTTCATCAATTGAGAAACTTGAAGTGGTTTATGATAGCAGATACATGTAGGTCCATTTCCTGAAAATGATTCCTGAAAGTGATTAAGGGATCTTTGAGTTAAATAGTGAAATGTGCCAAAATGTTACACTTTTGGTGCCTCATGAATACGGATATGTTGTAACTCAAGAACCGTAGTACATAGAGACATGTACTTGGTATCAAAATGTCCGTAATGCCCAACTTTATATTAACGTTCAATACATCTATAGATCTTCGTATTTCGAGTTATGAAGGAAAAACCACATTTTTGGACAGACATCTTGGATTTTGGGGGCTGCCATCTTGGAATTTTGCAGGGCATGCAGTACTTTTAGAAATAGTGGGGTTTGCAGAGTGTGTGTACCAATTTTCATGCCTGTATGACCATTTGATTGACTTAAGAATCAATGTTACAAATGTCTTGCTCTCCTCAATCTGTGAAAGTACCTATATGCTGTATCTCAAGAACCGTAGGAGATACAGACACGTACTTGGTACCAAATCATCCGTAATGGCCAACTTCGTATTAACGTTCAATACATTTATGGGCGTAAAATCAATGCATTTCAAGTTATGAAGGAAAAACCACATTTCTGGGCAGACATCTTGGATTTTGGGGCCGCCATCTTGGAATTCAAGATGCCTCCACATCCAAATATTTTTTAAATGTCTTTGGCTATGCGTGTACCAATTTTCACGCTTTTCTCAAAAAGTGAACAATCTGCCCTAATAAGAGAGCTAAACCGCTCCACTAACAATTAGACAATGGAGAATAATTGTTATTTTGACCAACGACTAGATTCAACATCACAAACTAGCAACTCAAACCCCAAATACTGTTTTCAAACGTCAGTAGTAGCATATACGAGCAAACCTTCCAATTCTCCCCCTCTATTTTTCATTAGTGCATTATTCTTAAACACTCAAACTTTCGCTCAAACTTTCTTGGGGGCTTTGAAATGGATTTCTTTTGATGTGCAGATCTTGTTGAGCTGGTCATTTTGAAAGTAGCTCTCAAGTCAAAAAAAAGTGTGGGCACCCCTGCTATAAACAATGCCACCCCATTTCTTAAAGAACATCATCATCATCATCAAGTCCAATTTAACCCTTGAACACTAAACATCAAAAATTATGTTGACATCATAGAAGGTAGGCTTCTCTGACTTGGGAGCAGTGGGAAAAAATACACCCATAAAGCGATGCAAGTTTGCAACCACTTCATTCAGAGACGGTCGTAGGAGTAAGGTGCAGATGCAAGATTATTTTGTGTGGTTCACAACTTACTGTGATGCCATATACATAGTTGCAGTGGGTGGGTATGTGTAATGTGGTTATTATAGAGATTGCTGGCTTCTCAGAGGACTGAAGTGTCGCTTGAGGTCAGGAAGGAGATCAAGTTCTACCAGTTCTACCAACACACACACACACACACACACACACACACACACACACACACACACACACACACACACACACACAGTCACACACACACACACACACACACACACACACACACACACACACACACACACACACACACACACCCACACACACACCCACACACACAGTCACACACACACACACACACACACACACACACACACACACACACACACGCACACGCACACGCACACACACAACACTGCCCCAATTATCTATATGATTTTGTGTGTAGAGTAACAAACCTCAGTGAGGGTAGATGGATCGAGTTTCTCTTTGGGTTTTCTCATCTCCAGAGAAAGAACCGTCTCGATCTCAAACAGTTTCAGGCCTTCGATGCTTGTTTTTGGATTGAAACAGCAGCCACCTGAAACCACATGCATTCAGATGCGATATTGGCTCCAAAGATACAGACGCAAGTGTTCGACAGGAATGCTTTACCTACTGACCAGATCATACCTGTTGCATTGCTAATCCCATGCAGCATGTTATTCTCCATGCCTCCAAGAAGGATTGAATCCACAATGATGCCGGAGTCTATCAGCTTGGTAGCAACCGGAACTGGGTCTCTGTTTGATCTACGGGGCAGATGGTGAAATCATGATTTGCAAAACCACATCAGAGGCCACATTACAGTAGACTTTGACAGTATTTTAAGTGCTGAGTAAAAATGCAAACACGACAGAAACATTTACCCATCATCCGTCCCATCTGTAAGACATATGATGCGCAGTCTGCAATCTCTGAACTTAGTCTTGACTTTTTCCAACTCCTTCGCTCCATGGTGCAGCGCATCGTAGAGTCTGGTGCACCCCGTTGCTTCCAGATTGTGAATGTGATCCTATAAATGTAAGCCATTTATAGTATCTTAATGATAATCTAATATAATATGAAAAATAACGTAAATATTATTTACATTATTTTGTGTATTACAATCCTTCTCAATGCTAAGTTCCACTGCCGAGGAGGTGCAAGCCACCACACATCTTCATTACACAACGCTCACTAGCTGAGAACGGCATGAGGCATATTTACTGATTGTGAATCAACCTGGGCACCATTGTTGTGTTCGGATGGGATACGGCGGCAAGATTAGCGCTGAAACGTTAAATGTCTGCTGAAGTTAATCACTGCAGCCCATGCTTTGTTTCTTCCAGCCTACTTCAAGGTATGGCTACACCTAACGTGACTAGTAACGGGACCACAATGTACCGGCAAAAACAGTCACTTGTATTAGAATTGGAAGTGTTGATTTAGATCAAGAGTTATTCATGTTTAAAGATTTTTCTGCCCATAGGGTAATGGGCATTTGACATTGTCAAAATGTCAAATGTCAAACATTGTCAAACATTTTGGCAATGTTTGACAATAATAGTTTGCTGCAATCTATCACAGGACAATCACAGGACAATAAAGACAATACAATGGGAAAATTACCTTGAATTTTTCCAGAGTTTCTGTGAACGTGTGGAGGGTTTTCACTAGAGAGTCAAACTTCACAAGTCCTATCACATGATGGAAGTCATAAGCCATGGTCCGAGTGGCAAAGTTATCAAAGAGCTCCTTGACGGCGTCGATCCTCTTGATATCCACACTTCCATAAGATTTCTCATTCATAGAGGAACTTGCATCTACTAGTACCTAATGAAAAAAAAAAAAAAAACACACACACACAATGAGAATGAATGTGACACTTTCTGTAGACATGCGATAGCCAAATCCCCATTGAATGTATACATTTCATTTTCTTCCACTTTTTCAAGTCACATGTTCAAATATTGTCTCAAATGAGTGTTGAATAGGTCAACTCCTGCAGAATACCCGGATGTGTTGTGACGCAAATGAGCCGCAGATCAATGTGCAGCGTATCCAGGAACTTCTGAGTCTCAAAGTTAGAGAACCAAAACAAGACAGTCTTCAATGTAAACATTGATTTACTGTGCGGGTTACCATTTGAGGAGTGGTTAGGAGAAGATGAAAATGCAATGTAGTTAAACAAAGACATGCAGACATCGGGGAGAAAGAGTTGGATAAGCTGAAGTTGTGTTGTAATGAAGCTGGGACTACGAAACAAACAAGTTGGCGTATGGGGTGTTTCCAGACCTTCCTGAAAACTGTATCTTTTCAGGTCAATAAGTGTCAATAACTGTCAATGGACATTATGACAAGTAGCTTAGGTTATATGCTGCCTTTTTGTTTTGTTTGTTTAGTGAATGTGGCTGCAATCATTATTTTTTTTATGGGACTATATAACTCTACCTTTTCATGAATTGTGTCAATAACTGTGACTGACCATCATGGCCATGGCCAGTGTCTTAGGCAGTCATTTGTCGTTTATGGGACTAAAAATATGTGTATTCTGAAACAATTGTAACTAAAGAAGTTACTGTGTTTTCTTTAATTATGTATGTAAAATGTGGTCAAAAACAATTTCCTATGAAAGGTCATGGGTTGTTAGCTGATTTACCACTGTTGTTTGTCACTCGTCGAGAGGTGGTAAACTGCTTACTTTTATTTCAAGCTTTACTCTCACCAATACTAGAAATGAATCAGCAAAAGACAGATATTGTAAACATTACCAGAATTGCCTCTTTTGGAGTCCTGCTTGTGACAAAGGTATGGTCCTCTCTGCTGTCTCCAGTTCTTTGTACACAAATGCAAAACAAAAAACAGTAACAAATTAATTTATTTAGATGGTAGATGGACAGTAATAACAAAAGAAGTCAAAACATCAGAGTTATATATAACCACATAAGAGTTACCGTACCCCCAAAATGTGACTATGACCTCATGACATAGGAAGCAAATAAAATACTCACTTGGCTGCCAGTTTGTTGACATCCACAATTGTCACTTTGCCAGTTCGACAGCTAAATACTTGGATCATCTCTGGGGCTGCTTTGTGTTTACCAACATAAACACCAAGTTCATCTACCAAGTAGGAAAAACATGGCTAGCAATCATTTCTTTGGTTGTTTTCCAAGAGTAATCGTAATTATTTACACAGACAGTAGTATACATTATTGCATGGCATGCCATTTGTATGATGATGATAATGCTGATGATGGTGTTGCACTTGTGTTACCTTCATTAAGTAGAACGAGTCGTGGCCCATTTAGACCTACATCCTTCAGACGTAGTGGTGGAGTTACCATCAGATAAGGGAATTCTTTCAGTCCTTCTGCCATGCTAGCGAAGGTCTTCTCCATATTAATCTGAAAGCTTGAATTCAATAGTTAGTACTAATGCAGTATTGCTCACACACGCACAAACACACACACACACACACACACACACACACACACACACACACACACACACACACACACACACACACACACACACACACACAATACATACTTTTGTCCTGGCACGTTGTCAATCCACAGTTGGTATGTTCTGATGAATGGAGGCAGACTGAGTAAAATCTTCTCAATGTCAGTTGCTCTCCTGAGTGACGTTTCTCTCAAGTTATCCTCACTGCAGTTTGGAAGTTTCTCTCCGTCTGAACACAAAATATAAATAAAATAAATAAAATAATTGCACTGAAGTTAATCTTTAATAGAGAATGTTCATGACAAATTAGCTCAGTGTATTGCTAAGTTTCATTTAAATTTACTGTAGATCCGTTCTGCTTATATATTATATCCCTTTGTTAGGGACCCATAGAAAGCCATGCTTTCGACATTATTATGTAGAAAGTTGTGTTAAGTTATAACACAAATATACATGTATATTGGACGTAAGCATTGCATTTACCTCTGATTTTCTGGAGAACGTATGATCTTTCAAAGACACCCGTTACTCCAGGTACCTTGACTGGGTCACTGAAACGTACACCTTTTTGAGATTTAAGATCCATTCGTGCATAGTTCTCAGGTTCTGATGTGTCTTTCTGCCAAAATAAGAAAGTAAATACTGTATTGTACTATACAGTATTGTACTCTCTCTCTCTCTCTCTCTCTCTCTCTCTCTCTCTCTCTCTCTCTCTCTCTCTCTCTCTCTCTCTATATATATATATATATATATATATATATATATATATATATATATATATATATATATATATATATATATATATACATACCGTATTGTCCCGAATATAAGACGACTCGGTTATAAGACGACCCTAATTTTTCAAGACCGATTTACAGAAAAAAGAACATTGAATGTCAAATAGTATAGCCCCTGAATATAAGACGACTCCATTTTTGGGATATTTCCATTGGGAAAAAAGCATAGTCTTATATTCAGGCCAATAGGGTATAACAGTATATGTATATATATATATATATATATATATATATATATATATATATATATATATATATATATATATATATATATATATATTTTTTTTTTTTTTTTTTTTCCTATAAGCAGAGGAGGAGGGAATACTCCTCTCTCTGCTGCCCCATCTGGCGGAGTCAGGTTACAGAAGTCATTGCTTGCTGTCATTTCCTTGTGTCCATTGTGTTTAGGTATAATTGTCTGTAATTGAACCATTATTTGGCTTGACAACATGGAGGAAAAAAACAACACCATGGGGAAAGGGAGGGTGCCGCTGCACCACGGAGGTGTTTTAGGGAATTAATTTGCCAAAATAACAACATTAGTGCGGGAATGCCTCTTCCCCAATTCTATATGGCCAAATAATGTCTAACAGGCATGGAGACTAAAATCCGGCAACGTTTCTTCTGCCCAATTGGCTTAGTTCCACTCCATGCCTCAATAATCCCAGAGGGACAATATGTCCTTGAGATTATTCACTAAAATCAAAGTAGCACTCAGCAGCTCCCATGTATTTCAGCCGCTCACCACAGAAAGAATCTTTACATACTGTACCTCTGCTTCAGAGATGAGATAGGCCCAGCAGAGTGTTGAATTCTCAAACACATCAAGGTCCTCAATGATCTTTTCACCTCTTTTTTCCCCCAGTCTCGGCAAAAGTTCTCTAAAGAGTGTGTACAAGCCTTCCACGATGGCGATCTAAAGGAGAAGAGAATATTTACCCAAAATTAAGAATTATGAATTGCAACGAAAGAACCAATGTACACGATTCTATTCAAGAAATATAGGAGCCCCATGTGTAAAAGTATAATTGATGATTAAAAGTTGATGCCATCTCATACGGTTTACCTTCTGAGTCCTGGTCAGAAGCTCATTCCGAAAGATAAACTGATACAATGCTTGGGCCAGAGGGTTGCATCCAGTGAGTCGTCGTATGTATGCAACCACTTTCTTGAATCCTAATCCAGATAGATTTTCCTGAATAAACATACATTTCTGGGTTACATCATGTTTGCAATTTAACCCAGATCTAAATCCAAACTACAGCTACAGCTAAGAAAGACTTGATGTTTCTTGACAAACACATCAGGAGAGATAAAATAAATAAATAAATAAAATTATTTTATTTTATTTTATTATTTAAATAAAATATTAAATATTAAATATTATTATTACCCTTATTATTATTATTTGGTTTCTAGAAAAGAATATGGAGGGGTGAAGCAAGTGGATACAATAACATTTCAGACAATATTTAAAAATAAATTTAAAAAATAACTGAAAATGCACATCCCTCACAATTAGAAGACCAATAGGATTTACATGGGTTTGTATAGGTAGGGGGGCAGGGCAGCAAATATCTATAATTGCTGAATCAAGTAAATTAAACTGTCAAGGTTGTTGTTCACATAATCATGAGTAGATGATAAAAGTATTATTTTTAAGTGAAATATAAGCCTACATTTAAATGATTATTTGATGAACAGACAAAGAATATACAGTACATTGGCAAATTATAATAAGAAAAAAACTGTACTTTTGCAATTGCATAAAGTGAGGAGAAGAAGACACTCAGTCCTTTCTGTGTTTGCTGGACTGAAGGCACAACATCATTGATGAAGACGTCATTAGTCTTTGCAGTCTTTCCGTAAAATGAGGACAAAGTGAAGTAAACCATCGACTCCTCAGAAATGCCACAGTTTTGCAATGCGCCTTCATTACTGATGCATTCTCCACTGTATAATAGATAAGAGGGGAAAATATATGGGTAGTCTTATTAATCATGTCCATGACATTTCATTTCATTCAATGATCTTGATTGAATTACCTGTAATGGAGAACATGTGCCGGGATTGCACTTTCATTTGCAAGTTTGAGTTTCAAGGTGTTGATGGTGTCAGTTGCCAGGTCCACTTTGATCTCAAAGTTTCCCTATGGAGAAATGTGGTAACGGTAACAATAGGTATTTGAGCATTCACATGATGAGCGATGATTTTGTAACCAATGCTGGTGTCACCAAGCACATTCGAGCCATAGAGGCGCTGATGAGAACTCGTCTTTGATAAATCATATCTTGGTCAATTCTGGACCATTTCGCCTTCTTTTCACATGACAGGCGGGATTTTCCCTGGTTGGACATAGCGCGTGGAAGGAACATGTTATACCAACCAGATCCAGTCCCCTCCATCTGGCGCCCCGGCTGGCCAGGGGGAGGTACAACCCCAATTCCGTTGAAGTTGGGACGTTGTGTAAAATGTAAATAAAAACAGAATGCATTGATTTGCAAATCGTTTTCAACCTCTATCCAGTTGAATACACCACAAAGACAATATATTTAATGTTCAAACTGATAAACTTTATTGTTTTTTGAAATTATACAATCTTTTGTAAATTGATCCCTGCAACACGTACCAAAAAAGTTGGGACGGGGGCAACAAAAGACTGGGAAAGGTCATGAATGCACAAATAACGCCTGTTTGGAACATTCCACAGGTAAACAGGTTAATCTTAAACAGTTTAATATCGTGATTGGGTATAACAGGACCATCCCAGTCGTTCACAATCAAAGATGGGGCGAGGTTCACCACTTTGTGAACAATTCTGTGAGAAAATCATCCAACGGTTTAAAAACAATGTTTCTCAACATTTAATTGCAAGGAATTTGGTGATTTCATCATCTACAGACCATAATATAATCAAAACATTCAAAGAATCTGAAGAACTTGCTATACTAAAGCGACAAGGCCGAAAACCAACACCGAACACTTGTGACCTTTGATCCCTCAGGTGGCTCTGCATTAAAAACTGACATCATTGTGTAAAGGATATTACTGTGAGGACTCAGGAACACTCAGAAAACCATTGTCAGTTTACATATTTTGTCGCTACACCTGCGATTGCAAGTTAAAACTCTACCATGCAAAGCAAAGCCATACATCAGAAAGGTTGGTTTGAAAAAACAACCAGAAAAACAACCAGAAATGCCTTCACTGGGTACAATATCATTTGAAATGGTTAGACACAAAGTGGAAAAGTGTGCTGTGGTCTGATGAGTCCACATTTCTAATGATAGTGGACCCAGAGAAGGCATTTCTGGTTGTTTTTCAAACCAACCTTTCTGATGTATGGCTTTGCTTTGCATGGTAGAGTTTTAACTTGCACTCACAGGTGTAGCGACAAATTATGTAAACTGACAATGGTTTTCTGAGTGTTCCTGAGTCCTCACAGTAATATCCTTTACACAATGACGTCAGTTTTTAATGCAGAGCCACCTGAGGGATCAAAGGTCACAAGTATTCTGTGTTGGTTTTCAGCCTTGTTGCTTTAGTATAGCAAGTTCTTCAGATTCTTTGAACGTTTTGATTATATTATGGACTGTAGATGATGAAATCACCAAATTCCTTGCAATTGAATGTTGAGAAACATTGTTTTTAAACCGTTGGATGATTTTCTCACAGAATTGTTCACAAAGTGGTGAACCTCGCCCCATCTTTGATTGTGAACGACTGGGATGGTCCTGTTATACCCAATCACGATATTAAACTGTTTAAGATTAACCTGTTTACCTGTGGAATGTTCCAAACAGGCGTTATTTGTGCATTCATGACCTTTCCCAGTCTTTTGTTGCCCCCGTCCCAACTTTTTTGGTACGTGTTGCAGGGATCAATTTACAAAAGATTGTATAATTTCAAAAAACAATAAAGTTTATCAGTTTGAACATTAAATATATTGTCTTTGTGGTGTATTCAACTGGATAGAGGTTGAAAACGATTTGCAAATCAATGCATTCTGTTTTTATTTACATTTTACACAACGTCCCAACTTCAACGGAATTGGGGTTGTAGTTTAGAGCCCAGATTTACTGCATATTTTTGTGAGGGTATCTACCCTAGGGGACACAGGAAGAACATGGAAACTCCACACAGAAAGGCCCTTTGACCAACCCTGCCTTGGGTATGGGCACTGATGGCTGAGGAGACACGTCACACGTCGCCAGCACCCACAGCAGCACCCTGAAGCCAGGACCTTCTAGCTGTGAGGCGACAGCACCAACCACTGTGCCACCGGGTGCTTTTAAATCCCAAATCTATTAGACGAACATAACAACTTGGGGGACTGCGTGACAAACACGCCTATGACCACACCTCCAGTCGCAAATAAAGGTGTCGGAATAAGGAATAGTAGCTAAGGGAAAAAGAAAGGTGATGAAAATAACAATAAGGGAATTTGTTACGGGCTTCGGACCGCATCACGGACAACACATGTTACGACAATCGCGCCCTGTGAGACAGGGCTTATGATGTTCTAAGGAAGATGTTGTTGCTGATTTGCTTTCTTAAGTACAAGTTCAGAATGAGTCACATGATCGTCACCATTAAATTATTCAGCTCACCCTCAGCATCACGTGGCATCGAACAGTATCTTCTCCTGCTTCTAAGACTTCTTGCCTTTGCATTGCATTGCTTTAGGTTCTGCTTTGGTGTAAATATTGCATACAGTTCTGCTTCATTTTCAATGTGTCTGTCTTTTAAAGACCCTGTGTATTAGACAAAAATGAATGAAGTTATAAACAAGGTTTGGGGGGTACATCATTAAACTGGCCTCAGCTGCAGATAGTTGTCTTGAAGAGGTGTTTTTTTAGTGAGGTTTTGAATAAGGACGGAGAGGTAGTAGCAGGTAGGATTGATCCAGGTTATTGAGTGATTTGTAGGTGGTAGCAGAATATATTGGTCAGATCGGCTCTATTGCATTAAACATGCCAACGTTTTGGCAGAGGTTCCCTCTCGCAAAGTTTGGAGTGTTTATAGTGTTCATTTACATCTCTTTGATATAACTTTGACACTTACATTTAGAGGTTAGATGTCTGACAAATGTTTGTTTGAACTTTACAAAAAAAATAATCCATTCTTACATGTGTTGAAGTAAGGGTCATCAGTCAATGGCATTCCATCAGCAGTGTACAGGCAGACACCTTTGGAATTCCCAACGTTTTCCAGGTAGCAGATCCTTAACATCAGATCTTCAACTGTGTTTTGTACAGGGTCTATATCTAAATAGACATTAACCTCATAAAATGTGGAAATATAACCCCACCAACTTGAAGGCATTTCCATAACAAATATATGTAACATCACTCACTCAGACATACAGTAATTATATTGAAAATGAGATAATTCAATAATGTATGAATTAATGTAGGGTGAAGAAATCAAAAATAAAATTAAACTGAGAATAGAAACAATAAAATAATTCAATAGATGGTTAGGGTCAAGCTACTGTTTAAATGATGACTTCTGTAGATGCCATTACTCACCCCCAATAGATTTTGGTTCAGAACAATGGGGGAATCTGTACTTGACGCAGAATGTGTTAAATGTCTCCACTGATTTGCAATCGATTTGCAATGAGTTCTCTGGTGCTCGTAATCTTCCAATTGTGTTTCTCATTGCTAAAAAACGATTCTTCTCCACTTGGGTAAAGCCTGAAAATATGTATTTGAAATGCAAAAGGAAATAATGTAATTTAATCATCTTCAAGTGTCATCATCAAGCGTCTTCTTTCTATTTGGTGTTGTTGTGTAATCAATTTAGGCTGTGAAAGCATTTGTCATTTTAGATTATAGGCCTATACTAAAAATCACACCGACCCAAAGTGCGCACAAACTCAGCCACATCTTACAACATCTATTACAACACAATGTTTGCGTTATAGTGACAAAACATGTTGTAATCAATGTTGTAAGATGTGGGCTAATGGTTCTCGAGTATGCACGCATGCATATACAGTATATATTGAAAGTCTACAACAGCATGCTACTGTCATGAACAGAGAATTAAAGTTAGTTCATATTTGGTTCATACTTGATGAGTATGCGACTACACGCCTCCCATTATATTGGATTGTAATGGATTTTCAGTGCATGTTCGGACTAATGGGAGTACTAATGGGTACTATGGGACTTCGGAACTTAGATTTGTCCCCAGTCAGTTTGACATAGACAAATACAGACATCTGACTGCATATACAGTATGGGAACAAAAGAGACACAGACAGACAGTTACCTGTGGGTGTCCCTGGAACAGAATATTTGAATATCTGACGGCACCGGTGCAGAAGTAAACTTGTTTTGAAAGCTCCAACCTTCCAGCTCAAACCGGTTGGACAATAGCCTGACCTTTACAGTATGTACTGTATACTGATAATTGATGGGATATTAATTTTCTGATTCTTTTCACTTTTTGTAGGCTAGAGCATACACTGAACACAAAGTCTTCACTTGACCAGGCCTAGGGTTATCAGACTTAATAATATTTGCTGACCTTTAGATAATTTGTCTAAAAGCTATTAGGCCTATTACTCATTGTGTTTTATTTCACAATTGCATTTATACGCCATTTAAATCCAATAATCTTACCCATGGTGTTTAAGTCTTCTTCTGTGACACCATCTATGAAGTCTCGTTCATCTCTGACACCAAACTGAATGAATTGGTTGTAATAAGCCTCCAGTCTGTGCCTTTCAAGTAGGTTGTATATTATGGTGGCCATCTGGGAAAGAAAGAAAAAAAAAAAAAGAAATCAAAGTAAATAAATGTTATTTTTGTGTAGCTGCCAGAGAGGTAAACACTGTCAATAACCATGTCAATAATAATTTCATATAGTCTCTCACCTTGCATCGTAATGTGCTGCTTACAGTCTGACCGTTTCACTTTCTGTTTCCAGGTTTTATTTGCTAATAAGGGTGTGGCTTAAGAAACAAAACATACTGGAACATCTTCAAAGTAAACGTTCCCATTATAAACTGTACAAGGTATAATGATATTTGATGATGATGTCAATTATAGAACTAGAATGTGTACAGTTTTTCACAAAATCCTGGGAGCGTGAAAATGGTGGCAGAGGGCAAAAATAGCATCATGTCAAAAATGACAATCTCATACATTTATTTACTTCATTTCCCTCACAGGCATGTGGGGCCTCTAAGAGTAGATTTATGTTATTGGTTTAATAAAAATCCGACCTTCTTGCTAGGTTAGGTACTGCATGGGTGGAGCTGAACTACAAGCAAATATTCCATAAATACGTATTGTTCAGTAAAGTGCTTTACAGTACAGCGTTTTTTCAGTATAAATATGTTACTTTTAGAATAAACTGTTTACATTTTTGTCAACTTCCATCTATTGGGCAACTTTCTCAATAGACCCATTGGCTACTGATGACAGTGGAAGTGCTTCGTGTCTGTAGTACTATACTTGCGACTGTGCGGACCAAAAGCCTTGACGGTAATGGGAGGGACTATTTTGCAGATCCCGTAACCCCACACATTGTATTGTATGGTTGTAAATAGAGATTACAATTGGATTCTGAGGTAAAACTGCCTTCTCTCGATTATTTTCTTCTCCACAGTACTATCTGGTGGCAGAAAGTGGCAGTGTAATTGTGAGGTAGCAAAGTTTTACACTGTGAAGTGCTTTTGCCATAACTGCATCACTTCTGTTTTTGTTAGAAGAAAAATGGTGAGATAAGGTTTTAAAAAGAGAGGTCCATTTGGAACTGGGGTGACATTTTTTGCTAATTCTAGTCCTCTAGGCCCAGTACAACAATATGATTTCAAATTAATATTACTGTAAAAAAAAAAAAAATGGCCTCGGTGAATAAAACTGTGGACTAGAGCTTGACTCTTTGACAAAAAAACCTACGCTCGCTCCCATTAGGCTCAATCGTAACAAAATCATTTATAGAAAATCCTCTGTTGTGAATTTGTGAAAATAAATGATATCCGGCAGCTTAGATTCAACTTAAAATAAGCATACTAAGTCCTCATGATAGAAGGGGAAAAAATAAAATGAGATGATGTGATTCAGTGTTTTAAATACAATACATTAAATACCAAACAGCTCGTATTTTCACAGTTCACTGTTTCCAGGGCTCATTCAGAGATGTATTTTGAAGTTATATCATGTATTTATTTATAGTTGTAAAGTGTGTAAGGTGTTTTCTGGGTTTTGTAGTGCAATCCACTGAAAGGGCCTCATGAGGTGGTGTGCAGTGAGTTAATGAGCTTGTTAATAGAACAAAGCCTAAAACGGCTTTGAGTGATAAGCAGACAACGGAACAATCAATCACCCCAAAATCTGACACCATTATCTTCAGCACAAAAATAACATTTCTCAAATGATTGCTTCCCCTGTAAAACTGATTTAGGAAATTATTGCAAAATGAGTCATGTGCAGTATATTGAAATAAAACTATATTCTGCATATCAGAAAAGAAGTTGGAATTGGAATTTCACAAGCAAGACAAACCAGCAGCCTCAACCGCTCCCCCAAACTATGGAATGCAAACACCATCACATCATACCATTATGAGCTTATAGAAAATTCAGAAAATGTGTTTTTTTTGTCCCCCTATAACAATAGAACATTTAAGAAGATATTTGTGATGATTTGAAAACAAATCATCATTCTGAGCTCACACAGCACACAAAGAAATAATGCAGATTGTCTGCTTTGCTTTCAAAGAAAAGGGCTGCCAATTCAATCACTGGCAGATCATGTCCGCTGGGTTGTCAATTCATTCATTACTTTACTCACGATCAACCGGGTTTAATCTTACGCTGCACACGGTGCTGCTTCACATGCTCATCCCTGAGACTGGTTCACCTCATAGAGTAACAGGTTCACCCCCTGCCAGGTGTACTTGTGGCTCTGTCTCGACTTGATTACCAGTTAGTTCATCTGCCAGCGAACACACTGCCCTCAGAGCACTGGTTCAATTAATGTTCTCCCTGTGTGACCCAGCTGGTGTTTTACACAACCTTCTGTGAACATTCATTTGATTCACCTCTCAGGGGAGCTCTGATACGGATTTCTCTCTGCGAGTCTCAATTTCCATGTGGGGCTTAAGGCTTCGAGGGTTTGAGGACGTTCATGTCTGTAGAAAAATGAAGAACAGCTTCACTTCACCATTAATTTATTTCAGTAGGTTTATGTGAATTTGTACAATTTTCTACTTTATGTTTAAGCTTAAACTCCAACACAAGCAACACCTAGGGCTAGGGTACCTTTTTTTTTTTTTTTTTACTATTTTGAAAAACCTTTCGGAATAGTTCAACATGCCAATCTATTGGCACATTGTGAGCGTGTAGACTGGCCATTTAAACTATTGAAAAAAAGTTTTTAAACAGTTTAAAAAGGCAAAAAAGTTAAGGGATAAGCGGTGGCGAAAATCTAGGCCTTGGTCAAAATCATTACTTAAATAGGGCCCCTGTTGCTGTTCCAAGTGCATCGACTCAGGTGACCCAAACCTGATGAGAATTTGGAATTCTATTCATAGATAAGACGTTCCAAATTATTATGCAAATCATGTTTTTGTTTGATTTTCCAACATATTTGATGCAAATGATGATCAGCATAATTTTCAAGTCTTTAGCTGTCAATTCTTATTTCAAATGTTATTGAACAAACCTCCTAATGAAAACAGAATTTAGATAATAAATTAAAAACTTGGAACAGTGCGTTTCGCACTGTTCCAGATTATTATGCACATCATAGTTTCAAGACATTTTCTAGTTTGTAAAGAACTGAAAATAGTAATTTATTGAATTCATAGCAATAATGAGGTCATATGTACTGGGAAAAAAGCTATTTCAATCCATAACATCTTAACAGGTCAAGTGCTAACATAGGACCCCTTGTTTGATAGCAGCTTGCGTCCATCAAACTTGTGAGTTTATGGAGAGTTTCTGCTTGAATGTCTTTGCAGGATGTCAGAACAGTCTCCCAGAGTTGCTGTTTGGATGTGAACTGCCTCCCACTCTCATACTGTACATTTTTCAGTACAGTCTTGTTCAGTGATGAGTGCCGTGCAACCCTGGATGGTCCAGATGGATGGAGTAGTGGATGGTTGGTGCATGGCCAGTTTGGCCACCAAGTCCCAACAAGGCTGCAACGTCAGCAAGGAGGTGGCGGAGTCATATTTTGGGCCGGAGTCCTAGGGAAAGACCTGGTCGGCCCCTTTAGATCTTTTGCTCGAGGATGCTCCAGACATTCTCAATAGGATTGAGGTTAGGGGGAGGGGGGGATGGGGGCCACACCATGATTTTTTTTTTCCCCTTTTATGCCCATAGCCTGCCAATGAAGCTGAGGTATTCCTTGCAGCATGAGATGGTGCATTGTCGTGCTTGAAGATGATTTTGTTTCAGAAAGCATGATTCTTCGCTTTTGTACAGTGGAAGAAAGTGGTCAGTCAGAAACTCAACATACTCTGCAGAAGTCATTTTCACACCTTCAGGGACCCTAAAGGGGCCGACCAGATCTTTCCCTAGGATTCCGGCACAGAACATGACTCCGCCACCTACTTGCTGACGTCGCAGCCTTATTGGACGGCACTCATCAATGAACAAGACTGTTTGAAAATTGGTCTTCATGTACAGTATGAGGGTGGAAGGCAGTTCACATCCAAGCAGCAACTCTGGGAGGCTGTTCTGACATCCTGCAAAGACATTCAAGCAGAAACTTTCCATAAACTCACAAGTTTGATGGACGCAAGCTGCTATCAAACAAGGGGTCCCATGTTAACATGTAACTGGACCTGTTAACATGTTTTGGATTGAAATAGCTTTTTTTCCCAGTACATATGACCTCATTATTGCTATGAATTCAACAAATTACTATTTTCAGTTCTTTACAAACTAGAAAATGTCTTGAAACTATGATGTGCATAATAATTTGGAACAGAGCTTTTTAAGTGTTTAATTTATTTTCTAAATTCTGTTTTCATTAGGAGGTTTGTTCAATAACATTTGAAATAAGAATTGACAGCTAATGACTTGAAAATTTTGCTGATCATCATTTGCATCAAATATGTTGGAAAATCAAACAAAAACATGATTTGCATAATAATTTGGAACGCTATTCGTAGATAAGACGATTCACTATAGTTGACTGGTTTCAGTTTTATGAGTCATGCTGACCAACGTTTGGTGACTCAGCCTACAAATGTAATCCCTCTACACCTCACATCTTATATAACGCTTTGTTTATGTGTCAAATAAACGAAACAGATATACTAAATCCACCGCACGGCTATTTTCACGATTCATTTATTTTTGAATGCAGAGAAGAGCAGGAATTACAGTGGGGGGAAACGATATAAAATCAGATTAGAAAGATAATATAGTCCGTCAATCGAGAATGTCGTTGAACATCTTCCTCTTCTTGGACTGTCCCGTCTGTAGTTCCTGCCACTGGGCACGTCTGTTGATGAAGTGTGACAGGGCGAACTTTGCCCACGTGTGGCGCGCAAACTGGTCCGACCTCAACCTGGCTTCACTTGTCACTGGAAATGTCACAGAGACAGAGACAGAGAGAGAGTGAGAAAGAGAAATGAACACTAAAGGAAACTAAACACGGATCATGGCTTCGCTTAGGGGCAGATCTAGGCATGTGCATGGGGGGGCATGTGCCCCCCTAAATGACCACATTGACCAGTCTTCCCGACCAAACACGATGGCATGCAAAACAACCCACAATATTTAGGCAAATTAAAGTGCCTATATTTAAAATCATTTGAAACACTACTACTGCTACTAACTGACTACAGTTGTGGCACCACTAAAACCAACAGCATTTCATCATTGAAAACAGAAATTCCCAACACTGGTCCCAGGCAGTGTTGTTCTAGTCTGCGATTTTTAATTTTAGTTTCAGTTTTAGTCCACTTTTAATCACCAGTTTTAGTTTTTATCCTATTTAGTCTAACTCGTCCTTTTTTTATTTAGTCTAGTTTTAGTCGACGGAAAGTAAATCATTTTAGTATTTATTTTAGTCCATGAAACCATGATTTTATTAGTTTAGTTTTAGTCGACTAAAACTATTGTCATTTTAGTCTAGTTTTAGTCTGACAATTTAGTCTCCAATTGGTTCCAATATATCATTTAACTGGGGATCTCCTGGAATTTCCTGAAGGACCCCTGGGATCTAGAGTGTGTACAAGTGGAACCAAATGGACCCGCTAGTATTCATTTGTTTCACAAAAGGTCCCAAAAGAAACATCACTAGAAAAACATTGTGAAACACAACTTTATGTCATCAAATTGTGTTTCAGCATGTTAATGATTTTTTTTTTCAGACCTCCATTTCTAGGGAACACAGAATGGGGGGGGGGGGGGGGCGTTTTTTTTTTATCATGTCCACACAACATCTCTAAGGTATAATAATGGCAATCCCCTTTAACTCCTTAACTGTTTTACCACGACTTTTGGAGTGATTGGTTATTCTGTTGTCTGTTTATCACTCCAAAAGTCGTTTTGGGTTTTGTTTTATTAACAAGCTCATTAACTCACTGCACACCACCTGATGAAGTCCTTTGAGTTGTGATTACACTACAAAACCCAGAAAACACCTCACACACTTTACAACTATCATTGATAAATGATAAATTATATAACTTTAAATGCATTTATCTCTGAATGAGCCCTGGAAACAGTGAAATGTGAAAATACAGCCTGTTTTGCCAAATGTATTACAAAAAGCCGAAACACTTGATCAACTCATTTTATTTTTTCCCTTAAAGTAGACACCTTAAACTGTCTTTGGATATCATTCATTTGTACAAATTCACAACAGAGGATTTTCTATAAATTATTGTGTTAATATTGAGCCTAATGGGAGCGAGCCTAGCTTTTCTGCTGATCTGTCAAAGAGTTAAATAGGCTAAACTAGCATTCCAACTGAATTTTGAAACCATAGTTTCCCCACCAGCAATGTGTAATATAATGTGTGTTCAATTCATTCAATGTCAAAACACGATCTCATGTTGTGGCCAAACTAAGTTGTGGGCAGGTCTGATCTTTCTATTAGAAGAGTTGCGACATTGATGGGGCAGAAAACAGCCTGGTCACGTGGTTCATGTACTCGCACGAGCCCATAGACTCCAATGCATTCCGTAACTTTCGGTTGTCCCTTTTTGTTGTCTCTTCTCAATAGAAGTCTATGTATGAGCCTCCATTGGGCTGATCCCATGAAGTGAACGGAGTTTGCGTAAATCGGTCTATAATCTATTCCGCTTTGTGTTGCTAACATTAAGCTAACACTGTCACTCAACAACACAACGTTGATGTAACGTTACATTCTACAACCAGCAGCAGACTCTGCTGATTGCTTTATGCTAAATCCTGAGGTTTCTCTTCAGGTTTGTAATCTAGCTCTCATCTTCACTGGAAACGCTGTAGCCCCATCAGTGTAAAATGATGGAGCTAAACAACAAGTTGCTTAACAACAAGAACAAGTGTGAGCATGCGGGTCAATTTGGTTTCATTTTTATGCTCTCAAAGAGTTACATCAAGTCTCCACCAGTTAGCCGGGACCACCTGGAACCCTCTCAAGGACTACTGGTGGTCCCCGTACCACTGCTAGTGCTGTATACGGCATTTTCGGTGAAGATGAGACGTCGCACAACGGCGCTAGTTGTGAACAAGCATAAAGTATTGTCCCTGTCCACATCGATTTAGCGAAAATATTTCCATAAATCTTCTCTTCTCTTTGTCCCAATCCCGTGCAAAGCGTGCTGTTTTGTGTGAAAGGATTCGACCATAAAGTATGAGTAAAATCTCTGTCGCGTGTCTTATAGTTTTGTTAGTTGCAGAGCCTTCTTGGTGCTGCTGCTCTCAGTGCCGAACACCCAAAAGAGGAGGAGGAGGAGGATTTGTGGAGGGAGGGTGTGTTCGGTTACAGCCACGCTGAAGTGATCACAATGCCTAGTATATACAAAGTGATAGGCGACTGTGCTCCCGGACAGCCCCGACGTGCACCTCCGAACACAACGTAACTTCATAGCAAAATACTCCGCAAGAAGAGATACGATTATTATAACAATATATTTCGTGTCGTCTTCGTTCGTGAACGAAAATGACAATAGATTTTTAGATTAGTTTTTATTTTGTCAACTACATTTTCGTCTAGTATTTATTAGTCAACGAAATTGCATATTAATTTAGTCCCAGTTATTGTTTATACACATGTTTTTCGTTTAGTCTAGTCTCGTTTTCGTCCCGCAAAAAATGGTCGTTGACGAACACTTTTCGTTTTAGTTTTCGTTGACGAGAACAACTATGGTCCCAGGTGATCGACCCGCCATTACCTAGTTCCTGTGCGATGCTCTGCCTCTGACTGACCGAGGCGCTGTTCCACACGGCCTCCAGGACCCGACTGCCCAGCCGAGAGCACGCCATCTGGACGTACTGGCCCTGTGAGGACGGACAGACGGACAGACAGACGGACGCAGGGATGAGAGAGGAAATTGCCCCGATGAAGTCATGTGGAGTTGATAACAACAACAACAACAACAAGCATGGAAGCCAACAGACACAAAAGAGAACGTGGAGGAGCAGCAGCACCCTGCATTCATGCGTTATTAAAACAGTCTCTGGCATGTCCCATGGAATATTTAAAAAAAAGGCAGGCTAATGAATTGTCAAAGGGTTATATGAATTGTAGATATCTTGTAAAAAAAATCAAAGAAAATTCTAATTATGTAACTCTTTGAGAGCGTCAAATGAAACCAAATGGACCCGTATATGGGTCCATTTGGTTTCATTTTGACGGACCCATTCAGGTCCATTTGGTTTCATTTTGACGCTCTCAAGAGTTAAATATTTCATTCTAAAAGGGACCGTTTTTGTTAAACTCTCTCCAGTCACTTGGGCTGGGGACCACATGGAACCTTCTCAAGGACAACTGATTGAAAATCCATAACCTACAACATGTCAAACTCAAGTTTGACAAAAAATAAATAAATCATCCCGGCGGGATGATATTTAATTACTAATAGAACTGGTCCTCTGGTATATTTGCACACACTATGATCAGAAATGAATTCATTGTTTTACTTTCACAACTCAAATGATTTACTCTCTCATTTTACTGTGACAGCAGAGCTTGGCGAGGATCATGGAACAGGAAACTGAGCTTTAATAATGCATTTTCAGCTTTTAATGCAAGCGGTTTCATCTTGCAATTATCTTGCTGTTAGGGGACACTGATTCAAAGGAAAAATACTTTTTTGCTGGGACAGCTGGGGGTTTTTAAATTATGTTTTGGCCATAAATCAGTGCTCGAGCACCATTTTGCTGGGTAAAACAATATTGAACAAATGAAAAGTCGTAAAAAGTGTTTAACAAAAACTATTCAACTCCATTGGACCGTCAAACTGTCTGCAAAAAACAGTGAACTCCAATACCTCCGTCTCAATTGACAATAATATATAAAGTTACAACACCGACTTTGTCGAGGCAGTATTTCTTTGCCAGCAAAATGTATTCATTTCCTGAAACCAATTAGAGTCGAGTGATAATTCTTCCTGACTGCAGAGATAAATGGATATATACAGCCCCAGGCCCACACTACTACAGTGTTTAGGATAGCTAGTGATTTTACATTATTAAGCAATGCTTGCAGGACACTGTGTTGCCAACTACCAAAAGCCAAAATGCACTTAGTGGCACTTCCAAAATGCGAATGCGAAGTGGTTTTCAACCATTTTAATATTCTGCATTTTAGCCACGGAGGACCACCATTTGAGTTTAGTCTCTCGGACTTGTTCAGGAGAAATAACTGGTAAAATGTTGGTCAAAATAGCAATTCTTCTACATTTTCCAAATGTGTAGATTCTTGAAAAGTAGGTCATTCAGATGTTTAAATATAATTTAACTCTTGAGAGTCAAATTAAACCAAATTGCCCCCTAAGGGAAGGTCTATTACTTTTTGACGCAATTTGATGCCCATAATAGCAGACATACAGTAGCAGATGCTCAAGCTAGTACTGTGCGTTACTAGCTTGTAGATCTGATGTTTTTCCAAAAGCTTAAGCACAACATTAATGCTTAGAACAGAGGTTTTCAACAGGTGGTCCGGGGACCACCAGTGGTCCTTGAGAGGGTTCCAGGTGGTCCCCAGGCTAAATGGTGGAAAGTTGGTTAACCAGATGTAACTCTTGAGGATGTAAAAATGAAACCAAATGGACCCTTGCGGGTCCATTTGGTTTCATTTTCACACACTCAAAAGTTAAAACATTCATCATGTGAATGATGTGAAGTCTACACTGTTTTGTTTGGAAAAATCCAGCCTGGAATTGTGAACAAAACCAAAAGATTTTTTTTTTAGTTTTAGGTCTTTGGGGCTAAAATGTCATCAAATGGTGGTTCCGTGGCTCAAAAGCTGAATAAATGGTGGTCCCTGGTGTCAAAAAGGTTGAAAAACACTGGCTTAGAACACCAAAAGACGTTCCCCGTCTAATTCCGTCCATTCCTCACCTCTAGCCTCCTCAGTATCTTCCCTCTGCCCTTGTCGCTGGAGGTGGTGACGAGGGCCTGCAGGACGTGGCTGCCCGCCGGGCTGGTGGCCAGGGTCAGGAGGTCGTCCGGCGTCAGGGCGCGGAGGCTGCTGAGCAGCAGGGAGCGCTCCTTGAACTTGGCCAGCGCCTGGACCAGACACGAGCCGTGGTAGCAGATGGACTTCAGAGGGACCTGAGGGTTGGTGAACCACATGCAAGATTATAGTAGTTGGATACAGCGATTTAGGCATTTCACAGACACTCACCCATTGTGTCCTGACCCTCGATTTGAGTTTCTGACACCAGATTATACAGTAGTTCCTGACACCAGATTATACAGTAGTTTCTGACACCAGATTATACAGTAGTTCCTGACACCAGATTATACAGTAGTTTCTGACACCAGATTATACAGTAGTTCCTGACACCAGATTATACAGTAGTTCCTGACACCAGATTATACAGTAGTTTCTGACACCAGATTATACAGTAGTTCCTGACACCAGATTATACAGTAGTTCCTGACACCAGATTATAGCTGCAGCAACATTCTAGCTTTTGACGCGAGATTCTACAGACACTAGAGTCTAGTTATTGACACTAAATGATAGTTTCTGATGCTAGGATCTACTTTTTGACACTAGAATCTAGTTTATGACTCTAGAATCGAGTTTTTGACGCTATAGTTTCTGACACTAGATTCTAGTTTTTCTGAAAAATCTGTGTTCCTGTGTCAGTGGTGCTGACATATTTCAAGCCAAGGACCACCAGAATTATCCATATTTGGCTGCGGACCCCCATCTGAAAACATGTTGTTCTAGGGATCCCCCAGAAGCAAAAAATTGAGTTAAAAATGTTTGCTTCCAAAATAATGTATTCAGAGATTTGCAGCACATTTTCACAATTTTTCAAAAATAGCAGAACTACAAGCTCATATCGCGCCACTCGGTGGCGCGATATGAGCTTGTAGATCTGCTATTTGTCAACAGATAAAACACCAAAACGTGCTCAGTACACAAAGGGTTAATCCAGTATGAAAAGACGAACACATGGTAATACATCAAACGCATAGAAATAGCCGATAATAGAAAAATAAGAACTAGCCAGGTGCTTAAAGGAGGTAACAAAAAGGTGATACTGGTGAAAAAGGTGTCATTGGATAAAAACAGGGTTGAAACATGTTGGCTGCCTGCTGCCATTTAATAAAGGATATTCCTAAAAAAAAAATAATAATAATAATAAAAAAAAAAACTTGGATGCTCCTCCTTTACATCTATATAGAAGTGCTGACAAATAAATCAAAGTAGGAAAGCACAAAATAACGGAAACTAAAACGGAGCTTGACACTAACACTTGCCCGGGGCAAGTAAAAAAAATGGTCAGGCAAGTGAAGACTGCTACCTGGTTGCCCGATCGGGCAAGTGTGCGACTTGTGTGCGCTATAACACAACATGGGATAATTTGTCTTGAAGGTGGGTATTGCGCTCTGCCTCTGTGTCTTTCCCTGCTTTCTAGCTATCTCTCCCATCTCTCTCCCAGGTCCATTTGGTTCCAAACTAACATTTTGCTGGGTCTGTGACCACTGTGGGAACCACTGATTTACAAGTTGAATATTTATTGTAGCTGATTGTGAGATTTGTGACTTAAACAAAACAGTCTTTGACTGAGAAAGGAAATGTTTAAAGCACCCAAGTAGAAAGTAAACTTAAATGCAAAGTTTACAATATATTTTGGGGTGACCATGACCTGAGGGCAAGTAGAAACTTACTTTTTTTTTTACTTTTAGAAACTTTACTTTTTTTTCCATCGGGCAAGTGCCTCTGAGAAAAAAAAAAGCTCACAATTCCATGCAGTATTTCTTCATTCTCTAATTGTAGATGTCTTGTAAATTAAGTAATTCAAATGGATATTTAAATAATGTAAAGTAAGATTAAAAGTGCATTCTGCAACCCAAAATGCAGATAAGTGATAATGGATAACTGGGGGTTCCATGGATGCACTATACTATAATTTGATGCAATGTATGTTTTCATCTAATTTGCACTGTTGTTTGCACAACGATCTAGAATATTTCGAAATGTGTGTGTGTATTTCTTTCGGATATATTTTAGAATTGATTATATATTCATAAATAAAAACAAACAATAGCGCACACACAAAAACCTAAAAGGCCAGGTACTGTGCCGAAAGGAAAACTAGAGAAAGAAATAGGGTCCACACACTGGACTAATGGGACCCATGTTAGATTTAAAAGACCACTTAAAAGACCACCCCTGGGTTCCAGGCCCAATAGGAGTGAACACTGTTTTCACTGACATTTGAGTCAAAAATGAAATAAGTTAATGAAACATAGCGTACATAGCGCTGGTACAAGTGCTATGGCAACTATTGGCTGGGTAGCTCAGGCTTAGTTTGAGAGTTGGAAAAACAAATTGCACCTGATTTGTGCAATGGTGTTGTTCTTCAAAGGTTTAAGTTTGTTTTTTACAAACGGTTTATCAGTTTAGACCAGAGGTTTTCAATCTGTTGTCTGGGGACCACCTTGCGGGTCGATTTGGTTTCATTTTTACACTCTCAAGAGTTAAAATATTCATTCATCAATTGCATCATGTTCATGTGAATTAGCCCAAGTCTACACAACAGGAGAATGTAGAAGAATGTTTTTGATGTATATTTGACCGTTTTGCCTGGAATTGTGGACAAAAACTAAAGAAATCCTTAGTTTTGGGTCTGAGGCGTGAAACTGTCATCAAATGGTGGTCCGTGGCTCAAATCCTGAATAAATGGGGGTCCCTGGGATGAAAAAGGTTGAAAACCCCTGGTTTAGACATAATAATAGGTGTGCCTTACCTCTGTCTGAATGGCGCCCTCTGCTGTGTCAGAGTGGTAGTACACCTCATAGGTGAGCAGGGACATGAACAGAGGGAGGCAGCTGGTATGTCTGGAGCCGGGCTCTGCACAGTGGAACGCCTGGGATGGAGAGATGGAGGGGGGTGTACATAATGATATGGTAGTTTTACTACTACTACAACCCCAGTTCCGTTGAAACTTCACAACGTCCCAACTTCATTGGAATTGAGTTTTGTACAAATTGTTTGATTATTTACTCAATGTACTGCACAAGCCATGATTGAAATGCACAGAGCGGTTGAGAAAATGGGGGGTTGCTTACGTCCAGAAGGCACTGCATCATCTCGTCCTGTTTCTCCCCGTTCTCGGCGCAGCCCTCCGCCAGCTGGACCACCACGCCCATGTGGCCCGCCGCCAAGATGGCCTCCATGCCCTGGACCAGCTCATCAAACAACCTGGGGAACTGACCAGGAGGAGGAGGAGGAGGGGAAAGGTTGGAATAACGAATGCAAATGCTGTGCCAGTTTAACTCTCAATGCTACGTTTCAAGGATCTACCTCAGGGGGGTTTTCAACCAGTGGTCCAGGGATCACCAGTGGTCCTTGAGAGGGTTCCAGGTGGTCCCCAGCTAAGTTGGTTAACCAGATGTAACTCTCGAGAGCGTAAAAAAATGAAACCAAACGGACCCTTGCGGGTCCGTTTGGTTTCATTTTTTTTTACGCTCGAGAGTTGAAATATTCATCTTAAAACACAACTAAAAAGATAAATGCCATTTTGCTCTGTAGGCTTGCCTGTTTTGTTTCCCGAATCCAGCCAAAAGCAAAATAAATCTTTAGTTTTGGGGTCTGTGGGGCTAAAATGTCCTCAAATAGTAGTCCGTGGCTTAAATGGTGACTAAGTGGTGGGCCCTGGCATCAAAAAGGTTGAAAACCACTGATCTACCTGATTCAATTATTGTCTCATCAATATACACATAATATCCCCCAAAAAACAGTGACAGAAACTCCGTATCCAATCTGGTTGAACATGAGCCAAGATAAACAGGAGAAATGTCCAAAAAACAATGTGTGCCATTGGATCATCACCAAGAAGATTTGAGGCTGCCATTGTCAGAAATAGAAAAGTGCTAAGGGAAGAGTCTGAATACGTATGTATGCAAGTAATTAATTAATTCACTTTTATACAAAATGTGAACATTGTCATCATTGTGATGTGAAATGTATCCAATTGAACCACTGTAGCCCCATTTATCATTTTTTGTAGTACGGCGATCAGCAAAATAGCTGATCAACGAGTGCACAAAATGTTGCATTGAGATTCACTGTGAGCTTGTAGATCGGATGTTTTCATAAAGTTACTTATTCCTTATTCCTATGACAACAAGCCCAAAATAGGGTTACTCAGATTTACTGTTAACTGCTCTTCCTTTGACCCACACGTGGGGTCTGAATTTAAGAGTGCAGGGAAAAACAGCCGCAAAAAATACATAACATCTAAAACCTTGTAGGCTGGGTGCCTATTGATCAAACACGGCGACAGCAACGAATAAAAAAGGAGCCCACACACCAATCTCTGCTCCCAGACATCTTTTGAAAGCACAACTCAATACAAGTCGAGGCGAAAGCCGAGGAGAGGTCTGGATGAGGTCTGAGGAGGTGCTTTGGATCGAAATGTTAAAAAACTTCAAATAATATGTCTGGGAGCGGAAACAAGTTTGTCGACTCTCTTATTCTTGAACCAGCACAGTGATTGATTCGGAACTTTGTGGCATTTGAACCATCAACCTAAAAGTCACGCGATTAGTCAGTCACACGTTACCACTGTGAAATTTTGTTTCTTCACATTTAACTGATCTCTCGACCCATTTCATATGGATTCCTTGTGCAAACACTGGGTTTCTGCTACAGACTAAAAAACCTCTTTTGCATGTTCACACACACAAAAAAAAAGATCACTGTTCTCTTTCTGTCCCAATTGGACTACGGCGATACTATTTATAGGTTTGCCTGTGCCTCCACTTTGGCCAAATTGGCTCCCTTGTGTATCCTGTGGCGTTGAGATTCATAACCAACTCACCTTTCAGAACGCATCACTGCATGCTGTATGCTGCAGTCCACTGGTTATCATTGACACTTCAACATTGGCATATTTTTTCACTTATAAAGCCATTCTAGGGGATGTGCCTGCCGACTTTATATTTCCTCGAAATTCGACATGGTCCAAAAAAAAGGTCCAAACCTCAGATTGAATGCTTGGTTATGGTGTGTAGTACTCAGGGGCGGATGTAACATTTTCCCAATTAGGGGGACAAGAGAAAATGGTATGCGAGCGGCTTCATCGCGATGAAGTCGCATTTTTTTAGTCAAGTAAAGCATCAATAATAACGTCAGTTGTTTTTGAAGTTGCAACAGACACGCAGCATGCATAAAGCTAAAGGTCTGACTCAGAGTTTTCTGTTTTCAATGATGAAATGCTGTTGGTTTAGTGGTGACACAGCTGTAGTTAGTTAGTAGCAGTAGTAGTGCTTCACATCATTTTAACTATGGGCATTTAGGGGGGCATTGCCCATTAGGGGGGCATTGTCCAATGTCCATTCCTAGATCCGCCCCTGGTAGTACCAGCATTCAAATCTGAGGGAGGTGAAACATGTCTGGCCTTGTTTGGCCCTTGGTCATGGAATGACCTACAGTCCAGACTGAAAGTGGCTTTGAAGGTTCCCATGAGAAGTTTCAAAGGGATTATTTTAGGAGTACAGTGTGACACATGCACATGTTTTGATATGTACTGTATGAACTAGCCTATATGTTCACACTTTTCTATATATTGCTTACTTATTTCTTACTTCTAAATGTGTTCTCGTTTGATTATGTTGCCTCGTTAGTAAAAGCCTAGCACTTTGATAACCGGCTGTATTGATTGATTTTTGATTTTTACATCTAATTGTAAGTCTGTGTATTTATTGTACGTAAGGCTGTCGAAAATGAAGAACTGATTGCATTATTTACTACTGTTCATTAACCTGGGTATTTTTATTAAGCATTTCTGTATTTTAACATAACTTCAGAATATAATTTACAAATATAGTGCACTGAGTAAAAGTTCTAACACAATTAACTCATGTGCATACTGACTCAACCCAGTGGGCAATTTTCTCAAACAAAACAAACAAACAAACAAACAAACAAACAAACAAAAAAAACAGTAGAGTATAGCTTGAGGGATCTACAAGCATTGGGGGCTTGTAGATCACCCATTTTGATGAATATTTTAAAAATAAACAGACCCCCCCCAACCCCCCCCCCCCCAGCTTGTTTTTTCTTTTTAAAAATTTCAAACCCTATAAAGGCATACATGGCATATTTTGGACATAGTTTGAATGGTGATGCTTTAATCATGATTAAATTAAATTTGAAGCTGTGATTAAGCTGATTATTTTGATTCAAACATCAACAATCAACTAATTGATTGGTTTTCTCTCTCTCTCTCTCTCTTTTTTTTTTTTTTTTTTTTTACAATGGTTTTAATGTTTTATTTCAGCTTTATTGGCCAGTTCACGTTTGGAAAAGAAACATTCAATGTGTTTTTTTACTGGTCAAATAAAATTAAAACTTAAATTAAAAATCGCTCGGAGCGGTGAGCTCAGGAATCAGTAGTTTTTGATTTGACTCTCAAATCCAGTTCTTTCGCATCGACTCGGCGGGGATCGAACCCCGACCTCCCAGTTTCAGGGCAGACACCCTAACCACAAGGCCACTGTCTGGCATCATTTACAGTAGTTCCTTACCATCTTATACTTGGCGGAGGCGGCGATCAGCCTCTGTATGGTGAAGTTGGCGATGGGGTGGAGCGCCAGGTCCACCAGGTGACCCCGGAGGTGGGTCTTGTAGAGGTCCCGGAGCAGGGCCTTGTGGGACAGCTGGAGGACCACCTCCAGCAGGCGACTGGACGCCTGGTCCTTCAGGAACACCAGCAGAGGACTGGGGGGAGTGGAGAAGAACTAAATAAAGGTATAGTGCATGTCATTGTGTATTTAAGTGAATGTTTCGTGAAGATTTTTGTAAACCATGTTTTTTTTCTGTTCTATGAACCCTATGGAACATGAAAAAAGTGGTTTTTTTTTTATTTTTGCCCAGAAAATATTTACCCAAAACATCCCATATAATGTAATAATTAAAAATATAATCATACTTTTTCATGCTTCTGAATCCATACCAAGCATTAGTTTTGCACACAAAAAAAACATTCCTTGGCCTAAAAACGGCCATAGATACTTGCCCAAATGTGCTGACCTCATCACATTTTCCATGATTTTTTATGGCTGATTTTAACCCAAGGAGTGTTTTTGGGGGCAAAACTAATGCTTGGGATGGATTCAGAAGCATGAGAAGTTTTTGGGGCAAAACTAATGCTTGGGATGGATTCAGAAGCATGAGACGTTTTTGGGCAAAACTAATGCTTGGGATGGATTCAGAAGCATGATAAGTTTTTGGACAAAACTGATGCTTGGGATGGATTCAGAAGCATGAGAAGTTTTTGGGGGCAAAACTAATGCTTGGGATGGATTCAGAAGCATGATAAGTTTTTGGACAAAACTGATGCTTGGGATGGATTCAGAAGCATGAGAAGTTTTTGGGGGCAAAACTAATGCTTGGGATGGATTCAGAAGCATGAGAAATTCTTCCACCAATTATAACAATAATACCTCATGTTTATGTTTTAGAGTGGAAAAAACTCTTCCATCCATCTTTAAGTAGACGGGAACCCTAGTGGTAGTTTTACCCTAGTTGACGGAACCCCAATAGGGTTCTGTACAGTATGTACTGTATCAAATAATGTCAAAATTTTGATGGTGTTACACAATAATTTGAAGTTTTTCAATACACTTAGGTTAGTATTTCAAAGACATTTTTAGAATTGGGATAGTCTACAATGCATCTTTAAAAAAAATAATCCATGTTATCTTTGCGCTGACCTGACTCCCGGCGCGGCGCTGCGGGTGCTCAAGTACTCGACGACAGCTGTGAGGATCTTCTTGCAGAGTTTCGGTCGTTTTCTGTGACAGACAGTCAACATGGTCTGGAAGACGGCACTGGCAGCTGCATCTGTCACACTCACTGGAAGAGATACCCGAAAACATTTCCTTACCAGTTCAATTTAAGTCACAGGAGTGCAGTAAACCAGGGGGTTTCAACTGGTGGTCCGGGGGACCACCAGTGGTCCCTGAGAGGGTTCCAGGTGGTCCCCAGCTAAGTTGGTTAACCAGATGTAACTCTTGAGAACGTAAAAATGAAACCAAACGGACCCTAGCGGGTCCGTTTGGTTTCATTTTTACGCTCTCAAGAGTTAAAATATTCATCATCTGAATTGGCCCAAGTCTACACAACTAGAAGACGGACAAAAGCAAAAGAAATCTTTAGTTTTGGGATCTGTGGGGCTAAAATGTCCTCGAGTGGTGGTCCGTGGCTCAAATTCTGAATAAATGGTGGGCCCTGGCATCAAAAAGGTTGAAAACCCCTGCAGTAAACAATCAAGTCATGCCACACAGATGCACATTTTATCATTTTATTAAAACACACTTATCAAGTGCAAACATGAGGTAGTTCATGCTCTTCAGTGCGTGAAGATGAAGAACATTGTGCTTAATTCAATGTAGTGCAGGGGTAGGCACAATACAGTATTTCCATACTCTACCACAGTGGTTTTCAACCGTTTTTCATAACAGGGCCCACTATTTATACGGCATTCGAGCTACGGACCACTGTTTGATGACATTTCAGCCCCACAGACCCCCCACAAACTAAAGATTTATTTTGCTTTTGTTCACAATACCAGGCTGGATTTCAGAAACAAAACAGGCAAACATGCAGATCAAAATTATATATTTTTTTTTTGCCATTTCTTTTGTTTGGTGATGTTATACACAGTGGTAGAGTCATAGGTTTAATGATAAAGAACAGATGGGGGAAAAAAAGGTTTCCTAATGTTCTCATCGGTGTGGAACTTCATAACCACGCCAGTTCATTTTCAAAAGGGCCATTCGATGAGGTTCAGTGTTGGTTCATTAAGAAGACAAACTCACCATTGACATTGTTCATCATGGCCTCCGTCAGACTTTTCAGCTCGTACCAAAACGATGTGGGGACCTCGAAGTCTGTCATTTGGGGGGCAGCACTCCGCGGCTTTGAACCTGATGAAAGGTGACGAGAACAATTAAAAATGGTATGATTCATACAGAGCTTTTATCCAAAGTTATTTACCTTCACACTCCAATGACAGAGGAAAAAAAAAACATGAAAGGCATCAAACCAGCACATCAGGAGCTCTGAGCAATTAGGCGGGTTCAGTCTCTTGCTCAAGGACACTTCGACTTTAACACTGTGGGAGCCCAGAGCTGAACTGTTCTGGCTGTTCTAATCTACGGGCCCCTGTGGCTCTCAGTAGAGTTCTCAAGCTCTACCAGAATCCAACCAGGCCAACTCGATAAAAAAATAATAGTTATGTTCTGTCTGTCTGAGCAATTATCTATTATCCAGATGGTTCTGATTGGTATTTCACTTTTACTCTCTGTAGAGTTGTCAAATTCGGCCCAAAACCCGACCCACGTCTTAGGGCGGATTGGGACGAAAATCTATGATAATTGGTTGGGCCGGGCCGAGCTTTGGACCTAATCAGTTGGGGCCGGGCCTCAATTTTCAGGCATGTTGAGAACTTTACTGTTCTGGTCTGAGCCACTGCCACCTCCAAAGAATAATAATAATATTAATAACACGTACAGAATAGAGATCTGTTTCTCAGATTAGCTTAGCTATAGCGTTATAATTTCGACTGGTGAAGACATTGTGGAAATTACGTTAAGATCTTGATCTTGATCTAGACTTGAACGTCGCTGGAGTCACTGGAGGGTGTTATTGTCAGTCATCTAGACTAGGCTAGATCACAGCCCCGCTATGGGAAGGATCTTTACATCACTTTCAGGACCTCTTCACCATTTGAAATAATAAAGCTTATTCTAGGCCAGATCTGACTAGTTCTGAATGATTTCAGCTAGTCTGGCCTCAATCTGACTCTCTCTGATTCATCCAGGGACGTCCGTCTTTAGTGGACAGGGGATTCGTGTTGGGTGAGATCAGATGATATTACGGGACTGGTTTGGTTATTCTTGGTTTGCCTTGATCTTGACACAAATCAAGACGTCACTAATTCGTCCCTGTCCTGACTGTGCTTATTGGGAAAGTGTCTGACTGTCTAATAGCCGTGGGCAAAAAATAGATATGCCAATATATCAATATCGTACCGCCAGGTTCAAAATAGTTTTTTTTCCCGATATTTATTTTGGCCTATTCATTAATTTGTTCATGTCAGGAAGACTGACTGGCGTTATCAGGCTGCATCGATGCGCACGATTGCACTTTTTGCTATCTATATTGTTTAAAATTGCTTTAAAATGTTTTAGTTGATTGAAATTGTCATGGTCCATATTTTAGTGTACTTTTACTTGATGATGACATCATCAAGGTGTGTTTGTGTTGTGTTTGTTAATGATTTTTCTTTTTTTTTTTCTGAGAGCGTACAAATGGAACCAAATGGACCCGTCAGGGTCCATTTGGTTCCATTTGTACGCTCTCAGGAAAAAAAAAAAAATCTTGAAAATGGGTGGAATCCTCCTTGTTCTAGTATAATAAAAGCACAGCCATTTGCGGGGAAAAAATGCGATATGTCGATATATCAAATCGAATCGCAGCATAACTAAGATCCGCAACAGAAATCGATTCAGGACCCTAAATATCAATATTGTATCGTATTGCGAGGTAAGTGAATTGTCCCACCCCTTACTGTCTATACCAGTGGTGTCAAAGTCATTTGGGGTGGGGGCCGCATTGGACTTGATGTGACTTCATGGGGGCCGGAGCACCGCGGTGCAACCAGACGCAGACCGCAAGCATGCGCGGCACACGCATGTTTACGTACACAGCCGTTACTTCTACACTACAGTATATCACACAAGTCATATTTATTATTAAGAATAGCTATTAATATATATTAATGACTTTCATTATTGGTTTTATACTTGTAGCCTAGATTAAGACATTTGCTATGAAAGATGCTATTTTTATTTACAGAACACCAATAAACCATACGAAAATAGCATTTAAATTTCAAATACTAAATTTAAGTAAGTATGTATAGTTAACTAAGTATAGTTCTCGGTTATACACCCTTGTACTGCTGAAATATAGTTCTCACTTTGCAGTGCCAGCAGCCTAGCCTGGTAAAACGACTCCCCCTCCTGGACAACATGCATTACATGCCGTTCAGAAGAGAGCTCAAAAGCATTTCTTTAAACGATCATAACTTTTGATAGGAACGTGCTAGAGACTTACTTTTTTTTTAATAGACTCAGCCATTTTTGCTGTACAAGCCTGGGGCTGGATTAAATCATCTCGCGGGCCGGATCTGGCCTGTGGGCCTTGACTTTGACACATGTGGTCTAAGCCAGGGGTCAGCAACCTGCGGCTCCAGAACACAGCCCTAGTGGCTCCCTGGCTGTAGCATTATTACACACACAGACACTGGGGTGAACCACACCAAAATAATATAAACATTTCAGTCACCCAAAACACGTTGCGCTGTCTGACAGTTGCCAGTTAAAGTAGCACTTGGCCATGTCAAAAAAGCCCAGCAGTTATCAGAGGTGGAGCTTTCAATCTGAACCACCCATTTTCAAAGGTTTACTCAGTTTACTATGTCATTAATATACCTAAGAGATGTTGTGTGGACTAGAAATGGAGTTCTGTAAAACTCCTTTATTTTTTTTTAAGAAACTCCATTTCTGAAGAAAGGTTGTGTTTCACCATGTTAATGATTTTTCTTTGAGGACCTTTTTTTCTGAGAGTGTGCAAATGGAACCAAATGGACCCGCCAGGGTCCATTTGGTTCACATTTGCACACTCTCAGGAAAAAAAAAATAATAATAAAATGCTGCTCCAGAGAGATTTTGAATTTAATTTTGGGAGGAAAATGGCTCTTTCAACATCTTGGGTTGCCGACCCCTGGTCTAAGCCTTTCTTACCCGGAGGAGGTGCTTCGGTTCGGGGCGGTCCCAGGCAGCCTGCCAGCACGTGCAGGAGCGTGCGGACCACGTGCGTGCCGTGGACGTGTTTGATGAACTCTTCGGTGTTGTCTCTCACCGCCTGACTTAAAGACAACACCTGAGCCTCCAGCAGACCACAGTCCTCCTCGACCTCCTCTTCTTCCGTGACGCCTGACGACTCCTTCTTACGTGATTCTAAAATGTGTGCACGGAAAAAAAAAGAAGAGAACGGTCCTCACACGACGTCACACAAGCAAAAATAAAGATACGTTCGCTTTATGCTCAAGCAAAGGAAGATATCTCTATCTTACGACTTAATCTATTGCAAGGGGTTTTCAACAGGTGGTCCGGGGACCACCAGTGGTCCCTGAGAAGGTTCCAGGTGGTCCCCAGGCTAAATGATGGAAAGTTGGTTAACCAGATGTAACTCTTGGGAATGTAAAAATGAAACCAAATGGACCCTTGCGGGTCCATTTGGTTTCATTTTCACACTCTCAAGATTCATCATCTGACTAGCACTATTTAATTAAGAAGTCTACACTGTTTTGTTTGCAAAATCCAGCCTGGAATTGTGAACAAAACCAAAATAATTCTTTAGTCTTAGGTCCTTGGGGCTAAAATGTAGTCAAATGGTGGTCCGTGGCTCAAATGCTGAATAAATGGTGGTCCCTGGTGTTAAAAAGGTTGAAAACCACTGATCTATTGCAGGGGTTTTCAATCTTTTTCATCCCCAGGGCCCACCGTTTATTCAGCTTTTGAGCCACGGACCACCATTTAAGGACATTTTAGCTCCACAGACTAAAGCCCCCAAACTAAAGATTTCCTTTGCTTCTGTCCATGACCATTAATCTTCTACTTGTGTTAGATTAGGACTAATTGAATGCTGATGAATATTTTAGTTCTCAAGAGTTACATCTGGTTAAACAACTGGGGACCACCTGGAACCCTCTCAAGGACCACTGACCACAGCCTTTTATTACCTGATCACAGAATTGTAGTCCATTAATGTACAAATACATTTAAACATACGGAGACACGTTTTATAGGGTTGAATCCGACGGCATGATCCGGAAATCAGGGACGATCGCGACATTTTCAAATGATCAGAATCTGATCGAGGGCTCAATGTTACAAAAAATGTGAAAGTGCGAGTGTCATCACACTATTGACATAGTGAAGAGAGAATATATACAGTTCATAGAAAACATTTGCATTTCCGAGCGATGTAAATAGGTGAAATTGAACTACATCCCAGAGCCCCACTCTAAGATAATAACTGGATAAAATAACTGGACCACTTTACTGGAAATAAATAAAAACGGCAAATAAAGGTAAGAAATGCCTCCTGTGGTGGAATTCGCCTTTAATAGTTTCCACGCCGTCCTCGAGCTGCTCGTGGATTTCCCGTTAGAACCCCACCGCCGGTCACGCGGACGACGTGTATCACGACGAAATGTAGATTTCATTCTTTAATCCAACTATTAGTCCGTGCGCATCGTCTGATGATGATCCCGTTGCTGACTTTCATTTGGGACAGAATAGGGCACAACTTTTTTTTTTTTTGTCCCATTGACATTCATTCAATCCAATGCATTCAAGCGGCTCTCCTCCGGTTTGCCCCTCAATGTCGTGAGCGCATGGGTAAATCAGCCAGGGCTACACTGCTCTTCCTGACTTGTGACCCGGATGTTTTTGGGCAGATCGCCAGATGACCGATTAGACAAGACAACAGACACAGCATACGATACCGATCGAACTGGTTTGAGCCGTGGCAATGGGGAGAAAACAAAGAAGATCCGATCGCGGTGAATGAGTTAAGTCAGTGATTTTCAACCTTTTTCATACCAGGGGCAACTATGTATTCAGAATTTGAGCCACGGACCACCATTTGATGACATTTTAGCCTCACAGACCCCAAAACTAAAGATGTTTTTTTTTGCTTTTGTCCACAATTCCAGGCTGGATTTAGGAGAAAACAAAACAGTCAAACATACTGTACAGTGTACATATCATATATCACCATTAATCTTCTACATTCTCTAGTCGTGTAGACTTGGGCTAATTCAGATGGTGTATATTTTAACTCTTGAGAGCGTAAAAATGAAACCAAATGGACCCGCAAGGGTCCATTTGGTTTCATTTCTACGCTCTCAAAGAGTTATCTGGTTGACAAACGTCCCATCATTTAGCCTGGAGTCCACCTGGAATCCTCTCAGGGACCACTGGTGGCCCCCGGACCACCTACTTTAAAGCTATCGTTAGTAGTGTCTTACCGGCCTCCCAGCGGGACATCTGTCTGAGCGCGCTCTCCACCACGTGACCGCCGCAGCGGTCGCACGACACTGCCTTGAACTCCGACCCCGAGGCCCCGCCCAGCTCGGCCAGGACCCCGCCCACCTGCCGGGGGCTGGCCAATGGGAGCAGCCGCTGCAGGGTGACGCTGCCCGTTCTGTCGGTGGCCACGAGCGGCGCCTGACCCTTTACCTCCGTGAGCACGTTGTCCACGAACATCACTACATGAGGAAATATTAAAAGACAGCACATCTTACAGTCAGATATGAAGACATGCACATCATTCAATCAACTACAAACATCAAAGAAAATAGAGAGAGAAAAAGAAAAGGAGGAAAAAAAAAGGGTGGAGTGGGGGTATAGTTAAAAGTTGATTTCTGCGCGCCAGTGTTGTCAACTTGGCGCATTTGTACTTTTTTTCCAGACCCCCCTAGTGCCAAAATTAGTGAAAAACTCCTAGTGGAGAATCTGGTGCTTTTTTGCTGCCGAGTTGGGGAGAAATTGGTTGGAGAAATTGGAAGGAAGGAGGACGATAGAGTCCTCCTTCCTTCCTAGAAAGGACCATTGGTAACTAAATGGACTTTTATAGGTGTAATATAATATAATATAATATAATATAATATAATATAATATAATATAATATAATATAATATAATATAATATAATATAATATAATATAATATAATATGGTTGAAAACCACTGCTCCAGAGCATTCTAGTGCATTGTGGATTTTGCCAGTTGGCAACACTGGACGTGTTAGGTGAGTTTAAATCAGGGGTCTCAAACTCAATTTGCCTTGGGGCCACTAGAAGCAGAGCCTGGTTGAGGCCGGCCGCAGCCACAGCGCGTCACATGGACAAACGTTTTTTTTGCCATTTCAAGCCTATTTTTTCGCCATTTTCGCCTTCATTTCACTTAAATTTAAGTAGATTCAGACTCACCAATGTGGGATAAAGAGTGTGTGCATAGGTGGTGTTGTGTCGCACAAAAAACAAAAATAACATTTCTATAATAATATTTCTATTCCTTTCTATTTCTATTGCTTCCTTCCTTTGATATACCACTGTGCTATCTGTTTCATTCAGTAGCACATAATAGGATTATGATAATAACTATAACTGAACAATATTAAATGAACTATTTACTGGACAATAGAACCTACAAACAATACAAAATAACCGGACCAGCCAACCCATCAACAAAGTGGCTCTGATTTGATTGTGATGGCATGAATTACAACCAATAAGGAAGCAGTAACAAAATCTTTACTTTAGCTATCAATTTATATTCCTAACAAAGCCAACTACAGCAATTTGAACTTATACAGCCACTACAAAGCAGCGCCATAAAATAAATAAAATCAAAAATATAGTTTGTCAGTGTCACTCAAAAACTAGTCTTGCAAACATGACACTAGAATAGACCATCAGAATCGCCACTTAGGCCCAACTAGCAGCATTGGTTTCCCAATAGTTGTCATGTTTTACACATGCCTAAATAGGCTTTTATTTATTTGCGCTAGCCTCTTTGAAAACTATATCCCAGTTGCGCGACGTCTCATCTTTGCTGGCAATGCTGTCTGCAATGGGGCTTTGAAAATAATTCAGCACTTTCGGTTTCTGACCCCACAATGTCGCAACTTTTCTACTAGATGGCTATGATTCTATCCAGCGCAGATGTAAGCCTGCCCTGGAGCAACGACAACACCGTTCACTACGGGCAAGGGGGACACAACAGCTCGTTTTAGGCTACTCACCTTAGCTCAGCGTGCTGCTTTATAAGCCATGCATCCGCCCGTATCGGGCTTTAGAAAACTGCTACGCTGTCATTATTTACCAAACCGAACGCAGTCCTTGGTAAAAAGGCAAAGTTTTCTTTTCCCTACGTGTGTTTGTAAACACGGAGCGGTTGATAGAGAGACGCCATGACAGGATCTCGCCCGTACTGCAGCCAATGGCGTCATTGCATTTCCTCAGATTGACAGTTCAGCGACAGAATGAACTAAACTGCACGGGGGGAGGGGCGTGTTTCAGGGTGCAGATCCGGTTCCTCTTTGCTATTCTGTGCAAATGGCAAAGCCAGTAGGCGGGCTTTAAACAGGATCTCAGTAATGAGCAGTCAATAGTAACAGACTGTTCTCCCGCAAATGCTTTGGGCTGCCTGGTCGGAATTTGACGGGGGAACTCGCGGCCGTCGCGGGCCGCATTAAGATTAAACGTTCATATTAAGGTGGGGGCCACAAAAATATCATCTCGGGGGCCGGAAATGGCCCGCGGGCCGGCAGTTTGAGACCACTGGTTTAAATGGTACCAGGGCTGACAGCAAATGATGATGCTGCCACCAGCTTCCAATTTCTCTATTGCACGGCCCTTTATCCTGAAGGGACAAACATGATATCTTTATTTTTACTAGTGTTGCTGCTGTTTGAAGCATAAACAAAGTAAAGAAAGCTACAGGACCCATGCTTATGTGCCTGTGACTGAGTCAGTGTTGCCAACTTGTCGCATTTGTCGCTATATTTAGCGCTTTTTCAACCCCCCCTAGCGCCAAAATTAGTGAAAAACTCTGGTGGAAAATCTAGTGCTTTTTTGGGGGGTGAAATTGATTGACAGGCACCAAAGATAAAACCCTCATTTTTCACCATTTTCCTCCTCCTATGACAGTGGTTTTCAACCAGTGGTCCCCAGGCTAAATGATGGACAGCTGGTTAACCAGATGTAACTCTTGAGAACGTAAAAATGAAACCAAATGGACCCTTGCGGGTCCATTTGGTTTCATTTTTACACTCTCAAGAGTTAAGCTATTCATCATGTGAATTAGCCCAAAGTCTACACAACTAGAGAATGTAGAAGATAGCCACTAGTGCATTTTGGATTTGGGCAGTTGGCAACACTGGACTGAGTGGCACAACAACTGTGACTGTCACACACCTGCCAGTACTGGAAGTTCAAAACAAGAGTGAATGAAGGCATTAAAAGAAAAAATAATCTTGAGACTGAAAATGATCTTTTGCAAATAAGCACTGATCTAATTAAATGACCCCTGTGAAATCCTCAGGACTGAAATCAGTACCCAGTACTGGAAGTTCAAAACAAGACTGTGAATGCCAATAGAAAGAACACCTCATTTTGACTTTTTTCTTTTTTGTGATTGTTACTCATTCCCGGAATGTCCAATCTCTACACACAATACCTTGTTGTAGAGGTGACTAAGGAACAATTAAAACGATATACGATACAATACCAAATGGTGTTATTAAATTGGAGAAAATAAGTCCCAAAGTTAGATTTCCAAACTTATGTGGGCCAGTTTATTTGCAGTTGGGAGTTGGATTTTATTTGGAGTTGATGAGTCAGATTTTTGGCGTCTGTTTTTTTTTTCTTTCTTCTTCTTCAATAAAAATAACTGTCAACCACTCAGGAGCATTTCAACTGTTTGGATCACTGACAATACTTATTTGGTGCACTTCAGAACAGTTCCCACGTTCCTGGAAGTGAATCGCTTTTTTGTCAGTCTTTTGCTTCGAGTGGGAGCTGGTTTGGCTCAAATCTCTAGCGTGGAATGATATTTTGAGGCCACGAGGAGAGCAGGGAAGAAGTTAACCTTTTCGTCCATTGCGCGTGGGTTGGATTATGTTGTCCTCTCCAATTCATTGTAATAATATAGTCTTTTTGGCCGCTGTTAACATTATTTGGAGGAAGTACACTTTTTTTTTCTGTCTTCAAAGCCAGTCGGTACTACTGGTAGAATAGCTGTGTTACAATGCCTGTGGTACCCGAGTGTCAAACACTACTAATGGCATTAAAGACAGTGTTCCACAAATACTGTAACTTAAGGCCCTGATACAAGACATTTTAACAGTGGGCAACAGGCAAGAAGTACATTATGTGTCTATGGAACGCGCCGAGTATTGGCAAATCTGGCAATAGCAGGCGAAAGGATGATGGTCTAAAAGTGTAAAAAAAAATTCGGAGGATAGTGGGCGATTTAGGCGATAGCCAGTGAAATTCACGCGAGTAAAAGGGAGGGATGCTCAATTTGCGGGTCCATTTAGTTTCATTTTTACACTCTCAAGAGTTAAAATATTCATCATCTGAATTAGTTTTGGGGTCTGTGGGGCTAAAATGTTCTCAAAAATGTTCTCAATGTTCTCAAATGGTCCTCTGTGGCTCAAATGCTGAATAAACGGTGGGCCCTGGCATCAAAAAGGTTGAAAACCCCCGCTGTATCCCGCTGTGGGTATATAACAGGCCTCCTCTCTCACCTCTCTCCTCGTCCTCTTCGAAGGCTTCGCCGAGGCGTTCCCCGACCCTGCGGAAGTATCCCACACTGGGAGCGTCCAGGTGCTTCTTCGCTCCGTCGTCGCCTGATGCATGCTCCTTCTTCTTCCTGCTCTCTGGTCCTTGATTGGTTGATTGAAATGGCAATGTTATTAAGAGATTTGAGATAAACCCATTTTGTCCTGGCATTATATTGTACTTTCTGACACTAAATCTAGTTTTTGGCTCTAGATTGTAGGGCCAGCCCTAGATTGTAGGTCTAGTAATAGATTCAAGTTTTTTTCTGAAAAAGCGATATTTCTGTGTCAGTGATGTCAGGGACCTCCCAGAAAGAAAGATTGGAGTTAATAACGTTTGCTCCGACAGAAAATAATATTCAAAGATTTGCACCATGTTTTAAGGATTTTCCAAAAATAGCAGACCTACAAGCTCGTATCGCGCCACCGAGTGGCGCGATACGAGCTTGTAGATCTGCTATTTTTCAATAGTTAAAGCTAGCTAATGCTTGAAACACGCAAATGCGTTCAGTACACAATGGATTAAGAGATTGCAGAAGCAGGGCACTGAGTCCAAGGAAAGTACAGGTGACAGGTCATTGAGATTGAGGTCAATGCTAAAACTGGGATGAAACCAGAAAACAGCACAAGACTAATCACCCCGACTTGCTTAAATAGAACGGAAATTGGCATTCCACAGAAATGTCAATTCCACGAATAGAACCAACGGGCAGAGGGTACCTACTACTACTACTACTCTAGGAGCAGTGTTGCCAACTGCGTTGCCGACTGCCAAAATCCATTCATTGAATTCAAAATGACTATTAATCTTCTACATGCTTTCCGTTTGGTTTGATTTTTACGCTCTCAAAGAGTTACACCTGGTTAAACAACTGTCCACCATTTAGCCTGGGGACCACTGGTTGAAAAGCGCCGTCATAGGGGCAGAAATGGTGAAAAATGAGGGGTTTGTCTCTGGCGTCTGTCAATCAATTTCACCCCAACTCACCAGCCAAAAAGCACTAGATTTTCCGCCAGGAGTTTTTCACTAATTTTGGCGCTAGGGGGGTCTGAAAAAAAAAGGTAAATATAGTGACAAATGCGCCAAGTTGGCAACACTGTCTAGGAGTCAGGCTGCACTAGTTCAACGAGTTGGGGTACATTTTAAAGACGTACAAGATACACTATCTAATAAAAGTGAACAACAGTCACCTTCTCCTTGAACACCGTCTGGACGTTTCCTCTTCGTTCCTCCGTCCTTCTTCTGTGGCTTATTCTTCTTCTCCACTTTCGCCAGCATGGCAGCAGCAGACCGTTAACTCAGAGATGACTTTAACTTCTCACATTAACCTGCAGCCGGGAAGAAACACAACAAGTATTGGCGAACGTGACGCGGTGTTGGCAATGCAACAGTGTCTGCAACTAACCCCGCGTCGCCAAGAGGCTTTACACTTTTATATAACATAAACTAAATTTGCTAAATAAATTTGCTAATATGCACTTGCATACTGCGCACAAGTAGGCCAATGGTCAACTTTTACATGAGCAGAGCGAGCGATAATGTCCTATTTTCTTAAACAATTATTGTTTTTGCAGAATCTACTTCAGAAGATAATGCTCATTACATCAGTTATAAAGGTCTCTTAATTATGTCACCATTGCATCATCAGCTAAACCCCCTTTGTATATTTTTCTTTTCACTTTCACCTCCACTACAATGTTCTGCTTTTGACTTTAAGTAATATCTGTATGTCTCTAAATGTCTTGGTGAAATAAACAAGGTGGGCCCTATTGTACAGTTAAACAAGTAGAATGTCCTAATGGTGCTCTCCACTCACAGTTTTTGTTGGGCTAAGTATTTCATTGGCTGAAATTTGTGTAAGCAGCTTGTAGATTTACAGTACAATTCAAGCACAACTCAATCCAAGTCTGATAACTGATAAACCAGCAAAGCTTACACTTGTTTACAATGGCAGCCACCCTGTGTAAAAGGTGCAGTGTGCAGTGTAAAAGGGAGAATAAAATAATGATGTTAATGATTAATTCTTTCAGACTCCTTCTTCCTGAGAGGGTACAAATGGAACCAAATGAACCCGCTAGGGTCTATTTGGTTCACATCTGTACCCTCTCAGGAAAAAAATTAATAAAAATGGGTGGAATCAGTCAATGAATCAATGAGTCGCTCAATCAAAACCAGTGTTGTTTTAAACCAGAACATGTGCATCATGCAATTCAATTCAATTCAATTCAAAGGAGCTTTGTTGGCATGATAAAACAGACATTCACATTATGTTAAGAGTTATGCTACATTGCGTTGTTTTATAAAAGGTTATAGCACATTATAACAACATTTTTATTGCTACTTCAAGACAGATCATGCAGAATAAGAAGAAAACAAACAAATTCACTATCTGTTTAAATGTAGCAGCTCTGTTTACATGGAAAAAAGTCTGGATAGTACAGATCGTAGACCTTAGGGTGGTTGAATTCGCGTGAAGCTTCTATATGCTGAGAGTCTAAAGCAGGGGTTTTCAACAGGTGGTCCAGGGACCACCAGTGGTCCCTGAGAGGGTTCCAGGTGGTCCTCAGCTAAGTTGTTTAACCAGATGTAACTCTTGAGAGTGTAAAAATGAAACCAAATGGACCCGCAAGGGTCCATTTGGTTTCATTTTTACACTCTCAAGAGTTAAAATATTCATCATTTGAATTAGTCATTTTGGAATGTATGTTTTGCTTGTTTTGTTTCCCAAATCCAGCCTGGAATTGTGGACAAAAGCAAAATAAATCTTTAGTTTTGGGGTGTGTGGCTAAAATATCCTCAAATGGTGGTCCGTGGTGCAAATCCTGAATAAATGGTGGTCCCTGAGATGAAAAAGGTTGAAAACCCCTGGTTCTAAAGCTAAAGCTGCAGCTAAGATCATCGCCAGCGTTTTTAAAGCTTTCAGAAGAGATCTGAATACTAACAACACGGTCAACAACATGAACACTTCTAACACTACAGCCAGTGGGAACTTTTACTAGTTAATATTTACAGTTAACACTAATCATAAATCATAAATCACACACTGAACGAAGAACAGGCGTCATTTCTACTCACCATGAAAATAATACATGTGAGTTGTGCGTCGCGTGATGATGACGTACGCGTGTTGCGTGTTGCCACGTCCTGTGACAAAAATAAGCGAGTAAGTCAAGTTAAATCTAATATAGACGTTCGTTGATATAGGCCTATCAGCTGTTTTAATAATGCTCGTTTTCGAATAATCTTGGCCTTGGTGTTCGAATATAGAAATCAGGGGTTTACAACAGGTGGTCCAGGGGACCACCAGTGGTCCCTGAGAGGGTTCCAGGTGGTCCCCAGCTAAGTTGGTTAACCAGATGTAACTCTTGAGAGTGTAAAAATGAAACCAAATGGACCCTGGCGGGTCCTCTCAAGAGTTAAAGTATTCATCATCTGAATGAGCCATTTTGGAATGTGTGTGTATTGCCTGTTTTGTTTCCCCAAATACAGCCTGGAATTGTGGACAAAATCAAAAGTAAATCTTTATATTTGGGGGTCTGTGGGGCTAAGTGAACCCATCATACTCCACCACGAATGCCTCACTACTACTGCTACCAGAGGGTGATTATCCAACCTGTTACCTGAAACCAACTTCACTGCATGCACCCAATTAAGGACCCCAAATGGACCCTAATGAGCCTGCAGACCCCCATAATATTTTTCATTTTTCATTTTATTTATTTATTTGTTTTTTATTGTTTTTTATTTTATTTTATTTTATTTTATTTTATTTTATTTTATTTTATTTTATTTTATTTTATTTTATTTTATTTTATTTTATTTTATTTTATTTTATTTTATTTTTACACCAGTGGTTCTTCTCAACCCGCTTAATGTCAAGCCAAGGACCCTAAGTTGCCAGGCATTATTACTATTATTATTATTTTTTTAATCTCCGGGTCCACCAATTTATATTGTAAATGAAAGGTTCATTTCATTTCGCTCGGTGAGAGTCTCATTAGGACCCATTTGGTTTACTATTAAACATTGTCAACGCTCGAGAGGCCGGAGACGCTCTGAGGAGGGAGTGTTTGAAACAAACTTCGTCGGTCATGGAGAGTGAGGAGGAAGTGGAACTTGATGGAAGGCAGAAAGTAAAGAGAATTGGAAATGAGAAGAAAAGGAAAATGGAATCTGACAGCGGTAGTGATGATGAAGTTGAGAGCTTTGTTGTCGGGATGGTTGCGAGATCTAGACGTGATGGCGTTTTCAGTGATCCTAAACGAGTGGGAAAGTGGGTGGAAGGAGCTGTGGGTAAAGTTAACGCTGTTAGAATAACTAGGACTGGGCTCGTTATCACGGAGTGTAAGAACGAGGATCAGGCGAATCGAATGCTGGAGATCATGGCTTATGGTCAAAGTCTGGTGGATACGTTCAGAATGGGCCAAAAACGTAAGAAAATGGGGGTGATCAGCGGTGTGTCACTGGCAGCAGATTTAGACCTGTTTCGGGAAAGTGATGGAGTTTGGGAGGTCAGAAGGTTGACTCGGGTTAGAGAGGGTAAACGTGAAGAGAGCACGTCTATTCGCTTGACATTTGAAGGGGAAATGCCAGAGAGGATATATGTGGACAGTGGATTATATGTCCTATCGTGTCAGGCCTTATGAGATGGCACCGCTGAGGTGCTACCGATGCCAGGAATACGGCCACGTAGCGGCAGTCTGCAGCGGAGAGAGAATATGTGGGAGGTGTGGGAAGGATTCGTGTAAAGACGAGTGTATAGTTCAGCAGGAAACACCCAGGTGTCTACATTGTAAGGCAGAACACTATGCGGGCTCAGCTAAGTGTCCAAGAAACATTAAAGAGGTGAAGGTGATGAAATTGAGAGAAGAAAGAAGGGGGATGTCGTATGCGCAAGCGGTGAAGACAATTGGGGAGCAGAAAGACGTGCCAGAACCAGAATTGCAAGAGACGAGGAGAGAGAGGAACGTGCCCCGTGACAGTATTTGTTTGGATAAAACAAGATTCCTGGCATTCATTGCCATGGTGATTAACTGTTCGGTTGAAATCACAAGGAAATCTGAAAGAATTAAAATGATTCTGGAAGCGGCTAGGCGTTACTTGAATGTTGAGGGTGTTACTGGTGAGGATCTGAGCTCTATACTGAGGGAAGAAGGTTCGGCAATCCAGTCTCAGGGACTGGAACCCCGAAGTGCCTGATTTTGGGGCGGGAATCACTTGGTACGGACTACGGACATGTATGTTGCACAAGGATTATATGGCTTTTAGCCTTTTACCAAAGACTCCGGTAGGTGGCGACATGCGCCTTTATGATGGTGCGACACGCCAATAATTCGAGAGAAGAAGAAGAAGAAGAACTATTAAACATTTATCTCGGGAACCAACTTTGCGAACCACTGGCTTATAACGAGCCAACACGGCAACACTGTGACGTACTATTTGTGCGTCTCTGCTCTTCTTTGGGAGAGCTGCATCATCAACTACTGGTGGTCTCGTTGTTGTCTTTCTCTTGTGTGTCTCACTGTTTTAGTGAAAGTTAAAGTAGTACTCCTCACACCTAGTGGTTTCTACACACTTTCCACACCACCACCACCACCACCACCTCCTTCTCCTCCTCCAGGAGATCAATCACCTGGCAGGGTCTGTGCATCCATCTGATCTGTAGATCCTCCTGGACTACAGCTGAACTTCTGAAGATGAACTGTCGCCAGTGTCCAAACCCCACTGCTGGAACCTCATATGAACCCATCCTACTGCACCATGAAGAGATCAGTAAGTTACTACTGTACTGCATGGGCGGATCTAGGCATGGGCATGGGGGGGCAGTGCCCCCCTAAATATCCAGTCTGCCCCCCCCCCCCCCCCCCCGTGATGCCATGCAAAACAACCCGAGATGTTTCAAATTAAAGTGCTTATATTTAAAATGATTTGAAACACTACTACTGCTACTAACTACGATTTTGGCACCACTAAACCAACAGCATTTCATCATTGAAAACAGAAAACTCTCTGAGTCAGACCTTTAGCTTTATGCATGCTGCGTGTCTGTTGCAACTTCAACAACAACTGATGTTATTATTATTGATGCTTTACTTGACTAATAAAAGTCCTGTAACCGAAAATGGTATGGGTGCCGCCCCCATATCATTTTCTCTTGCCCCTCCAACATGTTCTCTTGCCCCCTCCCCCCCCCCCCCCCCCCATACATCCGCCCCTGCTGTACTGTTATCTTTTGTCTTTTTAATTATTTATTTGTTTGTTTATTTATTAATCCCCCAGCTGCTATCCTTATTCTGGTTCTATAGCCCCCCCTCTTGTATATTTGTATATTTTACCTCCCACTATGATTTGCTGTTTCTGAACTTACAGAAGTGAATGTTTGTAGGCCTATCTGTCTGTAATTGTTGGGTGAAAGGTACAAGGTTACAAGGCTATCTAAGTCTATTCTTAACTTCACAGTTATCAGCTCTGTTGTAGTTGTACTTGAAATGTACTGGAAATCTCCTCAAACGCATAATAATACCGTAATTACTGGACTATAAGCCGCACCTGAATATAAGCCGCAGCAGCTAAATTTGGGGCAAAAGACAGATTTTTCCATGTATAAGCCGCACTTGACTATAAGCCGCACCAGACAACAAGCTTCATGTTAGAGCAGTGGTTTTCAACCTTTTTGATCCCAGGGCCCACTATTTATTCAGCATTTGAGCTACACACCACCATTTGATGACATTTTCACCCCACTCAACCCAAAACTAAAGATTTCTCTGGTTTTGTCCACAATTCCAGCATGGATTTTCGTAAACAAACGGGCAAAACATAGAGATCAAAATGACCATGACTTGTTCATTAATTGGTGCTAATTTAGATGGTGAATATCATAACTCTTGAGAGCGTAAAAATGAAGCCAAATGGACCCGCAAGGGTCCATTTGGTTTCATTTTTACGCTCTCAAAGAGTTACATCTGGTTATCCAACTTTCCATCATTTAGTCTGCAGGGCCCACCTGGAACCCTCTCAGGGACCACCTGTTGAAAACCCCTAAAAAAAGCCACCTGTAAAAATCCATAGTTTGGCCGCATAGTCCGGAAATTGTATAAGCCGCAGGGTCCAAAGCATGTGAAAAAAGTATCGGCGTATAGTCCGGAAATTACGGTAATAACAATTTTACTGTATTGTCCCCAATATTAAGACAAGCCTGCTTATAAGACGACAGCTATTTTTCTAATGAAAAATAATTTGTGTAAAATATAAATATAATTATGTAAAATGTGTAAAATAGTATATAATTATTATTTGACATTCAATGTTTTTTTTACACTAATTTGTGAAAAAAAGAGCATTGAATGTCAAATAATAATTATATAGTCGATGACTCCATTTTTGAGGATATTTCCATTAGGGGGGAAAAAAAACACTTTTATATTCAGGCCAATAAGATACCTTACCATTAACTGGTTTTAATATCACCTGTGACTTTGGTGTGTTTATTTTTGTTTCTGTCTTTTTTCTCGTTTAGTGAACAGTTTGAACTTTGAATGCTATTATTTACATGTGGAATCCTTTCAAATACCTTAACCATTAGCCTACTTACTAAGTTTCCTTTTACTAATACAGTAATACTATATAAATATATACTGCATTTCAAATGGATCGTTGTGGGTTATGGTATTTCATCATCACAAACCCAGTCATAAGTAGCTCATTGAGGGTGCATAACTTGCCTGTGAATGTCTAAAGCAGGGGTTTTCAACAGGTGGTCCGGGGACCACCAGTCAATCAGACTGTGAAAAATTGGTTCACGCCTTCATCACCAGCAGATTGGATTACTGCAATGGTGTCTTTGCAGGCTGCTCAAAACAAGCACTCCATAAATTGCAGTTAGTTCAGAATGCGCCTGCAAGAATTTTAACAAGAACCAAAAAGTTTGAACATATCTCTCCTGTTTTATCCTCTCTGCACTGGCTCCCAGTGAAACAGAGAATAGATTTCAAGGTTCTTCTTTTAGTTTTTAAATCTGTCAACGACTTGGCCCCCTCTTATATTGCTGACATGCTTCAACCTTATGTGCCTAGCTTCTAGGACCCTCAGATCTTCCGACAAAGGGCTCCTCAGTATAAAAAGGATCAATACAAGATTTGGTTATGGTGCCTTTAGTCACTATGGTCCCACATTATGGAACTCTTTACCCACTGAACTAAGATCAGCTACCTCACTCTCTTTATTTAAAAGCAGACTGAAAACATATTTATTTTCACTAGCTTTTACTTAGATGAATGCAATTAACTGTCTAATTGTCTCATTGTTCATGATGTATATAATTAACTTTCTGTATTTTCTGCCTTTTCTGTAACTCTGTCAGCACATTGGGTTCTCGCTTGTCGAGTGAAATGTGCTTTATAAATAAACTTGACTTGACTTGACTTGACCAGTGGTCCTTGAGAGAGTTCCAGGTGGTCCCCAGGCTAAATGATGGAAAGTTGGTCAACCAGATGTAACTCTTTGAGAGCGTAAACATGAAACCAAATGGACCCGCGAGGGTCAAGAGTTAAAACATTCATGATGAATATTTATTGAAAATTCAAATGAAAATTCATGAAATATTCATCATCTGAATAAGCCCAAGTCTACAAGATTAATGGTCATTTTGATCTGTACTGTATGTTTGACTGTTTTGTTTTTCTCCGAAATCCAGCCTGGAATTGTGGAGAAAAGCAAACGAAATCTTTAGTTTTGGGGTGTCTGTGGTGGTGGGGCTAAAATGTCATCAAATGCTGAATAAATGGTGCGCCCTGGTGTCAAAAAAGGTTGAAAACCCCTGGTCTAAAGTAATGTATTTCTACCTCTCTCTCAACTATATATTCCATTTGTCTTTGTCTTCCAACCACAGTGGAGGACCAACTGATTTACTGCTACGCGCCGCTAACATCAGAAAACGAACTAAGAATCTTGGACGATCCCAACCCCCGTTACATAAAGTATAACTGCGACGAGGACCCGGCGTTCCACACCTTCGCTTCGGTCGCCAAAGAGGACCCGGATGGGATCCACGCCATCGCGTCCGTCGCCAAAGACTCCCCGCGTCTGCCCGTGGTGACGTTTTATCTGTCCGAAGACATGTCGCCCGTCACCTTTCTGGCGGACGTGGGCCGGAGCACCTCGAGCATCAGGCCCCAAGACCTGCCGTGCTCCTGCAAAGAGTGCACGGACGTGGTGGAGTCGGACGGCCTCCCCATCGACGTCGACGGGACGGTCGTTCAGCACCCTTTCACCGTGAGCTCCGAGCTGCCTCTGTCCGTGTTGGGACACGACCTGCTGAGTAAACTCGAGTCGGTTTGGACGCTGCTGCACTTGACCATCCAGGCGGACTCGCACAGTTATGGGTCCCTCCCACATTGGAACACGGACGTCAGTGTTCAAATGTCCTAATGCAGGGGGTTTTCAACAGGTGTTTCATACCAGGGCCCCACTATTTTTTCTGCATTTTAGCCACGGAGGACCACCTTTTTGAACTAAGTTATGGTTCACAATTTCAGAGATAACTGGCAACATGTTGGTCAAAATAACAGTTCTTAGACATTTTCTAAATGTATGCATTCTTGAAAATTAAGTAATTCAGATGTTTAAATATAATTTAACTCCAAACCAAAACCCCAAAAACGGACCCATAAAGGGTCCATATTGGATTTAATTTTATGCATTTGGTTTCTTTTTTTTTCCCCAAGTAGATCAGCTACAAAAATTAGCTGATGGAAACGGCTTCTGTCGCAAATCTCCTGGACACTTGAATAATAATGATGCCATCATCGTTGTTGCCATTTAATTTGAATGGAATAACACAAAATAATACAAAAAAAATCAATATAAATTACATTGACTTCTGGGTTGCCTCTGCCCACCAAGAAATTCTACATTGTGTGATCTCACAATTTCGTAGTTTGAGCGATTGGTACGATTGGTATTGGTACTGTGGAAAGCAAAGGTAAAAAAAAATAATAATAATAAATGTTGAGCCACCAAAAAACGGCGTTAGCCATCATCATAGCCTAAACATGATAAGGCCAGCATTTGGGCAAGTGAATATGGTCTTTTTTTTAGCCCCAAAACTTTGACATGTTACATTATACACTTAAAGGAGAATTCCACATCAAAACACATTGGGCCTCAATTAACCTTGATTCCTGTGACATGATACATAATGTCCTTGATTTCTGTCATAGATGCCCCATTTTCTACATTCCACCATGAGGTCCTCCTCCGTCCAATGCAGTTTGCATTGGCACGGCTTGTCTTTATACTAACACTTTAATAGTATACTGATACTCACGCTTGAGTTTGATGTCACTCTGGTGCAGCATTTACATGTAATCCCAGAGGTAATCTATTCCACCTCCTCTCCTCCCCTCCCTTTTGCCACTCTCCTCTCCAGTCACTCTGGTTGAAACTCCTGTCGCCGGCTGAGTTTTTAGAAATCATATAGTGGTCCAATTATCTTGTAGTGTGTGGTTTGATATGATGTGTAATATTATATATATATATATATATATATATATATATATATATATATATATATATATATATATATATATATATATATATATATATATATATATATATATATATATATATATATATATACTGTATATTAGAGCTGTCAATCGATTAAAAATTTTAATCGCGATTAATCGCATGATTGCCCATAGTTAATCTTTGATTAATCGCAATTTAATCACATATTTTTATGAGTTCTAAATATACCTTAAATGAGTGTTTTTCAAGAATATTCATATTAAGGTCAATTATTTATTCTTCATTTGAGCCACATACCACCATTTGATGACATTTATTTAGACTTCCAGACCTAAATTAAAGAACTTGTCAACAATTTGATGTTGGTATCATTAGGAGCGAACATGCACATTTTGTAGAAGGTTTTCTACATTCTCTAATTGTGTAGACTTTTAACAATTATTCACCTGCATTTGGCGAAATTGAACCAAATAGACCCACTTGGCCTTTGGTTTTACTGTGAGTTAATCTCGCACTAAAAAAATTAATCGAGTTAACTCACGGCTGAGTTAACTCGCGATTAACTAGTTAATGCTGACAGCCTTAAAAAAAAAAAAATATATATATATATATATATATATATATATATATATATATATATATATATATATATATATATATATATATATAATGTTGGACCTACTAAAATACCCGCACTAGAATAAAGACAACCTGCGCCAATGCAAACTGCATTTGACGGAGAAGGACCACATAGTGAAATGTAGAAAATGGGGCATCTGTGACAAAAATCAAGGACATTATGTATCATGTCACAGGAATCAAGGTAGATTGATGTGTTTTGTTGTGGAATTCTCCTTTAAAGTAGAAAGAACTTTTAGGTCATTTTGCCAGATTGTTACTTAACCTATGTTATTCACTCACATCCTGCACAAACACAGCTAGTTGAAGATCATGAACTCAGATCTTGTTATTCCATGCATTACCACGTGTTTACTTTTTCGACCTGACATTGTAGATCCTATGAAACGCTTGCTCTGAAAGAACGTATTGGAAGATGTTTGCTGCCTTCTCACAATTTCCCCCCAAGAATAGCAGGCGTTCACGCGTCATAGCGCGCCACAGAGTGGTGCGCTATGAGCCATGAACGCCTGCTATTTTTCAATGAAAGTTAAACCACCACAAGTACAGTACAGAATGGTTCAAATCATGCTGGATTTAAGAGTGTCTGCTAAATGCTCAAAGTGAAAATTGAAGGTGCGTAACCTTGGTGTCTTTCGCTGTCTTTTGATAGCCAGGTTAAAGGTAGGGTAAGTGATTTGAAGTTCATCGTGTAGTACCAGCCTGGTGCACTAGGGGCGTCCAACAGTAGCTACACTATGTGAACCTGCTGCTCGATCCTGATTGGAGGAGAATTCACCCACCACCTGGGGAACTTGTATTAGCTCCTCTGCTAACGTGGGGGAGGGGGAAACTCCATATATGGTTTCCACACCTTATGATAGAGCATTTTAAAGGTAGGGGAAGTGATTTCACTTTTGTCAGATATCACCCAAAAAATATTTTTTTTTCTGTTAAAATGCTCTATTATAAGGTGTGGAAACCACATATGGAGTTTCCCCCTCCCCCACGTTAGCAGATGAGCTAATAAAAGTTCCCCAGGTCACCACAATTCTCCTCCAATCAGGAGAGAGCAGCAGGTTCACATAGTGTAGCTACTTTTGGGGGCCCCTAGTGCACCAGGCTGGTACTACACCATGAATTTCAAATCACTTCCCTTACCTTTAACAGAAAAAAAATATTTTTTGGGTGATATCTGACAAAAGTGAAATCACTTCCCCTACCTTTAACCAAGGTAGTTCAGCTGTGCTTTGTCCATTTGAGACAGCTAGCAGAGTTCAGTGCCTTTCCTAAAATGCATTAAAAAAAAAAGATAAATCACTGTGGATTCTAGTTACATATACTGTCTTATTGAAGCAGCTGTGAAATGATATACTTTTCAGAATTTCTATTGTAACGTACCGGTCACTTTTTGACAATTACTTTGTATGCCGTTGTTTGAATTACCTTTTGTATGCAGTTGTTTGAATTAAACATTCAACGTCAAGGAGGGGTGTTTTGGTGCAGTTTGTATGAGTAATGTGTTTGAAATCAACATTAAAATTTCAAAGGCGAGTGGGTGTTTTCCCGCATTTTGTGCGAGTAATGTCTTTGAAATGA
>CM076965.1:59367941-59377941 GCA_039105355.1 Benthosema pterotum | reverse complement strand
GGCCGCAAGAATTGCCTGGTGAAAAAGCGGAATCGCAGCCCTGGTAGCCCCGTTCCAGGACCAAGCGGTCTTCCCCCACCAAAACGCCGCACGAAGAAGGCATCTGTAAGCCCCCAAAGCCGATGAGCCTGATCGACAGCGGAGTCCACGTCTCTCGGCCAAGATCCTGCCTGATCAGCCGGTGACTCCTCTTCACCATCGTCCGAGGACGATTATGGATCAGACAGGGACCCTATTATTTTAGTGTGACATATGAGACAATGTGGAGGGAGAGGCAGTGAATTTACATCAAAATCTAAGCCATGCATCTACAATGAATCCATGTAGTTTGATTATGAGTTTTACAATTTTATTATAAATGTCACAGTCCGAGTGACAGTGTCAGTGTAACTCATGTTTTGTGTGGTATTCCTTGTTCTCAGTTTAACAGTTGTGTGCTTTTACTTTGTAGTTTGTTAGTCCTTCCTGTGTTGCTCATGTTTTCTGTGTTGACTCCCCAGTGCTCTTGATTGCCTATTGTCTCCACCTTGTCTTGTTACTGTCTCAGCCAATCCTTGTGTTGATTTTCAAATTAGTTCACCTGTGTACCTGTGTATTTATACTCCCCTGGTTGTTCAGTTCTTTGTCAGATCATTGTTCTTGTCACTAGTGTTTTGTTCCCCTTGCATTCTGCATTTTCGTGAATAAACCTAGAGATTCCAGCACTCTGCCTCTCTGCCTCTGTCCTGCGTTTGGGTCCTAACCCTCCTGCCTTGCACATGTGACAATAAATGATCGTACCAAGTAAAAAAAAAAAAAAAAAGAGGGCTTTGTGTAGCTAACATTATACATGTTACATACATAAAATCATTGGATTTGACTTTATAACTGTGTTCAAATGCTGAATAAATTGGGGGAAATATCTCAAATATTATACAGACATTTCTTCATGATTTTAGGATGGAGGGCACACCCTGCTGGTTGTTCTGTATGGCATGTGCTCCTCTGTACAACACAGGAGAAAAAGTGAAAATGTGTTTGTTACAAGCAAAACTTTGAGTGTGTTTATCTCCATGACTAAAACAACACAAGAAAAAAAAGTTTTACTTATCCTATTGCTAGATAATTTTCAGACTTTTCAGACTCGGGGAAAAAAAAAAAACAGGACATGTATACCTAGGGGTCAAGGTCATGTCCAGGGTCTCACTCATGCAAAACGCCTCGTTTGCGGATTTCCATCCAAGACAGAATCACTTGCACACTGGCGTCGGCTGCCTAAAGTCATACATGAAGGAAGAGGAATAGAAATGCACCCTGTAGTGTAAAAGTGTTCCACACAGGCATACTCTTTGTCCCACTTCTGATGAGTCCGGGATCTGGTCACTCTATTAGGGAAAAGCTCGGCCACCTCTTCTGTTGCGGGAGAACGGTCTGCCTCCTCTTCTTCTTTCGTGTAACTTCAGAGTTCAAACTCTGTATCGTGGAGCCACGTCAGCATCTCTGGTCCCAGTTCGAAGAGGCCGGCCTCTGATGGAGGACGATATAGGGGGCAGGTTTAGATGATATGGTCGGCGGTCTGCTCGGGGTCGCCGCACTCACATGCTGCACTGTCCGCCAATCCCCACTGCTGCATTGACGCCTTGAAACGCCCAACACCAGTTCTCAGGCGGTTCAGGGTGGTCCACTGCCGACGAGGCAGGTCGTCTCCTCCTATGGTGCCGTCTCCTGGTTCCCGGACATAGCGATGCATGAGGGAAGGTCCGGCTGCCTCCCACTCCTGCTTCCAAGCTGCTGCCAGCCAAGCATCTCTGGAGATGTCCTCGGGGATGGAATTGAGCATCTCTTGTGCTGTCAGGTTGTATGGGTGGCGGGACTTGAGTCTGCTAGGTGGAGCTGGAGTGGTTGTCGTATCATGCAGGATGTGCCAGCTGTGTTTTTTGGCTTTCCTGGCAAGGACGAGGGTGGCAGCCTCTCGTCGGAGGCTGGCTGGCGCTATTCCCGCGAGGACAGGCAGGAGGGACACGGGGGTGGGCTTCAGGCATCCTGTTATAATTCGGAGGGCGTTGTTGATTGCCACGTCTACCTTTTTTGCATGAGGGCTTCTGTTCCAGACGGGGGCACAGTACTCTGCTGCAGAAAGGACCAGGGCTTGGGTTGATATCCGTAACGTCTTGGCGGACGCTCCCTACGTTGTTCCAGCGAGGCGGCGGATCAGTGCAACCCTGGATGTCACCTTGGCCTTCAGTTCTTCAAGGTGTTGTTTGAACGACAGAGTCCGGTCCAGGCGCACCCCAAGGTACTTCGGGGCTTGCTGGACTTCCAGGCGCTTGCCATCGATGATGGCGAGGTCATCTGCATAGCCATACTTTCTGGATGTTATGTCAGGTAGATCGTAGGTGTAGATGTTGAACAGCATTGGTGAAAGGACTGATCCCTGCGGTACGCCGTTCCTCAGTCTAGGCAGTCTACTACACTGGCCGCTGCTGGTCTGGAGAATGAAGCTACGGTTGGAGAGTGTCTCCATGATGAATTACACCATGTGACGATCCGGTACCGTCCTCAGCAGCTTCAGATGGAGTCCCCGGTGCCACACGGTGTCATAAGCGGCAGTAAGGTCCAGGTATACCACTCCATATTTCTCCTTATCCTGGAAGCTGCTCTCGATATCTTGGGAGAGTAGGGTTACCTGGTCTGCTGTTGACCTTCCTCGGCGGAAACCGGCTTGTTCTCGTGGGAGCTGGGCGTCCACCACTGCTTCTATACGGCTGTGTATCATCCTCTCCATGATCTTAAATGGAACACTCAGCAAGGAGATGGGCCTGTATGACTTAGGGTCCTCTGGGTCTTTATTTGGCTTCAGCAGGGCTATCACAGAGGCCCTGCGCCATACCTTTGGCAGCTTTAGCCTCTGGTAGCATGATGTGAAGAAGCCCCTCAGCCATTCAGATGTTGTTGAGCTCTGGTGGCCTCCACGTTGTGTGGGGTCGCCCTTCCCCGGGAACTGATCCCTTGACCTGTACTGCCAGGCAGCCACTTCACTGTGGTATCTTGTCTGCATAGTCAATGGAATGCGGAAAGACTTGGGGGGCATTCCACAATCTCTGGCGTTGTCGTGGAAAACGTAGTGTCGTTGTAACACATCCACCGGTCTAAAGCCACGCCATGCCAATTGCTTTATGTTGAACCCAAGGTCATAGGTATATCCCCATTCTAGCTTCCGCAGGACCTCGAACTCATTGGTGATCCTATTACAGATGCACAAGCAGCTGGTGAAGGAACATTGTTCCCAAAGCCGTCTCAATTTGAAGTGGTTGAATTGTGGATCTGGGTCGGCCCATGAAGCTCCAGCGCTTGGCGTATCCCTCAGGGTGACTGTGTCCTTCTGGGTCACAGGCAGACCTGCAAGAAACGTTTTGTTTCCCTTACCACCGTTGTACCAGGGTGGATCTACGGAATCAAGCATGGGACCGTTGTGGGGCAGCCTAGTTCTGTATATTCGACTGTCACCAGTTGCTAGATCTTCATACTCCGCAAATTAGCTGGTACTTCAACCTCTGCCTCCAACTTCATCTCTGAGACTTCGACCACGCAGGCATCAGCCCGACCTTTATCGATCTCTATAGTGTGTGCCTGTGAGGGACTGCTTGAGATTATGTTGGTAGTAGCGTCAAAGGCAGCTGCCGTTGCTTGATTTTGGGGGTTTTGACGATCAAGCGGATAGATGTTTCCTAGATGACACATTAGTCCAGGCAAAATAGCGTTTCAAGTGGAATAAATTGTAACAAGGGATTTTAGATCATTTCTTTGAGGTCTCCAGAACAACATATTAAAAGTATCGAAAAATCCCAGTTGCGCGGATATGTTTAATTTCATAAAGTAATAGAATATATAGGCTCCAATGGAGTGATAGCCCCGCCCCCTTCCTATACAAACCCATTATAACTTAAAACTCCATTTTAACCATGATGGATTATTCAAAAACAACCCATCTTTTTTCTGGTGACTGATATTGTCCTCCTAACCAAATGGACCCTGGCGGGTCCATTTGGTTTCATTTTTACACTCTCAAGAGTTACATCTGGTTAACAACTTAGCTGGGGACCACCTGGAACCCTCACAAGGACCACTGGTGGTCCCCGGACCACCGGTTGAAAACCCCTGCCTTATACTAAACAACTTTGTTGAACTAGCTAATCTACATTGTCTCGTTGTGAGCTTGTAAACTAGCCATTTTAAACTTTTCAAAACAAGACAAAGATGCTTAGGCTTTAGCTGTGACAAAAATATGGAGCTCTCTGTGCACCATCTACTGAAAAAGAGAAAAGTAAAGTGCAAGTGACACGGATACATTCCAAATATTAAAGTAGGCTATTCTCGGCAACCCCTCGACTTGCGTTGAGGTTGCACCATTAAATAAATACCAAAACACCCACCGACCAAAGATGATTCATGTTTTTAGGACATCCCTCTTGTTTTTTTGCTATTGTTAGGCAGGGGCGGATCTAGGCATGGACATGGGGGGGCAATGCCCCCCTAAATACCCAGTCTGCCCCCTCAAACACGATGCCATGCAAAACAACCCGAAATATTTCAAATGAAAGTGCTTATATTACTATACTACTACTGCTACTAACTGCAATTGTGGCACCTCCAAACGAACAGCATTTCATCATTGAAAACAGAAAACTCTCTGAGTCAGACCTTTAGCTTTATGCATGCTGCGTGTCTGTTGCAACGTCAACAACAACTGATGTTATTATTGATGCTTTACTTGACTAATAAAAGTCCTGGAACCGAAAATGGTATGAATCTCCATACCATTTTCTCTTGTCCCTCCAACACGTTCTCTTGCCAAATGGGACATGTTACCCGCCCCCGATGTTAGGCTGTCCCCAATCTTTGATTTGCGAAACGGTTTTTAAAGAAGAGTCCTGACCTCCTAGCGATGTTTCCTAAAACGTTTTGGCACAGTTTTATGTAGAAATACAAAGAGGTATTATGTCGTGCCCGTTGTTCCAATAACGCGCATACAGCCGAGTACATCGCAGATTGAGGCTTATAAACCTTTGTTTTGTATGACATTTTTGAGCGGTCTTAATCTTATAATAATGAAAACTTTAATCTTATAATAATGAAAACTTTAATCGACAAGGACAGAAGAGGAGGCACGGCTGAATATAGGGGAAGTGCGGAGCGGAGAGGAGGCACGGCTGAATATAGGGGAAGTGCGGAGCGGCGAGGCGCATCTGGTATACCGAGCTGGTGCTTATGTGTATACCTCATAATTAAGCTGTCTGTCTCTGTCTCCACAATCCACATCTCTATAAATAATATATATATCATTTTGCCTATGGTCTCTTGCTGTAGGTCTGCGGACAACACGAATGAGTCAGTGGCAGTGGCGTTTCTCAGCAATTTAAGAGCCCCAGGCAAGATTTTCCCCCCTGTGACGTCATACCTATGACAAGCACACTGTAGGGCATTATCCAACTAGTCGACTAGTCGATTGTCAACAAGTAAAACCACTAGTCGACCTCATTGTTACTAGTTGACTAGTCGATAAGAAATTAATAAAAACTGAGGTATTATTATTTTTTATTATTAATATTGTTTTAGTGTTACAACATAAATCTTAGCTGGATTATAGTCACCAGTGTAGTTTTCCTTTTACAATAACAAACATTATAATAACATGAGCGCGACGCTCGCCTCTGCCCCTGGCTTAAAACAAGTGCCCAGGTCCAGTGGCGTAAGGAGCAGAGGATGGGCCCTGGTGCAAGAATATTTTGTGGGCCCCTATCTACCATTGCCATAAACGAGCAACTTGTACGCATGTGTGCGCACAAACACCCACTACAGCTATACTGTATAGACTAACAAACGTGCTTGGCTAGTGGCTACACAATTATTTCATTCATTTTCAATGATCTTGGCCATGAAAACCACACACACACACACACACACACACACACACACACACACACACACACACACACACACACACACACACACACACACACACACACACACACACACACACACACACACACACACACACACACACAGCATTTTCAGAACCATAACAACATGGACAGATGCCAAGCTCTATCTCTATCCTCCATCATTACTAATATCTAACAGCCTGCCCTGACCTGGGCTCAAACATGATGTCCCCAAACTATTACATTCACACATTCACTTTATGTCCAACACCAACAAAGCTGGTATGCACTTCCACAGCATAAGCAACAAGCATCAAGAACACAGCACTAGCTCTAGGAAGTGAACGGAGTTTGCGCAACTTCGAGCTGCACGCTGACTTCGGTTGGTTTTACGTTTATGGTATGGTATTTACCTAGCCAGCAGCAGGCTAGCCAGCAGCAGCAGGCATGACTATATATACAATATACACGTAGTCTAATCTTGGCAAACAAATAATTAAACCAGCCTTTGGTGGTTGGTCTTATGGTTCACTGACCACCAGCAGCAGGCTGGTGGGCAGCAGGCTTAAGCCTATATATACAATAGAAACGTAGTCCAATCTCGGCAAACAAATAATTAAACCAGCCTTTGGTGGTTGGTCTTATGGTTCACTGACCACCAGCAGCAGGCTCATGTAGTCGCAGGGGCCCGCTGTCAGCAGCCTTTCTTTTCCTTTTCCCCCTTCCCTCTCAGTGGGCCCCCAAGGGGGCTGGGCCCCGGTGCACCGCACCGGCGGCACCGGCGATAAATACGCGCCTGCCGGGAGCCCAGGAGGTCAGGGGCAAGGCTTCCCCCTTTCCCGCCCCCCACCTTTTTTCTTTTGTAATATAATTATTTTTAATACCTGGTACATTAACAACTAGTCGACTAGTCGACTAGTAAACTAGGCAACTAGTCGACAGGCAACTAGTCGACAAGTGAATGCCCTAAAGCACAGTAAAATGGCGCCCCCCAAGGGATTAAAATGATGAACTATTTTCAAACTAAAAGAACATATTGTATGTGTTTTAAAGGTTCAATTCTAGTTATAGAGGACAAGTATAATGTATTTATCCATATGAGGCTTATTAGCCTGGGATCCATGAAAGCATGTCTGGCAGTGTTGTTTGTTTGAGAATATTTTGACTTAGTCTTAGTCTTTTGAGTAACACACATTTAGTCTTTTAGTCCCATTTAGTCTTCTGAAATTCATTTTTTTTAGTCTTAGTCTAGTCGACGAAATATCAACATTGATTTAGTCTTAGTCTCAGTCTTAGTCTTTTTTAGTCTTAGTCTTTCAGTCTTAGTCTTGGTATAGTTTAGTCTTACATACAAATGCATTGTAGGTTTATATATGTTATACAGATTTATAGTTTTTAGTATGAAAGATGTCTCGTTTTATTTCTTTGTATAAAATTACTGCATTAGTAATAAGTCCCTTTCCTGAAAACTATCTATATATACTGCAGATATGTTCTTAAAAAGAACGAAAAAAAATAAGTTAAAATGTTTCCTATTTCCATTAGTCTTAGGTTATGATTTAGTCTTCGTCTTAGTCTTATTCTTTTGAAAACACACATCACAGGGGGCGCGGTGGAACAGTGGTTAGTGCTGTCGCCTCACAGCTAGAAGGTCCTGGGTTCGACTCCCGCTAGGGGTGCTGCTGTGGGTGCTGGCGGCGTGTCTGCTCCTCCGCGTCATCAGTACCCATACCCGAGGCGGGGTTGACGAAAGGGCCTTTCTGTGTGGAGTTTGCATGTTCTCCCCGTGTCCCCTAGGGTAGATACCCTCACAAAAACATGCAGTAATCCTGGACTCTAGACTGCCTCCCCCTGGCCAGCCGGGGCGCCTGATGGAGGAGACTGGAACTGGTTGGAATAACGTGTTCCTTCCACGCGCTACGTCCAACCAGGGAAACTCCCCCCTGTCAGGTGAAAAGAAGGTGGCGCGACTCCTCATGCCTTGAAGGAAGCATGAGCCCAGTCTGCTGCCTCCCCAGGTTGGCGGAGGGTGTGTAGAGCCCAGTATCACATTAGGAATTGGCACTGGGTGAAAAAATGGGTTGCAAAATCGTGGGATAAAAATTATTAAAAAAAAAAAAGAAAACACACATCTTTTAGTCCCAATTAGTCTTTTGAAATTCATTTTTGTTAGTCTAGTCTTAGTCGACTAAATATCAAAAAACCTCAGTCGACTTAGTCTTTAGTCTTAGCCGACAAAAACAACACTGATGTCTGGGGCTCACCCCGGTGCCCCCCCCCCTCTTCCCCTCATGGCACCCCAGGCAACTGCCTAGTCTGCCTAATGGCAAAAACGCCCCTGGTCAGTGGAAGAAAGAGAGACATGTAACACGGACAGATTCTGATGCCAGCCCATTGTATTTCAGCCACTAGTGTGACCCGTCATTCCAAATCCTCTTATATTATAACCACACAGACCCTAATAATGTCCCTGTAAAAACAATAGCATCCGATCTACAAGCTCACAAGTCAGTGCAGAACATGAATCATGTATGATATAGAAAAAGGTCAGTTAACCCATTGTGTCCTGTCTAGAAAATATGCATAATATTCAAAGATTTGCACCACATTTTCACGATTTTTCAAAAATAGCAGAGATACAAGCTCATAGCGCGCCACTCGGTGGCGCGCTATGGGCTTGTAGATCTGCTATTTTTCAATAGTTAAAACATAATGCTTAGAACACCAAAACGCGTTCAGTACACTAAGGGTCAAGGGGACCTTTTTCTAAATCAGTCGCAACCCACAAGCCTTTTTCAAATTGGTCGCAACCTATAATTAAACTAGTCGGATTTAGGCATAGTTTGTGAGGTTGAGGTTAATTTCTAGGGCTAATGTTAGGGTTAGGTTTAGTCACAGTGGCGTTTCGAAGAAATTTGGAGCCCTAGGCAAGAGGGAAAAGCTCCTGTAAAATGGCGTCCCCCAAGGGATAAAATTATGAACTATTTTTTAACTAAATAACATAGTCCTATATGTGTTTTAAATGTTCAATTCTAGTTATAGAGGACAAGTATAATGTAGTTATTAGGGCTGGGACTTTAACTGATTAATTGAGAATTACAGAAAAATAACACAATTAAAGAAATTAACTCATTTTAACTCATTTTAATCGCACATAGATTTAGCAAAACAGAACCTTTTTCACTGGACGAATTTCAGGGGGTACCGATCATAGCAGTGCACGCAATGGAAGAAGAAGCCAATCCGGGTAACCAATAAGAGCTGCCATTGACCCGAACTGCCACTGTTTCGTCTTCCCATTGGTTCGAAATTACTAACGCTATGTCTAACCCTCACCCTCAACATAACATGTCACAGTATGGTCACAGTTTTTATTTAGAAAAACTCTCTCACACACTCCCAGCCTGTTTTAATTGACACAAAAATGCTTCTCGGGTCAAATATTGGTATGTGATTAATTTAGATTAATTAATTACAAAGCTTCAAATTAATTAGATCAAAAATTTTAATCGAGTCCCACCCCTAGTAGTTATCCATATGAGGCTTATTAGCCTGGGATCCTTTTAAGACTAGGCAGCCTAGGCTGCCTAGTCTGCCTACTGCCTAATGGCAAAAACAGCCCTGAACGGTCGCAATGAATTGGGAAAAATGTCGGGATCCTTGACGTATGGAAAGGTTTGTAGAAACTAGGTTGAGGTCGGAAAATGATGGTATCTCTCCAAAGATGGGCAAAAGTACAACAAAATGTACAGTATGTTGATACAAATTTAAAAAAAAAATAGATTTTAGAGTCCCACCCCTACACAATTAATAGATTGAATATTAAATGAAGAACACATTGATAGAAGCAGAGTGTTTTCTTATGGGCGTCAAACATGTTTACCACTGAGTGCGAGAGACTGACTACCTACAGCCAAATACAAAATACCACTTCATAAAACATACTTAAAGACGGTACATCCTAAATATTCTGAAATAAATGTTGACCGCCATCACGGTGAGCAGTTCAGTGAGTTCAGCGTCTTGCTCAGTGGCGCTTTGACACACACATAGGGGGAGCAGCTGGTGTTTTCGAAACC